>LR738710.1:39698562-39775345 GCA_902687465.1 Secale cereale | reverse complement strand
CCCGGTTGTTGCCACCAACTAGGACCAAAGCCCTTGTCCTGCCCCGCGGCGAAAATCTTTAGTCCCACCTCGCTAGTTGACAGGGGCTGGGAGTGGTTTATAAGCCCCACTACGGTGGTTGTATTGAACTCCTCTCTATTGCAGGCTTCTGGGCCTAACTCTACGCGCTGCCCTGTGAGCTTGTTAGGCCTTATAGTCCAGCTGCATCCTCGGCTGTAGGCCTTGCAGGCTCACTGGGCAGCGCCCATTTTTTTATATTTTTTTACCTTTTGTGCTTTATTTATTTCTAAGTTGTTTTTTGCTGTATTAGAGTTTCTTTGTGAATATTATTGCTTTAGGTAAAACCAATTACAAACTTTCTATTAGTGCAAGTAGTATTCAAATTTGAATAGTTTAAATTTGAAATTATTTGTTTTCTTTGTTGCTTTATTTATTTTATTTTGTTTCTACTTACAACAAAATACTTATTGTTGCTATTTTTATTTTTTTGCAAGTTTTTTGTTTTGTTTTCTGCATTATTTATTTTCGTTTTTTGCTTTATTTTTTAATTCTTTTTGTTAGTGCCATTAGTTTAAAAAAATTATAAACTTTCTGTTAGTGCCATTAGTTTTCAAATTTGAATAATTAAAATTTGAATTCTTTGAAATTTGTGTGAATCACAAGTTTGTGGTTAACTTTACTAAAAAAAATGAACATATATAGAGAAAATTCGACCTAAATTCATAGTTTTCAAATGAACTCTGAAAAAGTTGGCATAGCATGTGCATGTACAAAACGGACAATGGTATCATACTCGTCTGTTACAAAGTTGGCATGGTATCATCATAATAGTTGCGGAAAAAAGTCTTCACTTTTTCTTCGCTTGTGTCATTTGCTTATTGCGCCGTAACCATGGATAATCTTCATCGTTTATCAGGATGCTTGGGCCAGCCATGACTTTGAAGGGGGGAATTTCATGAAACTTTTCATAATCTTCAGATATGTCTGTCTTGCCCTCCACTCCCAGGATGTCCCTTTTTCCTGAAAGAACTATGTGGCGCTTTGGCTCATCGTATGATGTATTCGCTTCCTTATGTTTTCTTTTTCTCGGTCTAGTAGACATGTCCTTCACATAGATAACCTGTGCCATATCATTGGCTAGGACGAACGGTTTGTCAGTGTACCCAAGATTTTTCAGATCCACTGTTGTCATTCCGTACTGTGGGTCTACCTGTACCCCGCCTCCTGACAGAATGACCCATTTGTACTTAAACAAAGGGACCTTAAAATCATGTCCGTAGTCAAGTTCCCATATGTCCACTATGTAACCACAATATGTGTCCTTTCCCCTCTCGGTTGTTGCATCAAAGCGGACACCGCTGTTTTGGTTGGTGCTCTTTTGATCTTGGACAATCGTGTAAAATGTATTCCCATTTATCTCGTATCCTTTGTAAATCAATACAGTCAAAGATGGTCCCCTAGACAACAAGTACAACTCATCACAAACAGTGTTGTCACCTCTGAGACGTGTTTCCAACCAACTGCTGAAACTCCTTATGTGTTCACATGTAATCGAGTCGTCGCACTGCTCCGGGTGTTTGGAGCGCAGACTGTTCTTGTGTTCATCGACATACGGGGTCACCAATGTAGTGTTCTGTAGAACTGTGTAGTGTGCTTGAGACCAAGAATATCCGTCCCTGCATATTATTGAGTCCCTTCCAAGCGTGCCTTTTCCAGTCAGTCTCCCCTCGTACCGCGATTTAGGGAGACCTATCTTATTAAGGCCAGGAATGAAGTCAACACAAAACCCGATGACATCCTCTGTTTGATGGCCCATGGAGATGCTTCCTTCTGGCCTAGCGCGGTTACAGACATATTTCTTTAGGACTCCCATGAACCTCTCAAAGGGGAACATATTGTGTAGAAATACGGGCCCCAGAATGACAATCTCGTCGACTAGATGAACTAGGACGTGTGTCATGATATTGAAGATGGATGGTGGAACACCAGCTCAAAACTGACAAGACATTGCGCCACTTCACTCCTTAGCCTTGGTACGATTTCTGGATCGATCACCTTCTGAGAGATTGCATTGAGGAATGCACATAGCTTCACAATGGCTAATCGGACGTTTTCCGGTAGAAGCCCCCACAATGCAACCGGAAGCAGTTGCATCATAATCACGTGGCAGTCATGAGACTTTAGGTTTTGGAACTTTTTCTCTGGCATATTTATTATTCCCTTTATATTCGACGACAAGCCAGTCGGGACCTTCATACTGAGCAAGCATTCAAAGAAGATTTCTTTCTCTCCTTTCGTAAGAGCATAGCTGGCAGGACCTTCATACTGCTTCGGAGGCATGCCCTCTTTTTCATGCAAACGTTGCAGGTCCTCCCGTGCCTCAGCTGTATATTTTGTCTTTCCATACACGCCCAAGAATCCTAGCAGGTTCACGCAAAGGTTCTTCGTCACGTGCATCACGTCGATTGAAGAGCGGACCTCTAGGTCTTTCCAGTAGGGTAGGTCCCAAAATATAGATTTCTTCTTCCACATGGGTGCGTGTCCCTCAGCGTCATTCGGAACAGCTAGTGCGCCAGGGCCCTTTCCAAAGATTACGTGTAAATCATTGACCATAGCAAGTACGTGATCACCGGTATGCATGGCGGGCTTCTTCCGGTGATCTGCCTCTCCTTTGAAATGCTTGCCTTTCTTTCGACATTGATGGTTGGTCAAAAGAAATCGACGATGGCCCAGGTACACATTCTTCCTGCATTTGTCCACGTATATACTTTCAGTGTCATCTAAACAGTGCGTGCATGCGTGGTATCCTTTGTTTGTCTGTCCTGAAAGGTTACTGAGAGCGGGCCAATCGTTGATGGTCACGAACAACAACGCCTTTAGGTAAAATTCCTCCTGTCTGTGCTCATCCCACGCACGTACACCGTTTCCATTCCGCAGCTGTAAAAGTTCTTCAACTAATGGCCTTAGGTACACATCAATGTCGTTGCCGGGTTGCTTAGGGCGTTGGATGAGAACTGGCATCATAATGAACTTCCGCTTCATGCACATCCAAGGAGAAAGGTTATACATACATAGAGTCATGGGCCAGGTGTTGTGATTGCTGCTCTGCTCCCCGAAAGGATTAATGCCATCCGTGCTTAAAGCAAACCATACGTTCCTTGGGTCCTTTGCAAAGTCCTTCCAGTACTTTCTCTCGATTTTTCTCCATTGCGACCCGTCAGCGGGTGCTCTCAACTTCCCGTCTTTCTTACGGTACTCACTGTGCCATCGCATCAACTTGGCATGCTCTCCCTTTCTGAACAAACGTTTCAACCGTGGTATTATAGGAGCATACCACATCACCTTCGCAGGAACCCTCTTCCTGGCGGGCTCGCCGTCAACATCACCAGGGTCATCTCGTCTCGTCTTATACCGCAATGCACCGCATACCGGGCATGCGTTCAGATCCTTGTATGCACCGCGGTAGAGGATGGAGTCATTAGGGCATGCATGTATCTTCTGCACCTCCAATCCTAGAGGGCATACGACCTTCTTTGCTGCGTATGTACTGTCGGGCAATTCGTTACCTTCAGAAGCTTCTTCTTCAATATTTTCAGTAGCTTCTCAAATCCTATGTCAGCCACAGCATTCTCTGCCTTCCACTGCAGCAATTCCAGTACGGTACCGAGCTTTGTGTTGCCATCGTCGCAATTGGGGTACAACCCTTTTTTGTGATCCTCTAACATGCGGTCGAACTTCAGCTTCTCCTTTTGACTTTCGCATTGCGTCCTTGCATCGACAATGACCCGGCGGAGATCATCATCTGGTTCCTCTTGATCTTCAGCAGCTTCACCCGTTGCAGCATCATTGGGCACATCGTATGGTTCCTCTTGATCTTCACCAGCTCCCCCCATTGCGGCATCACCGTATTCAGGGGGCACATAGTTGTCATCGTACTCTTCTTCTTCGCCGTCTTCCATCATAACCCCTATTTCTCTGTGCCTCGTCCAAACATTATAGTGTGGCATGAAACCCTTGTAAAGCAGGTGGGAGTGAAGGATTTTCCGGTTAGAGTAAGACATCGTATTCCCACATTTAGTGCATGGACAACACATAAAACCATTATGCTTGTTTGCCTCAGCCGCATTTAGAAACTCATGCACGCCCTTAATGTACTCGAAGGTGTGTCTGTCACCGTACATCCATTGCCGGTTCATCTGCGTGCATTATATATAATTAAGTGTGTCAAAAACCATTACAGAACATCATAAATAGATAATTAAGTGACCAAATTAATAGAAGTTCATCATCACATTAAAACCAAAGTACATACATAGTTCTCATCTAACAGCATATAGCTCTCCATACACATCGAAACTATGTAAAACATTTCAATGCGAAAACAAATGCGATCATAATCGCAACCAAGGTAACAATTGATCCAACGACATAATGATACCAAGCCTCGGTATGAATGGCATATTTTCTAATCTTTCTAATCTTCAACCGCATTGCATCTATCTTGATCTTGTGATCATCGACGACATCCGCAACATGCAACTCCAATATCATCTTCTCGTCCTCAATTTTTTTTATTTTTTCCTTCAAGAATTTGTTTTATTCTTCAACTAAATTTAACCTCTCGACAATAGGGTCCATCTTGATCTTGTGATCATCGACGACTTCCGCAACATGCAACTCCAATTCCATCTTCTCCTCCTCCATTTTTTCCAATTTTTTCTTTAAGGAAATGTTTTCCTCTTCAACTAAATTTAACCTCTCCACAAGAGGGTCGGTTGGAATTTCCGGTTCAACTACCTCCTAGACATAATAAAACATCTATGCATGTCAGGTCGGTCAGCATAATTGTCATAAACACTAAAACAAATAGTTATAAATTAAAGATAATATACCACATCCGAATCGTAGACAGGACGAGGGCCCACGTGGGCGGATATCAAAACCATCGCACTATATAATAACAAGCAATAATAAACGTAAGAAAATTAGACAAATATCTATCTAAAGCAATAATAACAAGCAATAATAAAAGTAAGAAAAGCATGGACATAACAAGAGGCTCACCACAGTGGTGCCGGTGACGAGGTCGGCGGGGGCGATCGACGGCGGCGAAGACGGGGACGGGACGTGACGGACCGCTAAACCTAGACAAATCTCGGAGAAAATAGAGCTTCGAGAGGACAAAAGCTTAACTAGTGTGGCTTGAGCATTCCATCGAACACGTTGTGTGCATAGGAGGTGAGCTAGAGCACCTCCAAGCCCTCTCCCCCTCGGCCAGAAAAAACAGAGCAGTGTGCTTTGCTCCTGCGCGACGGGGTATATATAGGCACCTCATTGGTCTCGGTTGGTGATACGAACCGGGGCTAAAGGGGAGCCTTTGGTCCCGGTTCGTCGCACCAACCGGGACCAATGGTGGTGGGCCAGGAGCAAGACCCATTGGTCCCGATTCGTCACACCAACCGGGACCAAAAGGTCCAGACGAACCGGGACCAATGGCCCACGTGGCCCAGCCGCCCCCCTGGGCTCACGAACCGGGTCCAATGCCCCCATTGGTCCCGATTCTTGAGTCAACCGGGGCTAATGGGCTGGACAGGCCTGGACCAAAGCCCTGTTTTCTACTAGTGGTAGTAGACCGGCCTCCGGACAGGCAAGGCCCTGCCGTCTTCTGGGCGCTCGACCACAATCACAGTTGTGACCACCCGGCTGGTGGCGGCTATGTAAAGGAACATGGGTTCCTTGTCTGTTGGCGCCGCCAGGACAGACGGCATGGACAACACTTTCTTGAGCTGCCGGAAGGCTTCATCCGCCTTGTCGTTCCACTCGAAGCAATTAGTCTTCTTCATCAGTTGGTACAGGGGGAGTGCCTTTTCACCCAGCCGGCTGATGAATAGGCTGAGCGATGCCAGGCACCCGGTGAACTTCTGGACGTCCCGTATGCGAGTTGGCCTCTCCATTCTCTCAATGGCCTTGATCTTCGCAGTGTTGAACTCGATGCCGCGTTCAGATACCATGAAACCAAGGAGCTGGCCTGCTGGTACCCTGAAGACGCATTTCTCCCGGTTTAGCTTGGTCTGAAAGCGGCGCAGGTTTCGAAGGTCTCTTGGAGGTCTTCCAAGAGAGTTCCCCTCTTCTTCGTCTTTACCACGATATCGTCCATGTAAACATCGGCGTTTCTGCCAAGTTGCTTGAGGAGACACTTCTGCATGCAACGCTGAAAGGTGGCGACGACATTTCTCAAGCCGAACGTCATAGTCAGGTAGCAGAAGGCCCCAAATGGCGTGAGGAAGGCGGTCTTCAGGCCGTCGGCCGGATCAAGTTTGATCTGGTGGTATCCGGAATAGGCATCAAGGAATGACAGCAGCTCGCATCCAGGTGTGGAGTCAATCACTTGGTTTATTCGCGGTAGAGCAAACAGATCTTTATGGCAAGCTTTGTTGAGGCTGGTATAATCAATGCACATGCGCCACTTGTTGTTATTTTTAGCACTAGGATAGGGTTGGAGAGCCACTCAGGGTAGAACACTTCCATAAAGGAGCCGGCTGCTAGCAGGCGGGCGACCTCTTCTCCAACAACTCTTCTTTTTTTCTGACAGGCGGCGGAGTGGCTGCCTGACATGCTTTGCGTCTTCTCTCATATGTAGCTTGTGCTCGGCGAAGTCCGTCAGGACACGCGGCATGTCTTTGGGGGACCATGCAAAGATGTCCCGATTCTCACAGAGGAAATCGATGAGCTCGCTTTCCTATTTGATATCTAGGTTTGACCCTATGACAGCAAATCGCTCTGGGTGTGATGGGTCCAAAGCAATATTCTTCGTCTCCTTGGCCGACAGGAACGAGCCTTGCGACTCCGCCTCCCTGGGATCGGATGGTATGGCTGGCTGTTCGCCAGCCATTGCCAGCAACCGATCAAGGCGGTGCTTCTCTTCAGCTACGACAAGGGACTCAGACAGCCGACTGCTGGCAGTTGCACATGCGACGGACTTCTCATAATCCCCGACTATGGTGATTATTACTTTGGGGCCTGCATATTCATCTTGAGGTAGGCGTAGTGGGGTACCGCCATGAACTTCGCAAGAGCTGGTCGGCCCAATATCATGTGATAGGGGCTTTCCAGGTTTACCACTTCAAACCAGACCGGCTCCCACCGGAAATGCTTCTTGTCACCAAACAGGACATCAATCTTGGCCTTGCCGATTGGTGAGCAAGAGAGGCCGGGGACGATGCCGTGGAACACGGTCCTGGTAGGCTGAAGCTGCTTCTCTTTGATGCCCAACTTCTCCATGGTGTCACGATACATGATGTTGATGCTGCTGCCGCCATCTACCAGCACTCGGGAGAAACGACAGGCCCGCCTGTCGGTGGAGAGAGTTGCATCCAGAACAAAGGCATAAGCTCCTGGCGAAGGCATGACAGCCGAGTGATCTTCACAGCTCCAGTTGATGGGCCTTTCGCACCAGTGCATGAATTTTGGGGCTTCGGAGGCAATGGTATTGACTTCTCTGCGCTGCTAGCACCGGCTATGTCTATCGTCCGCCTAGCTCATGCAGACGACATAAGCTGTGTT
Source organism: Secale cereale (assembly GCA_902687465.1). Classification (NCBI taxonomy): domain Eukaryota; kingdom Viridiplantae; phylum Streptophyta; class Magnoliopsida; order Poales; family Poaceae; genus Secale; species Secale cereale. The sequence goes on along the minus strand of LR738710.1, from coordinate 39,767,782 downwards.
CTGTTCTGGGAATTCATCCTGGACCTAGCCGCCTGGGCGAGCAGGCGGCGGTTTTGGAGGCAGAGCCGCCTGCCCAGCAGGCGGCGGTGGTAGAGCTTCCCCTCTGGCAATCCGCGTGAGCCAGTGACACTTTCGTGTGGTGTGATTGGAGGGCTTCGTGCCGCTGTGAAACTTGCAGGGAGCATCTAGAGCTTGATTAAAGGAGAAAGAGGACTGCCAGGCCGACTTGCCGCCCCTCTGGTGTTTGGCACCTGCCTGAGCTTCTGGCTGCTGGCCATCAACTGCTGCCACCAGCCGGCTGTTGGAGGCCGGTGGGTGGGCCTTGCGCTTGTGATCAGTCTGCTGCTGGCGCCGACTGGACTCTCCAGCCGGCGTTCTAGGAGCCGGTGGAGCCATTTTTCCGGAGGCATCCACATGCAGCTCGGACTTCATGAAGGAATCAGCGGTGGCATACTTGTCTGCTATGCTTAGCAGCTCGTCCAATGTGGTGGGCTCATCGCAGATGAGCTTGTGCTTGAGCAATGTGCCTTCTCTGCACCCGGCCATGAAGTACTCGATGGCTTGTACCTCATGCACTCCTTCACAAGAGTTGCGCAGCTCTGCCCAACGTGTCAGGTAATCACGAGCAGACTCGTTTGGACCTTGGACGCATAGGGAGAGCTGTCGCGGCTTGGGAGGCCGCTTGTAGGTGCTGGTGAAGTTGCGAGTGAAGACGTTGGTGAAGTCCAGCCAGCTGTTGATGCTGTTGGGCTTGAGGCTGTTCAACCACGTCCGGGCCGTGCCCTGGAGCATGAGTGGCGCATATTTCACCGCAACGCGCTTGTTGCCGGTTGCTATGCTGACGGCCGTGGAGTAGTCCACCAGCCAGTCCTCTGGCTTCACCGATCCTTTGTACTTGGGGGTGTCTCTGGGGAGTGAGAAACCCTTGGGAAAGGCTCGTCACGGATGCGGGGGCCGAAGCAAGCTGGGCCGAGCGCAACTTCTTCTTCGACCGCCTGGGGCCGGGCCAGTCGATCGTGGCGGTGGCGGGCGTCATTCTCCCCAGCTCCCTTGCGGCGGCCCAAGCGGCCTCCGAGAGAAGGATGGTCGACAGGTGGTGGAGACACACGGCTCTCCCGGAGAGGAGGAGGCGAGCGCTCATCTCGCTGCTCTACAACTCTTGGGCGGCCGTCTTGATCGCGCTCGACGGTGATGCGAGTCTGTCTGCTGCGGCTAGCAGCCGGCTCTGAGCCACGCCGGCTGCGAGTGCCGACTGTTGGTGAGCAGGACGTAGCCCCTTGCTCCCGCCATAGAGGGCGGTTATCCGTTTGTGCGCCGGCCTCCAAGGCCCGGCGACGGGCTTCCTGCTGCACGACAGCCGCGTCGAGGAGCTGCTGGACGTGCTGAGTCATGCAGCGAAGTTCATCTCCCTCTAAGTGGCCTAGCTCATCAACTGCCACCTGGGCAGCCCTTAGGTTCTCCAGCGGGGTGGGGTATACTGGCTGTGGGCCCCCCAGCATGTCGGGCATCACCCCGCCACGAGCGCGAACGGCACCGGCTCGGCTAGGCTCACCAGCAGCCGGTGTGCCTCCTATGGCACGGTCCATCTCGCGGCGGAAGGCTTCGGTGAGGCACCGGGAGGCGACTAGCTTGTTGATGTTGTCGAGGAGCGAGACGCGGAGTGCCTCCAGCGCAGCGCCGTCCGTTCCCGCGGTGATGGGGGCGGAGAGGCTCTGCATGGCCGCCTGCAGCGGGTCCGGGCCAGACCCGCTGGAAGGCTCGTCGTGGCTCGCGGTCAGCACCTCCGCGACGGTGCTGACGCCACTGCTGCAGGCTACAGGGGGAGGGTATCATTGATGATCACCACGTTCTCGGGGAAGGAATCGGCGGACGCCGCGTCGAGGTCGACGATCATGTCGACGGGTGGATCAGAGGAACCCACGGACTCCATATCAGAGGCATGCTCGTCGGCGACGTGGAGCTTGTCGAGGAGCTCGACGAGACAACTCTCCGAGCCAACTGGCTCTGCGACCGGAGATGGCCCGTCATGAAGGTGGACACCGACGAGAAGGTCGGCGAGTCCGCTCGTGGCGCATGCGGCCTAAGCGCCGCAAAGCATCCTGACATCCACGCCTGCGGGCGTGCCTGGCTGGCTATGCTCGCCAGGGAGGAACAAAGTTCCCGTCCAGAACATGTCTCCAGATGACGGTGCACCTTGCCCCATGGTGGGCGCCAAATGTCGGGGTTTTGGTGCGACATATACCAAAGGATGGCTTATAATGCATGGGGACAATAAAACGTCGTCGGGCCCTGGAAGCGGGATAAGACGATACTTAGGACGCCTACGAATCTTACCCAGGTTCGGGGCTCTCCGAGGAGATAACACCACTAGTCCTGCTCTATGGGACCTCCGCGTCATGACTAATGGCAATATGGTAGCTACAAGGTTGCTCCTTGAGCTGTGTCGTCTAGAGGAAGAAGAAGGGCAAGGCTAGCTCTCTACCTTCGCTCTAGGGAATGTGAATGGTCACTAGGGTTTCTCCCTCTCGATATCTCTCTTTCTCTCTGTCTTTCTTAGGGTCCAACCCCCCCACATAGAGGACCCTGGGGGTTTATATAGGCCTACCCCCAGGGGTACAACGGTAATCTGGGCGGAACGGCCCCCGGCTGTCAGCGTCTTCGGGTGCCGGCCTTCCCGCTTATTTGTTGGGGCCCGCCGTCTACAGGCCCTCGTGATTTCTTTTCACTGTGGGCGCTCTTTGTAACACCCCATATGTGATACCTTCCATTTATGGCAATATATGCAACATTGACTTCATCAATTCCATTCTGGGCTCTTCCTTCATTTTGGGTTTCTTCGTTTTGACGTGTGCATGTGTGCATATCATCCATGTCATGTCATCATGTGCATTGCATTGCTTTCCTGTCGCCACGAGCCTGCCCGCGCGCCTCGCCGCCACCGCCCACCGAAGCTCCGCCGCCTCGCCGCCTCGGCAACCCCGCCGCCGCGCCGCCAACTTCGCCCGCCGCCGCCATCGTGGGCTGCTCTGACCGCTCCGCCGCAACCGGCCGGCCCCGCCTCGTCCGTCGCCGGCCGCCGCCTCCGCCACTCCGGCGAGCCGCCGCCCCGGCCGGACACGATCCAGATCTGGTCCAGGCGGGATCAGTTCCACCCACACCTCGATCCAAACGCGCCTCCCCGTCCCGGATCTCCCCGTCCTGGAATCCCTCCGTCCCGCGTTGACTTTTCGCGGAGGTATAATTCCACTAAGTCTCGAATCTGAGTAAATTTGTTGCCTCCTTTGTCATGCGGTAACTTTGTGCTCGATGCTCCGTTTTGCGCATATAATATGTGGCAAGAGTGCATCGTGATGAAACTGTTTCAGCACTTGTTGTCTGTGTAAATTTGTTGGCATGTTCGTGAGCAAGTAACTTTGTGCATGTTGGTCTGAATGGAGTGAATGATATGTCCAGATGTTCATTGTGAAGTGCTCTACATGATGGTTGCTGTAGCATTCATGTTAGGTGTCATATTGCCATGTTTATCTCTGTTGCAAAAGTGCATTTGGCTGATAAGTTTCTGAACTTGTTATGAGATGATGTTTTGTCTTGCTTGTGTATATTAATCCATGTGTCATATGAGCTAGGTGTGAACATGAGTTTTGCTCTTGGGAATGTACTTTACATGATAGATTCATTTGCATGCCATGATATGTCTTGAAATGAGTGCAACAAGCTTGTTAACATGTCATCATGATGTTAAATTTCTGCTAAGTGTGAATCTGTTAATTTTTATGCCATGTTCCCATGATGCCACCGTTGTTGTTGTGCATGTTTAGAGTTGTCCAGTGGGTGTTACTTGATGTATATGTTATGCTCTAGCTATCCATGCTCTTGTTTGCCTTGATGCCATGCTGTACCTTGTTCTTATGAGGCCCTCAAGTTGCTATAAAATGTTTCTGTCAGCATGCCCAGATTTTGCTAATTCTGGATAAACTTTTGCAATTTTGCCATGGTGTTTGGGACATGTTCTAATATGTTGTAGAAGTAGCCATGTGGTTATTCTTGAAGAGCATGTTATGTATGTTATTGCCATGCCTTTTGCTTGCATGATGGCTTGCTGTAACTTGTTGTTTTCATGATCTCAAGTGGCTATAAAATGTATCTGTCAGCATGTTATCAACCAGTTCAGTTTTGCCACGAGTGTAGCTAGTGTTCTATGCATCCTATGAGCTTGTTCTTACCATGAGTAGCTTCTCAAATATGTCGTCTTGCTATTGGTTATATCAACTTGCCATGCTATGCTTTGAGTAGAGTTGCACAAGATTGCAAACATGCCCACTCGTTGAAATTTCTGCCATGCCTTGTAATTTTCACTAAGTCTGATAATTCTATAAATTTATTGCACCTTGCCATGTTTGTTTAATTGTGTTCCAGCAAGTTTTTGGGTGTGCTATAAGTTCATGCTTGTTAAGTATCATATCTATTTCACATCCATGCCCTTTGTCTCCATGTTTGGGTGCTGTAGCATATTTATTTCTTGCCCCAAAGATGCCATGTTGCTGTAAACTGCTGTTTTGCTTGAATATTGCTTTGCTTGTCATTTGCAAACCGTGCATCAGTTTCCGGTGATCTTTATATCGATTTCAACCGTAATCTTCCAATCTATCTAGTGGCTTGCTTGGTTACCCAAGATGAGGCCATTTCCATCACCTTCTCCGTAGGATCGAGAGCATTCTCATGCATACACGCATCATACTTACATTCCATGATATGACTTGCATCATGTTGATTGTGCATTGCACTGTGTTTGATATTGTGCCGTTGTTGTGCTCTTGTGTTGGGTAGAGCCGGGAGCCGATTCGGAGTTCGAGGTTCCTTTTGAGGCTGAGTTTGAGGAGCAAGGTTACGATCCCTCCGTGGAATCAATAAGCAAGATGACCATTCCCAGATATCACTTCTATCTTTGCCTATGCTAGATGTCTCGCTCTTTAGATATTGCCTCGATGCCTATTCATGTTTTTTAGCCCTCCTATTGTTGCCATGTAACACTCTAACCAACTTCCTAGCAAACCGTTGTTTGGCTAAGTACGCATCGTTCAACCTCTCTTATAGCATTGTTAGTTGCAGGTGAAGTTTTGAAGATTGCTCCGTGATGAAGTTGTTGTCGGGATAACACAATATATAATACATGTTAAACTAATTCACCTATATATTGGTAATGGGTGGAAAGCTAAGCCTTTTTGCTTGGTGTTTTGTTCCACTCATGCCACCCTAGGATCCCATAAACCGGTGTTATGTTCATTGATTTTGCGTTCCTAACACGGTTGGGGTTTATGGGCCCCCCTTGATAATTCACTCTGTTTAAAGCTTTTCCAGCAAGGCCCAACATTGGTTTTACATTTGCCTAATAAGTAAAATTTGCATAGGGACTAGCTACCCAGTGGACTTAATTAACAACCCGGGCCAGTGCTCCTCATAAGTGTTTGTCCAAACTGGGGATCCGAAAGGGCCGCCTTGAGGAAACCCGAGGTATCTGGTATAACCTGTAGCATCACCCATCCGGTCGTGGCCTAAGACGAGATACGCGCGGCTACTATCAGGGTGTCGGCACGCCGGGAGGTCTTGCTGGAGTAGTTTTACCTTTGTCGAAATATCTTGATCACGGGATTCCGAGAATACTCGTGTCTTCCGACTTTGGAGTTGCGACTCCGCAGATCGTGAGCTTGTGATGGGCTAAGTTGGGACACCCCTGCAGGGTTTCGATCTTTTGAAAGCCGTGCCCGCGGTTATGTGGCAGATGAGAATTTATTAATATCGGGTTGTATATAACTTGACACCTTATTCATGAATACACTACCTGCGTGAGTAACCGTGATGGTCTCTTTCCGAAGGGCTTCAGGAAGTGAACACGGTGGGGTTATGTTTGATCGTGAGTAGATATGATCACTTCTTGATCAACTTGGCGATCGTTGGCACTTGTTCTCTTCTCGCTCTAAACTCGTAAGCTAGTGCTTAGTTCTTGCTGCAACCCTTGTTTACAGCCTTTCCACACCTAAGGTTTTGGTAGTTTTGATACCCGGGAACGGGATTGCTGTGTCCTCTGTGGCTCACAGATTCAACACACACCAGATGCATGTACTGTTGAGAACTATGCAGGAGATGGTTCAGAGCTTTACTGGGAGTTCGACGAAGAGCGTGGACGTTACTATGTGTCTTATCCCGACGATCAGTAGTGGTTCATTCTAGGAGGATCCGGGCTTGTGTTATTTATGGTATCTTTTCGTTTGGGTTTCGTCCGTAGTCGGACCCTGATGTTCTTTGGATGATGTATGCTATTGTATTCATTTGTGTGACGTGGCGAGTGTAAGAAACACTTTCATCCCTGAATTTTACATGAGTTGTGCAAAGGTACCATACTTGAGATCATTCTAGTACGCGTTTATGTCCTTAAGTCGTGCCTCGACACGTGGGGGACATGGTTGTATACTGGGCATTACAAGTTGGTATTCAGAGCCTTCTCCGACCTAGGAGCCCCCTGATTGATCGAATCGCTGATGGTTGAGTCTAGGCACACAAAAAAAATGTTTTGAGTCCTATATATATATATATATATATATATATATATATATATATATATATATATATATATATATATATATATATATATATATATATATATATATATATATATATCGGAGAGTAGGATTTCTTTTTACTCCTCATGCCTTCATCGCTCTGGTGAGGACTCCTGACGTTGTTCTATCTCCTCTACTCTAAAAAATTCACTAATTTTTTTTAGGATCACGCGAGTATTGTTTGGATTGTTTCGATATCTTTGTGACGAGAACATTATTCTTGATGCCTCCTGTCATTAGGGGTTTTGGCAGTCTCCCGGGGAGTTGAGCTCCGAGGTGTTGTCGTCACAAAGCGTAGCGGTTCTAGAATACTTAAGACGGCTGACATCGAAAACTCTTCGATGCGGTTAGTGGTGAGATAACCCCGACGTCACCCAGTACTGGGGAGATAATTCGGGAGTATTGCCACAGCTAGTATAGCGGATGCGTTTTGAAGGTCCGAGGTAAACAGTTTCCGAGGATGACTGGCGATGTGTTGACGGATGGATACAGCTGGATGTAGGTTTAGAGTTGAGTGCGCTGTGCTTCCCCTGTATCCCCAACACCAGATTGCATAACCGGAAACCTTCGGGAATTAATAGGTGGGTTCTTCAAGTAGCTCATAGGCATTCTTCCAACGAGTGCATGGTATGAGGTTTGGGGTTCAACATCTAGTAAAGAGGTTTCATGGGCGTTGTTCCAATTGGGAGTTGCATCTTAAAGGGTCCTTGGCTATGCTGATCCGGGGATTGCAACACCCTTTGTAACACATTCCATGGGGCATTCAGCACAAACATGTGGGACGAAGCTTCTATCATGTATTTGTTCCATCTACACCTTGTTGTTTTTATTTTATCTTTTTGTCTCCCAAGTGGCTTCTCGATAAGATTGTTGTACCATTAAATTGTGGAATTCATTTGTTCATTTTGTTCGAATGTTCATTGTGAAGACTTATGTTGCACATATCTAGTCGTTGATTCAGCTTACCTGTTTTGCATCAATGGCTAATAGTTCTCATCATATTCAGGATGGCTCCTAAGAAGGTTCCCAACCCAAATCAAGAGGGTGAAGAAGAGCGTCCTCCTTCCCCTCCTCCTCCGTCTGAGGCATGGAGAGCAATTATACAAGCGACCAACTAGAACACTCAGATGCTCATGCAAATGATGCAGAACTTCCAAGCTAACCAAGGAAATCAAGGCAATCATGGGAACCAAGGCCAAGGCAATCTGTTCAATCAACCTCACTTTGCGACACTGAACCAATTCCTGGCAAACCAACCGAAGTCGTTTAGTTACTGTGGACCCGCTAGATGCTGAAGATTGGATCACATACATCAAAAAGCACTTTGAATGCAGTATCGTGAGGCCAGAGGATTATGTCAAGTTTGCCACTTTCCAACTCAAAGATCAAGCTGCTGATTGGTGGCAACAGTATAAAGATTCCAGAGGTGATTGTGAGATCTCATGGACGGACTTCTGCAAAGACTTCCGCTCTCATCACATTCCAACCAGTGTCATTGAAGGCATGCGTGAGCAATTCCGCAACCTAAAGCAAGGCACTAAGTCCGTCTATCAATACAATGTCAAGTTCCAGAATCTTGCCCGTTATGTGAAGCAAGACATCCCCGATGCCAAGAGCAAGATATATCAGTTCCGAGGTGGTCTGAAAGATGAACTCCAACTAGCTCTCACCTTGTTCGAGCCGGATGAATTTGATCAATTCTACAATATGGCTCTCAAGCAAGAGGCACCTCAGCTCAAATGTGAAGCTTCCAAAAAGAGGATAAGAGATGTTGTTCACTCCTTGCTACCTCTTGAGCTTGCGTTGTATTCCCTTGAAGAGGAAAGGGAGATGCAGCACAGTAGCGTAAGTATTTCCTTCGGTTTTTGAGAACCAAGGTATCAATCCAGTAGGAGACCACGCGCTAGTCCCTCGCACCTGCACAAACAAATAAGAACTTCGCAGCCAACGTGATAAGGGGTTGTCAATCCCTTTATGGTCACTTACGATAGTGAGATCTGATAGAGATGATAATTATATTTCTGGAATTTTTGGTATAGAAACAGAAAGTAAAGAAGGCAAATAAACAACGGCGACATAAATTGGCTAGTTGACAGGAAAGTAATATGATAAAGATAGACCCGGGGGACATAGTTTCTCTAGTGGCTTCTCTCATGATAGCGGTATTCTACGACGGGTAAACAAATTACTGTTGAGCAATTGATAGAAATGCGAATAATTATGAGACTATCTAGGCATGATCATTGTATATAGGCATCACGTCCGAGACAAGTAGACCGACTCCTGCCTGCATCTACTACTATTACTCCACACATCGACCGCTATCCAGCATGCATCTACTGTATTGAGTTCATACGAATAGAGTAACGCCTTAAGCAAGATGACATGATGTAGAGGGATAAACTCAAGCAATATGATGAAAACCCCATCTTTTTATCCTCGATGGCAACAATACAATACGTGCCTTGCTGCCCCTACTGTTACTGGGAAAGGACACCGCAAGATTGAACCCAAAGCCAAGCACTTCTCCCATTGCAAGAACTATAGATCCAGTAGGCCAAACCAAACCAATAATTTGAAGAGACTTGCAAGGATATTATGAGCACACATAAAAAGTTCAGAGAAGAACCAAATATATTTCATAGATAACCTTGATCATAAACTCACAATTCATCGGATCTCGACAAACACACTGCAAAAAGAGATTACATCGAATAGATCTCCTCGAAGACCGAGGGGAACTTTGTATTGAGATCCAGAGAGAGAGAAGAAGCCATCTAGATACTAGCTATGGACCCGCAGGTCTGATGTAAACTACTCACAACTCATGGTGAGGGCGATGATGATGATGATGAAGGCCTCCGTGAAGGATCCCCCTTCCGGAACAGGCTCCAAGATGGGATCTCCACGGGAACAGAAGCTACGGCGGTGGAATTAGGGTTTTCTCTTTGCGTATGGAGTTTCTGGGGAACGTAGGTATATATAGGAAGAAGGAGGGCACCCGGGGCCTTGTGGGCCAGCCTCGAGGCAGGGGGCGCGCCCTGGGAAAGGGGGTGCGGCCCCCACCCTTGAGGGCTGGCCCTACGTCCCCTGACTTGGCCCCAAAGACTACCAAGCGTGATTTCCTCCAAAATATCTCTCGCGAAGGTTTCATTCCGTTTGGACTCCGTTTGACATTCCTTTTCTGTAAAACCCTGAAATAGGCAAAAAAACAACAATCTGGACTCGGCCTTTGGGTTAGTAGGTTAGTCCCAAAAATGTTATAAAAGTGAATGATAAAGCCCGTTAAACATCCAAGACTTCATAAATAATAGCATGGAACAATCAAAAATTATAGATACGTTGGAGACGTATCAAGCATCCCCAAGCTTAATTCCTACTCGTCCTCGAGTAGATAAATGATAAAGAAAGAATTTTTGATGTGGAATGCTAATCAATATAGTTTTTCAATGTAATTCTCTTAGTTGTGGCATGAATGTTCAGATCTGAAAGATTCTAGACAAAAGTCTATATTAACATAAGAAATAACAATACTTCAAGCAATACTAACAAAGCAATCATGTCTTCTCAAAATACTATGGCTAAAGAAAGTTATCCCTACAAAATCATATAGTGTTGGCCATGCTCCCTTATTATCACACTAAATATTCATATCATGCACAACCCCGATTTCAGCCAAGCATTTGTTTTCATGCTCTATCTTTTCAAACCTTTCAACTTTCACGCAATACATGAGCGTGAGCTATGGATATAGCACTATGGGTGGAATAGAGGTGGTTGTGGAGAAGACAAAAAGAGGGATATAGTCTCACATCGACTAGGCGTATCAACGGGCTATGGAGATGCCCATCAATAGATATCAATGTGAGTGAGTTGGGATTGCCATGCAACGGATGCACTAGAGCTAAATATGAATGAAAGCTCAACAAAAGAAACTAGTGGGTGTGTATCCAACTTGCTTGCTCACGAAGACCTAGGGCATTTGAGGAAGCCCATCGTTGGAATATACAAGCCAAGTTCTATAACAAAAATTCCCACTAGTATACGAAAGTGACTAAGCATGAGACTCTCTACAATGAAGAACATGGCGCTACTTTGAAGCACAAGTGTGGAAAAAGATAGTAGCAATTGTCCCTTTTTATTTTCTTTTTTTCTTTTTCTTTCTTTTTCCTTTTTTGGGCCTGTTTTTTTCTTTGGCCTTTCTTTTTTTTCTTTTTTTGCGGAGGGTCTTTATAGATTTAGCCTTTCCTCCCATGGGACAATGCTCTAATAATGATGATCAACACACTTTCATTACAACACGAAATTACAATTCGATACTACAACAACAAAGTATGACTCTATATGAATGCCTTCAGCGGTGTACCGGTATGTGCAATGTAACAAGAGTGACATGTATAAAAAGATTATGCATGGTGGCCTTGCCACAAATACGATGTCAACTACATGATCATGCATGACAATATGACAATATGATGCGTGCCATATAAATGGAACGATGGAAAGTTGCATGGCTATGGGAATGCCATGATAGGTAGGTATGGTGGCTGTTTTGAGGAACAATATGGTGGCTGTTTTGAGGAAGGATATATAGTGGGTTTATGGCACCGGCGAAAATTGCGCAGTACAAGAGAGACTAGCAATGGTGGAAGGGTGAGAGTGCATATAATCCATGGACTCAACATTAGTCATAAGAACTCATATACTTATTGCAAAAAATTATGAGTCATCAAAACAAAGCAATCAACGCATGCTTCTAGGGGGGAGGTTGGTAGGAGTTAACCATCGCGCGCCCCCGACCTCCACACAAAGGTTGACACTCTACAAATACCTCATGCTTTAACTTACTCACACAACGGTTCACCATGCGTGCATGCTACGGGAATCACTAACCTTAACACAAGTATTTCTCAATTTCATAATAACTCCACTGGCATGACTCTAATATCACTATCCTCATGTCTCAAAACAATTATCAAGCATCCAACATCTCTTTCTATTCAATGCAGTTGGTGTGATTTTTTTTACTACATTGACATTGGATGTCTATCATGTGAAAACTAGTTTATTTAGCCTAAACACTTTACCATGCTGTTTTAATGGACTCTCAAATAGATCTAAGTGAAGCATGAGAGTTCAACAATTTCTACAAAATATTACCACCACCATGCTCGAAAAGATACAAGTGAAGCACTAGAGCAAAAACTATTCAACTCAAAAGATATAAGTGAAGCACATAGAGTGTTCTAACAATTTCTAGGCCATATTTAACTCTCTCAAATAGGTGTGTCCAGCAAGGATGATTGTGGCAAACTAACAAGCAAAGACTCAAATTATACAGGACACTCCAAGCAAAACACATAACATGTTGCAAATAAAAATATAGCTACAAGTATAGTTACCGATGGATGAACACGAAAGAGGGGATACCTTCCTGGGGCATCCCCAAGCTTAGGCTTTTGATTATCTTGAATTTACTTGGGATTCCATGGGCATCCCCAAGCTTAGGCCTTTGCTACTCCTTGTTCCATAGTCCATCAAAGCAATACTCAAAACTTGAAAACTTCACAACACAAAACTTAGACAAAAATTCTCGTGAGCTCCGTTAGTAAGAGAAAGCAAACCACCACTCAAACGTACAGCAAGGAATTCATTATTTGTTTATATTGGTGTTAAACCTACTGTACTCCAAATTCTCTATGGTTCATATCCTCTAATATTACTCATAGATGCATCGGAATAAGCAAATAACACACGAAAAACAGAATCTGTCAAAAACAAAACAGTCTGTAGTAATCTGCTGGGTTCGCGTACTTATGTAACTCCAAAAACTTCAAACTAAATTGGTAAATTTGCGAAATTTGTCTAACAATCAGCAGCAAAAAGAATCAACTAAAAAGCACGCTCCAGTAAAATCTGAAGTCTACTTTAGCGAGCGCTAACGATTCTGTTTTTCACAGCAAGATCCAATAAACTTCACCCAAGTTTTACCAAAGATTCTACTTGGCACAAACACTAAACAAAACATGAAACCACATCTAATCAGAGGCTAGATGCAATATTTATTCCCTAACAGCAACAAAAGCAAAAAACATAAAATTGGGTTGCCTCCCAACAAGCGCTGTCGTTTTACGCCCCTAGCTAGGCACGATACAAGATAAATCTAGGTATTGCCATCCTTGGAAGGCAATCCATAAGTGGCTCTCATGATAGATTCATATGGTAATTTGATTTTGTTTCTAGGAAAGTGTTCCATGCCTTTCCTTAACGGAAATTGGAATCTAATATTTCCTTCCTTCATATCAATGATTGCACCAATCGTTCTAAGGAAAGGTCTACCAAGAATAATAGGACATGAAGGACTGCAATCTATATCAAGAATAATGAAATCTATGGGCACATAATTCCTATTGGCAACAATAAGAACATCATTAATTCTTCCCATAGGTTTCTTAATAGTGGAATCCGCAAGATGCATATTTAAAAAACAATCATCAAGCTCATGGAACCCTAGCAAATCACACAAAGTTTCTGGGATAGTGGAGACACTTGCACCCAAATCACACAAAGCATAGCATTCATGATCTTTTATTTTTATTTTTATAGTAGGTTCCTATTCATCATAAAGCTTTCTAGGTATAGAAACTTCCAACTCAAGTTTTTCTTCATAAGATTGCATCAAAGCATCAACTATATGTTTAGTGAACGCTTTATTTTGACTATAAGCATGCGGAGAATTTAGCACGGATTGCAACAAAGAAATACAATCAATCAAAGAGCAATTATCATAACTGGATCCCTCGAAATCTAAAGTAGTGGGTTCATCACTATGCAAAGTTTTAATCTCTTCAATCCCACTTTTAGCAATTTTAGCATCAAGATCTAAAAACTCTGAATTATTGGGGCACCTTAAAATAGAATCATCTCCAATCCTATTCTCATCAAGATTGATACTAGAAAACAAGGATCTAATAGGAGACACATCAATAACTTTTAGATCTTCATCTTTATTTTCATGCTCTTCCGGTTTAGCAGCCATCTTATTAATCAAGGTGGACTGTTTATCCGAAATTTGGGCAATTAAGTTCTCAAGATTAGAAAACTGAGATTTCAAGCCATAAAATTCCTTAGACATATCATCAAGGTCTTTATTCATATACTCCATAAACTTTTTCTGTTCTTTAAGCTCACTTCTGAAGAAGTCATTATTCTCAAATTGTATAGTCATAAAATGTCTAACATTGTTTTCAATCTCCTCCAGCCTCTTGAGGTGAGGTTCAACACTACCAGGGAGAGCCATAGTGACAAGCAAGCAACCCAACACACACAAGCAAACAAGAAGCAAGCGAACGAAAAACACACGGCGGAAGAAGGGCGAATAAAACAGCAAAGGTGAAGTGGGGGAGAGGAAACCGAGAGGCAAATATGTAATGCGAAGGATAAGGGTTTGTGATAAGTACTTGGTATATGACTTTTGCATAAGCCTCCCCGGCAACGGCGCCAGAAATTCTTCTTGCTACCTCTTGAGCTCGCGTTGTATTCCCTCGAAGAGGAAAGGGAGATGCAGCACAGTAGCGTAAGTATTTCCCTCAGTTTTTGAGAACCAAGGTATCAATCCAGTAGGAGACCACGAGCCAGTCCCTCGCACCTGCACAAACAAATAAGAACTTCCCAGCCAACGCGATAAGGGGTTGTCAATCCCTTTACGATCACTTACGATAGTGAGATCTGATAGAGATGATAATTATATTTTTGGTATTTTTGGTATAGAAACAGAAAGTATAGAAAGCAAATAAACAACAGCGACATAAATTGGCTAGTTGACAGGAAAGTAATATGATAAAGATAGACCCGGGGGCCATAGTTTTCTCTAGTGGCTTCTCTCATGATAGCGGTATTCTACGGTGGGTCAACAAATTACTGTCGAGCAATTTATAGAAAAGCGAATAATTATAAGACTATCTAGGCATGATCATTGTATATAGGCATCACGTCCGAGACAAGTAGACCGACTCCTGCCTGCATCTACTACTATTACTCCACACATCGACCGCTCTCCAGCATGCATATAGTGTATTGCGTTCATACGAACCGAGTAACGCCTTAAGCAAGATGACATGATGTAGAGGGATAAACTCAAGCAATATGATGAAAAGCCCATCTTTTTATCCTCGATGGCAACAATACAATACGTGCCTTGCTGCCCCTACTGTTATTGGGAAAGGACACCGCAAGATTGAACCCAAAGCCAAGCACTTCTCCCAAAGAACTATAGATCTAGTAGGCCAAACCAAACCAATAATTCGAAGAGACTTGCAAGGATATTATGAGCACACATAAAAAGTTCAGAGAAGAACCAAATATCTTTCATAGATAACCTTGATCATAAACTCACAATTCATTGGATCTCTACAAACACACCGCAAAAAGAGATTACATCAAATAGATCTCCTCGAAGACAGAGGAGAACTTTGTATTGAGATCCAGAGAGAGAGAAGAAGCCATCTAGATACTAGCTATCTACCCGAAGGTCTGAGGTAAACTACTCACAACTCATGGTGAGGGTGATGATGATGAAGATGAAGGCCTCCGTGATGGATCCCCCTCCCGGAACAGGCTCCAAGATGGGATCTCCACGAGAACAGAAGCTACGGCGGTGGAATTAGGGTTTTCTCTCTGCGTATGGAGTTTCTGTGGTACGTAGGTATATATAGGAAGAAGGAAGGCACCGGGGGCCGTGTGGGCTAGCCTCGAGGTAGGGGGCACGCCCTGGGAAGGGGGGCGCGGCCCCCACCCTCGAGGGCTGGCCCTACGTCCCCTGACTTGGCCCCAAAGACTCCCGAGCGTGATTTCCTCCAAAAATATCTCTCGCGAAAGTTTCATTCCGTTTGGACTCCGTTTGATATTCCTTTTGTGCAAAACCCTGAAATAGGCAAAAAACAGCAATCTGGACTGGGCCTTTGGGTTAGTAGGTTAGTCCCAAAAATGATATAAAAGTGAATGATAAAGCCCATTAAACATCCAAGACTTCATAAATAATAGCATGGAACAATAAAAAATTATAGATTTGTTGGAGACGTATCACTCCTCCTCTTCCTCTCAAGTGGTTGCCAAGTAGCAGAAGTTCTGGCTACCGCCTCCTCCAGTGCTCCGTCCTCCAAACAACAACAAGCACTCAGGTGGTCGTGGATTCTCCCACCCACCCAACCCAAGCAATCAGTCCAAGCCTCAGTTCCAAGCTTCAAGATCAAGTGGTCCTTATCATCGGCCTCTTTCGGAAGTTACTTGCAACAAGTGTGGCCAGAAGGGTCACTATGCAAACAAATGTACTCAAAGGCGCCTTCCGCCTCCTCCACCTATCAGCAATGCTATTGTCAAGCACAATCCCAAGGTTGCAAGAGTGAATCTGATGAATGCAGCTCAAGCAGAGAATTCTTCACATGTGATAATTGGTAATGTTCCGGTTAACTCTATACCTGCTAAAGTCTTGTTTGATTCGGGTGCATCGTGCTCTTTCATGTCTCAACGTTTTGCTTCGAAGCACAGTGTTGACATCAAAAGTTTACCAAGGGAGTTATCAATTATTTCTCCGGAAAAACGAATGCATTCTATTGTGTTTGCTCCGGATATATTTATTCATATGGGTGATTACAGTTTTCTGGTTTCCCCGGTTATTCTCGGCAACTCGGATATTGATCTTATTCTTGGGATGGATTGGCTCTCGAAGCATGATGCTCTTATTGATTGTGCAAATAAGGAGGTCAATCTAACTCACCCTTCCGAAGACGTGATTATCTTCGCTTCTCGAGATAACACAATCAGGCTATTCGCTCTCAATGACAAGGGCGAGATTAATGCCATTTCTCAGATTCCGGTGGTTTGTGAATATGAGGATGTATTCCCTGAAGAGCTTCTAGGATTGCCTCCCCACCGTCCAGTTGAATTTGTCATGAACTTGAACTCGGTACCGAGCCAGCATGTCGGCGTCCGTACAAGCTTTCTCCTAAAGAGTTGAAGGAGTTGAAGAAACAACTCGATGAGCAGGAACGTATGGGTCTAATCAGACCAAGTATTTCTCCTTGGGGCTGTGGCGTTCTATTTGTCAAGAAGAAGGATGGCACGAAACGCCTTTGTGTTGATTACCGGCCATTGAACAAGAAGACAATAAAGAATAAGTACCCGCTCTCCAATATCAATGAATTGTTTGAGCAGCTCAAAGGAGCAAAGGTGTTCTCGAAGCTCGATCTCCGGATGGGTTACCATCAGATTCGTATCCGTGTAGAGGATATTCCCAAGACCGCATTCAGAACAAGCTATGGCTCCTATGAACACACGGTGATGTCTTTCGGCCTTGCAAATGCTCCACCCACCTTTCTCTCGGATGAAGCACTTCATATTCAACCCCTACACCAATGAATTCATTATCGTCTATCTGGATGATATCTTGGTATTCTCCAAGAATGAAGAAGACCATGCCAAGCATCTCCGTTTGGTCCTTGACAGGCTCCGTGAGCACAAGCTCTATGCAATGTTCTCCAAATGTGAATCCTGGCTGGATAAAGTCCTTTATCTTGGCCATATTATCTCCGCCGAGGGCATTTTCGTGAACCCCGAGAAGGTTGAAGCTATTTTCAACTGGGAACCTCCGCAGAATGTCAAGCAACTCCGAAGCTTCCTTGGTCTCGCTAGCTATTGTTGAAGGTTCGTTGAGAACTTCTCCAAGAATGCCAAGCCTCTCTCCAACCTGTTGCAGAAGAATGTCAAGTACTCATGGACTCCTGATTGTGATGTGGCATTCAATACACTCAAAGAGAAGCTCATTTCTGCTCCGGTTCTTACTCCTCCGGATGAGTCCAAGCCTTATGAAGTCTTTTCTGATGCTTCATTTCAAGGTATTGGTGGTGTTCTCATGCAAGACAAGAATATTGTGGCATACACTTCTCGTTAGCTGAAACCAAATGAGAAGAATTACCCCACACATGATCTTGAGCTAGCAGCAGTTGTTCATGCCTTGATCACATGGAGACACCTTCTGTTGGGCAGAAAAATGGACATCTTCACCGATCACAAGAGCTTGAAGTACATTTTCACTCAGCCAAACCTTAACCTTCGCCAGACTCGTTGGGTTGAGATGATTCAAGAGTACGATCCAAGCATTGAGTATACTCCTGGCAAGGCCAATGTCATTGCAGATGCCTTGAGCAGAAAGGCGTATTGCAACAGTCTCCTTCTCAAACCGTTCCAGCCTGAACTTTGTGAATCATTCAGGAAGCTCAACCTCCAAGTCGTTCCGCAAGGCTTTCTTGCAAACCTTCAAGTTGCTCCTACCTTGGAAGATCAAATCCGTGAGGCCCAACTCAGTGATGCTATGGTGGAGAAAGTGAAGCATGGTATTACTAAGGGTACTCCCAAGTACAAGTGCTACCGCGTTGATGAGAAAGACACCTTGTTCTTTGAGGACAGGATTGTGGTTCCCAAAGGTGATATCAGGAAGCTCATAATGAACGAAGCACATTACTCACTTCTCTCGATACATCCAGGAAGCTCCAAGATGTATCATGACCTCAAGCAATCATATTGGTGGACTCGCATGAAAAGGGAGATTGCCCAATTCGTGAATGAATGTGATGTCTCAAGAAGAGTGAAGGCAGAGCATCAACGTCCAGCCGGACTCCTTCAACCTCTACCTATTCCCGAGTGGAAATTCGATCACATTGAGATGGATTTTGTCACCGGTTTTCCCAAGTCCAAGAAGGGAAATGATGCTATCTTTGTGGTGATTGACAAGCTAACTAAAGTAGCTCATTTTCTTCCCGTCAAAGAATCCATCAACGCAGCTCAGCTGGCAGAGTTGTACACCTCCAGAATTGTTTCTTTGCATGGAATTCCTCAAGTGATGTCCTCAAACCGTGGAAGCTTGTTCACTTCCAAGTTATGGGATTCCTTTCAGTCAGCCATGGGCACAAAGATTCGCTTCAGCACTGCGTTTCACCCTCAGACTAGTGGTCATGTCGAAAGAGTGAACCACATCCTTGAAGATATGCTAAGAGCTTGTGTCATCTCCTTCGGTAGGAAATGGGAAGATTGCCTTCCGTTTGCCGAATTCTCCTACAACAACAGCTTCCAAGGAAGTGCCGGCAAAGCTCCTTTTGAAATCCTCTATGGCAGAAAGTGTCGTACCCCTCTCAACTGGCCCGAGACTAGTGAACGTCAAATCCATCAAAATGATTTGATCTCAGAAGCCAAAGAAATGTGCAAAGTCATACTTGAGAATCTCAAAGCCGCGCAATCGCGTCAAAAGAGCTACTACGACGGCAAGCATCGTGACTTGGCTTTCGACATTGGAGACCATGTCTATCTCCATGTTTCTCCCATGAAGGCACTCAAAGGTTCGGTATCAAGGGCAAGCTTGCTCCAAGATACGTGGGTCCTTTCAAGATTCTTGGCAAGAGAGGCGATCTAGCCTACCAACTCGAGCTTCCCTCCAACTTTGCAAATGTGCATGCTGTGTTTCACGTGTCTCAAATCCGCAAGTGCTTCAAGACGCCTGAACGCACCATTCCGTTCGAAGAGATTGATCTTCAACAAGACTTGTCTTATCGTGAGCACCACGTTGCTATCCTTGAAGAAACTGAGCGCAAGACCCGCAACAAGTCCATCAAATTCTTGAAAGTGAAGTGGTCACACCATACCGACCGAGAAGCTACATTGGAAAGAGAAGATATTCTCCGTTCCGAGTATCCCTCCTTCTTTCAGTCCTAGTTCTCGGGACGAGATCTTTTTGTAGCGGAGGAAAGTTTGTAACACCCCATATGTGATACCTTCCATTTATGGCAATATATGCAACGTTGACTTCATCAATTCCATTCTGGGATCTTCCTTCATTTCGGGTTCCTTCGTTTTGTCGTGTGCATGTGTGCATATCATCCATGTCATGTCATCATGTGCATTGCGTTGCTTTCATGTTGTCACTTTCACCCGGTCATGCTAGTCTCTTCCCGTTGTCCGTTTCGAGTTCGACACTCACACACGTGCCCGTGGCACCCCCGAGTCCTTCTTTCGTGTGTGGCCGTGGAACGTTCTCGGTATGAGGTGAGACTTGGCGTACGTTGTTGTTTTAGTCCGTGTAGGCCGCCTGTCAAGTTTCATCGCGTTTGGCGGTCGTTTGATACTCAAACGGTTAACCTAGTGGGCTAAAAGCTCCTCTTCCATTTGGCCCAAGACCCCCTCCACAACAACCCACTAACCCAGCACAACCCCCCCCCCCATCCTCTCGGTCGTCGGATCGTGATCGTGTGGGCGAAAACCGCACCTCATTTGGACATTCCTAACTCCCTCTACCTATAAACAGGCCCTCTTCCGCCGAAATCCGGATCAAACCCTAGCCCAAACTCCTCCCCCGCCGCCGGACACGTCCGGATCGCGCCGGATGTGTCCACCCTGCTCTTCCGCCGCGACGTGGCGTGACGTCATTCGCCCAGCCATGCGCCCACTTCTCCGCCGGCCGAGGCCCGCGAGGGCCCGGTTCGGGCCCCCTCCGGCCCGTTCGCGCGCGCTCCTCCGCGCTCGGTCAGCCCCGCCGCCGGCGCCAGACTCCACCGCCATGAGCCTGCCGGCGCGCCTCGCCGCCACCGCCCACCGAAGCTCCGCCGCCACGCCGCCAACTTCGCCCGCCGCCGCCGCCGTAGGCTGCTTCGGCCGTTCCGCCGCCGCTCGCCGGCCCCACCTCGTCCATCGCCGGCCGCCGCCTCCGCCACTCTGGCGAGCCGCCGCCCCGGCCGGACACGATCCAGATCTGGTCCAGGCGGGATCAGATCCACCCACACCTCGATCCAAACGCACCTCCCCATCCCGGATCTCCCCATCCCGGAATCCCTCCGTCCCGCATTGACTTTTCGCGGAGGTATAATTCCACTAAGTCTCGAATCTGAGTAAATTTGTTGCCTCCTTTGTCATGCAGTAACTTTGTGCTCGGTGCTCCGTTTTTCGCATATAATAGGTCGAAATGTTCGTCTCGTCGTGCTCTACATGTTAGCATAAGTTTCATGCATGTTAGAGTTCATCTAGTTGACTTAATCTTCATGGCTAGAGTGCATCATGATGAAACTGTTTCAGCACTTGTTGTCTGTGTAAATTTGTTGGCATGTTCGTGAGCTAGTAACTTTGTGCATGTTGGTCCGAATGGAGTGAATGATATGTCCAGATGTTCATTGTGAAGTGCTCTACATGATGGTTGTTGTAGCATTCATGTTAGGTGTCATATTGCCATGTTTATCTCTGTTGCAAAAGTGCATTTCACTGATAAGTTTCTGAACTTGTTATGAGATGATGTTTTGTCTTGCTTGTGTATATTAATCCATGTGTCATATGAGCTAGGTGTCAACATGAGTTTTGCTCTTGGGAATGTGCTCTACATGATAGATTCATTTTCATGCCATGAGTGCAACAAGCTTGTTAACATGTCATCATGATGTTAAATTTCTGCTAAGTGTGAATCTGTTAATTTTTATGCCATGTTCCCATGATGCCACCGTCGTTGTTGTGCATGTTTAGAGTTGTCTAGTGGGTGTTACTTGATGTATATGTTATGCTCTAGCTATCCATGCTCTTGTTTGCCTTGATGCCATGATGTACCTTGTTCTTATGAGGCCCTCAAGTTGCTATAAAATGTTTCTGTCAGCATGCCCAGATTTTGCTAAGTCTGGATAAACTTTTGCAATTTTGCCATGGTGTTTGGGACATGTTCTAATATGTTGTAGAAGTAGCCATGTGGTTATTCTTGAAGAGCATGTTATGTATGTTATTGCCATGCCTTTTGCTTGCATGATGGCTTGCTGTAACTTGTTGTTTTCATGATCTCAAGTGGCTATAAAATGTATCTGTCAGCATGTTATCAACCAGTTCAGTTTTGCCACGAGTGTAGCTAGTGTTCTATGCATCCTATGAGCTTGTTCTTACCATGAGTAGCTTCTCAAATATGTCGTCTTGCTATTGGTTTTATCAACTTGCCATGCTATGCTTTGAGTAGAGTTGCACAAGCTTGCAAACATGCCCACTCGTTGAAATTTCTGCCATGCCTTGTAATTTTCACTAAGTCTGAGAATTCTATAAATTTATTGCAACTTTCCATGCTTGTTTAATTGTGTTCCAGCAAGTTTTTGGGTGTGCTCTAAGTTCATGCTTGTTAAGTATCATATCTATTTCACATCCATGCCCTTTGTCTCCATGTTTGGGTGCTGTAGCATATTTATTTCTTGCTCCAAAGATGCCATGTTGCTGTAAACTGCAGTTTTGCTTGAATATTGCTTTGCTTGTCATTTGCAAACCGTGCATCCGTTTCCGGTGAGCTTTATAACGATTTCAACCGAAATCTTCCAATCTATCCAGTGGCTTGCTTGGTTACCCAAGATGAGGCCATTTCCATCACCTTATCCGTAGGATCGAGAGCATCCTCATGCATACACGCATCATACTTACATTCTATGATATGACTTGCATCATGTTGATTGTGCAATGCAATGTGTTTGATATTGTGCCGTTGTTGGGCTCTTGTGTTGGGTAGAGCTGGGAGCCAATTCGGAGTTCGAGGTTCCTTTCGTGGCTGAGTTTGAGGAGCAAGGTTACGATCCCTCCGTGGAATCAACAGGCAAGATGACCATTCCCAGATATCACTTCTATCTTTGCCTATGCTAGATGTCTCGCTCTTTAGATATTGCCTCGATGCCTATTCCTGTTTGTCAGCCCTCCTATTGTTGCCATGTAACACTCTAACCGCCTTCCTAGCAAACCGTTGTTTGGCTAAGTACGCATCGCTCAACCCCTCTTATAGCATTGTTAGTTGCAGGTGAAGTTTTGAAGATTGCTCCATGGTGAAGTTGTTGTTGGGATAACACAATATATAATACATGTTAAACTAATTCACCTATATATTGGTAATGGGTGGAAGGCTAAGCCTTTCTGCTTGGTGTTTTGTTCCACTCATGCCACCCTAGGATCCGATAAACCAGTGTTATGTTCCTTGATTTTGCGTTCTTAACACGGTTGGGGTTTATGGGCCCCCCTTGATATTCGCTCTATTTAAAGATTTTCCAGCAAGGCCCAACATTGGTTTTACATTTGCCTAATAACTAAAATTTTCATAGGGACTAGCTACCCCGTGGACTTAATTAACAACCCAGGCCAGTGCTCCTCATGAGTGTTGGTCCAAACTAGGGGTCCTCCAGGGCCGCCTTGGGGAATCCCGAGGTATCTGGTATAAACTGTAGCATCACCCATCCGGTCGTGGCCTGAGACGAGATACGCGCGACTACTATTAGGGTGTCGGCACACCGGGAGGTCTTGCTGGAGAAGTTTTACCTTTGTCGAAATATCTTGAGCACGGGATTCCGAGAATACTCAGGTCTTCCCACTTTGGAGTTGCGACTCCGCAGATCGTGAGCTTGTGATGGGCTAAGTTGGGACACCCCTACTAGGTTTTGATATTTCGAAAGCCGTACTCGCGGTTATGTGGCAGATGGGAATTTGTTAATATCCGGTTGTAGATAACTTGACACCTTATTCATGAATACACTACCTGCTTGAGTAACCGTGATGGTCTCTTTCCGAAGGGCTTCGGGAAGTGAACACGGTGGGGTTATGTTTGATCGTGAGTAGATATGATCACTTCTTGATCAACTTGGCGATCGTTGGAACTTGTTCTCTTCTCGCTCTAAACTCGTAAGCTAGTGCTTAGTGCTTGCTGCAACCCTTGTTTACAGCCTTTCCACACCTAAGGTTTTGGTAGTTTTGATACCCGGGAACGGGATTGCTGAGTCCTCTGTGGCTCATAGATTCAACACACACCAGATGCAGGTACTGTTGAGAACTATGCAGGAGATGGTTCAGAGCTTTACTGGGAGTTCGACGAAGAGCGTGGACGTTACTATGTGTCTTATCCCGACGATCAGTAGTGGTTCTTACTAGGAGTTTCCTTTGGATTAGTTTCGTAGTCGGACCCTGATGTTTATGTCCTTAAGTCGTGCCTCGACACGTGGGGGACATAGCCGCATACTGGGCATTACAAGTTGGTATTCAGAGCCTTCTCCGACCTAGGAGCCCCCTGATTGATCGAATTGCTGACGGTTGAGTCAAGGCACACAAAAAATATATTTTGAGTCCTATATATAAGAGTAGGATTTCTTTTTACTCCTCATCCCTTCATCGCTCAGGTGAGGACTCCTGGCGTTGTTCTATCTCCTCTACTCTCAAAAATTCACTAATTTTTTTTAGGATCACACGAGTATTGTTTGGATTGTTCCGATATCTTTGTGACAAGAACATTGTTCTCGATGCCTCCTGTCATTAGGGGTTGTGGAAGTGTCCCGGGGAGTTGAGCTTTGAGGTGTTGTCTTCACAAACGTCTCGTAGCGGTTCTAGAATACTTAAGACGGCCGACATCGAAAACTCCTCTATGCTGTTAGTGGTGAGATAACCCCGATGTCACCTAGTACTGGGGAGATAGTTCGGGAGTATTGTCACAGCTAGTATAGCGGATGCGTTTGGAAGGTCCGAGGTAACCATTTTTCGAGGATGAGTGGTTATGTGTTGACGGATGGATATAGCTGGATGTAGGTTTAGAGTTGAGTGTGCGGTGCTTCCCCTGTATCCCCAACACCAAATTGCATAACCAGAAACCTTCGGGAATTAATAGGTGGGTTCTTCAAGTAGCTCGTAGGCATTCTTCCAACGAGTGCATGGTATGAGGTTTGGGGTTCAACATCGAGTGAAGAGGTTTCATGGGCGTTGTACCAATTGGGAGTTGCATCTTAAAGGGTCCTTGGCTATGCTGATCCGGGGATTGCAACACCCTTTGTAACACCTTACATGGGGCATTCAGCACGAACATGTGGGACGAAGCTTCTATCATGTATTTGTTCCATCTGCACCTTGTTGTTTTTATTTTATCTTTTTGTCTTCCAAGTGGCTTCTCGATAAGATTGTTGTACCATCAAACTGTGGAATTCATTCGTTCATTTTGTTCGAATAATCATTGTGAAGACTTATGTTGCAAATATCTAGCCGTTGATTCAGCTTATCTGTTTTGCATCAAGGGCTAACAGTTCTCATCATATTCAGGATGGCTCCTAAGAAGGTTCCCAACCCAAATCAAGAGGGTGAAGAAGAGCGTCCTCCTTCCCCTCCTCCTCCGTCTAAGGCATGGAGAGCAATTATGCAAGCGGCCAACCAGAACACTCAGATGCTCATGCAAACGATGCAGAACTTTCAAGCCAACCAAGCAAATCAAGGCAATCATGGGAACCAAGGAAGGCAATATGTTCAATCAACCTCACTTTGCGACACTGAACCAATTCCTGGCAAACCAACCGAAGTCGTTCAGTTACTGTGTGGACCCGCTAGATGCTGAAGATTGGATCACAGACATCAAAAAGCACTTTGAATGCAGTAACGTGAGGCCTGAGGATTATGTCAAGTTTGCCAATTTTCATCTCAAAGATCAAGCTGCTGATTGGTGGCAACAGTATAAAGATTCCAGAGGTGATCGTGAGATCTCGTGGACGGACTTCTGCAAAGACTTCCGCTCTCATCACATTCCAACCAGTGTCATTGAAGGCATGCGTGAGCAATTCCGCAACCTGAAGCAAGGCCCTATGTCCGTCTATCAATACAATGTCAATTCCAGAATCTTGTCCGTTATGTGAAGCAAGACATCCCCGATGCCAAGAGCAAGATATATCAGTTCCGAGGTGGTCTGAAAGATGAACTCCAACTAGCTCTCACCTTGTTCGAGCCGGATGAATTTGATCAATTCTACAATATGGCTCTCAAGCAAGAGGCAGCTCAGCTCAAGAGTGAAGCTTCCAAAAAGAGGATAATAGATCTTGTTCACTCCTCCTCTTCCTCTCAAGTGGTTGCCAAGTAGCAGAAGTTCTGGCTACCGCCTCATCCAGTGCTCCGTCCTTCAAACAACAACAAGCACTTAGGTGGTCGTGGATTCTCCACCCACCCAACCCAAGCAATCAGTCCAAGCCTCGGGTCCAAGCTTCAAGATCAAGTGGTTCTTATCATCAGCCTCTTTCAGAAGTTACTTGCAACAAGTGTGGCCAGAAGGGTCACTATGCAAACAAGTGTACTCAAAGGCGCCTTCCGCCTCCTCCACCTGTCAGCAATGCTATTGTCAAGCACAATCCCAAGGTTGCAAGAGTGAATCTGATGAATGCAGCTCAAGCAGAGAATTCTTTAGATGTGATAATTGGTAATCTTCCGGTTAACTCTATACCTGCTAAAGTCTTGTTTGATTCGGGTGCATCATGCTCTTTCATTTCTCAACCTTTTGCTTCGAAGCACAGTGTTGACATCAAAAGTTTACCAAAGGAGTTATCAATTATTTCTTCGGGAAAACGAATCCATTCTAGTGTGTTTGTTCCGGATATATCTATTCATATGGGTGATTACAGTTTTCTGGTTTCCCCGGTTATTCTCGGCAACTCGGATATTGATCTTATTCTTGGGATGGATTGGCTCTCGAAGCATGATGCTATTATTGATTGTGCAAATAAGGAGGTCAATCTAACTCACCCTTCCGAAGACATGATTATCTTCGCTTCTCGAGATAACACAATCAGGCTATTCGCTCAAAATGACACGCAGTGCTAAAACGGATCTTAGTGCCCATGGCAGACTGAAAGGAGTCCCAGAACTTGGATGTGAACAAACTTCCACGGTCTCAGGAGATAACTTGAGGAATGCCATGTAAGGACACAATTCTGGAAGTGTACAACTCTTCCAGTTGAGCTGCATTGATGGATTCTTTGACTGGAAGGAAGTGAGCTATTTTGGTTAGCTTGTCAATCACCACAAAGATAGAATCATTCCCCTTCTTGGACTTGGGAAACCCAGTGACGAAATACATTTCAATGTGGTCGAACTTCCACTCGAGAATAGGGAGAGGTTGGAGGAGACCGGCTGGACGTTGATGCTCTGCCTTCACTCTTCTATAGACATCACATTCATTCACGAATTGGGCAATCTCCCTTTTCATGCGAGTCCACCAGTAAGATTGCTTGAGGTGTTGGTACATCTTGGAACTTCCAGGATGAATCGAGAGGAGGGAGTCATGTGCTTCGTTCATTATGAGCTTCCTGAGATCACCCTTGGGGACCACAAGTCTGTCCTCAAAGAACAAGGTATCTCTCTCATCAACACGATAGCACTTGACTTTGAAGCTTGAAAGTGGTTCTTTGACTGATTGCTTGGGTTGGGTGGGTGGGAGAAACCACGGCCACCAGAATTCTTGTTGTTGTTGTTGTTGTAGGGAGATCGGATCACTCGAGGAGGTGGAAGACAAAACTTCTGTTGCTTTGCGACCACTTGAGAAGAAGAGGAGGAGTGAACAGCGTCTTTGATCCTCTTTTTGGAAGCTTCCATCTTGAGCTGGGCTGCCTCTTGCTTAAGTGCCATGTTATAGAATTGATCAAACTCATCAGGCTCGAACAAGGTGAGAGCTAGTTGGAGTTCACCCTTCAGACCACCGCGAAACTGATAGATCTTGCTCTTGGCATCTGGGATGTCTTGCTTGGCATAGCGGGCAAGGTTCTGGAACTTGACATTATATTGGTAGACAGTCATTGAGCCTTGCTTCAGGTTGCGGAATTGCTCACGCATACCCTCGATGACACTTGTTGGAATGTGGTGAGAGAGAAAGTCCTTGCAGAAGTCATCCCAGGAGATTAGACCACCCTCTCTGGAATCTTTGTACTGCTGCCACCAATCAGCTGCTTGGTCCTTGAGTTGGAAGGCTGCAAACTTCACATAGTTCCCGAGCCTGACGTTACTGCACTCGAAATGCTTCTTGATATTTGTTATCCAGTCTTTAGCATCTAGAGGGTCAACACAGTAACTGAATGCCTTTGGTTGGTTTGCCAGAAACTGGTTGAGCGTAGCAAAGTGAGGTTGGTTGAACAAATTGCCTTGGCCTTGGTTCCCATGAGCACCCTGATTTGCTTGAATGTTCTGCATCATTTGCATAAGCATCTGGGTGTTCTAGTTCGTCGCTTGCATAATTTCTCTCCAGGCCTCAGACGGAGGAGGAGGTGAAGGAGGACGATCAGAAACCTCTTCACCCTCTGAGTTAGCGTTGGGAACCTTTTTAGGAGCCATCCTGAATGAGATGACAACTATTAGGCATTGATAGAGAGAAAAAAATATAAGCTAAATCAACGGCTAGAAATTGCAACATAAGTCTTCACAAGCACATTCGAACAACAATGAACGAATGTAATCCACAGTTAATAGAAACAACAATCTTCACGAGAAGCCACTTGGGAGAACAAAAGGTAAATTAAAACAACAAGGAGCAGATAGAACAAATACAAGATAGAAGCTTCGTTCGACATATTCGTGCTGAAAGCTTATGGAACGTGTTACGAAAGGGTTTTGCAATCCCCGGATCAGCATAGCCAAGGACCCTTTAAGATGCAACTCCCGATCGGAACAACGGCCATAAAACTACTTCACTCAATGTAGAACCCCGAACTACATATCATGCATTCGTTGGAAGAATGCCTATGAGCTACTCGATGAACCCACCTATTAATTTCCGCAAGTTTCCAGTTATGCAATCAGGTGTTGGGGATACAGGGGAAGCATCGTGCACTCAATTGTAATCCTACATCCAGCTGTATCCATCCTTCAACACATAACCAGTTATTTCCGGAAACCGTCTACCTCGGACCTTCGAAACGCATCTACTATACAAGCTATGGCAATACTCCCGAACTACCTCCCCAGTACTGGGTGATGTCGGGGTTATCTTGCCACTAACCGCATAGGAGAGTTTTCTATGTCGGCCGTCTTAAGTATTACAGAACTGATGCGATATATTTGTGACGACAACACCTCAGAGCTCAACTCCCCGGGACACTGCCACAACCCCTAAATGACAGGAGGCATCGAGAACAATGTTCTCGTCACAAAGACATCGGAACAATCCAAACAATACTCGCGAGATTCCTAAAAAAAAATTGGTGAATTTTTTAGAGTAGAAGAGACAAGAGTAATCGTCAGGAGTCCTCACCAGAGTGAAAAGAGATGAGGAGCAAAAGAAATCCTACTCTCCGATATATATATATAGGACTCAAAAACATTTTAAGTGTGTGCCTAGACTCAACCGTCAACAATTCGATCAATCAGTGGGGGCTTCTAGGTCGGAGAAGGCTCTGAATACCAACTTGTAATGCCCAGGATGGGACTATACCTCCTACGTGTCGAGGCACGACTTAAAAGTATAAGCCCATTCTGGAATGATCTCAAGTTCGGTAACTTTGCACATCTCATGTAAAAATAGGGATGAAAGCAAAAGGATAGTTGGCTTACACTCGCCATGTCACACAATACATTACATAGCAAATCATCATCCGAAACATCACAACCCGACTACGGGTGAAGATCCAAATGAAAGATACCAAATACATAAAGCCACAGGTTCGAATCGCCCCTAGCAGAAACCACTACTGATCATCGGGATAGTGCACATAGTATCGGCTACGTTCTTCATCGTACTCCCAGTACAGCTCTGTGTCGTCACCTGAGTAGTTCACCATAGTACCTGCATCTGGTGTGGTGTAGAATCTGTGAGCCACGGAGGACTCAGCAATCCCGTTCCCGGGTAACAGAACTATCTAAGCCTTGGGTGTGGAACAAGGCTGAAGAAAGAATAAAAGGTTGCAGCAGCACTAGCACTAGCTTATGTGTTAAGACCGAGAAGAGAAGTGCCACGAGCGACAAAGTGATCACGACGTGATCCTATCTAAGCACGTCAATCATAACCCCACCGTGTTCACTTCCCGAACCCCTTTCGGAAAATGACCGTCACGGTTACTCACGCTGGTAGTGTGTTCTGAACATGGTGTCAAGTTTTCTACAACCGGATATTAACAAAATCCCATCTGCCACATAACCGCGGGCACGGCTTTCGAAAGTTCAAAACCTTGCAGGGGTGTTCCAACTTGGCCCGTTACAAGCCCACGATCCGCGGAATCGCAACTCCAAGGTGGGAAGGCCCGAGTATCCTCGGAATCCCGTGCTCAAGATACTCCGACTAAGGTAAGGCTAATCCAGCAAATTCTCCCGGCGTGCCGACACCCTGATAGTAGCCGCGCGTATGTCGTCTCAGGCCACAACCGGATGGGACAAGCTACGGGTTTTTACGAGCCCTCGGGTTTCCCCAAGGTGGCCCCGCAGGTTGCCCAGTTTGGACCAATACTCATGTGGAGCACTGGCCCGGGTTGTTGATTAAGAAGAGGGTTAATTACTCGCTATGCAAGTTTTTAGTTGTTTAGGCAAATAGTACCAATGTTGGGACTTGCTGGAAAAGACTTAGCGCTAAGCGGTTTATCGAGGGGGTCCCATAACCCCAACCGTGTGAGGAACGCATAATCAAGGAACATAACACCGGTTTATACGGTTCCTAGGGCGGCATGAGTGGAACAAATCACCAAGCAAGAGGCTTAGCCTTCCACCCATTACCAATATATAGATGATTTCATTAAAGAGTTTATATAGTGTGATATCCCAACAAGCTTCAACATGAAGCAAGAATCTTCAAATCTTCTCCTGCAACTAGCAATGCTATAAGAGGGGCTGAGCGAAGCTTACTTAGCCAATCAAAGGTTTGCATAGGTTGGGTGGTTAGACGGATTCATGGTTACAATAAGAGGCTGACAGACAAACATGGGAATCGAGGCAATAAGCTAAAGAGCGAGACTTCTAGCAATAGGCAAAGATAGTAATGATATCCGGGTTAGGTCATCTTGCCTGGTGAGTCGTCGATGGGTTCGTAAGACGGCTCTTCGTTCTCAACCTCGGTAGTAACCTCGTTCTCGTAGTCGGTCTCGGCTTCCGGCTCTACTCAACACAAGAACACACGAGGCACGAAATCAAACAAGGTGCAATGCACAAACTACAGGATGCATGTATGATGCACTTAGGATGCACTGCAGATGCACTTAGGATGCATAACATGACAACATAGGAAGCACACCAGAACAACACAAGAACAAGACAATATGCTCAAGCAAGTAGGATGCAAGACAAGTCTATTTAGGATGCAAAACAAGGCAAGGTAGGAGGCACAGAGAAACAACACAAGAAACAACAGGTTTAAATGAGGCCGGAAACTACTTAAGATAAATCAGGTAAGTCCTCATATGCATAGTTTGAAATTAGTCCAGATCTTAACAAACCTTAAGTTAAAGTTATTAAACAGCAAGTTAACATGCACCATGATAATCTACATGAAATTCTAGTCAAGTTTCATATAAAGTTTGTTTAAAACGGAGCTACGGTCTAGAAGATATGATCAAAACAAGATAAGCATGGCAACGGTGCAAGATGCACCCAAACATCAAGCAAACATACTCTAAACATGTTAACAAGATGATATTATGAATCTACATGCAAAATCACATAATTTTCATGTAGAGCACACTCCAAACGGAGCAACGGACTAAAAGATACGTCCGAAACAAGAAACAATGCAAAGCTGAAATTAACAGCCACATAGCAACTTTGGAGCAAGCAATATATACTCTACAGCACTCAAACATGGTGACAAGAAGCATGGACATGAAGTAGGCATATCCTACGGCAAACAACTCCATAGGAAGCATGGATCAATAGCAACAAGCTACAAC
Organism: Secale cereale; assembly: GCA_902687465.1. Classification (NCBI taxonomy): domain Eukaryota; kingdom Viridiplantae; phylum Streptophyta; class Magnoliopsida; order Poales; family Poaceae; genus Secale; species Secale cereale. The sequence continues at coordinate 39,736,476 of LR738710.1, read as the reverse complement.
ATTTTATCATGACACTAAAAACCTGACAGTAATATTTTAAAGCAACTTGGGAGCAAGAATTAAATAGGCTACAGCAACCCAAATGAGCAAGTGAGGGCATGGATGGATAGACAACAACATATACAACAAGGAATGATCAATGGCCACCCCAAAACTAACATGGATTTGCCTAGGACATCAAGCAAACATAGCATCAGGATAAGACAGATTCCAGACTTAGTGAAATTTCACTAAGTGTTAAAATAGTAACATTAGCATGGCATGTTTGCGAGCATGTTTAAGTCACCTCAAGGCATAACATGGCAAATGGTTTGCACCACAGCAAAGAACACATGATGGAGAATCTAAAACATATGGGCATGCAACATGGGGGCAAACACATCAATAGCAACGAGCTCCTTAACTAGGCATCTCGTAACAAGTTACAAAACCTAACAGACACTTGCACTTTTGCAACAGAGAAAAACATGGCAATATGAACTCTAACAAGCATGCTACAACAACCAACATGTAGATCATCTCATGATGAACATTTTGACATATCATTTGCTTCATTTGGATAAACATGCACCAAGTTATCACATCTCAAACATGGCATGAAAATAACAAGTAGCAGCAGTTTATATCAAGTAGCACTCTTGTCATGATGATTAAGACATCTAGATGGACTCAAACAAGCATGACACAATGGAACAAAACATTGTACACATCACCACGATCATTTTGACAGATCATATGCACAAAACGGACAAGCACAGTAAAAGTTATTGCCATCACAAGAATGCATCAGACAACTAAAACAACAAAGACTTGGAGGAAAACGGGGTCAACCTACGGATCGGTCAACGCGGGTCGCGGGTCAAACAGGTTGCGGGCGAAGCGGGTCCGCGGGCACCGGGTCGCGGGACCCGTTAGGGCTCCCAATCGGATCTGGCTACGGGCGGCGGCGCTGCGGGCCTCGCCGGAGCCGGAGTGGCTGCGCCGGCAGGAGGCGCTCGGTGGGAGGAGGCCGGCGGCGGAGGCGGTTGAGGGCCGGCGGCGGGCTGGTCTCGCCGGAGAAGGGCCGCGGGGCGGCGTGGGGTTTGACCGGCGGCGGCTGGAGCTCTTGAGATCGGGGCGGCGGCGCTCTGTTGGCGATGCGGAGGCGGCCGGCAGGGACCGGCGCCGGTGGGCGGTGAGGCGCGGCGGCCCTCGCGGCGGCCGGCGGCGCGGAGCCGCGACGGGGAATGGCGCGCTGCGGAGGAGGACGCGCGGGGGCGCGGCCCGGTTCGGCGGCGGCGGCGGGCCCGCGTCGGGCCGCGTGGGCTGGCGCGGTGGGAACGGCGGCCGGGTGACGTGGCAGGCGCGTATTGGCTGGGGGTGGCGGACGGACGCGTCCGGCTCGGTCCGGACGTGTCCGGCGACGGAGGGAGCGGTGGAGCTAGGTTTTTGGACGAGAAAATGGACATGGGGACGTTTTTATAGACACGGGGAGCTAGGAGAGTCCAAATGGGGATTGGTTTTCGGCCACGCGATCACAATTCAACGACCGAGATGATGGGAAGGGTTGTGCTTGGTTGGTGGGCTGTTATGGAGGGGGTCTTGGGCCTCAAAGAAGAGGTACTTTTAGCCCACTAGGTTAACTGTTGGAGTACCAAACAAACTCCAAACGCGACGAAACTTGACAAGCTGCCTACACGTACCAAAACAACATCGCACGACAAGTCTCACGTCATTCCGGAAACATTACACGGCCGCACACGAAAGAAGGACTCGGGGATGCCACGGGCACGTGTGAGAGCATCGGAACTCGAAACGGACAACGGGAAGAGACGAGTGGGACCGGATGCAAGTGTCAACACAAATGCAATGCAATGCACATGACAACATGACATGGATGAAATGCACACACGCACGCAACAAAACGACGAAACCCGAAAGAAGAAAAACCCGGAATGGAATTGATGAAGCCAAAGTTATATATTGCCATATTGGGAAAGAGTTACATGTGGGGCATTACAAAAGGCGTATTGCAACAGTCTCCTTCTCAAACTGTTCCGGCCTGAACTTTGTGAATCATTCAGGAAGCTCAACCTCCAAGTCGTTCCGCAAGGCTTTCTTGCAAACCTTCAAGTTGCTCCTACCTTGGAAGATCAAATCCGTGAGGCCCAACTCAGTGATGCTATGGTGCAGAAAGTGAAACATGGTATTGTTAAGGTTACTCCCAAGTACAAGTGTTATCGCGTTGATGAGAAAGACATCTTGTTCTTTGAGGACAGGATTGTGGTTCCCAAAGGTGATCTCGGGAAACTCATAATGAACGAAGCACATGACTCACTTCTCTCGATACATCCATCCACCCTTACAACATGCCTGGTCTAACAAATATAGACTTGTGGCGTGAGTCAAATAAATATCAGTATTTACACTAAATTTTAATAATTGTTTACAACTTAGTTTTCCAACTTACAATGATAACTAATTATTATGGTAAATTTAAACAATGTTTGTAATAAAAATATATTTATTAATAAAATTGGCCTTAAAACATGTTTAACTCCATACAACTTAAATGTAATCAAATAATAAATGACTACATTACATGTCTTCTTGAATTAATTTAGGAATCTTGTATTGATATAGCGTATATGTTTGTGTGTGTCGTTAACTATCATAATAAGTGTGTGCCATACAAATATATCTTAATAATGAACTTCGCTGTTAGATATATGCAACTAGAAATAACTGGAGTATATGAGATGTCTACAAGGAGTTTCGTACCTAATAATTGGAATGCATGTTGCTTTATTCTTTTTTTTGGCCAAATATGTGGAACATTGATAACCCACAAGTATAGAGGGTCGTAACAGTTTTTCAAGTGTAGAGCATTCAACCTAAATTTATTGATTCGATATAACGGAGTTAAAGATTATTCACGAGTATTAGCAGCTGAGTTGTCAATTCAACCACACCTAGAAAGACTTTATATCTGCAGCAAATTATTTAGTAGTAAAGCGGAGTATAATTGTAACGGCGACCCTAGCAATAGTAGCAGCTTTGTCATATTCAAACCCAAAAATTCGAGGAACCGGATCCGTGAAACCCCGGTGCTGCGCAGCGGCGGCAGTGGTGTAAAGTCTGAGAGGTCGTTTTCCATTGGAAAACCAAAAAAAAGGCACAAGTGTAGCAGTACTTAGTAAAGTTTTGGTTTCGTCTTGACTGTGATCATGCATGTCCTATGTGAGCTCGTTCCTTCGCCAATCTTTGCGTGATCCTCGATCAGAACGATCGATTGGGAGGTGGAGTGCGCGAGGACGACCTGTTTATTCTCCCTCTGCTTTGCTTGGGCCATGAAAAATCACAAAACTGGCCCTTTGACCAAAGTTCAGCATAAAATGGTCTTATTTTCAAAATATTTCATAAAATGGCCCTACCCGCATGACGTCCGCACCCGGGACGCCATGCTAGATGCCATAACGCCCCGGTCAAAGGCGCCATACAGGTCACCGGTGACTTGCCACGTTGGCAGGGCCTGTCACCATGACGCCTGGACCCAGGGCGCCATGCTATGTACCACGACGCCCTGGCCCGGGGCGTCATGGTGGGCGAAAAAGACTAAGTCCAAATATGAGAAGCTTCTGATGTTGGGGGCGCCATGCAATTTTCTGGGTGCCATGTATGACGCCTTGGCCCGGGGCGCCATACTTACTAACATGGCGCCTTATGCTAGGGCGCCGTGACCCTGCACTTCTCCGTTTTTTTGCCACTATCATGGTTTCAGTTTTCATCATAACTAACACACATAGATAAGTTCCACACATACATAAGTTCAACCACATACATAAGTTCCACACATACATTACTTTCGTGACTTACATAGTTCAACCACCCAAAAGGTTCACGACATACATAAGTTCGACCACCCAAAAGATTCACGACATACATAAGTTCGACACATCATTAGTTTCACACCCCAAGCCAATAACCGAAGCCTCGACCACCACCATCACCACGGCCACGTCCTCGAGCACCACCATCACCACGGCCACGTCCTCGAGCTCCACCGTCACCACGGCCACGTCCTCGAGCTCCACCGTCACCACGGCCACGTCCTCGAGCACCACGGACACGTCCTCGAGCTCCACCGTCACCACGGCCACCTCCTCGAGCTCCATCATCAGCATCACCATCTCGTTTTGATCTCTTTCTTTTGCCCCTGGGTGGCGGTCCAAACACCATCGCGAGGCGGTTGTATGATTCTTCCCAACCACCATACAATATCTCAAAGGCAGCTTGCTTGGCCTTCCATGCCTTCCCATACTTCACTTCGTACCCAAAAACCTCCTTCACCATCTCCATCAAAGCCCGAATGGGATATGTTGGGAGTATCTTTATGGAGGCTGAAAATCGATATGCAATGAATTTGGAGGTCAATTGACGGTGATCATCCTTTACATTATCATCATCAATATCCTTGCCACTACATCAATGGTGAAACACGGAACTTGTAATCTTCCATTGTGGCCCGCCTTTGACACATCTTGCACGGATAACCCAAGGGCAATGATTCTTGTGTTCCTCGCATTTGACCACATAACGCACTTTCGAGTTTGACTTCTCCACAAAGAATGGCCGATGAAACTTAACCGCGTAGTCCTTGGCCCATATTTGAAGTTCTGCCAAGCTTTCAAAGATTGTTCCTTCACTAACACCATACACACTTGCTTTCGTATCTCGCTTTGAAGTTAACCTTGGTGCAAGAATTTTACTTGTGCCACCATCAACAATCGCCTTATCGGCTAGGCTTAGATCACAAAACAATGACGTCTTGTGACTACGGCCTATTACCTTCTTGAAAGCATTGGCTTCTTTAGCCGTCAAACCATCCTCATCTATTTCTTCATCCGGGCCTTCATCCTCCGAGTCCCACGCATAGGACCTATTGTATGGAATCTCATGGTCCATGTCCTCTTCCATGCAATTTGCCTTAACATCACCAACATAATGATCACGAAGATAAGCCTCCGATTCATCACCCTCAAACTCACCACCATCCATGTGCAAGTCTTCATTATTACCTTGGTCATTCCCGACGGGGCTCAAACATTGGGTCATTGGAGGTTGGCTCATTGTTGTGTCATGCACATCCGGAGTGACATGTGTTGAATCTCGAACCGGGCTTCTAACATCATATGAAGATGCACAACGATTCAAATCAATGTTCAATGGAGCACAAACAACCTTTGTGGCAAATAAATCAAATGATTTATCTTGTGAGGCCAACACACTCTCTGTATATGCTTCCCAATGAAACTCGGAGTCAAGAGGCATTATCTTCCAACGAATATGTTGTCCATACCCAACATTATACCTTCCGATTAAGTCTACTCCATCGCTTTCTTCCATCCAATTCACCCTTCTTCGAAGCTCAAACAAAACCTCCTCAAGGCTAGGACTTGTGGGAAACACCATCACTACCGGCTTCTTCTTCGGGTCACCATACTCTGCGTCTCCCTTCTCAAAGGAGACAAAGTCCACATGATGCACATTGACGATCCTCGCCATCTAGAATCATAAACACCAAAAAGCATCAACAAAAATAGCAAAATTGGATGACCTAGGGTTTCCCCAAATCCTCACAATGGGGAGATTTCAACCAACAAAGAGAGGAGGGATGATGGAGAATACCTTCACGGGTCGAAGGGAAGGATAAATCACCGATTTGGAGCTCCGATCCACGAAATTTTGTGGGCATTAGGAAGGGGCTTGAGTGGGGCGGCCGGGGTGGACAAGGGGGAAAAGTGAGGTTTGTGGAGGGAAAAGCAGAAGAAGCTCTGTTTTGTTCACGCACAAGGGCATGGCGCCCCGGGCAAGGGCGCCATAGTCATGAGCATGACGCCTTTCCCTGGGGCGTCACCGTGCCAGGCCCTGCCAACGTGGCAAGTCACCGGTGACCTGTATGGCGCCTTTGACCGGGGCGTTATGGCATCTAGCATGGCGCCCCGGGTGCGGGCGTCATGCGGGTAGGGCCATTTTATGAAATATTTTGAAAATGGGGCCATTTTGTGCTGAACTTTGGCCAAAGGGCCGGTTTTGTGATTTTTCACGCTTGGGCCGCACTCGATGCCGCTCTGCCTTTTCCATTCACATGATGATGCTGCTGGCTCGAACACACTCGTCTTTCCGGGCTGCCCATCCTTGCCACTTCCATCGATGCAGGAGGAGCGGCATGGTCCATTTCAGGATCTGTGTGGCGCTCGCTCGCTCTATATGGGTAGCGGCTGTTGTTGTTGAGGAATGAGGAGTGATGACTGATGAGCCGGCCATTATTTGCAGAGATGCCATATCTTTCAAGGACACCTGTTTCCATGTGAAAAATACTTAAATTTTAGCTCTAGAGAGTGCAGTTTAAATGTATTACTATCTTAAATAGTTACATGAGAATTCAAAGTAAGTTCAATCTTAAGGATTGTGGATGGCTGTGGCACTGTGGGTGGGGGTGACCACCATCTGGCCGCTGGCTTTAATACAGTTGCAGTTAGTTAGTGGTAGTAGTACTCCCTCCATTCCGAAATATAGTGCGCCCGCGTTTCCCGAGGTCCAACTTTGACCATAAATTTAACCCATGAGACCGACTGCGGCGGGAGAAAAAATTACATGATTGAAAACTTCTTTTGAATACGAAGTCATTGGTATAACTTTTGCTCCCGCCGCAAACGGTCTCGTTGGTTAAATTTACGGTCAAAGTTAAAGCACGAGGATAGAGGAAGCACTACATTGTGGAATGGAGGGAGTATCTGGTTCTATGAAGAACAACAGATGTGGGATAGGGTATCCTAGGGATGCTGCTGACAGTTCATCAAGTCTAATAATCTTGTGGAATTGACCGCCTGTACCATCGTCAGTACTACGCCTGATCGCTTCCCATTGGTCTACATTCTTGAAAAACTATTGCACTGACGATGGCAGGGTATCCTACTCCCTCCATTTCATAATGTAGTGCTTCCTTTATCCTCGTGCTTCAACTTTGACCGTAAATTTAACCAACGAGACCGTCTGCGGCGGGAGCAAAAGTTATACCAATGAATTCGTATTTAAAAGAAGTTTTCAATCATGTAATTTTTTCTCCCGCCGCAGTCGGTCTCATGGGTTAAATTTATGATCAAAGTTGGACCTCGAAAAACGCGGGCGCACTATATTTCGGAATGGAGGGAGTATTAGTAAGTGATCCTAATTTACTCACTACTAAGTGAGATAGTACAGTGTACCAAACCCTGCACTTTGTGCTCCGTGTTGAGGCTGTAAAAAACGGTTGAGCGCTTCTAGGCCGTGCCCGCGAGTGGCCAGCAGGAACAAGCAGGGATCCGATCTGTTCATGCTTTACTGAGCAAACTATATAGTAGCAAAAGCAGCAGTAGTTTTACAGTTATGAGAAGTGGTTAAGATAACCTCTTGATCAATCCCACAATACCCGAACAGTGTAGTTTGGACACTGAATATTCTGTGTCTTACAAGTTGGAAGCCGCGGACTAGTATATACATGGTCCCTGTGACGTGTGCTTGGGTATGATCGGTTGTGGTTCGTGGTGGATTAGTGGTGGTTGATGAATCTGTGCTTGGTTGTATGCCATTGGAGGTACGCAAACAACGGGTTTTTAAGGTCAGGGATGAGCTAATATTCTTGCTGGTGCCTGAAAGATTCTGCAGTGGTTGCATCGGAATTGCAAAGAATTCCAGACATAGCTAGGCACGACGCATCCTGCATGCCTGTATGGTCCATGCTATTTGTATGTATGGTATGTATGTATTCATCAGTGCTTCTTTGGATTTTGTACTATGTGGTTAGCTCTTGCCTCCTTTCTGATGATGAGAAATAATAGTAGTAATAATAATCTACGAAGATTGGTGCGTGCACTATGATCTGAGGTAAGAAACCATTCATTCCCGTTATGGCACTGCAAATATTGGCACTACAGTTTGCGGTTTCGTCTCCTGCCTGGCTTTTTTATCTCATGACGCATGCGCACATCCAGGCCTGAGTGCTGAGGCCTCAGTTCAGACACGGAAGTTGTGGTGAGCTTGTAAAGCTGTGGTGTGTGGGTTCGTCATGTGAGCATGGGATTTGCTTCGTTCAAGAATAGATGTATTGCTTGATGATGGTGGTGCCAAAAGGCTGATTGCTCACAAAGAAGAAGAAGAAGAAGTAGTGTGGTGTTGTTTGTGGTGTCATGGCAATGGCAATGGCAGGCGGCCATGCATGCTCGGTGACGGAGGATGACGCGCGGGCGCGGCCGACATGGCGGCAGAGGCGTCACAGACGAGTAAAGCCATTGTCTCCCTCATCGTCATCTTAATCGTGTTGTTGTCCAGTGAGGTCGCTGTCAGCTGCGGCCGCCATGTTTATGGCCGCTTGTGCTTTTGCGGCCTCAGACTTTGGCGGTGCAGCGTCCGAATGATCGAGCCTTTTTACCACCGCTAATTCAGTACTTAGAGCAACTTCAACCGGCCGACTCAAACAGACGGCGATTTCGTCCGCTTTTTGTTCGTTTGGGTCGGTCGCCCGCCCAGTGTCCGTCCTATTTTTCATATGGGTCGGTAGCGCGCCCAACGCGCCGACCCATATGTGCAGGCGTGGTCGACTGGCCGTCTAATTTTACAATGCATTCTACATATTATGAAATTAATATTTAACAAGCAAAATAGTTTAGCCGCCCAAATAAATATTGTAGTTTTACAGGTCAAATAAAAATAAAAATGTTTCACATAGTTTTGCAAACGAATAAAAGAAGATACATCTATTGGTTGCCAACATGAGTCCACATATACTCAACCAAATTATTTTGCAGTTGCACGTGCGTTTCCCAATCACGCATGTCTTCATGAAACTGAGTGAACTGCTCAAATATTACCGCTACTCCATGCTCAGACACAACATTTTCACCCTGAAACTGAAAGTCTTGATCGTACAGACGTTACGAACGCTCGTCTTCTACGATCATATTGTGCATGATCATATAAGCAGTCATCACCTCCCATAGTTTATGCGTGCTCCAAGTATTAGCAGGATACCGAACGATGCCCCATCGAAATTGCAAAACACCAAAGGCACGCTCGACATCCTTTCTAGCACTCTCTTGCTCTTGGGCAAATCTTTTTCTTTTCTCTCCGACAGGGTTGGGTATTGTCTTTACCATAGTGGTCCACTGAGCATAGATACCGTCACCCAAATAGTACCCTTTGTCATAGTTGTGGCCGTTGACAGTAAAGTTCACCGGTGGGCTGTTGCCTTCGGCAAGCCTAGCAAACACCGACGAGCGCTGAAGCACGTTGATATCATTGTGTTGTCCAGCCATGCCAAAGAAAGAGTGTCTGATCCAGAGATCTTGAGACGCCACGGCCTCTAGTATGACAGTGCAAGCCCTGACATGTCTCTTATACTGCCCTTGCCAAGCAGAAGGACAGTTCTTCCACTCCCAGTGCATGCAGTCTATACTGCCAAGCATCCCCGGGAAGCCCCTGCTAGCATTCATCGCCAACAAATGGGCTGTATCTTCAGCTGTCGGCTCTCTCGACTACTCAGGGCCAAACACAGCAATCACAACCTTGCATAACTTATACAGGACTCTAGACATGTAGACTCACTCATACGGACGTAGTCGTCAATGAGATCACCGGGCACTTCGTATGCAAGCATTCGAATGGCGGCAGTGCATTTTTGATAAGAGGAGAAACCAATCTTGCCGACGGCATCCTCTTTGCACTCGAAGTAGTCATCATAGCCGACCACTCCCTCTCTAATACGGTTGAAAACATGCCTACTCATACGGAACCGGCGGCGAAATTTGTGATGTTTGAACAATGGATTTGTTGTATCAAAGTAGTCCTTCCAGAGAAGGAAATGCCCGCTCTCTCGGTTACGATTCAATGCCGGAAGGTGACCCCGATTGGAGCCACGGAACAATGGCAGCTGGTTGTTGAGGTGGTGATGGACCAACATGGCAGTCAATATCTCCTCCTCCTTGTCGGACAACGAATCGTCGGAGTCGCAAATGAAATTGTGGAAAAAGAACTCGTCGGCGGAGTCCATTTTCGTACCTTGGCAAACTGTCGAACAACTTGCGGGCGTCGAAGGAGACGGCCGGCGAGGGGAAAACGGCGGCAGCGGGCGACTGGGGGCAGGGGCGGCGTTGCTGGGCAGATGTGGAGGCGGCGTCAGCTGGAAGAGTCACCGGCAAAAATGGGCGACGGCGTCGGCGACGGAGGAGGCGGGGTGCGAGTGTTGCTTGTTGGCCGGGGATAGGGGATGCCAATGTGCCACAGACCAGCGGGCCCGGGGACAGGAGTAGGCGAGCACGCGCGCGTCCTTCGCGTGTCCGCGCCGACGCAAATCAGGCTTAAAAATGGGCCGGGAATGGGTCGCCCGCGGATTAAAAACGGACGCGCGTCCGTTTGGGTCGACGCGTTGGGCCGCCTTTTCTGTCAGCGCCGACCTAAACGAACGACCGCGGACGAAATGGTCGCCTCATTGTAGTTACTCTTACTTACTGTGGTGTCACAGACGCTGCGTACTTCCAACTTCCAAGGTTTGTTAATTGGTCATGGATTCATTCACGTGGTGACGGAGACGACGATGATTACCGTTTGGCGGGTCGGTCGCTTAACAGACTGGATATGGAAGAATTCTGGCATCAGCACGACGGGAATCAGACGGCGCCGCCGCGGGACAGGAGATTAATGGCTCAGTGATCGTCGGGATCCGATCTGTACCCACTTGCTCTGCGCCGCGCATGTACGAGCATGCTGCTGCGTACTTTGCTTTTGTTTTTAAATTAAAGAAGAGGTGGACGTCGCATCCATGGCTGGCCGACGGCCGCTGCTCGTGTTAAGTACTCGTATCTTGACTAAGAAAAGAATAAAGGCGGGAGAGAGCATCGATCGTTTTTGAAATTCTTTGCACTACCATGCACGGCATGACTTCGGTTACTTAAGGTTGGGAATTTTTGGAATTTGCGTTTAGTGGAGCGGTAGTGCAGATTAGTGGGATCGGTGGCGTGCATCGTGCGCCCAAAATTGACCCTTTTCAGGAAGTATGTACTATGAATGTATGTGTAGTCACGCAGACACAGTAGTTGTGGAAGGAACTGGCGTGCACAGCTAAAAGAAAAGGAGCAGGCGTGCATGGAGTCTCTCCGGCTTCTCCCACAAGTCTGCCCGGAAGATTCTAGCTGGCTTCTCCAACAAGTCGCCTTGCCATACAAGACTTACAGTTGACAGTAGAGACAGCACTAATTCGAAAGAGACAGCATGTCCTTTTTTTTTGAAAGAGACAAACTTGTAAACGGAGATGTTCTTGACGAGCAAGGCATGGCCGAGTAAGCGCCAGGGTGTCGTGCCATCGAGGCTCACGCGTGGCCACGTCGGTGGAGAGAAGGGAATTGCGCTACAACTGTAGGGTGTGAGCTGGAAAGCGGGGCGGACAGGTGGAGTTCGGCGCGCGAGACGTGGCAGCGGGCAAGCTAGAGCGATCGGCCGCCCTGCCAGGTTGTCGTCGGTGTGGTGGTCCAGCACGTACTCTAGCTGCCTGATAGCCTTGCTGAAAAAGAAATGAGCCCAAAGCCCAATCAAAATTAGGAAATTCTCTTGGCCCATTCATGCACACATGTGAGTGTAGTGAGTGACGCTAAAGTTTAGTCCCACCTCATAAGTTGAGGGAGAGTTGCACCTCTTTATAAGGTGAGCTCTTCTACCATTTGTATGAGCATGAGAAGAGGAGACCTACACGCGCGCTGCTCCTCCTCGCCACGCCTCGTCACGACGCGCCGCGGGTTGCGGGATTGAGCCGAGCCGAGGATAGAGCTATGCACGTTGTCTAGAAGATTAATAAGTCATTAATTAATAATTAACGGACGCGTTAATTACTGAACCGTTTCCGATTCTTTTGGATCGTGACGACTCGGACGTGGGGTTTATTCCCACGACCTACCCGGCCCGCACTATATAGTTCGGCAGACGTCTACCCTAGCCGCCGCCGCTTCGTATGGTTTCTCACCACCGTTCCAGATCATTGCGCCGTCAAGCAAGTCTTCTCCATCCCTCCTTTCGGCGTGCACCGGGAGAAGGGACAGCAAGCCTCCGGAACCCCGCCTCTCGTGATCCTGTATGGGAGAGGGGCGATCAGGTTTTTGGGGAGCGCACTCGCGCGACTGCTGGCAGCGACGACTTCGCGAACGACGACTTCTTCCCCGACCTCGGCAACCTCATCCTCGACGACATGGGCGACAACGTCAACGCCGGCGGTGATGGCTTCTCGCCCCTCGTTGGTTACCCCAAGTGGAAGGTTTGAGATGCAGTGTAGCGGAAGTTTTCCCTTGGCAAAGATACCAATGATCGATTTCCCTGAGACTCACAGTTTCAACAAGAAGGTGTCAACTGCCAACGGCGCCAGATATTAGCAATCAACGTGGACCTGCACACAGATACAAATAACTTTGCTCCCAACGAGTACAAAGAGGTTGTCAATCCCTCCGGCCTTGTCCTTTACAAAGGATCAAACGCAAGTGATAGTAGTGATAGGTTTTGCTGCAATAGTAAGTAAAAGCGTAAAGTAAATAGCGGATGTAATCAATGATGGTAATATGGACCGGAGTCCCATGATGTTCACTAGTGATGTCTCTCTCCCAAAAGACGATAAAACAGCTATGTGAGGTAAACGAATTACAGTTGGGCAATTGACAGAATTATGTGCGCAAACCAATGCTAACTATGTTGCAATAAAAGGTAGAGGTTCAAAGCATGGGCAGTACGCCAAGGCAAGTAGACCGAAATCCATCTGCATCTACTACTAATCATCCACCTTGAGATATCTATCCAGAACATCTCGCTGGTATTAAGTTGCGAGTCCCGCCCATAGTGTAAACTCAAAGCAACATACAACTGCATTAAAAGAACTTTGCGTAAACTAAACAATCCTTGCACCCGCGGGCACAAGCACCGTTATTTTCCCCCTTGTGGCAACAGCACATCCCCTAGACTCATGTTTCTGTCACTCAAACTAGTCATCGAGGGGCATGAACCCACAATCAAGCATAACGTTCCCTCTTGGAGTCACTACCTACTACTTGACCAAAGCAATAAATAACAACGGAGAACATGCAAGAATTACTTACGAACATAAATATAAAAGAGGTAGATCAAATATATTACTCAAACACAATCTGAACATAATCTCACAATCCATCGGATCCCAGCAAACTCATCATAGCAACAGCATAAGGATTACATGTGTGCCTCGATCATGTAGGGCAGCTCACGAGGACTAATTAGTGAAGCACAAGAATGGGAGGAGAACATCAAATAGCTACTGGTCATGGACCCATGGTCCAAGGGAGACTACTCACAACTCATCCGGGAGGCGTCCATGGTGGTGGAGAAGCTCCCGGTGATGATCCTCCCCTCCGGCAGGGTGCCGGAAAGAGTTCTCCTGGTGCTCCCGATCTTGGAAGCGCGGCGGCGGCGGAACAGAGATAAGATCGCGAAAAAGGGTTCCCGTCTCGAGGGTTTTGGGACACGATATAAATATATGCCAAAGGGGGGCGTCAGCGGAGGCTCAGGGGGCCCAGGCGCCCCCCCCCCCCCCCGGCGCGGCCAGGGGGGCCGCGCCACCAGGGCGCCTGGAGCCCTGGTGGCCCCTCTCCGGCTGTACTTCGGGTGCCGGGAAGCTTCTGGAACGCTGATTTTTTATATAATTTTTCCGAGATTTTTCTGGCAGTTCTCGTAATGGGAAAACCTGAAATACAAAAACAGCCGAAAACAGAAACTGGCACTGGGGTGCACTGAGTTAATAGGTTAGTCCAAATATGATCAAAAGTGTATGGAAGTGTATAAATAACATAGCAATATCACCCAAAAGAGGCATGGAGCAAGCAGAAATTATAGATACGTTTTGGACGTATCAACATCCCCAAGCTTAATTCCTGCTCGTCCTCTAGTAGGTAAATGATAACAAGAATAATTTCTGTGGTGACATGCTATTAACCATATATGACTTTTTCATAGTCACATGACAAAAGCTTACTGAGACAATGAATCTATAGTAATTAAGTTGCCCCATGAGAAAATCACAAAGAACTAAAGGTTTTACAATATGATACTGAAACATTAAATAGATTTGTAATGAGCATGGTGTGCAAATATAATAAAGTGATATCTCGCTTGCCCCCTTTAGTGAAGCAAAACATAAATGTAGGGGCACCTTCAAGGTTTAAGTGATGACTAGATACAATGATTTCAAAATAAACGATATCACAATCATGCAAAAGACAATGCTACTTTGGGACAACGCACATTACACTCAGAATGACAATCATGCTCTCAGTAGTTGGTGCTTTAAAAGAAGGTGGAGACTCTCGAACCGTGGCTTTTGTTGGCAAGGTTGAAAACTCGTAGTCGGAAACAAAGACAAAACATCTCTTGGTTTTAAAAACAGAAGTAATAATATATTTTTAGATCATGCATGTTCCGTCAACGAATGCTAGCTGACAACTCAATCACTTCTTGAGATGAACAAGTTTCGAGGAACGGCTCCCGAATGAGGACGATCACATCCTCTTAATCTCCTTTGTTTATCACTGCCAAAGTTTTCTGATTTATCATGAACAAAGCGTGAAGGAGGGTTTGTTTGTTATATTAATTTTTTTGAGCCGGGCGCACTCAATGCCAGTTCCTTCTCGTATTATGGGTTTGCACATTATACATGCAATCCCGGGATGAAGCTTGTCCAACTTAAAAAGATCATGAATTAACTACTACTTCCTCATGAACTTAAAACAGAGGCACAAAATAAGAATGCATTTTTTCTTTGAATAGTTTCCAGATGGTACATGAAAGTCTCCGTTAGGAATGGCAGGTAAATACCATGTAGGAAGGTATGGTGGACTCATATGGCATAACTGGTTTAAAGGATTTGGATGCACAAGCAGTCAGTCCGCTTAGTACAGGTGGAGGTTAGCAAAAGACTGGGAGCGACCAACTAAGAGAGCAATGACGGTCATAATCATGCAGAGCGACAAAGCAACATTGAATCAGGCATGGAAGTTATATCGCTACTCAGAAACAAAAGATCATCAAGGCTTGACAGACTTTCTTTACAGTCTTAAATATGCGTGACCATATGCCAAGTCGATCAAAATAAATTCTTGAAGGAAGATATTACTAAACCATACCACATCATAGGCAAACAAATCATGTTGGTACTCCAATAACACATTGGGAACCCCCCAGCTATTTGAGACTAACCATAAGAAAACATGAACTACTAAGCGCCATTATGCACGTAGCATCTTTATCATAGACATATCAACCAATGCAACGGAAGCAAATTCTCTTAATAAGATAATCATGGTAACTAAAGAGAGTTCAAGCAACCAACTAAACAGAAGCTCTTTAAAAAGATAAGCATGAAAACTAAGAGCTAAGCATGATAGTAGCTATTAAAAGACAAAGAACACACACAACAAAGATATACATGAAAATTATATGTTATGTTCTAGGTAGAAGTGGAGCGTGTTTCTCTCCCACATAAAGAAAGCTGAGTTCCGACTCGTTATGAAAAGCTAAGGAAAACTAAAAAGGAAAACTAAAAGCAAGACGCTCCAAGCATAGCACATAACACATGAAGTGATTAAAATATAGTGAAACGAAAGACGAACTGATAATGTTGATGGAGAAGGGGATGCACGGGGGCATCCCCAAGCTTAGACGCTTGAGTCTCCTTGAATATTTCTTGGGGTGCATTGGGGCATCCCCAAGCTTGAGCGTTTGACACTCCTGAATCTTTTTATCATCTTCCCTCGCACACTTGAAAACTCCCTTCATACATAACTCATCATAATCTGGTTAGCGAGGTTAGTACCCTTAATAAAATAATTGTTCCTTGCTGGAAATAAAGATATTCTTGAAGGTCTACTGTTTCTCAAGATTGCCAAAAGGTTTTTGCAAAGAAAAAGCAAGCTCTAGGTTTGCAAAATGAAGAAAAGGCAAAACAGGACAGAATCTGTGAAAAACAGAACAGCAGGTAGTAAATGATTTTTTCGGGGTACTTCTGCAACTCTAATCAAAAAACTCAAAACAGACGCACCAAAAACAATTATATAGAGCACGCTGTCCAAAAAATTCAGACCAAAAAGATGATCTGGTGATTTTATACGAATTTTTCTATCCAAGGACAGAATCTGTTTCCTGGACAGCACGTCACAACTTTTGAACTTTCTTGCAATCAGAGGCTACACTTGGCACAAAATTGAAAAGCAAAGATACAATGATGATGCTACTGTAGTAACAACATCAAGACACAACAAAAGCAAAATAAAATTTATTCATTGGGCTGCCTCCCAAAAGCGCTTTCTTTTATGCCTTTAAGCTAGGCATAATGCATAGATGTCAAGTTGTATCAATTGAACCATCATCAAGATCATCAAAAAGCTCTTCAATAATATAACTAGTCTTAAGAGGACTTTCAAATAAAGGCCTCATAGAGATACTTCTAGGGAGAAGACCAAAAGGATAAAAGTCAAGGGAAGATTCATTTATAAATTCATCAAAGAGAGGTGTTTCCTCCAAAGTCTTTACAGTTTCAACCCCTTTGGCAATAGATGGATTACTTTTAGAACGGGGAGCCTTTGGAACGTGAACAAACTTAGGCTCCCTCTTTGCCGGAGTTTCTACCTTTTTGGTTTTGATTAAGGAGAAAGTAGTTCCTAGAGTATCAAAGATTTCCTCAATCTTGTCTATCCTAGAAGATTTCAAGTCATGGGATTTTTCTGGCAGTTCTCGTAATGAGAAAACCTGAAATACAAAAACAGCCGAAAACAGAAACTGGCACTGGGGTGCGCTGAGTTAATAGGTTAGTCCAAATATGATCAAAAGTGTATGGAAGTGTATAAATAACATAGCAATATCACCCAAAAGAGGCATGGAGCAAGCAGAAATTATAGATACGTTTTGGACGTATCAGGCGGTGCTGCTCCCGCTGCACCGTATGTGACTCTATCCTTCCTGTTCGAGATTGTGGTAGAATTCATGTTTCTAGTATGTGTCCTAGATGTGATCTGTTCATCTGCTATGCTAGTTCACATGATTAGTTTAATCTCTGTTGCTGCAGTCATGACTTATCTTCTGTTTATTCGGATTAAATCTCGTAGTAATTTGCTCATATTTCCAACAATCCAAAAACCTGATTATAGGCAATTTACTCCGAGTGGTTTTGCTGCACATCTGAAGCCGCCTGCCTTTAAGGGGGCACAATATAGGAGGTGGCGCACGAGAACAGTCTACTGGTTTCAGACCATGGGCTGCTATGACGCCATCAAGGGCAAGCCTGAGGGCGATCTTAATCCGGCACAGCTGGAAGCTTTTGAGAAGATCGATACCCTCTTTAAAGGTGCTCTTCTGAGTGTTCTTGATGACTCAATTGTGGATTCGTACATGTCGTTTGACAACGGCAAGGACATGTGGGCTGCGCTCGAGGCCAAGTTTGGTGCCTCGGACGCCGGCAGCGAGTTGTGCGTCATGGAGCAATTCTATGGCTACAAGATGACTGATGAGCGCGCTGTTGTACAGCAGGCTCATGAGATACAGTCGCTCGCAAAAGAACTTGAGTACTTCAAGTGTGTGTTGCCGGACAAATTTGTTGCCGGGGGCATCATTGCCAAGCTTCCACCTTCGTGGAACAATTTTGCTACTTCCCTGAAACACAAGAGACAGGAGTTTTCCGTTGCAGATCTCATTGGTACTCTTGATGTTGAAGAGAAGGCGAGAGCAAAGGACACATGTGCTCGAGTTGCTGAGGGAGGTTCTAGTGCCCACATGGTACAGAAGAAGAACTTCCAGCCCAACAAGTTCAAAAACAACAAGAACAAAACTCAGGGCAAAGGCAAGTTTGATACAAAGAACAAGCCATCACATTCTACCAACTTCATGAAGAATTCTCATAAGAAGGGGAAGGGACTTTGCCATGTCTGCGGTGATCCTAATCACTGGGCTCCGAAGTGTCCTAACCGCTTTGAGGAGCGTGAACATGAGAAGAGCGGCAAGTCCGCTAATGTTGTCATCGGTGATACTGATATGAAGGAATCAGGGTACGGTATTTTTCCTACCATCCTTTCAGTATTTCAATCCCCTGATTGGTTAATTGACACCGGTGCCAATGTACATGTTTGTGCTGATGCTTCCATGTTTTCTTCTTACCAGGCCACTGGGACTTCTCCCGTGCTGATGGGGAACGGGTCACATGCCATCGTTCAAGGTGTTGGTACGGTCGATCTGAAGTTTACTTCGGGGAAGACCGTGCATCTGAAGAACGTTCATCATGTGCCGTCCATCAATAAAAATCTCGTTAGCGGTTCCCGTTTATGTCGAGATGGTTTTAAGTTGGTTTTTGAATCCAATAAAGTTGTAATTTCTAAGTGTGGACAATTTGTGGGAAAAGGCTATGAGTGCGGAGGCTTGTTCCGCCTATCTTTGTTAGATATTTGCACTAAAGTTATTAATAATGTTTGCCACAATAATGAGTCTGATATTTGGCATTCACGACTTTGTCATATTAACTTTGGATGCATGACGCGGCTAGCCAATATGAATTTAATTCCGAAAATCTCTACTGTCAAGGGCTCTAAGTGCGAAGTATGTGTGCAAGCTAAGCAACCTCGCAAGTCCCATAAGACTGCAGAGGCAAGAAACTTGGCGCCACTAGAGCTTATACATTCTGATCTTTGTGAGATGAATGGCGTGTTGACAAAAGGTGGAAAGAGATACTTCATGACGTTAATTGATGACTCCACTAGATATTGTTATGTGTATCTTCTGAAATCAAAAGATGATGCTTTGACTTTCTTCAAAAACTATAAAGCTGAGGCAGAGAACCAACTTGATCGAAAAATTAAACGGCTTAGGTCCGATCGTGGTGGAGAGTATTTTTCCAATGAATTTGATCTGTTTTGTGCGGAACATGGTATAATCCATGAGAGGACTCCTCCCTACTCACCCCAGTCAAATGGGGTAGCCGAAAGAAAGAACCGAACTCTAACTGATATGGTTAACACCATGTTAGACACTTCGGGTCTATCCAAGGAATGGTGGGGGAAGGCGCTAATGACTGCGTGTCATGTCCTAAACCGGGTTCCCACAAAGCATAAGTCCATGACTCCATTTGAGGAATGGGAAAGGAAAAGGTTGAAACTCTCTTACCTACGTACTTGGGATTGTTTGGCGAAAGTCAATATACCAATTCCCAAGAAGCGCAAGCTTGGACCAAAAACCGTGGATTGTGTTCTTCTGGGCTATGCTTTTCATAGCATCGGCTATAGATTTTTGATAATAAAATCTGAGGTGTCCGACATGCATGTTGGTACGATTATGGAGTCAAATGATGCAACTTTCTTTGAGGACATATTTCCTATGAAGGATATGTCGAGTTCATCAAATCAGGAGATACCTACTCCATCTAGTGAGGAATTCACTGTAATTCCTGAACCCACCATTGCGATGGAACACGTTGAGAATCCTGTTGAGGGTGACAATGGAACTCCTGTGAGGAGTAAGAGACAGAGGACTTTAAGTCATTTGGTGATGATTTCATTGTGTACCTCGTGGATGACACACCCAGGACTATTTCAGAAGCCTATGCATCTCCTGATGCTGACTACGGGAAGGAAGCTGTACGTAGCGATATGGATTCCATCTTAGCTAATGGTACCTAGGAGATCACTGACCGTCCTTATGGGTGCAAACCTGTAGGATGTAAGTGGGTGTTCAAGAAGAAGCTTAGACCTGATGGTACGATTGAAAAGTACAAGGCACGGCTTGTGGCCAAGGGTTATACCCAGAAAGAAGGTGAAGACTTCTTTGATACTTACTCACCCGTGGCTAGACTGACCACAATTCGGGTGCTACTATCACTGGCTGCCTCACATGGTTTTCTCGTTCATCAAATGGACGTTAAGACAGCTTTCCTCAATGGAGAGTTGAAGGAGGAAATTTACATGGATTAGCCAGATGGTTTTGTAGTATCTGGTCAGGAAGGAAAGGTGTGCAAGTTATTAAAGTCTTTATATGGCCTTAAACAAGCTCCTAAGGAGTGGCATGAGAAGTTCGAAAAAACATTAACCGATGCCGGCTTTGTAGTAAACGATGGTGACAAGTGCGTGTACTATCGCTATGGTGGGGGCGAAGGAGTTATTCTTTGTTTGTATGTCGACGACATATTGATCTTTGGAACCAAACTTGATTTAATCAAGGAGGTTAAGGATTTGTTATCTCGCTGTTTTGAGATGAAGGATCTAGGAGTAGCTGATGTTATCTTAAACATCAAGCTGTTGAGAGATGAGAATGGTGGGATCACACTGCTTCAGTCTCACTATGTGGAAAAGGTCTTGAGTCGTTTTGGGTATAGCGACTGCACACCTTCTCCAACTCCATATGATGCTAGTGTGTTGCTTCGAAAGAATCGACGGATTGCTAGAGATCAACTGAGGTATTCTCAGATTATTGGTTCGCTTATGTATTTGGCAAGTGTCACGAGGCCTGACATCTCTTTTGCTGTGAGCAAGCTGAGTCGGTTTGTGTCAAAACCGGGAGATGATCATTGGCATGCGCTTGAGAGAGTTATGCGCTACTTGAAAGGCACCGCGAGCTATGGAATTCACTACACCGGGTATCCAAGGGTACTGGAGGGTTATAGTGACTCAAACTGGATTCTGATGCTGATGAGATAAAGGCCACAAGTGGTTATGTTCTTACACTTGGTGGTGGCGCTGTTTCCTGGAAGTCTTGCAAGCAGACCATCTTAACGAGGTCAACTACGGAAGCAGAACTCACGGCATTGGACACTGCCACTGTTGAAGCAGAGTGGCTTCGTGAACTCTTGATGGACTTACCTATGGTTGAAAAACCAATACCCCCTATCCTGATGAACTGTGATAATCAAACTGTGATCGTCAAGATAAACAGTTCGAAGGACAATATGAAGTCCTCAAGACATGTGAAGAGGAGACTAAAATCTGTCAGAAAATTGAGGAACTCCGGAGTTATTACGTTGGATTATATCCAAACGTCGAAAAACTTGGCAGATCCCTTCACAAAGGGTCTATCACGTAATGTGATAGATAATGCATCGATGGAGATGGGTTTGAGACCCACCGCATGAGTTGTACATAGTGGTAACCCACTCTATGTGATCGGAGATCCCGTGAAGTAGAAGTGGAAGACAAGTTGTTGGTCAGCTGGGAGGAGAGTATCCCTATATTAACTATCCCACTCCGTGAAGATGCAATACTCTCCTGATCTGCATGGCAGGTTGATACTTATCTTAATGTGTTCCAAGTGGCTTATTCGGGTAAGCAGAGATGTTGTCCTGCAGAACATCTTCCGAGGAACACACCTATATGAATTTGACTGTTAACGTCGCAGTCTGTGAGAATTGGGTGTTCTCTAATAAATTCATGAAAAGGCCCTGGAGTATGACGTATACGCTCCACCCGCGGGGAAGCCTTGCGGCAGCCAAGTATCGGTCAAGAATTTATGTGAAACTAGTCTCGCAAAAAACTTGTAGTTCAAGGCATAGTCCACTATTCAAGTTGTGATCTAATGTAGCATAAATCTTTAAGTGGAAGTTCAACTTCACAGTCTCCACTAAGCATCGATATATAAACAATGTTTTGGAACTAAATGATGAGATGTGCCAATGAGACTTTGTGGGAGATTGTTGGAATTTTTGCTAGTAGGCCTTTGGCCCAAAGCCCAACCAAAATTCTGAAATTCTCTTGGCCCATTCATGCACACATGTGAGTGGAGTGAGTGAAGCTAAAGTTTAGTCCCACCTCATAAGTTGAGGGAGAGTTGCACCTCTTTATAAGGTGAGCTCTTCTACCACTTGTATGAGCATGAGAAGAGGAGACCTACACGCGCGCTCCTCCTCCTCGCTCGCCACGCCTCGTCACGACGCGCCGCGGGTTGCGGGATTCAGCCGAGCCGAGGACAGAGCTATGCACGTTGTCTATATTTTTGCTGCTCGGGAAAATTAATGAGTCATTAATTAATAATTAACGGACGCGTTAATTACTGAACTGTTTCCGATTCTTTTGGATCGTGACGACTCGGACGTGGGGTTTATTCCCACGACCTACCCGGCCCGCACTATATAGTTCGGCAGACGTCTACCCTAGCCGCCGCCGCTTCGTGTGGTTTCTCACCACCGTTCCAGATCATTGCGCCACCAAGCAAGTCTTCTCCATCCCTCCTTTCGGAGTGCACCGGGAGAAGGGACAGCAGGCCTCCGGAACCCCGCCTCTCGTGATCCTGTACGGGAGAGGGGCGATCAGGTTTTTGGGGAGCGCACTCGCGCGACTGCTGGCAGCGACGACTTCGCGAACGACGACTTCTTCCCCGACCTCGGCAACCTCATCCTCGACGACATGGGCGACAACGTCAACGCCGGCGGTGCTGCTCCCGCTGCACCGTATGTGACTCTATCCTTCCTGTTCAAGATCGTGGTAGAATTCATGTTTCTAGTATGTGCCCTAGATGTGATCTGTTCATCTGCTATGCTAGTTCACATGATTAGTTTAATCTCTGTTGCTTTAGTCATGACTTATTTTCTGTTTATTCGGATTAAATCTCGTAGTAATTTGCTCATATTTCCAACAGGTGTCGTGCCATCGAGGCTCACGCGTGGCCACGTCGGTGGAGAGAAGGGAATTGCGCTACAACTGTAGGGTGTGAGCTGGAAAGCGGGGCGGACAGGTGGAGTTGGGCGCGCGAGACGTGGCAGCGGGCAAGCTAGAGCGATCGGCCGCCCTGCCAAGTTGTCGTCGGTGTGGTGGTCCAGCACGTACTCTAGCTGCCTGATAGCCTTGCTGAAAAAGAAATGAGCTCGTTCGGGTGGCAGCACGTGCATGGGTGGGAGGTAGGGGGTCGTGTCAACGGCAAGCCCCCAACTTGTGCCTCTGACTTCTCCATATGAGTTGACGTTGCGAGTGGTTTCCGAGTTGACATTCTGAAGTATAGAGATTTGATTCACTTTCACTCGTGTGAAGCTTAGAGCATCTCTGGGCGCCTCGAACCAGATCATACGCCTGGGTGGGTCATCCGTCGCTGTCCGGTCAAGTTTTTTTTAACCCAGACAGCCCCTCAAATAGCTCTCCAATGTCCGGGTAGCCGGCACCCTCATATCCAGCCTAAATATGGGGTGCACATGATGTGTCCGGGCACGCTTGCTATCTCGGACCCGACAGCTCAACCCCACCTCAAATCGCATCAAATCCACCCCGAGATGCCGAATCCATTTGCTCTCTCCTCTCTTCTTCCTCCTTCGCGCCGTCCGGCTCGTAGCTCCGCCGATACATGCGCTTCACAGCCGCCGTGGCCTCTGCGCCGACATCTTCGTCAAAGCGGTCCTCTCTTCCGCCCTCCTTGCGGGGGACGTCGTCTTCGTCCCGGACGTCACTGTGGGACGCCCTTGCGCTTGATGTGTTCGACACATTGTCTGACCGGATTTTTTTTATAATTTTGTTATGGAAAATGATGGATTATGGGGGCTGCGATTCATCCGACGAGGAGTATGGACCGATGGGTCGGGACGCCACGTTCGGGCAGGGCGCAGAGTGGCCCTTCCTGGGCGGCATCCGGTGGGGGCTGCGGCGCGGCGGGCTGCCTACTAGAGGGGCGCGCGTGTTGCTGCATCGGGCCTAGCACTTGACGGGGGCGCAAGCTATGGGAGGGCGGCGACCGATGGTGGTGGCCCAGCAGGGCTCCGTCGTGGTGGCGCGTGGGTGCTAGCGGTTGTGATCTGGCGGGGATCCAGCTTTCTCTACGGGCGCGTTGGGCAATGATCGGAGGCGAGATAGCGGCGCACAGTGGGTTACGATGGGGGCTAGCATGGGTGTGGAGGCTCGGAGGATGCGACGGTCGGTGTTGTCGAGGCTGCCCGACGACTAGATGCCGGTTCTTGGGCGGCTCCTTGTTGAGATTTGGAGTAGCCAGATCTGACGAGACGCTGGCTACTGCGTCCTCCGGTGGTGCTGCCGACAGGTGGCTAGCGGCGTGGGCCCGGGTGCGAGGGCTTTCTTCAACCCCGTGGTTTAGTGCTTGCTCGCTCGGTAGCCGTGGGGCGGTGCGACCCGGCTATGTCCCCCCTCCCGCCGACCGTGTGGTGGGTTATCTAGGGTTGGTGGGGAGGTGTCTGCCTCCCCTCCGGGCGGTGGCGTCCGCGTGATATGGCGTCAGGGAGAGGGTTCAGAGAGGTATGCTGGTGCGGCGGGTTACTCGGTGAGCTCTTCGGCGAGTCATCAAGTAGCGGTGGCGGCGACGCTTCTCGGTCACGTGGACGGCGAGGAGTATTGCGTTGGGAGGCTTTGGCGTCTTCTCAAACACTACAGGGGAGATGCCCAGATCTGGCTCTAGAGGTCTCGGCTTCGTGGTGGCGACCGGCTTAGATCCTGTATGGCGCGGGGAAGCAACTAGGTAAAAGCTCTATGCTTCGGCACATACTATAGCGATGCTCGCGGATGCCGCTTTCCTCATGAGGATGTTGTCGTAGCTCACTTCCCATGCCAGAGTTCTGGATGAAAATCTCTGTCTGTCTCATCAAACGCGAACGTCAACCCTCTGTACCGTTCTCCCTCTTGAGGGCGTAGCCGGGAGCCCAGGTGTCGTTGGTTGTTGCTAGTGTATAGTCCTCGGGTCCTTGAATTTTCCTACTCAGCGGCGTAGTGGTGTTTCGACCAATGTTTGTTGTTAGTTTTCTTGGAGTTCTGCTTTGTTTGGGGTCTTCCTTATCATCATGTATTGTTCGGTCGTGTACTTCTGTTCTTTGCTTTATATATAAAGCGGGGTTAAAGTCAGTTTCGATAGATACTTTTTGATAGGGCTTGAAATTGCTTTCATTCTCATAATTAGGATTCGGTGAGAAAGAGAAAATACAATCTATTTTAGCGAGTCCTACCACTCAAACTCAGTAATTCGGCCGGTGCAGCTACTGTTCACGAAGAAACTTCACTTACCATTTCCATCAACGCAAAAGGACCATTGTGGACTGGGAGTGTGGTCCATTGGAGGATCTGTGTGCGCTCTATATGTGTAGCGACCATTGTTGTTGACGAGTGATGAGGGAACCATTATTTGCAGAGATACCATATCTTTCAACGGCACCTGTTTTCATGCCGGAAAACCATAAGTTTTTTCTCAAATGATAAGGGTCACACGTGTAACACGAAGCACTCTGATCCTAACATTTTTTACAACTGAAGTTACCATCCAGAAAAAAAAAACTGAACTTGTCTTTGGAAAAGAAAGTTGTCATGCTTCAAAGATAATTCTTCACTTGCTGTGAGGCACTTAGCAGGATCCAAGTTTTTTATACAACCCCCCTCCTTTAGGAAAGGAGGATGACCCCCGGTCTCTGCATCTGGGCTATATATGCAGCCTCTTTATTAATTATTCAAAAAACCTTACAAAGTAATACATCAGTAATTCTGAAGCTACCATCTCGACAACATCTGTCGCCGCTCCTATCCATTTGATGAAGGGTGCCGAAAATCCGAGCCGAATACCAAACAGACTTTGCACCAAAAGCCTAACATCTAAAACCGGAGATCCCAACCGAGCCACAATGCCGGGTCTGGGGAACACACCGGTCCGGTGCACACTCTGAGGCGACCGCCGCCGTCTTACAACTATCCATCTTCAGAATAGGAACTGTCGCCTCAACCTTGCCAGGCCTGTCGACGACGCCACCCCGACGCCAGACAACGCCGTCCTCCTACGCGAGTCCGTCAACCCGCATCGAACGCCGAACTCCACCGCCCCACGCCGCCGAAATCCGCCATCATTGATGCGGAAGATGAAACCCCGCTCCGCCTTTGGGCCCTTCCTGTCAGTACCTGCTCCAAAACGATGCCCCAAGGAGGAAGCATGACATTAAAGATGTTGTCATCATCCGATCCGAAAAGACCCAGATCTAGGGTTTCCCCCGGAGCAGCCCGAGGGAGATGACGTTACCTGCAACGACGATGCCTCAACAAGGAAACGACGCCAATGACGCTGTCATCGTCCGCCATGACCAAAGTCGACGCGATTTTCATCGGCATTCGCGCCATCTTGACGCAATAGCTGACCGAAACCACGCAGTGCCTCGTCGAGTAAACGAACGCAGCCGCGGGAACACCGAGGACCGCCACCGTAGCCCCGATCCACCATCTCTGTCGGCCACTACTACCCAGAAGACAGCATCAACTGGCCGCCGTCGTCATCCGCAGCCCGTTCCACCAGGTCCTTGGGACCACGAATCTGGGCCAGATCACCGCCACCGCCAAGACCCAGCACGGCACACCATCGGAGGCCACATCCACGTCACCCGCCTCCCAAACGTAGTCGCTAAGCAGTCGGATCATGCTGTCGCGACCACCGCATCGCGATGCCCTTGCCTGTCAGATCCGCCCCGCATCAGATCACGCACTAGAGGGTGAAAGAGCCATGCCACCGCCGGCGCTGGCCGGGCTTCGCCCGGTCACGCCTTCTGGCGGCGGCAGGGGAGGGGAGGAGGCAGAGGAGGGGCGCTGGGAGGCGGCTAGCGATCCCTCTCGTCGCATGCGGGGGTGACTCGGGAGGGACACGCCCGTTAAGTTTCAGTTACGGAGAGTGCAACTTAAATGGGTTATCTTAAAATAGTTGCTCATGCATGAGAATTCAAAATGAAGTCCATTAGTAAACTATGGCTGGTAGTGGCACTGGGGGATTGGGATGACAACTATCTATCTGCCCACTGGCTTTAATACTGTTGCAGTTAGTTAGTGCTACTACCTGACTCTCAAGAATACAGCACTGGATGGTAGGAAACAGATGTGGGATAGGGTATCCTAGGGCAGCCGCTGACAGTTTATTAAATCAAATAATCTTATAGAATTGACCGTCTGTACTGTACTGTGGTGCAGTATTATACATGATCTCTTCCAGTCTTTCTATTGATCTACCTAAATACTCCCTCCGTTGGCAAATAGTTGTCTTTCTAGACATTTCAAATTGTTACAACATACGGATGTATGTAGGCATATTTTAGAGTGTAGATTCAATCATTTTGCTTCGTATGTAGTCACTTGTTAAAATCTCTAAAAGGACAAATATTTAGAAACGAAGGGAATACTTGAAAATACTATTGCACTGTTAGTTAGCAAGTGGTCTTAATTTACTGAATAAGTGAGATATGAGTACCGAACCATGCACTTGGTGCTCCGTGCTGAGGCTGTAAGAAACGGTTGAGTCGTTCAAGGACGTGCCTGTGAGTGGCCACACAGAGGCATGAATCCCTGTGACGTGTGCTTGCCTAAGATCGATCGTGGTTCATAGTGGATCAGTGGTGGTTGGATCTTGCTTGACAGTAGCTGTTGGAAGTACGTAAACAATGAGGTATTTAAGGCCTGCGACGACCTAATAATGTTGCTGGCGCCTGAAAGATTCTGAGCTGGTTGCATCAGAGTTGCAAAGAATTCCCAACATAGCTAGGCACGACGCCCGCATGCGTGTATGGTCCATGCTATAGCCGCACCAATGTTAAATGTTGATATGCATGTACGTATGCATCAGTGCATCTGTGCATGTTCATGCTTGTTTTGTGATGATGAAAAATATGATATTCTCGATGCGTCCATTGTGACTTTCTGAGGTAGGAAACGACTCAATCGGCACAGTTCACAGTTTCATCTCCCGCCTTTTCCTCATGACCCATGCCGGCATGCACACATTCAGGTCTCAGACACGGAAGTGGCAGTGAGCTCGAGTGTGAATTCGTCATGTGGGCAAGAATACATGTATGGCTTGACAGTAGTAGTGCCAAAAGCCTGAAGAAGAAAGTGTGGTGGCATACTGGCATGGCAATGGCAGGCGGCCATGCTGAGTGACGGAGGATGACGGGCGCGCGCGGCAGAGCAGAGCAGCGAGTAAAGTCATTGTCGGCCCATCTTAATCTTGTTGTTCAGCGAAGTCGTTGTCAACTGCGCCCGCCATGTTTATGTTCGCTTCTGCCTTTTGCGGCCGCACACTCTTGATGGAGAGTGATCCCTTTTTTTTTAATCACTAATTCAGCATTCTACTACTACTATGCTACCTGTGTAAGTAACCACATGTGAGTTTGAGATGATAAAATCAGTGAACAGTCTGAGCACTTGGATCGAACGAACGTAACAGTTCATCGTCGGGGAGAATATGTTCTGCACTTGGATCGATTGTTAATTGCGCAAAGGAGATGGGTATATCCGTATATGCATGCCCGCTTGGCCTATGGCACCAGCTTTTGCTGAGAGGCAGGTGACAGGATGCCTTCGCGTGGTGACGGAGACGACGATGATGAGCCTTGTATGAGTTCTGGATCGGAGAATTCTGCCATTAGTGCGAGGGGATCAGGCGCCGCCGCTGCAGGACAGGAGATTAATGACAAGGTTAGATCATCCTAAGAGCAAGTACAATAAGACTAGCCATAATGGGTAGTAACATAGAGTAGTAACATGCCCATTTTACTACTCTATGTTACTACCTCTATAGTGGGGAGTAACATATGTGTGGTAACATGGAAGACTTCATTTATTAGGCCATAGACTCATCTTACCTTGATATGTGTGATGTTACTCATACTAGTAGTAACTAGCTATGTTACCACATGCCTCTCTTTCTTCATTTATTGCTTGCCACATCATCTTTTTTATCTAGATATGTGTGATGTTACTACCTATGTTACTCCCACTATGGGTAGTCTAAGGTGATGTAGGCGGACTGTAAGACATTAAATATTATATTTTTGCTTACTTGGAAGAGAGAGGATGAGAGAGAAAAGAAGCGGGCTACTAGTTAACAGCCGGCTGCAGCAC
Organism: Secale cereale; assembly: GCA_902687465.1. Classification (NCBI taxonomy): domain Eukaryota; kingdom Viridiplantae; phylum Streptophyta; class Magnoliopsida; order Poales; family Poaceae; genus Secale; species Secale cereale. The sequence continues at coordinate 39,707,590 of LR738710.1, read as the reverse complement.
GTGCTCTTAGGTACTTTGTGAGAGAGTGTGGTGGGCCATGTACCAACAAAGTAGTACATATTTATATCTAGCTATTGTACTTGTTGACTATAAGCTTGGCTATATATCACATGTCAACATCATATAGCCAGCAGCTGGCTATATTATTAACCATGCTCTAAGCGGCTCTGACATTACGAGTTAATGATCCGTAACGGGATCCGATCGGCACCCACTTGCCCCTCACGTACGAGCATGCAGCAGAGTACTTTTCTTTTGTTTAAGAGCTGGACGTTGCATGCATGCATGCATGACTGCATAGGAGAAATAACTATTCCCTCGGTTCCTAAATATTTGTCTTTTTAGACATTTTAATGAATTACAACATACGGATATATGTAGACATATTTTATAGTGTAGATTCACTCATTTTATTTTGTATGTAGTCACTTGTTAAAATCTTTAGAAAGATAAATATTTATGAACGGAGGGAGTAATTAAGAATAGAATCATCTTTGCAAATTCCTTGCACTAACTAACTTCCACGGCGTAGCTTTAATTTACTATGCCGGAAAAGGTTGGACATTTGTTGGTGGGACGAGGCGGGAGAGCTAGGGCCTAGGGCACATTAGTTGCGTCGATGGTAAGATCGTGTCGATCTCTCCATCCTGGATGAATGATACGATGGTTGCTAAGATAGTTTTATCTTAAGTTTTGCATGTAAATTAGAGATGACAAAAAAACAAGTCTACAATGGGTCATCTCTTAGCCTTATCTTCAATAATTAGTTATTCCTAAAAACATGGTGAGACAAATTGTGCTAAGCTATCATCTCTTGTCTTTGCTTAAATAAGCTAAGACAAGCCTTCTCTTATGATTTCTCTCTCCTCCACCTCATCATTTATCTTACGTGGCATCCTTAAGCTAGAACCATTGTACATGCCCTAACGCCCAGTCGACTAGACACTAGACCGTGAAATTCTTCTCGAGAACAGAGGTGCAAGGTGTGGGGTCCCGGAGTTCCTGGCTTCTCCAGCAAGTCTGCCGACGACTGCCAGTCACTCCTCAGACCCGGGAGATCAATCTGGCCACCTTCTCGCAGAAGCCGGCTTCCCATGCAAGCTTTGTTTGCACTGGACACCAGCGGTTGCAGTTCGATCGTACTAACAAACTTGCAAACGAAGGAAAAGTTGTCCTGGTTCTTGGTGAGCACGGCGCGGCGGAGTCAGCGCCAGGGTGTCATGACCAGGCCCGGGCGCCACCTCGTCAGTGCAGGAGGGACCTGCCGTAGAGTGTGACCGTGTGAGCTGGAAAGATGGGGGACAGGTGGAGGTGGGCACACGAGGCGTGGCGGCAAGCAAGCTCGACCGGTCGACCCGACTGGTCCAGGGTGTCACGGCGTGGGTGGCCCAAGGCAGCAGGCCAGCGCGTACTCCAGCTGAGAGCATCTCCAACAGCCGCGCTACGCGCCACGCCCAAAAAAGGCGTTTGCCGCGCGCGCTTCGGCAGGTTTTGCGCGGGGATAGGCGCTGGCTCCAACAGCCGCGCTAGAATGCAGCGCGCGCGTCGCTTCAGCAGTGCCCAAAAATGCAACGCGCGCACAATATTTTTAATACATAGATTGCATTAAAATAAAAAGGATACAAAATTATTTTATATATATATTGGAACTAGATAGGTAGTTCGAAAACATAGATAGATAGTTCGACGCTAGATAGTTCGAAAACATAAAAAACTAATCCCAGTCGCTCCCATCATTTGCACCATCATCGGCTTCGTCGTAGGTGTCGTAAGAGGTTGACAGCCAGCAGTCCAACCAACGCTCATATTCTTGAGTGAAGAAGGACCTCCCGCCTGCATTGACGAGGTCGGACTGCGCACACGCCAATGCCTTTCGACGACGCCTGTCCAACCGCTCCTCGCGGCGCCGGCGCGTGTCCTCCTCGCGGCGACTTGCCCAATATTGCTGCTCGTAGGCGACGTCCTCCGGGTGGCGCCGGCGCCACTCCGCCATGCGCCGCTCGTCCTCCTGGGCGACGAGGAGGCGGTTCTGCAGCGCAGTGTGCTCCGCACAGTCTTGTGCGGAGTTTAGACGAGGCGGCGGGGCGACGTCTAACGCCTGCTGGAGCGTGTGGACGTCCTGGAAGTTCATTTGGCGGCGCGTCCTGCCTAGGCGCCACGCCGCCGAGTCGAACGCGCGGGCGGCCTCGTGCGTCGTGTCGTAGGTTCCGAGACTAAGCCGGAGATCGCCGGAGCGTATCTCGGCGTAGAACCCGCCGTTCGGGCGCTCGCGGACGCCGCGGTAGCCCGACGCAGAACGGTGGCGCGGCGGCATGGTGGCGCGTCGGGGGCGGCGCGCTAGAGCGGTGGCGGCGCTCTGGGGCGGCGGCGGCGGCGCGAGAGGCAGGGAGAGAGGGAGCGGTGGAGCGGTGGAGCGAGGGAGCGGCGCGCGCTGCTTTTTATAGGCGCGCGGAAGGCGGCGCCGCAAAAATGGCGCGCGAGAGGCCGCCATTTCGCGCGCGCAAACGGTTCCCGCGCGCGCGGTTTTTTCGCCGTCGCTGGAGCGCGCCATTCTGCCCCGCGCGCGCCAAAACGGAAGTTTAGCACGCACGCCTTTTTGCGCCGCTGTTGAAGATGCGCTGACTGCGGTTGAGCGCGCTGGAGATGACCGCCAACTTATTGGAGTGGCAGCACGTGCATGTGTGGCAGCTAGGCGGCTTGTCAACGACAACCCTCTGACTTCTCCATATGAGTTTGGCGCCGCGGCTGGTTTCCCAGTCTACATTTCGAATCACATAGATTTGGTTTAGTTTGGCGCCACACAAGGTCCTTCCTAGTGCTCCACCATAACATCGTCTCTTAGACTGTTATATTATATTTATTTCATTTATTGTAGATAATCCTCTATATCGAGATAGTTAGTCCTTGCTACGCCATTTCTTTCAACATGTAAGTATGTCACCTCAGATGTCAGAATGCAATATGACACGAAAGAACTCAGTTCACCATCTTAAAACAGGATTTCACTCCCGCTTTATATATAAGCATAAAAAAAGGCCAAACCGATACAAGGTGGTGGGGGGATCCGCATACAAGCAAGTCAAATGTTTTTTTTTAAACAAAGCGAAGTGTGAGAAAATTCACCTGCAAGCATAAATAGGAAAAAAGCCTAACTCAACTTGCACACATGCATGATAGTATATTTAATTACACTATTTATGTTTAATTAACATTTTACGGCAACCAAACATAATAAATCATCTATATTTTCATTTTTAATTGTCATACTATTATCTAAATATTCATGTTCTGTAGAACCAAATTTCATTAAAATACAATGCGAAACATTTCCGCGACAACAAAGAGAGTGAATACATTCGTTCCTTATCTTATATGCTTGGATCATTAAATTTTAAGTATAAATCAATTACACTAATCAGGAGGAGCTCGTGTATAAATCATATCAATAATCAAATTGTATGTGTGTGGAAATAAAATTGACACCATTTTTTTATGTTAGTCGGTGATTATTATAAGCGTCATATTTCCATTCTATTAAGATTTTTCCTAACAGAGGCGGTTGCCTCAAATTCCTTCGAATACACCACTTCGAGGGCTACATTATATGTCTAGAAACATCATTAATAATTCCACAAAAAAACATCATCATTAATAATAAACAATTGTTTAATTTATTTTGGTGTTAGAGGAACCATATCTTCCGAGGACACTTGTTTTCATGTGAAAAACTCCTTAAATTTTATTACCGGAGAGCGCATTTTAAAAGGGTAATCTTAAATAGTAACATCACAATTCAAAATTAAAGTCCACCATTAAGCATGGCTGGAGGCAGGTTGTTGTCAGCGCTGTCGAGCTGCCAGGCGACTAAGCTAGTTCGTGCCCGATTATCTACGGTGCATTGACAAGGCTAGATAGAGTATCCTCGCAAAAATAAAAAGGCTAGATAGAGTAGTCACTACAAGAAAATCTGCCTGTAGAGACGTCATATTCCATCGCTAGTGACGTGTTATTTCATCTCTAGGCAACCATAGAGTCGACTTAGTAAAGCGTCCTTGGAACGTCTCCCCACGGACCGTCTCAAAACATGTAGACACGCTGTCTAAGCATGTGTACATCGAATGAGACGCTATATTGGGACGTTCAAAAGCACCTCTAGATAAGAGACGCTATATTGGGACGTTCAAAAACGTCTCTCGATATGAGACGCAATATTGGGACGTTCAAAGCGCCTCTCGATATGAGACGATATATTGGGACGTTCAAAAGCGTATGTACATATGTAGAGTTGCTGTGTTAGATGCCCTTATCACGTTTCTACTTGCAGAGCTATGTAGAGATGGTATATTCATCTAATACGTAGTATATAACTTTAAATATTATATGAATTCTTTTGAATTTGTATTTCATAATTTCAATCCGGTTACTTTATCACAACACATGCCTATGCAGAATGACGAACAAATATCGTTATGTAAAGGCATCCACCCATATCACCGGTCATATTCATAGGCAACAAATATCATTATATAAAGGGATCCACTCATATCACCAATTGTATTCACCAGCATCTTATTCGCACAATTCAATCAGTAGAAACAAACACCTTGAGTTCATATCTGAATCAAATTAGACAATCATATGAACGATGCAAATAATTAAGAAAAGATCATACAATCAGAAGTAAGTTTTCATATTAAGCTAAATCATTTACATACTACATAATATTTGTCGATTTAAAAACTAATTCTTCTGTAGTTGCTCCTTGCTCCTGCAATGCACTCCTTTTCTAAACTTTGAGCTACCCTGAAAAAGAAAGATAACAGAGAAAAAATAGACGTACGATTTATGAGTAGTGTCAGAAGAAATGTACTTCGATGAAATTGTAAGAGAGGTACCATACCAGTGTTTGGTGGCTTGTTTTGAGGCTGTGTGGGATTGGTTGGGATTGATTTTTTAACCTAAAAATCACAGAGATTCTTCATTAATAATAAACCTTAAGTATGTACACTGGAGCATAACTGATGATTGTATGGAAGTGTACTTACATGTGATAGAGGCCATGCAATAACATGACCAATGGCATCCCCTACTGTTTGGAATTTTTCATATGGTCTAACCAGTCTCTGATTTCCAAGTCTTGAAAAAAACTGCTAGATATTGCTCTCCAAGCATGTTTCCTCCAACCACAAATCTACTCGCTAAATTTCCTTCAGTCAGACATTTATTTTTGCTTGTCAGGTTCAACAAAAACAACAAGACTTTCATTTTATCCTATGTTTTGAAGAAATGAAACATTCATTATCACAAGCCATGGAAGATTTCACTTTATGCAAAAACGGACGATTGCACATGGAATTAGACCAACTAACTATTCTAACCATTGTCATTCAGCATATACATACATACATACCTTCTTATTGGCACGATTTAGCTGTACACTTGGTTTCAGGACCACCTTGCTAGGTCGCATTGCGATTTTCAGCATGACCATTCTTTGATTCAGGACCATCATATGCTTTCTACAGTTAAGGTTCAGTAGTTGTAAGTAAACTTATACAAAACATAGACATTATTTGATAACAAAGCTAAAATTTATGCGCCCACGCATGCACACACCTTAGCAACCGTGTGTTCATGTTGTGAAGATAAACTGGTGCGACCCCCTTTTGTTCTCGCGCAATTGCTAGGATGCAATTACTGGTTAAAGAATTGATTGTCTGCTAAAGTTGATTCTGCACAGCCTTGATTGACCCTATCATTTTTTCAATGCGTGCTTTCTACAATTGAGGTTCAGTTCATTTGTAAGTAAACATATACAAAACATAGACATGGTGTGACAACATAGTAGAAATTTATGCACAACAGACACACTTAAGAAACCATGTGATTATACAAAGAATCTACTACTAGCAAATGGTGCAGATTGGATAGAAATATATTGGTACATATTTTTAGAGAGAATCTACTTCTAGCAAATGGTACAGATTGGATTCCATCTATGAATAAGGTGATCTTCTAGCAAAAATGGCTTACACAAGCCATGTAATTGAAAAAAGGAATGCTAGGAGATTCCACCAGAGCTTTTGCAGCACCAGGAATATCTGCATCGGGTAGACAGTGATGAAGCTATAAAATACAAGATATCTGAAGAAAATCTAGTTGAATCAAAACTAACGAAATAGTGGTACTGCACTAAGATGAGATACGAAATAGGACAGAATAAAATTACAATAAAATAACAGAGTACGTTGCAGCCTGTATAACCAAACAATATCATGTTTTATGCTTCATGGTATATGGACCGTGAGGTTATTTGGCCAGTATAGTATATCTGACACCACTTGTACAATTGTTGAGTTTTGCCATGTAAAATTTGATTGGACCAAACAGTTGCTCACATATTGTCAAGAAAATCTATTAGAATTGAATTAAAGGCAAGCAAACAATTCAGCAAACACTTACAGTGCATTGCCTACAGGAAGTAAGTAAGGAGAAAAAGGACAATAGGACTGAGACTTGAGATGCATAAATGAAGGAGGCCACTTTGGTTGATATAATGATAAAACTGTTGGGGCTATGGGAATCAAGGGATCACCTGCTTGACATGGTGGAGGCTGAAGATGCTGGATGGAGGCGAGAGCTGCTTGCGGCCGGTGTAACGACGGAACACATAGCGGAGCCTTGGGTGAGGGGTGAGACCGGCGTGGATGCAGCTTCATGACGGCGAGGACGAGGTCGGGAGGAGCACGGCTTCGTGACGATGAAGACGGCGGACGCTAATGGGCCGGGCTCCAAGTAGCGTGCTTGTCGATGGAGGCAACTAGGATTTGGCGGCGGGCGGAGCTAGCGGCGGAGGGCTGCGTTTGAGGGTGAGGCTGCCACCGCGCGGGGTGCGGGGATCGGCGACGCGAGGGATGGTGATGGCGGCACAGATTGGAATCAGGAGGTTGGATAAGTGGGGAGGTGGGGGAGATGGTGCTGACGAGAATATCCCGTGATATACGGAGATAGAAAAGAGAGACGTGGGAAGTTTGCGAGGTAAAGAAAATAATTTGTAGGGCCAATTTTTTTAGAGCGAAATTAGTCCGGAACATCAAATTTGGTTATTTGATTAAGTGAAAATAGTTTGGGAGCGCTAGGTAACCTGATATACGGATAAATATTCGTTTGAGGTGTTTATTTTATTCGATAAATACATACCCATTGTTCTTTTCGCCAAAAGGATCGAACTTAAATATCCGCGTACATTTCGAACTTATATGGCATGGATACAGGAGCTATCCATCCAACACTATACCCTAAATGTCCGTGCACATATTGAACGTAAATTCAACCAAATGAAGAAATTTGATGCAAACCAAAAGAGTTTCATGCAAACTGGATAAAAGTATGATATATATATTTACAAAAATTGGGCGATATTTCGTCCATTCGACTGTAATTAAAAAAAACTATGCTAGGTATTGGACGATAACCTCCTACGTGTGGACGCCCTGCCGGGGTCATGACCAACTTGTCGCTAATAGGGCGCCGACTTATCCGCGGTGGTCCTGGACCGGCCACGGTCCTAGGCTTCTGCGTGGTCGTGGTCATTGCGGACCCACTCCAGCGTGACATCCGATGTGGGGAACATGGCCCGGCGTTGCGCCGCTCCTCCTGCAAGCCTCTCGGCAACATTAGGGTGCGGCGCGACGAGGTGCCGCCGCTATGCATGAGGTAATGAATGAGGCGCCTGGGAGGGCTCCTCCCCCTTCACGGCCTTGTCACGCTAGTTGTGGCGTGGCGGTGACACCAATCAATCGAAACATCTGAACGTGCTGCGCGGCGGGCAGGAAGGCTCCTCCTCATCACCGGAGAAGAGCACGACTCCTGCTTCACGCGGTTGCGAGACGACGATGTCAACTACTGCTCGATGCGGTGGCCAAGTAGCGACGGAGGCGCCGGGCCATGATCGTGGGCGACCGCTTGAGGAGGATCTCCAGGTATTGCTGGAACTCCTCGTCCATTTGTCATAGCCTCTGGTAGGAGGGACGACTGTTGGTGCTCCTCCTCATCGCCAGGGAGAGTACGATCTCCTCCTTGTACGTCCCGAGGGGTGGAGGAGAGGAAGGGTCCAAAGAACGAGGTTGGTTGCGTTGCAGTTCATCGACGGCCGCAGAAAACTGCCCTGATGATATAAAACGACACACCACCCCGTGCTTGACCTAGAAACATGCTTCTCCCATTTCTGGGTCGCGGTGAAAACCCCTAGATCCAGGCCCCTCCCTCTTTCTCTTGGTGGCAGGGCAAGTTGAAGGACACCCCAGATACTTCGCAGAGGTTGCTACGGCACCCGATTTGCTAGAGTTTCAAGTGCTACGACACCCGATTTGCTAGAGTGTCAAGTGCTACGACACCCGATTTGCTTGAGGGGAATGGGTTGGCCCAATCGGAGTGGGTGCCATTTCCGAAGTGTCAACATTTTGGCGCACGTCACACAAGCAGTCTCCTTGTGTTCGTCCTTTGTGTGGGGACATCTATCTATTGCTCATGCGATCCCTATAACACATCGCCTACAATGCCCCGTTAGATGTGTCAATCCCGGCGCATCTAACACACGCACACACATTTTATTTTTTTAGATCAGTTTAAATGTGTTTTTTTTTGACCGTTTTTTCTCCTGATTTTCTTGTTACAGTTTTACTTTTTACTTTTAATTAGTTTTCATTATGTATTAAAAGCAAATTGTAGCAGTGCATAAACAATGTTAAATGTGTATAAAAAATGTTTCTAGTGTGTGTGTGAAAAAGTAGACATCAAAACACATATTTGAAAAATGGTAATGATATATTTAAAAATATTAAAGTTTAGAAAAAGTTGTTCCTGATGTATACAAAATAAGTGTTACTAATGTATACAAAAAATGTACAATATGTATGTATACATAAGGTAAAACATGTGTTTGAAAAATGTTAGTCTTGTACTTAAAAATATTAGATGTGTATAAAAAATGTTTATGGTGTATAAGAAAATTAGAATGTGTATGAAA
>LR738710.1:39669161-39698552 GCA_902687465.1 Secale cereale | reverse complement strand
GTCATGTATTTGAAAATGTTAAAAGTGTGTAAGATATGTTTCATATGTATAAAAAGTGTATAATATGTATGAAAAAGTAGAATATATATATATTTTAGAATGCTTACACATGTATAAACAAATGTTCCATTGCTATAAGAAAAATGTTCCATATGCATGAAAATACGTAAAAATTATTACATATATTTAAGAAAATTATAGTCATGTATTTGAAAATGTTAAACATGTATGAAAAATGTCTATGATGTATACGAAAAATATACAGTAAGTATGAAATAAAAGCACACATGTAATAGAAAAACTAAGAAAACCGATGAAAGAAACAAAGTATATCATAGAAAATCGATAAAACAACCAAGGTAACTAATAGAAAATCGACAAAGAAAAAAAAATCAAAAAAATGCATACAAAGGAAAACCAAGGAAAACTAAGAATAAAAAGGAAAATAGAAAAAGTAATAAAAAAAAGGTAAACTGAAGAAAACCCTGCAAAACTGGTAAAGAGAAAAACCATGCAACCCAAAAAAGGCTGATCCAATAAGGCACAAGCCGGAGGCGACACAGGACTCCGCTCCGCATTGGGCGATATATAGCTCTAGGGGACCTCCTAAGCGTCAAATTACAGGAGGTTCGCACAGAGGCGCACACTGGGCCGGCCCATTGGGGCCGCACTCTTGAACGGTATCAAACATGTGACCTGCAATTGGTAACTGAGAATTGCTAGCCACTCGAGTTGATGTTAGTGAGTGATCAATTTGCAACGTAAAATACTGAAAACAAATTGTAACAGCATATAACATTTTTTAATAATACTTTGAACATTTATTTTGAATATTGTGAATAATCTTTTTAATGGCATTTTTAGAAAACGCGAAGCTTTCTAAATTTATGATTTTTTAAACTCTGATCAACTTTTGGAAATTCCGAACATTTTTAAAAATTCTGAGCAATTTTCTAAAAAAATAAACATTCTGATACTCCTGAGCGCTTTAGAAAAATTAGATCTCTGCCCGAGGGAGCGCGGTGTCGTGAGATCTATGGAAGGGGCGAGCAACGGCGGCTTGAGACCTCTGGCGGGGCCAAACGGTGGCGAGAGGCCAGCCGCGGTACTGAGGCGCCGAGCGGCAGCGCTAACATCTCGTTTATTTTTTTTTCTTTTTACCAAGCTACATGCCACAAAGACTCCCTCCGTTCTAAAATATACGTAATTTTAGAGATTCAAATATAGACTACATATGGAGAAAATGAGTGGATCTACAATCTAAACCATGTCTATAAACATCCATATGTAGTCCGTATTGAAATCTCTTAAAAATACATATATTTAGAAAACGAAGGGAGTATACATCAACCCTGCTATACGTCGAGTTTTTTCACGAATTGCATACGACCTGGCATAGCAGGTGTACATTCCATCTGCTGGATGATTGGGATGACATCATTTGAAAATCGTACGTGCTTTCTTTGTACGTAGAGCAATTGGCAATATGCACAGATGAACATTATAGAGGGGATGATTAACGTGACAATCAAATAACAAAGTATCATTCAAAGTTTAGTACAGCTAATTTTAATATCTATCCAAGTTACAAAAATATCGTGACAATCAAATAACAAAGTTTTATTCAAAGTATAGTACGGCTAATTTTAATATCTATCCAAGTTACAAAAATATGAGTATTTACAGTTTTCTTAAGTTGTCCCTAAGAATAGAGTCGCACATTAAAACGTCTCATAAATCGTCTGTAAGAAGAGAGTTGCACATTAAAACGTCTCACAAAACGTCTCTAAGTTAACTAAAATTAAATACTTATTTTTTGAAGGCTAATTATAGTAAGAAGTCTGTGGCGCTATGTAAACGTCTTAAGAAGCGTCTTTAGGTTACCAATGTTCAAGGGCATAGAGACGAATAAAAAAGCGACCCAAAAAAAGCGACCATACATGGTGTTTTTGTTGTAGTGAGTGTGTGTGTTGGGCCGTGTCTGTGTGCAAGTCGAACCTTACGTCCAGGCCTGTGTAAGTGAGCGAGGTTGTAAGCCCAGAGTCCAGTATGTATTCGGTATCAATAATGAAATGAAGCGGAATTTCCCCGAACGGAGAGTTTCTGCTCCCGAGCTCAAATGAGCTCAGGTGAACAATAAAAACGAAACAAAATCAAAAAGAATTCGATATATTTTGGAGAAACATTGACAAAATTCTGGGGCTCAAAAACAATTTGGATTTTTTGATTTGTTTTTTATTTTACTGTTCACCGCGCACATTTGAGTTTGGGAGCAGAAAGGCACTTTCGAATTTCCCCTCCCTTTCTTCTTCTTCTTCCCCAAGTTGAGCTTCTCTTCTCCTGCCCCCAATTCCTCATTGCTAACCTAGGGTTCGGGTATTACAGTTGTGGCACTGGGATTGAGTGTGACCACATACCTGCCCACTGGCTTTAATACGGTTGCAGTTAGTTAGTAGTATCTGGTTTTGAAAAACACAACAATACTTGGATGATAGAAAACGGATGTGAGATAGGGCATCCTAGGGCTGCCGCTGACAGTTCATTAAGCCTGATAGTTTTAAGGGATTCACTGTCTGTACCGTGGTCCGGCACTAGGCACGATCCTTTCTTACTGGCCTAATCACAGTCTTGAAAAGAACTATTGCACTGTTAGTTAGCAAGTGATCCTAATTTACTCAATAAGTGAGATTCGAGCACCAAACCATGCACTTGGTGCTCCGTGTTGAGGCTGTAAAAAACGGTTGAGTGCTTCCAGGCCGTGCCTACGAGTGGCCAGCAGGAACACGCAGGGATCCGATCCATCCCTACTTTGCTAGTACAGCCATAGAGAGATCACAGGTGTATCAGTAGTAGGCTTACAGGTATGAACCATCCTTACTGTACTACTATAACCATCGATCACATGTAGCATTACATGTATGAGAAGTGGTTCAGATAAGATTAGTATCTTCCTGATGCTCTTGATCGCCTAATACCCTAACAGTGAATCATGCATGCAGTCTGGACATTGAATATTCCCTGCCTTGCAAGTTGGAGGCCATGGATCGTGGTTGGGTAAGATCGTGGTGACATGGTGGTGGTTGAATCTTGCTGACTCTGGTGCCTGAAAGAATCTGCAGTGGTTGCATCACCCGTTCGCCTGAGAACCTCAGAGAATTCCAAACGTAGCTAGGCAATGCACGCGCGCATGTAGTAAGTACATTTAGCTTGCGTGTTTTGTGATGGTGCAAAATGTAGTGTTCTCAGGTGGTGATGCGTGCAAATCTTACAGTAAAGTTTACAGTTTCGTCTCCTGCCTTTTCCTCGCGACGCATGGAAGCACACATTCGGGCTTCAGACTCGGAAGCGGCAGTGAACTCGTAAAGCTGTGAGCCTAACTGATTGTTTGAAAGAAAAATTTATTATGCGTTGATACTGCCCAAGCTTTAAGAAGTGGCCATACTCGGTGAAGTCACTGTCAGCAGCGTTTGAGTGTGAGAGAGATTGAGCCCTCTTTTTACCGGCTAGTTCAGTACTCTACCAATGTGTGAGTTTCAGATGGTAAAATTGGTTAACACTTAACAGGCTGAGCTACTTCCCACAAAATATCTATCTGTGGCTAGAAACGGTACCACTTCATCATTGGGGGAATATGTTTGTGTACTTGAACGATTGTTAATTGGTCGCGGATTCATTCATGAGGATCAGGGGAAACGGAATCGGCATAAATCGAGTCCAGCTTTTGCCGAGGGCAGGTGATGTCTTCACGTGGCGACGGAGATGACGATGATTGCAGTCGGGTGGGTTCGTTGCTTAACAGTCTGGATCGGAGAATTATGCTGCCATTAGTACGGATGGAATCAGGCGGCGGCGCTGCAGGACAGGAGATTAGCGGCTCAATGATCGCCATTGGCATATGAGAGATTGAGAGGGGATTAATGGTCTGTCGTACCCACTTGATCTGCATGCATTCGCACATGTTGATGTTGTGCCAGCAGAGTACTTTTCTTTGTTTATAAAGATGTAAAGAGGACTACGTTGCTGCTCGTGTTAAATAAGTGTATAGTATAAGAAAAGAATAAAGGAGTGCGAGAGAATCGTTTTTGAAATTCTTTGCACTAACATGCACGGCATATATAGCTTCAGTTACTCATAGGACATGAGTATTAAGGATGGGAATCGTTAGACTCTGCTTTTTAGTGGAGCGAGACAGGAGCGGTAGTGGAGTTTAGTTGGGTCGATGGCGTACAAATTTACTTTTTTTTTTTTTTGAACAAAGCCAGGCACCTAGAAGGTGCCCAATTTCCATTGACAGCTTAAAGAGTCATTACAAGGTTGAGAGGCCAGAGAATACAGAGCAGGAGATACAGCCAGAAAAAGAAGCTGAATGGAATAGCAAAGATAGGTTGAAAACAAGTCAACCAGGTGATCTCCAGCTAAAAGAATGCCAGAAGGGGCACTTAAGAGATCTATCTTGAAAGTAAGTAGCAGTGCCAAGGTGTCCCCAATCCTGAAGAAAGATTTGAAGAAGAAGTACATTGATCACAAATTTGTTGAATTGTCCACCGAGTTTAGTAACAGTACACCTTGTGTAGACGGTAGCCTGTGATAGAGAAATGAGCTAAAGCAGCCGCCACTGGACAGAAGTTTGCAGCATGTGATCGAGTTGAGGAAGACATTATAGGTTGATTTGTTGCCTGATACACCTGCTGAGCAAGGTTGTGAGCTACTCCATTTAGATGCCTGGAAATATGAAAGACCTGAGCATTGAGATTAGTGTAATTTTTAATAAAAGAAGCTAAGTCATTTCTGATATTCCAAGGCGTAGCAGGATGCGAGATATTCTTAGAAGCAGCAGCAGAAGCAAGCAGAACACAATCAGTTAAAAAAGTAGGTTGCTGCACATTCAAGTAATTTGCTAGCAGAGCAGCGCAAGCCAGGGCTGTGGCTTCTGCCTGAATGGGATCAATGGTTGCAGGGGCAGAAGCCTGAATCTGAATATTAAGCTCCCCATGATCAACTGGAAGAGAAAAGTAAATACCAATACCTGTACCAACCTGTCATCGAAGAGTACCTGGTATTTTTTAAGTTTGAAAAGCTGCATCCGAATAAATCTTCGGCCCCTTAATGATGAGATCAGATTGAATGGATTTGCCCTGCAAAGGAATTTGCTGTTCATTATGAAGATTGTTAGTAACACTATTTTGCCCATCAGATGACAAAAGTGCCTCAGCTTGCAACGCACAATCCGTACTAGCAGCCATAACGTGGATCCTATTAGGATGCCCTTTCCTGCGTTCAAAAAGACAATCGTTCCTAGCTTTCCATAAAGACCATAAGAAATTGAAAATATCGGAATAGGAGTCTGCATGGATGTACTACTATATAGGTACGGTAGACACCATGTAAGTAAGTAATCTAGCCCCTCTCAGTTGCCTTTCGATCTTAGGCACATGACTATGATTTGTACTATGATTCTTATGATATGATATGGAACACGTATTACCATGCAGTTTTCGTTCTTTCTTCGTTCTTTCTTCTCCCTTTGCTTCGCGTCTGATCTGTGCGTGCATGGATGGCAAGGCGCACGCGCTCATTCAGGTTTCAGACACGGGGGCGGTGGCAAACTCGTAAAGCTGTGAAGCGTCAAGCGTGCATTCATGAGCATGCACTTTGGACACCCGATATTATCTGTCTTACAAGTTGGAGCCGAGGTCCTGTATATTCTATGGACGCAAATGCATCTCTGTGACGTATGCCATGATAAGATCGTGGTACATAGTGGATTGGTGGTGGTTAGATCTTGCTTGGTAGCCATTGGATGATTGGAAGTACTCAAACAATGGATTTTTAAGGTTTGAAATGAGTTAAATAATTTCGCTCGTACCTGAAAGATTCTGCAGTGGTTACGCCAGACTTGCAAAGAATTCCGAACGAAAAGTCTACACCTACGGGCTTCAACGCACGGGAAACTCTCTACAGACTGACTTGTCCAGCACCTCGCCAATTCCTTCCTACCTGGTTTTCAATTGCGGGTCCACTGTTTCCAATTAATATTGGGCACATCAGCAACTCGTGATCCGTACACCTTGTCCGTAGCTCTAGCAAAGCTCAATTCCGAACATAGCTAGGCTAGGCACGGCCCCTCCCACATGCCTGTATGGTCCATGCTATGGTCTACCTGTATGCACCAATGTTAACTGCTAATATGTGTATGCATAGGATACATCGGGTGCAGTTTGCAGTTTCGCGTCCTGCCTTTTTCTCATGATTCATGGGAGCACGCATTCAGGTTTCAGCCACGGAAGTGGTAAAGCCGTGGAGTGTGGATTCGTCGTGTGGTCATGGGTTGAGATTCAAGGAATAGATTCTTGCCTTGATAGTGCTAGCGAAGTGTGGTGGCATTGGATGGCATGGCAGACGCCCATGCTCGGTGACGGCGGATGGCGTACGGGGCAGCGCAGGGCAGACGAGATCTGTCTCCCTCTCCTGTGAAAAATCACAAAACTGGCCCTTTGGGCAAAGTTCAGCACAAAATGGCCCTACTTTCAAAATATTTCACAAAATGGCCCTACACGCATGACGCCCTCATCCGGGGCGCCATGCTAGATGACATAACGCCTTGGTCAAAGGCGCCATTCGGGTCATCGGTGACTTGCCACGCTGGCAGGGTCTGGCACGATGACTCCCCAGGGCAAGGCGTCGTGCTCATGACTATGGCGCCCTGGCCCGGGGCGCCATGCCCCTGTGCGTGAACAAAACAGAGTTTCCTCTGCTTTTCCCTTCACAAACCCTCACTTCCCCCTTTCTCCACCCCGGCCGCCCCACTCAAGCCCCTCCCTAATGCCCACAAAATTTCGTGGAGCTCCAAATCGGTGATTTATCCTTCCCTTCGACCCGTGAAGGTATTCTTCATCATCCCTCCTCTTTTTGTTGGTTGAAATCTCCCCATTGTGGGGATTTGGGGAAACCCTAGGTCATCCAATTTTGCTATTTTTGTTGATGCTTTTTGGTGTTTATGATTCTAGATGGCGAGGATCGTCAATGTGCATCATGTGGACTTTGTCTCCTTTGAGAAGGGAGACGCGGAGTATGGTGACCCGAAGAAGAAGCCGGTAGTGATGGTGTTTCCCACAAGTCCTAGCCTTGAGGAGGTTTTGTTTGAGCTTCGAAGAAAGGTGAATTGGATGGAAGAAAGCTATGGAGTAGACTTAATCGGAAGGTATAATGTTGGGTATGGACAACATATTCGTTGGAAGATAATGCCTCTTGACTCCGAGTTTCATTGGGAAGCATATAAAGAGAGTGTGTTGGCCTCACAAGATAAATCATTTGAGTTATTTGCCACAAAGGTTGTTCGTGCTCCATTGAACATTGATTTGAATCGTTGTGCATCTTCATATGATGTTAGAAGTAAGCCAAACCTATGCAAATGTAGCGAAGTGTCCTTGTACTTCGGCGGGGTCTCTTGAAATAAGCCAAATTGTGTCATAACTCGTTGTGGCTGATAAAACTCAACAGCATAATAACAAATCAATGGGCAGCGCATCCGCCATAAGTGTGCTTCCTGTAGACACTTTGGGTTAAGTCTGAAAGTAATATGACCAGCTCCCCTACCAATATTGCCCTCCGTTCCATACGGTTGCCAGGTAACCTATAATCAAAGATTAAGAAAATACTACATTGTTAGTATGAATTTTGGAAAACCGAACAAACCGAAGAGACAAAGCAAGAGACTACTAAGATAACCTGCTCCGGGGTCATGATGTCAAGCTCGTTGCAGTAGTGCAAATACATGGTCTTTGAATTGCCAACAAAACCTTCAACCTTATCCCACTTATACGCCCATGTAGGCATACGGTCTGGGTCATCATGATCATCCCACCGGTCGTAACCCTTTGGTATAGGCCGCCCCACTGGCAAGTGCTCCCAACTCCAGATCCATAAAAGAAGCATCGGACCACCGATGTTGGCTTCCTTTGACTCTACGACGTTTCTTGGATTCGCGCCCCTACGGCACGCCTCGTCCAGCTACACACAAACAAGATATATGTCATTACAAACTACAAAAGTTCTACATCTTCAGTACACTATTATAAGCAAAACTACTTACCTGACGATACAAATAAGCCAACGCCGCCGTACCCCAACTGAGTCCATGCTCCCACCCAGCAAACAACTTAAGCCACATAAAGGAAGCATTCACGCCAGTGCCGTCAGCGAAAAGAGTCCGGCTGACTACATACCACAAGTATGCCCTGGTATACTGCTGCACTGTTTCATCGTCCGCATTAGCCGGGCATTTCCCAAAGTTCTCAGCAATCCAATGATAACTTGCACCGGCGGACTTCCCTTGTACCCCTGGCTCCCTCCCTATGAGTCCAACCATAATCTCACGCCATCCATCAGAATCTGTGCTAAAACAAATAGGCTCTCCTTTTATGGGAAGTCCAGTGATCAGAGAAACATCCTGCAAAGTGACCGTCATCTCCCCAGCATAGAAGTGAAAAGTATGTGTCTCAGGGCGCCATCGGTCAACGATTGCCGTGATCGCACAAGGGTTCATCTTCGGCATCGAACGAGACACGAGTGAGATGAAAGGGAGAAGCCCAGTCTTCCGGATATACTCCGTGTATCGCTCGTCATACTCCATCTTGTCATGAACCGAACCGGACCTCAGGTGAAGCTGATCAAAAACCCTTCCTTCTTCTGCCATGAACCGTCCACGATGCAATTGATCATACGATGGATGGATAAGAGAAGCCATCCTGCAAATTACAAATGTATATGGTAAGCCCCGTTTTCATTTGCAAATATCCGCACTAGTGCAAAAACATACATACATGTGCAAAATTTTCTACACTAATTCTTCTGCCATACACCATATATGTGCATATAATTTTCTACAATATATCCAATATCATACATCATATATTTGCACTAATTCTTCCATACACCACATATGTGCGTACATATCCTAACCAAACTCATAGCACCTTCCTAAAAATCCTATATCATACATATTCTAAGCCATCCATATCCTAAATCACACTAATCCACACATTATCAAACAAAAATCCACTATTGATTTCAACAACAAGATGAACTAGGGTTTCACCCAAATCAATCAAATGGACATATTTCACCCAATAGAAAGAGTGGAAAGGGAGGGGAATACCTTGAGGATTCGAAGGGCTACCGGATCCACCAATCTTTGGCTCAGATCCGCAGCTCTTGAGTGGGGAGAGGGAGGGGCGATTTTTGGGGCGCCATGGAGGGGAAAGAACAGAGGGAGGAGAGAAAGAAAGAAGGCAGACGAGATGGGATCGGGAGGACTTGCTGAAGGGGTATGGCGCCCCAGGTCGGGGCGTCGTGGATCAGACCATGGCGCCCTGGGCCGAGGCGTCATGGGCCCAAGGCCGTGCCCACGTGGCAGTCAGCGCCGACAAGCATGGCGCCGTTGACCAGGGCGTTGTGCTTACATGCATGGCGCCCCGAGTGCGGGCGTCATGCGGGTAGGGTCATTTTGTGTAATATTTTGAAAATATGGCCATTTTGTGCTGAACTTTGCCCAAAGGGCCAGTTTTGTGATTTTTCACCCCTCTTCTATCTTTGATCTCTCTCGGTGAGCTGGTGGACTTTTGCACTGAAGTGTTTGAGCCATGAGTAGGAAGTGAGACTTTTCGCTGTTTTTTTTTTCGAAACAAGGCAACAGATTTGCCATTTTTATTGATTATGAAGAAGTGAGGATTGTCTGGTTAATTGACGAAAAACCGGGTTAAAACCGATACATCCTACCCCTAGACACATGGGCATCACCGGTCAACCTGGCCACCAACATACAACATAAGCCACGATGGCACATGCCAACAGATGACCACACGCACAAACAAACAACTGACAGCTCCGAATATGCAGGACATGCGCCGACCATGCCCGCTGCAAACGGCCACCGAGGGCATGTCATTATCACCACATGGACTCGCTCCACCGCAGTGGCGTACCCAGGGGGTGTGCCAGTGTGCCATGGCACACCCAGATTTCAAGGAAATATTTTTTCACCATGTAAAAAATAGCTTATTTATAAGGCCCATGCAAGCTAATTGAAATAGACTTCATTTTCTTAAGTGTGCACACCCACTATTTTATTTCTAGGTCCGTCACTGCTCCACCGCAGCTCCGACTTCGAAGCAACCAAGCAACCCACGGAAGAGCACCTCGAACATACCGGGAAGATCCGACTACCAGAGCCCGAGCCACTACCCGTGTTGATTATTAACAGTAATGTGCAGCCTCAGCTGAGCTGGTGGAGTCAGAGCATGGTTAATAATCCAGCCAGCGGTCGGCTGTAAGGGGTTGTCATGTCATCTAGAGTCAACCTTATAGTCGGCATGTACAACAGTAAGTTCTAAATGTGTACTACTTTATTAATAGTTGGCCCACCTTACATCCTCACAAAACGTCTTGGGTCTCGTGTTGCAGCCGGCTACTCACCAAGAGCCCGCTTCTCTTCTCTTTCCTCTTCTTTCTCTTCCAAGTAAGCAAAAATATAATATAATAATCCTTATAGCCCGCTTATGTCACCTTAGGCCTTTCCCAGTGCTCCACGGTGGACAGGTGCTAAGGGTGCCACATAGACAGAAAAGTGATGTGGCAAAGCAATTAAAGAGGAAAGAGAGCATTATAGTAACCCTAAGAAGAATCAATGCTAAGCACGTGAACCAATGCAAAAAGACTACCAACCAATACATGAAGGAGTTTTGCAACTAAGCAATTAAATAAAGGAGGCTTAGCTACAAAAGCTAAGCACCCATGCATTGGGGATACTACTACAAAAGCTAAGCAAATATGTAGTAGTTGCTAAGCATTTTAATACACTTAGCACCTCACTTTAGCACCAATGCATTGGGAGAGGTCTTATTGTACTTGTACTTGCTCTCAGGCATGGATAATACAGTTTAGATCGACATCCGAGTTGCTTAACAGTCTGGACTGGAGAACTCTGCCATTAGTACGAGGGGAATCAGGCGCCGCCGCTGCATGCCGGACAGGATATTAATGGCTCAATGATCGTCATTAAGGCTCTGACCTTATGCTTCAATGATCCGTCCGTATAGGATTGAGCCTAACTGGATCCCATCTGTACCACTTGACCTGCATCGTGCATGTACGAGCAGCAGCATTGTACTTTTCTTTTGTTAAAAAGGACGACGTTGCAAGCATGACTGACGGCCTCTGCTCGTACGTGTTAAAATAACGAAGGAAAGAACAAAGTAGAATGGGAATCATTTTTGAAAATTCCCTGCACTAACATGCATGGCGTAGCTTTAGTATCAGTGTTAGAGATACGACAGGCAAATCGAACGACGAAGAACAAAATTAACACAAGAGAGACGTAATTTTAACGTGGAAAACCCATCCAACACAAACGGGAAAACCCACGGGCGCCAGTCAACAAATCTTCCCTATATTAGGGGAGCTTACAAATGTCGGGGATTTACAACTGATCAACGTATCCCGTGCGGTGGCTCACAAAGGATTATATATAACACAGGTGACCTAGGTCAATACCGATAGCCTTCATCTTTATACTTAAATTTGAATCATAATATAACAATCAGCATATTTGTATGTAGACACGAGGCACGCAATTAATTCTACCCCCTCTGATTTTATCTAGATCGAGAGCCAACTTGTGGCTGGATGGTTAGGAGAGTAGTGGTTCATCTGGTCCAAAAGAGATCAAGGTGACGTCATATCTGTATGTACTGTGTTTTTTCATTAAGTTCATTTCAATCTTGAATGATCGCCCAATACACAACACTTATTTAACAGAGTGTACTTGTATTACTCACATAGCTAAGCTACACTCGGAATTACAAAGTTTGACAATATCATCCGGACGAGGACAAAGCCAAATGGCGGTACGTCCACTAGTTCTACCATAGTGAGCTAAATTGTGACTAACAAAGCTGTGATTCCGTTGAGCATGAGCAATACAAGTATTTTGAAGTGCCATGAGTAATCTAATCTCACACACCAAAAACAAGAAGCAGGATCTGTCGATGCCTTATTTTCTCGCCAATTTTATTGCTTCGAGGCAGTCAGACTCAATTTGAATGGGGAAATTACTCCACTGCAACGCAAACGATAAATCTTCCTTTATGGATAATAGTTCTGCTTCCGAGGCATCCGCACATTGAAATATACACCTGCATGAAGAGAAGATAATATCGCCTGTGCGATTCCAAAGTATCATGTCAGTCTCAGCTTAGCCATTTTCTGAACGAATGATCCGTCCGTGCTAAGCTTAACTAAGCCGAGCTCAGGCGGATTCCATGATGAAACCTGGTCCTCATTTGTCCCTTTAGAAGGTGGTATCTCACACGGCACAAATTTACCTTTAATAGGAATATAGGATCATGTTGTGGCTCATATCATATGTTGAGAAGAGATTGCACATAACCGAATAGAAACCGCTTCGATAAGTCAATAGGTGGCGCCGGTTTGTGGTGGATAATCTCATTTTGACCAAACCAAATTCTGCACAACAACATGAGCAAGCGCAGATGTTCAACGATATCAAAGAGCGGAAGCATGTGGGCACCGGCAAAGATCATGAAAGGTGGTATTAGATTGGGCAATGATTAGTTGTGTCGAGTGTTATTGTGTGCTTCCTCCCATGTAGGTAGTGCATTATCGGCAGTTCACCATGCGAACACATATACTTTTGGAGATGCGAGACTATCACGTGTTTTGTTCTTTCGAAAAGGGGGTTATCCCCCGGCCTCTGCATCAAAACGATGCGTGCGGCCATCTTATTGATAATCAAAAAGGTTCAACAAAGCCTCCAAGTCTTAAAAAGGTACAAAAAGGCTCACAGAGAGCAAGAAAAACATGAAACGTGTATCCTTCAAATGTTGTGGTCTCCACCTGGTGACCTACTAGAGGAACCTTGTATTTGCCGATAAAGTTCATCGAAGTCCATCTTATACGCACTGCGAATAGAAAATTTCCCTGGCAGCTCACTGGCCCAAGCAATAAAGTCCCCGTTGTTCGCAGCAGGGAGTTTAAGCTTCAGGATCTCCGACGCATCAAGAGGGAGGTAGCACGTGATCTTGTTCATGTCCGATGATCCGCACATCAAAATGATGGTTCCTGTGTACAACGTGTATCTTAAAAATGTGACATGTGTTGAAGAAAAACCAACAAATGATAAAAATCGACAAAGAAACAAAAAAGAAAACCAAAAAACCCGAGAAAATGAAATAAAAGAAACAAATCATATGTATTGTGTTGTGGCTTAACGCTTTGATCCCCCACTAGTGTATAGGAAGATGAGTCGACCCATTAGAAACCGAAGGGAAGCGAACGCTTCATCGGTTTTGGGAATTAGAAGGCTTCTCGTTGTTTTTAGGTACCTTTCATTCCTTTTTACTTTTTTTCTTCCATCAGTTTTCCAGGGTTTTTCCCCTTGTGTTTGTTTCTTTACCTTTCCACCCATTTTAGGGTTTTCTTTCTCTCCTTTTTAAACTTTCCTAAACATTCTTTGAATTCATCTAAAATTCTTAAATTCGCAAATATTTGATCAAATCATGAAGTTTTTAAATTCAAAAATATTAACAAATTTATGAATACTTTTTTAAATTTTGTAAATATTGTTTGACTTTGCGAGAAAAGATTTTTCAATTCACAAACATTTTTCTTATTTCAATATTTTTTTAATTTGCGAGAATTTTTTGAGTATATGGATTTTTTATATTTGGTAAACACTTTTCAAATTCGTAAACCTTTTTCATATTTGGGACCATTTTTTGAATTCATAGAAAAAACTAATTTGCGAGCATATTTTGAATTCACCAACATTTTCGAAATCATGAATACTTTTTCAAATTTGGCAAAAATAACAATTCATAAATATATTTTTAATTTCGAAAAAAATAGTTCTTCAAAATTTTCAAACAAAATTTGGTTTTGACATTTTTTTTGTAATTAGTAATATAAACACAGTTTATTTCAGTTTCATGGCATTGCTAGAAATAGAGGGAAAATAGTACAAAGGATCACGCTCGGATGGATCATTAGCCTCTTGTCTCTGTGATGGGCCAGGTCCACGATAGGGTGGTACAGGCGACGCTAGTTTTTCTTTTGCTCGCTTAAAGCGATACATAGCATCTCCCTTAGGTAGCAGGCTCCCACAAGTTTAAAAACAATGGTTGTAGGCGCCACATGACAGAGGCACATCCAAATAAGAGAAACATAAATATCCTTCCTTTATTATTAGATTAGGTAGATTTAGAGATAGGGATAGAGATATAAAGATATAAATATTATACTCCCTCCGTCCCAAAATTCTTGTCTTCAATTTGTTTAAATATGAATGTACTAGTCACATTTTAGTGTTAGGTACTTACCTATCTAGATGAATCTAAGACAATAATTTTGAGACGGAGGAAGTATTAGGTAGAGAAGAGATGTAGCATCCACGCCTAAGAGACACGAAATAGCAGTTGTCCATTCGAAAGTCCCATTCTACACTCAGGAGCAAATGCTCCTGGTGTGAACAGTAACATCAAAAAAATTCTGAAAAAAATTTGTGACATACTTTCACAAATATTTGTTGTGCATACAAAATTTCATCACGAAATCACATTGATGGAAGTCGTGCCAAAAAAAAACAAAATCAGAGCTTCAAAAAGCTTTCGTAAGTAACATTTTCAGAACATCGATTTTATTTTTTTCACCACGCCTTCCATCAATGTGCTTTTGTGATGAATTTTTGCATGCACAATAAACAATTGCGAAAGTATGACACAAATTTTTTCAGAATTTTTTGAATGTATTTTTTTATTTTACTGTTCACACCAGGAGCATTTGCACCAGGAGCAAATGCTCCTGGGTGTAGAAACTCCATGTCCTTGTTCATTTGGACTTTGGAGATATTCATTTCTAGAAACATAATGCATCCGGTCAGTGTGATGCACACAGCTCAATATATTCCCTCCATCCGAAAAAGCTCAGTCTCTCAAATGGATCCATCTAACCATAAGGGAAAATGCTCGAGATACGTCGTAGCACAAAGTTCGACCATGCCAACCATAGGAAACAATGTACGTAGAGATATCCTGAAAAAACGCATGTGCGCAAGATCTTCTGAAATTAATGTTGGGTATTAGTACTACTTCCTTCGTCTAGGTGTATAAGTCATCTTACGAAAACTAAATAATCCCAAAACACTTAGCGTGATGCATTAACTCTCACCTCATTTATTGTTTTTTGACATGATTAAAGCAATCGACCAATAAGAGATGTTGGGCGTGTGTGCTTTCGATGACTTGAGACTACCAAACACGACATGCAATTGTCAGTTCATTGCATGTAATGCTATTAATTAGCAAATAAACATTATGTTCTCTCGTTTTTCCCTTCGCCTTATTTGCGGTGCACAAGCTAAGATGACTTATTCACCTAGACGAAGGGAGTAGCTGTGATTTGACAAAGTTAAAGTTGTAGCCTCTAAAGGATGGTGTCATACATCTACCACATTTAAGGATGGAGGTATGTTATATTGCACCTTTGAAGACCTAGACACTTACTGTACTCTCTTCGATCAATATTAATTGACGTTGATTTACGACAATTAATTGTCGCTCATTTAATACAAAGTTGTATTTTTGTATTAAATGATGGACAATTAATATGGACCAAAGGGAGTAATGCATTCCACACACGATAGGGCTCTCTAGCTTTATATATCTAGATAGGGAATATGGGGAGGAGACCGCAAACAGAGCCAGAAGAGTTTGATCGTCGAGCATGGGCATGACCATGGCCATGGGATTAAGGTCAACGATGAAGAAGAGCTTATTGCTAATATTGTTTCTGTGCCTGCTGACCATCACTGTGACTGATTGCGTGAAGGACATCCCTGCCTCTGTTCCCCAGGATCCTCGTATGCAATAATTTTACTTAATTTTCTTTCTTTCTTTCAATTTTGATTGAATATATTTTGGGTTAATCACGGCTATTGGCCACGTGAAGCAGCGGGAAACAAAATCTGTGGCGCCACCAGCAAAACATGGGGCGGGTGGAAGCTTTGCGGCACGAGCGGCACCTGCAATAAGCCATGCCGGGCAGAAGGGTACGAGGAGGGATACTGCGGCTTCTTCCCCTTCATAACGACCTGTTGTTGCACCAAGCACTGTCTCAGTGCCACCCCTGGGCAGTCCGTGCAACCTGTGCACGAGGGCGACAAACAAACTCAAGCCCTTTTTAGGGAATGTGGCTTTATGACCAATTGACCGGTTTGTATTTGGCACAGTATCCAGAAATAAGAGAGGAGAGTCTCACCGAGCCTCCTCAGCGATTTGGATTCCTGGCCGTCGGATCGGGTGGCTTGATGAGATCTGGGCCATTGGATCTTCCACGGAAGTCACCTCAGCCGTCGGATCAGATTGAAACACTATTGCAATGAATAGTATTAGAACTAGGATGCCATCGCCTGTAATTTCCAGAGCCCGCTGAGGGCATTTTCGTCACTTCACGTGGTTGGAAAAGTCCCCAAGCGTGGAGAGAGAACACCGGGCCATTGCCCTCCACCTCCCGCTTGGTCTCCTCTCTTTCTGCCTCCTCCCACAAAACCCTAGCCGCCGCCGCGCTAGGAACCCCTCCCCGCCTTGATGCCATCGCGCCCTACTCCTCCTTCCACCTCCTGGCTGGTGCCTAACCACCACGCCCTCTCCCTCCCCCAATCACCGACCTCTCCCTAGGTGGTGGCCAGATCTGCCATGGCCACAGCCACGACGGGGGCTTCTGGATCCACGCCGCCGTCGAGCTGGGCACGACCATCAACCTCGGACCACACCGCCGCCGCCATGGATGCACCACATCAAGGTCTCCTCCCCCGTCCCCTATGCTTCTTCTTCTTCTTCTTCTTCTTCTTCTTCTTCTTCTTCTTCTTCTTCTTCTTCTTCTTCTTCTTCTTCTTCTTCTTCTTCTTCTTCTTCTTCTTCTTCTTCTTCTTCTTCTTCTTCTTCTTCTTCTTCTTCTTCTTCTTCTTCTTCTTCTTCTTCTTCTTCTTCTTCTTCTTCTTCTTCTTCTTCTTCTTCTTCTTCTTCTTCTTCTTCTTCTTCTTCTTCTTCTTCTTCTTCTTCTTCTTCTTCTTCTTCTTCTTCTTCTTCTCTCTCTCTCTCTCTCTCAATCCCTGATGTGTTTCGATTTGGTAGGCTTGGTTCCCTCCTTGATCATGATGTGTGTAGACGCACGCACAAGTTAGGTCTTGTGATTTTTTTCAGGAACAGCTGCTACTGCTAGCCTTGTAGTTAGTTATGTCATGTTCATATGTCTGATGTGTACCATGTGCTTCGTAGGTAGTGTGTGTAACGAGCTTTCGTTGTTCTGTACCTTTGGCTGGACCATTGCACTGGTTATGTAGACATATATCATTTTTAAGTTCTTATGTCATGGTGCAGGAAAACCACACAGGCCTTTAGACTATGTACTGAATTGTTTGACTATGGTCACCTGACCACTACTCCGTGGATGGTTGGTCCTTCTTCCATTAGGCAGGGTATCTTTTGTTTTTCTCTATGAACTGCAGGTGCTTGAAATAAGATAGTTGGTAGCCAGTTCTTCAATAAGAACAACTGAGACAAATTTGAAACATGTTTTAGAAGTTTTAGAGGTGGTATATAGCAGTTCATTGTCCGTGTATATTTTACTGAGACTACAAATAAATTTTAAAGCCATTGACTTAGGTTGAGTAAGCAAAACATATAAACAGGAATAAAGTAAATTATCATTTTAGCAAACCAGAGTGAGCTTTATTGATCTAGGGATTGTCTATAGGAATTGCAAAAAAATCATGAGGAATTTCTTTCAGGTTGCGATGGCTGACAAAGAGCTTCAGGTTCATGGTTCACCAGGTTCTGCTGGCTCCACTAACAGTTGCCTACAAGCACTTGCACAGGTCAGCTGAGATACGTCTTGCACACCTATGAGTTGATTCTTCTAGGGATCTAATTTTCTAAACGAACTTTCACTTGCAATGCACAAATATGTTGCTAGATGAGGTTTAGACTTTTTTTGGCAGAAGTTGTTTTAAGATTAGTATATTGTAGTATTTCTCTGAGGGATTTCTGTGAATATTTGGTCATTGCCAACAAATCTAAAATGAAAGAATGGAAGTGATTGTTTGGAATGGATACTACTCTGCTGCTCATGTCTGTCTCTTTTCTTGCATACATTATTTTGCTTACATGCTCACTACCAAACTTCTGTGAGGACCCCTGTTGGAGACATATAGAGTTAAGGAATAATGCAAGTGAATGGAGCATGTTGAGTTTTTGTTCGCCTGATCAGACGTGATATGTCGAGTGTGAATTACCCATTCTCCGCCTATCCTACAGTCTGTAACAAAAGCGTTAGGCATGAGTGTGTGAGAATAGATGGTAGGTCATTGGATATAAAAGGGGCATGTAGTAGTCCATTTATCTTTCCAGAATGAAGTTGGAAGAGCACGAGCTCCTCTGCTCCACCCTTCGGATCCCTTTCTCTGTAGTATTTAGTTTCTTCGTTGTACGTTGTATTTAGCTTCTACTTTTCAGATGGCTTAACTTACTTTCTCTGTAGTAATTGGAGCCCATAAGTGGACGGGTTTGTTCCTTAATGCAACCTTATTTTCATTCAGCAGAACAAAACAACAGTAGTAGACTCCCGTAAAAAGCAGCAGTCGAACTGAACTAGAATATTGTGTGTATTTTAGCTTAAGCAATGTAGGATTCACTCATGGATGTTAGAGCAACATATTTCAGAATGTAATTAATTATTTTGCTTCCCGTAAAGTACATTTCTTTGTTTCAATAAGAATTATGCACAACTCGATGTTTAAAGGTGCATTTGTCTAACTTTCTTTATTTCAAAACTGCATATGCAGGAGAGGCTCACACCGAGGGAGAGCTAAACTGTGAGATATCCTTGTTTGGTCCTTCAATATACCTACAAAGCCTGAATCAAGGTTGCATGGTTTATAGTTGAATTGAATGCTTTAATGCAATTCTGATTTCAGGGGATTACATGAATATATTATTTTTATTGTTTGGCTAGATGGTCCTTCGATTTTGTTTGATTGTGTATAGATAGTGGCGTCATGATTACCAAATCCTCCTATTTTCTCAACTGTGGAAGTTACTACCTTAAAAAAATGATTTTCTTTTAGTACTACAGGCGTTGCCCATTGTCGTCGTGTCTGTCAAGCTAGGACGTCACATATGCCTCTTCTCCTCCATGGTGTTTGGAAGAGGTAGCACAGGGGTGTGCCTACGTGAGCCACGATGGCGCTGCCCGTGCCCCTGCCTCGTTCGTGAGCATCACCTCACCCCTGCCCAGTCCGTGAGGGAGACACTTTGTGGAAGGAAGGATAGCTCTGCTGCCATGGGAGACGTCGGGAATCGTTCGCTTGCCGGATGTTGGCCACTTACCCGGCAGCTCCGACTAAGCTGAGGTGAGCACACCGATTGAGGTTTTCTTCAACTTTTGGCGCATCAGATTTAGAGTCTTCCTTTCCTATTTCAGTTTACTTGGATGGTAAGATGTGTTTGGATTTGAGAGAGACTTACCCCCAAAGATTCAAGATTTTATATAAATTATAACTGACGGCCTTTTAAAATGAATTATGCATAATAGTATTGCTCGGTGGGATGCATAATATATTTATTGTCTCATCAGATATTTAGGAATTGTAGTTGTTGATGTAATAGGAGCGCTTGGTCTGACGCTGAGTTCATCTTATTATGTGAATATAGTGGTTGGCATGCTCAATTGGTCCTCAATGGCGTCTGAACATGAGGCTCCTGACTTACTCAGATGTTCTCCATTTATTTCCACCTCTCCTACAAATGTGATCAATTTGGCATGGGTACGGGCGCAGCCGGAATGAGGCGTCATGGGAAGGATTCAGATCTCTGAGAAGTGTGATAAATCAATAGTGCCAATCGTTTAGTTTCAGCTTCCAAAACATTGGGTGGTGTAAAATGGCATGCTATATTTCTACAACAAGGCTCCCTAAATATTCCATATGTTCTAAATTGGATTCTGACAAGGGTAAATATATCTGAGACATCCCTCATTTATTTTAAGACCATTACTTTTTTTCCTACCTCTCTGTTGGAAATATGCCCTAGAGGCAATAATAAAATGGTTATTATTATATTTCCTTGTTCATGATAATTGTCTGTTATTCATGCTTGAATTTATTCGGAAACAGTGATACATGTGTGAACACATAGACCACAACGTGTCTCTGGTAAACCTCTAGTTACTAGCTCGTTGATCAACAGATAGTTACGGTTTCCTGACCATGGACATTGGATGTCATTGATAACGGGATCACATCATTAGGAGAATGATGTGATGGACAAGACCCAATCCTAAGCCTAGCACAAGATCGTGTAGTTCGTAATGCTAAAGCTTTTCCAATGTCAAGTATCTTTTCCTTAGACCATGAGGTTGTGCAACTCCCGGATACCGTAGGGATACTTTGGGTGTGCCAAATGTCACAACGTAACTGGGTGGCTATAAAGGTACGCAACGGGTATCTCCGAAAGTATCTGTTGAGTTGGCACGAACCGAGACTGGGATTTGTCACTCCGTATGACGAAGAGGTATCTCTGGGCCCACTCGGTAAGACATCATCATAATGAGCTCAATGTGACTAAGGAGTTGGTCACGGGATGATGTATTATGGAACGAGTAAAGAGACTTGCCATGACGAGATTGAACAAGGTATCGGTATACCAACGATCGAATCTCGGGCAAGTACTATACCGATAGACAAAGGGAATTGCATACGGGATAGAGTGAATCCTTGACATCATGGTTCATCCGATGAGATCATCGAGGAACATGTAGGAACCAACATGGGTATCTAGATCATGCTGTTGGTTATTGACCGGAGAGTCGTCTCGGTCATGTCTACGTGTCTCCCGAACCCGTAGGGTCTACACACTTAAGGTTCGGTGACGCTAGGGTTGTAGAGATATATGCACATGGTAATCCGAATGTTGTTTGGAGTCTCGGATGAGATCCCGGATGTCACGAGGAGTTCCGGAATGGTCCGGAGGTAAAGAATTATATATATGAAGTCCAGTTTCGGCCATCGGGGGAATTTCGGGGGTCACTGGTAGTGTATCCGGACCACCGGAAGGGTCCCGGGGGTCCATCGGGTGGGGCCACCCATCCCGAAGGGCCCCATGGGCCGAAGGGGGGAGGGGAACCAGCCCATAGTGGGCTTGTGTGCCCCCCTTGGGCTCCCCCCTGCGCCTAGGGTTGGAAACCCTAGGGGTGGGGGCACCCCATGTGCCTTAGGGGGTAAGTTTCCCCCCTTGACCGCCGCCCCCCTAGGAGATTGGATCTTCTAGGGCCTGCGCCCCCCTGGGCCCTTATATATAGTGGGGGGGAGGGAGGGTAGACGCACCCTTGCCCCTGGCGCCTCCCTCTCCCTCCCGTTGCACCTCTCCCTCCTCCCGCGGTGCTTGGCGAAGCCCTGCAGAAATTCTGTTTCATCCACCACCACGCCGTCGTGCTGCTAGATCTCCATCAACCTCTCCTCCCCCCTTGCTGGATCAAGAAGGAGGAGACGTCGCTGCACCGTACGTGTGTTGAACGTGGAGGTGCCGTCCGTTCGGTGCTGGGATCATCGGTGATTTGGATCTTCCACGGAAGTCACCTCAGACGTCGGATCAGATTGAAACACTATTGCAATGAATAGTATTAGAACTGGGATGCCACCGCCTGTAATTTCCAGAGCCCGCTGAGGGCATATTCGTCACTTCACGTGGTTGGAAAAGTCCCCAAGCGTGGAGAGCGAACACCGGGCCATTGCCCTCCACCTCCCGCTTGGTCTCCTCTCTTTCTGCCTCCTCCCACGAAACCCTAGCCGCCGCCACGCTAGGAACCCCTCCCCGCCTTGATGCCATCGCGCCCTACTCCTCCTTCCACCTCCTGGCTGGTTCCTAACCACCGTGCCATCTCCCTCCCCCTACCGCCGGCCTCTCCCTAGGTGGTGGCCAGATCTGCCATGGCCACAGCCACGACGGGGGCTTCTGGATCCACGTCGCCGTCGAGCTGGACACGACCATCAACCTTCGAACACACCGTCGCCGCCATGGATGCATGATGGCTTCTCGCCCCTCGTTGGTTACCCCAAGTGGAAGGTGTGACATGCAGTGTAGCGGAAGTTTTCCCTTGGCAAAGATACCAAGGATCGATTTCCCCTGAGACTCCCAGTTTCAACAAGAAGGTGTCAACTGCTAACGGCGCCAGATATTAGCAATCAACGTGGACCTGCACACAGATACAAATAACTTTGCTCCCAACGAGTACAAAGAGGTTGTCAATTCCTCCGGCCTTGTAGTTTACAAAGGATCAAACGCAAGTGATAGTAGTGATAGATATTGCTGCAATAGTAAGTAAAAGCGGAAAGTAAATAGCGGATGTGATCAATGATGGTAATATGGACCGGAGCCTCATGATGTTCACTAGTGATGTCTCTCTCCCAAAAGACGATAAAACAGCTATGTGAGGTGAGGTAAACGAATTACAGCTGGGCAATTGACATAACCATGAACGCAAACTAATGCTAACTACATTGCAAGAAAGGTTGAGGTTCAAAGCATGGGCGGTACGCCGAGGTAAGTAGACCGAAATCCATCTGCATCTACTACTAATCATCCACCTTGAGATATCTATCCAGAACATCTCGCTGGTATTAAGTTGCGAGTCCCACCCATAGTGTAAACTCAAAGCAACAGACAACTGCATTAAAAGAACTTTGCGTAAAGTAAACAGTCCTTGCACCCGCGGGCACAAGCACCGTTGTTTTCCCCCTTGTGGCAACAACACATCCCCTAGACTCATGTTTCTGTCACTCAAGCTAGTCATCGAGGGGCATGAACCCACAATCAAGCATAACGTTCCCTCTTGGAGTCACTACCTATTACTTGGCCAAAGCAATAAATAACAACGGAGAACATGCAAGAATTACTTACGAACATAAATATAAAAGAGGTGAATCAAATATATTACTCAAACACAATCTGAACATAATCTCATAATCCATCGGATCCCAGCAAACTCATCATAGCAACAGCATAAGGATTACATAGGTGCCTCGATCATGTAGGGCAGCTCACGAGGACTAATTAGTGAAGCACAAGAACGGGAGGAGAACATCACATAGCTACTGGTCATGGACTCATGGTCCAAGGGAGACTACTCACAACTCATCCGGGAGGCGTCCATGGTGGTGGAGAAGCTCCCGGTGGTGATCCTCCCCTCCGGCAGGGTGCCGGGAAGAGTTCTCCTGGTGCTCCCGATCTTGGAAGCGGCGGTGGCGGCGGAACAGAGATGAGATCGCGAAAAAGAGTTCCCGTCTCGAGGGTTTTGGGAGACGCTTTAAATATATGCCAAAGGGGGGCATCAGCGGAGCCTCGGGGGGGCCAGGCGCCCCCCGGCGCGGCCCAGGGGGGCGCGCCGCCAGGGCGCCTGGAGCCCTGGTGGCCCCCCCCGGGTGTACTTCGGGCGCAAGGTAGCTTCTGGAACGCTGATTTTTTATATAATTTTTCTGGATTTTTCCTGGCAGTTCCCGTAATGTGAAAACCTGAAATACAAAAACAACCGAAAACAGAAACTGGCACTGGGGTGCACTGAGTTAATAGGTTAGTCCAAATATGATCAAAAGTGTATGGAAGTGTATAAATAACATAGCAATATCACCCAAAAGAGGCATGGAGCAAGCAGAAATTATAGATACATTTTGGACGTATCAACATCCCCAAGCTTAATTCCTGCTCGTCCTCGAGTAGGTAAATGACAACAAGAATAATTTCTGTGGTGACATGCTATTAACCATATAGGACTTTTTCATAGTCATATGACAAAAGCTTACTGAGACAATGAATCTATAGTAATTAAGTTGCCTCATGAGAAAATCACAAAGGACTGAAAGTTTTACAATATGATACTGAAACATCAAATAGATTTGTAATGAACATGATGTGCAAATATGATAAAGTGATATCTAGCTTGCCCCCTTTAGTGAAGCAAAACATAAATGCAGGGGCACCTCCAATGTTTAAGTGATGACTAGATACAATGATTTCAAAATAAACGATATCACAATCATGCAAAAGACAATGCTACTTTGGGACAATGCACATTACACTCAGAATGACAATCATGCTCTCAGTAGTTGGTGCTTTTAAAAAGAAGATGGAGACTCTCGAACCGTGGCTTTTGTTGGCAAGGTTGAAAACCCGTAGTCGGAAACAAAGGCAAAACATGTACCAGAGCCC
Source organism: Secale cereale (assembly GCA_902687465.1). Classification (NCBI taxonomy): domain Eukaryota; kingdom Viridiplantae; phylum Streptophyta; class Magnoliopsida; order Poales; family Poaceae; genus Secale; species Secale cereale. The sequence goes on along the minus strand of LR738710.1, from coordinate 39,674,223 downwards.
TTGGTTTTTAAAACAGAGGTAATAATTTTTTTTTTAGATTATGCATGTTTCGTCAACGAATGCTAGCAGACAACTCAATCACTTCTTGAGGTGGACAAGTTTCGAGGAACGGCTCCCGAATGAGGACGATCACATCCTCTTAATCTCCTTTGTTTATCACTGCCAAAGTTTTCTGATTTCTCATGAACAAAACGTGAAGGAGGGTTGGTTTGTTATATTATCTTTTTGAGTCGGGCGCACTCAATGCCAGTTCCTTCTCGTATTATGGGTTTGCACATTATACATGCAATCCCGGGGTGAAGCTTGTCCAACTTAAAAAGATCATGAATTAACTACTACTTCCTCATGAACTTACAACAGAGGCACAAAATAAGGATGCTTTTTTCTTTTTGAATAATTTTGAGATGGTACATGCAAGTCTCCGTTAGGAATGGCAGGTAAATACCATGTAGGAAGGTATGGTGGACTCATATGGCATAACTGGTATAAAGGAATTTGGATGCACAAGCAGTCAGTCCGCTTAGTACAGGCGAAGGTTAGCAAAAGACTGGGAGCGACCAACTAAGAGAGCAATGACGGTCATAATCATGCAGAGCGACAAAGCAACATTGAATCAGGCATGGAAGTTATATCGCTACTCAGAAATAAAAGATCATCAAGGATTGACAGAGTTTCTTTACAGTCTTAAATATGCGTGAGCATACGCCAAGTCAATCAAAATAAATTCTCGAAGGAAGATATTACTAAACCATACCACATCATAGGCAAACAAATCATGTTGGTACTCCAATAACACATTGGGAATCCCCCAGCTATTTGAGACTAACCATAAGAAAACATGAACTACTAAGCGCCATTATGCACGTAGCATCTTTATCATAGACATATCAACCAATGCAACGGAAGCAAACTCTCTTAATAAGGTGAGCATGATAATTAAAGAGAGTTCAAGCAACCAACTAAACGAAGCTCTTTAGAAAGATAAGGATGAAAGTAAAGAGCTAAGGCCTAGTTTGGTAGCACTGTCTTTTTAAAACCATGGTAATCCAAAACCTCGGCTTTTCAACGTGAGGGCAATGAATACCTCAGTTTGTATAAACCATGGTTTTTCTCTGTTTTGCCGAAACCACCTATTCGTTTGGCAAATGTTGTTTTATTGTAATTTTTGCCTGACTGCAACTGACTCAGGTACACTTAAGGAGCTGATCAGTATGTAAAAGCGGTCGTCCAACGCATGCAGCCATGCCATGCAAGCCAAGTCCTCTCCGCCTCTTCTAGCTGTCAGCGGGATTCAATAGATGCATGCTAGATCGCTGATCAGACGGAGGAATCGCTGGCAACAACGGCCAGAAGAATATGGACTCGAGAGAACAACGGAACACAAGTTAATCACCTAACTAAAAACACCTAATAATCAGTATATAAATTACACTACGATTAATAGATAATGATGAGGAGTCGGAGACGCTGAGACTTTTCACTCGGTTCTGTTTTAAAAAAAGAGGTCAGGACCTCTTTTTTAGATACTGCAAAAAAACCATGGTATGAGAAATACCATAGTATCTTATACTACAGTATTTCTTTCATCCAAACAGCTCAAGGTATTTAATACCTAGGTTTTTTTCTTAAACCACGGTATTCCCAAAAAACTCCAAAAATACTTTGCACCCAAACGCACCCTAAGCATGATAGTAGCTATTAAAAGACAAAGAACACACACAGCAAAGATAGACATGAAAATTCTATGTTGTGTTCTAGGTAAAGGTGGAGCATGTTTCTCTCCCACATAAAGAATGCTGAGTTCCGACTCGTTATGAAAAGCTAAAGAAAACTAAAAAGGAAAACTAAAAGCAAGACGCTCCAAGCATAGCACATAACACATGAAGTGATAAAAATATAGAGGAACGAAAGACGAACTGATAATGTTGATGGAGAAGGGGATGCACGGGGGCATCCCCAAGCTTAGACGCTTGAGTCTCCTTGAATATTTCTTGGGGGTGCATGGGGGCATCCCCAAGCATGAGCGCTTGACACTCCTGAATCTTTTTATCATCTTCCCTCGCACACTTGAAAACTCCCTTCATACATAACTCATCATAATCTGATTAGCGAGGTTAGTACCCATAATAAAATAATTGTTCCTTGCTGAAAATAAGGATATTCTTAAAGGTCTACTGTTTCTCAAGATTGCCAAAAGGTTTTTGCAAAGAGAAAGCAAGCTCTAGGTTCGCAAAATGAAGGAAAGGCAAAACAGGACAGAATCTGTGAAAAACAGAACAGCAGGTAGTAAATGATTTGTTCGGGGCACTTGTACAACTCTAATAAAAAAACTCAAAACAGACGCACGAAAGACAATTATATAGAGCACACTGTCGAAAAAATTCAGACCAAAAAGATGATCTGGTGATTTTATACGAATTTTTCTATCCAAAGACAGAATCTGTTTCCTGGACAGCACCTCACAACTTTTGAACTTTCTAGCAATCAGAGGCTATACTTGGCACAAAATTGAAAAGCAAAGATACAATGATGATGCTACTGTAGTAAACAACATCAAGACACAACAAAAGCAAAATAAATTTATTCATTGGGCTGCCTCCCAAAAGCGCTTTCTTTTATGCCTTTAAGCTAGGCACAATGCATATAGAGGAATCAATAACCATCGTAATAATCGGAGCTATAAATTGCTTCAAATGGTTCCTCAACAAGTTCATTCTTGTTCCTTCTAGGAAAGGGGTACACACCTTTTGCCTTCCCGCGTAAGCGGATTTGTCCCTTACCTATATCGATGAAGCCTTTAACTGCTCGGAGGAAGTCCCTTCCAAGCACTATATTTCCTTGGTTTGGCTCCATGATGAAGAAATCAACCATTGTAATCCCTTTAAGGAATTTAACTGGCACGTCTTTTATCCTTCCCCGGATTTCAGAAATATCTCCATTAGTGTGTTCATGATAAGATGGTAATCTATCCATGTTAAATTTTAAAGAATCATGAACAATTTTTGGCATAGTAGAAACCATAGATCCAATATCACAATAAGCAAGGAAGTCTTGATTAGAGATGCTAATCCTAACAAAAGGCTCCCAATCATTGTCTATTTCCAAAATATCTCTCTTATTGGGTTTGGGTTTCTCTTCCTTTATTAAGTCTAGAGCATCCATTCTCTTCTCAATAGTAGCAAGTCTATCTATGATAGTATCAAAATTATGATCATAAACAAAGTAAATAGATAGACCATGTATAATTTCAAGAGCTCTAGCTTCATCACACTCTAGGAAATCTCCCTCGGAAATAATATCAAGAGAGTGTTTACACCATTTAAAAAGACCATGGTAAAAATTTCTAAGCACAATTTTTATAGGTATCCAAGGCATAATTCTCCTATGTGCATCAGAAATTCTGTCCCATGCCTTCTTCATATTTTCTCCATCCCTTTGATGGAAATCTAGAACTTCTGATTCCCTCAAAGCACCAAATCCTAACATGTTCAGCTAAAAAGAAAGGACTACTAACAGAAAAGCAAATAAATTTTTTTGTAATTTTTTTTGATAAAGGATACTAAAGCAAAAATGAAAGGTAAACTAACAAGACTAAAAAGCAAAGGTAAAAGATAGCATGCAACTCCCCTATCCTGAAGAGTGGAGTCTCCGGCAACGGCGCCAGAAAACTTTGCTTGATGGCTTCTCGCCCCTCGTTGGTTACCCCAAGTGGAAGGTGTGAGATGCAGTGTAGCGGAAGTTTTCCCTTGGCAAAGATACCAAGGATCGATTTCCCCTGAGACTCCCAGTTTCAACAAGAAGGTGTCAACTGCTAACGGCGCCAGATATTAGCAATCAACGTGGACCTGCACACAGATATAAATAACTTTGCTCCCAACGAGTACAGAGAGGTTGTCAATCCCTCCGGCCTTGTAGTTTACAAAGGATCAAACGCAAGTGATAGTAGTGATAGATATTGCTGCAATAGTAAGTAAAAGCGGAAAGTAAATAGCGGATGTGATCAATGATGGTAATATGGACCGGAGCCTCATGATGTTCACTAGTGATGTCTCTCTCCCAAAAGACGATAAAACAGCTATGTGAGGTAAACGAATTACAGCTGGGCAATTGACATAACCATGAACGCAAACTAATGCTAACTACATTGCAAGAAAGGTTGAGGTTCAAAGCATGGGCGGTACGCCGAGGTAAGTAGACCGAAATCCATCTGCATCTACTACTAATCATCCACCTTGAGATATCTATCCAGAACATCTCGCTGGTATTAAGTTGCGAGTCCCACCCATAGTGTAAACTCAAAGCAACAGACAACTGCATTAAAAGAACTTTGCGTAAAGTAAACAGTCCTTGCACCCGCGGGCACAAGCACCGTTGTTTTCCCCCTTGTGGCAACAGCACATCCCCTAGACTCATGTTTCTGTCACTCAAGCTAGTCATCGAGGGGCATGAACCCACAATCAAGCATAATGTTCCCTCTTGGAGTCACTACCTATTACTTGGCCAAAGCAATAAATAACAACGGAGAACATGCAAGAATTACTTACGAACATAAATATAAAAGAGGTGAATCAAATATATTACTCAAACACAATCTGAACATAATCTCATAATCCATCGGATCCCAGCAAACTCATCATAGCAACAGCATAAGGATTACATAGGTGCCTCGATCATGTAGGGCAGCTCACGAGGACTAATTAGTGAAGCACAAGAACGGGAGGAGAACATCACATAGCTACTGGTCATGGACTCATGATCCAAGGGAGACTACTCACAACTCATCCGGGAGCCGTCCATGGTGGTGGAGAAGCTTCCGGTGGTGATCCTCCCCTCCGGCAGGGTGCCGGGAAGAGTTCTCCTGGTGCTCCCGATCTTGGAAGCGGCGGTGGCGGCGGAACAGAGATGAGATCGCGAAAAAGAGTTCCCGTCTCGAGGGTTTCGAGAGACTCTTTAAATATATGCCAAAGGGGGGCATCAGCGGAGCCTCGGGGGGCCCAGGCCCCCCCCCGGCGCGGCCCAGGGGGGGCGCGCCGCCAGGGCGCCTGGAGCCCTGGTGCCCCCC
>LR738710.1:39649010-39669145 GCA_902687465.1 Secale cereale | reverse complement strand
CCCCCCGGCTGTACTTCGGGCGCAAGGTAGCTTCTGGAACGCTGAATTTTTATATAATTTTTCTGGATTTTTCCTGGCAGTTCTCGTAATGTGAAAACCTGAAATACAAAAACAGCCGAAAACAGAAACTGGCACTGGGGTGCACTGAGTTAATAGGTTAGTCCAAATATGATCAAAAGTGTATGGAAGTGTATAAATAACATAGCAATATCACCCAAAAGAGGCATGGAGCAAGCAGAAATTATAGATACGTTTTGGACGTATCAATGCTCTATATCAAGGTCTCCTCCCCCGTCCCCTATGCTTCTTCATCTTCTTCTTCTCCTTCTCTCTCTCTCAATCCCTGATGTGTTTCGATTTGGTAGTCTTGGTTCCCTCCTTGATCATGATGTGTGTAGACGCACACACAAGTTAGGTCTTGTGATTTGTTTCAGGAACAACTGCTACTGCTAGCCTTGTAGTTAGTTATGTCATGTTCATATGTCTGATGTGTAGCATGTGCTTCGTAGGTAGTGTGTACTGAGCTTTTGTTGTTCTGTACCTTTGGCTGGACCATTGCACGGGTTATGTAGATATATATCATTTTTAAGTTCTTATGTCATGGTGCAGGAAAACCACACAGGCCTTTAGACTATGTATGTGAATTTTTTGACTATGGTCACCTGACCACTACTCCGTGGATGGTTGGTCCTTCTTCCATTAGGCAGGGTATCTTTTGTTTTTCTCGATGAACTACAGGTGCTTGAAATAAGATAGTTGGTAGCCAGTTCTTCAATAAGAACAACCGAGACAAATTTGAAACATGTTTTAGACGTTTCAGAGGTGGTATATAGCAGTTCATTGTCCGTGTATATTTTACTGAGACTACAAATAAATTTTAAAGCCATTGACTTAGGTTGAGTAAGCAAAACATATAAACGGGAATAGAGTAAATTATCATTTTAGCAAACCAGAGTGAGCTTTATTGATCCAGGGATTGTCTATAGGAATTGCAAAAAAATCATGAGGAATTTCTTTCAGGTCGCGATGGCTGACAAAGAGCTTCAGGTTCATGGTTCACCAGGTTCTGCTGGCTCCACTAACAGTTGCCTACAAGCACTTGCACAGGTCAGCTGAGATACGTCTTGCACACCTACGAGTTGATTCTTCTAGGGATCTAATTTTCTAAACGAACTTTCACTTGCAATGCACAAATATGTTGCTAGATGAGGTTTATAATTTATTTGGCTGGAGTTGTTTTAATATTAGTATATTGTAGTGTTTCTCCGAGGGATTTCTGTGAATATTTGGTCATTGCCAACAAATCTAAAATGAAAGAATGGAAGTGAATGTTTGGAATGGATACTACTCTGCTGCTCATGTCTGTCTCTTTTCTTGCATACATTATTTTGCTTACATGCTTACTACCAAACTTCTGTGAGGACCCCTGTTGGAGACATATAGAGTTAAGGAATAATGCAAGTGAATGGAGCATGTTGAGTTTTTGTTCGCCTGATCAGACGTGATATGTCGAGTGTGAATTACCCATTCTCCGCCTCTCCTACAGTCTGTAACAAAAGCGTTAGGCATGAGTGTGTGAGAATAGATGGTAGGTCATTGGATATAAAAGGGGCATGTAGTAGTCCATTTATCTTTCCAGAATGAAGTTCGAAGAGCATGAGCTCCTCTGCTCCACCCTTCGGATCCCATTCTCTGTAGTATTTAGTTTCTTCGTTGTATATTGTATTTAGCTTCTACTTTTCAGATGGCTTAACTTCCTTTCTCTGTAGTAATTGGAGCCCATAAGTGGATGGGTTTGTTCCTTAATGCAACCTTATTTTCATCCAGGAGAACACAACAACAGTAGTAGACTCCCGTAAAAAGTAGCAGTCGAACTGAACTAGAATATTGTGTGTATTTTAGCTTAAGCAATGTAGGATTCACTCATGGATGTTAGAGCAACGTATTTCAGAATGTAATTAATTATTTTGCTTCCCGTAAAGTACATTTCTTTGTTTCAATAAGCATTATGCACAACTCGATGTTTAAAGGTGCATTTGTCTAACTTTCTTTATTTCAAAACTGCATATGCAGGAGAGGCTCACACCGAGGGAGAGCTAAACTATGAGATATCCTTGTTTGGTCCTTCAATATACCTACAAAGCCTGAATCAAGGTTGCATGGTTTATAGTTGAATTGAATGCTTTAATGAAATTTTCATTTCAGGTGATTACATGAAGATATTCTTTTTATGGTTTGGCTAGATGGTCCTTCGATTTTGTTTGATTATGTATAGATAGTCGCACTATGATTACCAAATCCTCCTATTTTCTCAACTGTGGAAGTTACTACCTTAAAAAAGGATGATTTTCTTTTTGTACTACAGGTGTTGCCCACTGTCGCCGTGTTTGTCAAGCTAGGACGTCACATATGCCTCTTCTCCTCCATGGTGTTTGGCAGAGGTAGCACGGGGGTGTGCCTACGTGAGCCACGATGGCGCTGCTCGCGTCCCTGCCTCGTTCGTGAGCATCACCTCACCCCTGCCCAGTCCATGAGGGAGACGCTTTGTGGAAGGAAGGATAGCTCTGCTACCATGGGAGAAGTCGGGAATCGTTCGCTTGCCGGGTGTTGGCCACTTACCCGGTAGCTCCGACTAAGCTGAGGTGAGCACATCGATTGAGGTTTTCTTCAACTTTTGGCGCATCAAATTTAGAGTCTTCCTTTCCAATTTCAGTTTACTTGGATGGTAAGATGTGTTTGGATTTGAAAGAGACTTACCCCCAAAGATTCGAGATCTTATATAAATTATAACCGAGGGCCTTTTAAAATGAATTATGCATAATAGTATTGCTCGGTGGGATGCATAATATATTGATTGTCTCATCAGATATTTAGGAATTGTAGTTGTTGATGTAATAGGAGCGCTTGGTCTGACGTCGAGTTCATCTTATTATGTGAATATAGTGGTTGGCATGCTCAATTGGTCCTGAATGGCGTCTGAACCCGAGGCTCCTGACTTACTCAGATGTTCTCCATTTATTTCCACCTCTCCTACAAATGTGATCAATTTGGCATGGGTACGGGCACAGCCGGAATGAGGCGCCATGGGAAGGATTCAGATCTCTGAGAAGTGTGATAAGTCAATAGTGCCAATCGTTCAGTTTCAGCTTCCAAAACATTGGGTGGTGTAAAATGGCATGCTATATTTCTACAACAAGGCTCCCTAAATATTCCATATGTTCTAAATTGGATTCTGACAAGGGTAAATATATCTGAGACATCCCTCATTTATTTTAAGACCATTACTTCTTTTCCTACCTCTCTGTTGGAAATATGCCCTAGAGGCAATAATAAAATGGTTATTATTATATTTCCTTATTCATGATAATTGTCTGTTATTCATGCTTGAATTGTATTATTCGGAAATAGTGATACATGTGTGAATACATAGATCACAACGTGTCCCTGGTAAACCTCTAGTTACTAGCTCATTGATCAACAGATAGTTACGGTTTCTTGACCATGGACATTGGATGTCATTGATAATGGGATCACATCATTAGGAGAATGATGTGATGGACAAGACCCAATCCTAAGCCTAGCACAAGATCGTGTAGTTCGTAATGCTAAAGCTTTTCCAATGTCAACTATATTTTCCTTAGACCATGAGGTTGTGCAACTCCCGGATACCGTAGGGATACTTTGGGTGTGCCAAACGTCACAACGTAACTGGGTGGCTATAAAGGTACGCAACGGGTATCTCCGAAAGTATCTGTTGAGTTGGCACGAACCGAGACTGGGATTTGTCACTCGGTATGACGAAGGGGTATCTCTGGGCCCACTCGGTAAGACATCATCATAATGAGCTCAATGTGACTAAGGAGTTGGTCACGGGATGATGTATTACGGAACGAGTAAAGAGACTTGCCATGACGAGATTGAACAAGGTATCGGTATACCGACGATCGAATCTCGGGCAAGTACTATATTTATAGACAAAGGGAATTGCATACGGGATTGAGTGAATCCTTGACATCATGGTTCATCCGATGAGATCATCGAGGAACATGTAGGAACCAACATAGGTATCCAGGTCCCGCTGTTGGTTATTGACCGGAGAGTCGTTTCGGTCATGTCTACGTGTCTCCCGAACCCGTAGGGTCTACACACTTAAGGTTCGGTGACGCTAGGGTTGTAGAGATATATGCACATGGTAACCCGAATGTTGTTCGGAGTCCCGGATGAGATCCCGGACGTCACGACGAGTTCCGGTTGTTGGGGAACGTTGCATGGAAAACAAAAAATTTTCTCTACGTTCACCAAGATCAATCTAGTAGATGCAACTACGAGGGGAGAGTAGGATCCACATACCCTTGTAGATCGCTAAGCGGAAGCGTTATGAACGCGGATGATGGAGTCGTACTCGTCGCGATTCAGATCGCCGAAGACCTAGCACCGAAGCAACGGTGCCTCCGCGTTCTTCACACGTACGGCTCGGGGACGTCTCCTCCTTCTTGATCCAGCAAGGGGTGGAGGAGAGGTTGATGGAGAACCGGCAGCACGACGGCGTGGTGGTGATGGTGGAGGAGAATTCCAGCAGGGCTTCGCCTAAGCACCGCGGGAGAAGAAGATGTTGTGGGAGAGGGAGGGCAGCACCGAGGCACGAACTTGTGTTGGCTGCCCTCCCTTTGCCTCACTATATATAGGGGGGGTGGAGAGGTGAGGGCGCCCTAGGGTTTCCCCCCTAGGGGGCCGGCGGCCAGGGCAAGGGGGGGCGGCGGCCAAGGCAGGGGGGGGGGCGGCGGCCAGGGCCAGGCCCTAGGGTTTCCCCCCCTAGGTGCCTTGCCCCCCAAGGCTAGGGGGTGCGGCCACCCTAGAGGGGTCCACCCCCTTTGGCGCACAAGGAGAGGGCCCAGGGGGGGGCGCACAGCCCCCTGAGGGCTGTGGTGTTCCCCCTTGTGGCCCATTAGGCCCAGAACTGCTTCCGGACCCCCCGAAACCCCTTTCCGGTATTCCGCCGATTTCCCGATGCTCCCCGGAACACTTCCGGACTCCGAAACCTTTCATCCTATATATCAATCTTCGTCTCCGGACCATTCCGGAGACCCTCGTCATGTCCGGGATCTCATCCGGGACTCCGAACAACCTTCGGTAACCATACACTTTTCTCACTAACAACCCTAGCGTCACCGAACGTTAAGTGTGTAGACCCTGCGGGTTCGGAAACCATGTAGACATGACCGAGACACTCCCAGGTCAATAACCAATAGCGGGATCTGGATACCCATATTGGTTCCCACATGTTTCTCGATGATCTCATCGGATGAACCACGATGTCAAGGATTCAGACAATCCCGTATACAGTTCCCTTTGTCTCGTCGGTATGTTACTTGCCCGAGATTCGATCGTCGGTATCTCTATACCTAGTTCAATCTCGTTACCGGCAAGTCTCTTTTCTCGTTACCGTAATACGTAATCCCGTGACCAACTACTTAGTCACTTTGAGCTCATTGAGATGACGTATTACCGAGTGGGCCCGGAGATACCTCTCCGTCACACGGAGTGACAAATCCCAGTCTTGATCCATGTCAACTCAACAGACACCCTCGGAGATACCTGTAGAGTACCTTTATAGTCACCCAGTTACGTTGTGACGTTTGGTACACACAAAGCACTCCTACGGTGTCAGTGAGTTACATGATCTCATGGTCATAGGAACTTATACTTGACATGCAGAAAACTATAGCGATAACTGACACGATCAAAAGCTATGTCAACGTTTGGGTCTCGTCCATCACATCATTCTCCTAATGATGTGATCCCGTTATCAAATGACAACTCATGTCTATGACCTGGAAACCGCGGTCATCTTTGATCAACGAGCTAGTCCTGTAGAGGCTCACTAGGGACACAAAGTCTGTCTATTCATCCACACGTGTATCTGAGTTTCCAATCAATACAGTTATAGCATGGATAATAAACGATTATCATGAACAAGGAAATATAATAATAACTCTTTTATTATTGCCTCTAGGGCATATTTCCAACAGTCTCCCACTTGCACTAGAGTCAATAATCTAGCATCACAAGGTAATGAATCTAACACCCATAGAGTCTTGGTGTTGATCGTGCTTAGCCCGTGGAAGAGGCTTAGTCAACGGATCTGCAACATTCAAATCCGTGTGTACTTTGCAAATGTTTATGTCCTCCTCCTTGACCGAATCGCGGATGGAATTGAAGCGTCGCTTTATGTGTCTGGTCCTCTTGTGAAACCTTGGTTCCTTGGCTAGAGCAATGGCACCAGTGTTGTCACAGAACAGAGTCATTGGGTTCAGTGCACTAGGCACAACTCCAAGATCTGTCATGAACTCCTTCATCCAGACACCTTCCTTTGCCGCCTCCGAGGCAGCTATATACTCCGCTTCACATGTAGAATCAGCTACCACGCTCTGCTTGGAACTGCACCAGCTTACCGCTCCCCCGTTGAGAATATATACGTATCCGGTTTGTGACTTAGAGTCATCCGGATCAGTGTCAAAGCTTGCATCGATGTAACCCTTTACGACGAGCTCTTGATCACCTCCATAAACGAGAAACATATCCTTAGTCCTTTTCAGGCACTTTAGGATATTCTTGACCGCTGTCCAGTGATCCATACCAGGATTACTCTGAAACCTTCCGGCCATACTTATGGCAAGGCTAACATCTGGTCTTGTGCACAGCATTGCATACATGATAGAGCCTATGGCTGAAGCATAGGGGACGACACTCATCTTTTCTCTATCATCCGCAGTCACTGGGCATTGAGTCTTACTCAACTTCGTACCTTGCAATACCGGCAAGAACCCCTTCTTGGATTGATCCATTTTGAACTTCTTCAAAACTTTATCAAGGTATGTGCTTTGTGAAAGTCCTATCAAGCGTCTTGATCTATCTCTATAGATCTTGATGCCCAATATGAAAGCAGCTTCACCGAGATCTTTCATCGAAAAACTCTTGTTCAAATACCCCTTCACGCTATCCAAAAATTCTATATCGTTTCCAATCAGCAATATGTCATCCACATATAATATTAGAAACGCTATAGAGCTCCCACTCACTTTCTTGTAAATACAAGCTTCATTGTAAACTTGTATGAACCCAAACGCTTTGATCACCTCATCAAAGCGAAGATTCCAACTCCGAGATGCTTGCACCAGCCCATAAATGGAACGCTGGAGCTTGCATACTTTGTCAGCATTCTCTGGATCGACAAAACCTTCTGGTTGCATCATATACAACTCTTCCTTAAGAAAACCGTTAAGGAACGCTGTTTTGACATCCATCTGCCAAATTTCATAATCGAAATATGCAGCTATTGCTAACATGATTCGGACGGATTTAAGCATCGCTACGGGTGAGAAAGTCTCATCGTAGTCAATCCCTTGAACTTGTGAAAAACCCTTTGCCACAAGTCGAGCTTTAAACACGGTGACATTACCGTCAGCGTCCGTCTTCCTCTTAAAAATCCATTTGTTCTGAATGGCCTTTCGCCCTTCAGGTAATACTTCCAAAGTCCATACTTTGTTTTCATACATGGATCCCATCTCGGATTTCATGGCCTCTAACCATTTGTCGGAATCTGGGCCCACCATCGCTTCTCCATAGCTCGTAGGTTCACCGTTGTCTGACAACATGACCTCCAAGACAGGGTTACCATACCACTCAGGTGCAGTGCGTACCCTTGTCGACCTACGAGGTTCGGTAGTGACTTGATCAGAAGCTTCTTGATCATCATCATTGGCTTCCTCTTCAACCTCTGCAGGCTCCACAAAAACATCTTTCTGTGCTGCGCTACTTTCTGGTTGAAGCAGAGGTTCAATAACCTCATCAAGTTCTACCTTCCTCCCACTCAATTCTTTCGAGAGAAACTCTTTCTCGAGAAAGGATCCGTTCTTAGCAACAAACACTTTGCCCTCGGATCTGAGATAGAAGGTGTACCCAACTGTTTCTTTTGGGTATCCTATGAAGACACATTTGTCCGCTTTGGGTTCGAGCTTTTCTGGCTGAAGCCTTTTGACATAAGCATCGCAACCCCAAACCTTGAGAAAAGACAACTTCGGTTTCTTACTAAACCATAGTTCATACGGTGTTGTCTCAACGGACTTAGATGGAGCCCTATTTAAAGTGAATGCAACTGTCTCTAACGCATATCCCCAAAACGATAGTGGCAAATCGGCAAGAGACATCATAGAACGTACCATATCTAATAGGGTTCGATTACGACGTTCGGACACACCATTACGCTGTGGTGTTTCAGGTGGCGTCAACTGTGAAACAATTCCACATTTTCTTAAGTGATCACCAAACTCATAACTCAGATATTCTCCCCCTCGATCAGATCGTAGGAACTTGATCTTCTTGTTACGATGATTTTCAACTTCACTCTGAAATTGCTTGAACTTTTCAAAAGTTTCAGACTTATGCTTCATCAAGTAAATATACCCATATCTACTTAAGTCGTCAGTGAAGGTGAGAAAATAACGATATCCACCGCGCGCCGTTACACTCATCGGACCGCACACATCAGTATGTATGATTTCCAATAAGTCACTTGCCCGTTCCATTGTCCCTGAAAACGGGGTCCTTGTCATCTTGCCCATGAGGCACGGCTCGCACGTGTCAAGTGATTCAAAATCAAGAGAGTCCAAAAGTCCATCAGCATGGAGCTTCCTCATGCGTTTTACGCCGATATGACCCAGACGGCAGTGCCACAAGAAAGTGGTATTATCATTATCAACTCTACATCTTTTGGCATCAATGTTATGAACATGTGTATCATCACTATCGAGATTCAATAAGAATAAACCCCTAACTTCGGGTGCATGACCATAAAAGATATTACTCATATAAATAGAACAACCATTATTCTCTGACTTAAATGAGTAACCGTCTCGCAATAAACAAGATCCAGATATAATGTTCATGCTTAACGCAGGCACTAAATAACAATTATTCAGGTTCATAACTAATCCCGATGGTAATCGAAGAGCGAGCGTGCCGACGGCGATCACATCAACCTTGGAACCATTTCCCACGCGCATCGTCACTTCGTCCTTCGCCAGCCTCCGTTTATTCCGCAGTTCCTGTTTAGAGTTGCAAATGTGAGCAACCGAACCGGTATCAAATACCCAGGCACTACAACGAGAGTTGGTAAGGTACACATCAATAACATGTATATCACATATACCTTTGTTGTTGTTGGCCCCTTTCTTGTCCGCCAGATACTTGGGGCAGTTCCGCTTCCAGTGGCCGTTCCCCTTGCAATAGAAACACTCAGTCTCTGGCTTAGGGCCAGCCTTGGGTTTCTTCACTGGATTAGCAACTGCTTTGCCACCCTTCTTAGAGTTACCCTTCTTGCCCTTGCCATTCTTCTTGAAACTGGTGGTCTTATTGACCATCAACACTTGATACTCCTTCTGGATGTCTGCCTCAGCGACTTTCAGCATTGAAAACAGCTCGGCGATGGTTTTATTCATCCCTTGCATGTTGTACTGCTGTACGAAGCTCTTGTAGCTTGGAGGGAGTGACTGGAGAATTCTGTCAATGATAGCCTCATCCGGGAACACAAGTCCTAGATCAGCTATGCGGGTATAGTACCCAGACATCTTCAGTAAGTGTTCACTGACAGACGAATTCTCCTCCATCTTGCAAGCGAAGAATTTATCGGTGGTCTCATACCTCTCGATCTTAGCATTCTTCTCAAAGATGAACTTCAACTCCGTGTACATCTCATATGCACCATGACGTTCAAAACGCCTTTGAAGTCCTCCTTCCAAGCCGTACAACATGGCACACTGCACTATCGAATAGTCATCCGAACGCGTCTGCCAGACGTTCATAACGTCCACAGAGGCTCCAGGAGCGGGGGGGTCACCTAGCGGTGCATTTAGGACATAAACCTTTTGGGCAGCTGTGAGGATGATCCTCAGATTGCGGAGCCAGTCCACAAAGTTGCTCCCGTCATCTTTCAGTTTAGCTTTCTCTAGGAACGCATTAAAATTCAGGGGAGCTACTGCGCGAGCCATCTACAACCAAAAATTTGCAAAGACATTTTAGACTATTGTTCATGATAAGTGAGTTATTACCTAATCAAATTATTTATAACTCCCACTCAAATTGACATCCCTCCGGTCATTCGAGCGTGACATGATCCAAATTCACCAACCCAAGTCCGATCATCACGTGAGATGAGGTGGTGTCAATGGTGAACATCAACATGTTGATCATATCTACTATATGACTCATGCTCGACCTTTCGGTCCTCCGTGTTCCGAGGCCATGTCTGTACATGCTAGGCTCGTCAAGTCTAACCCGAGTGTTCTGCACGTGCAAAACTGGCTTGCACTCGTTGTATGCGAACGTAGAGTCTATCACACCCGATCATCACGTGGTGCTTCGAAACGACGAACCTTCGCAACGGCGCACACTCGGGGGGAACACAATTTTATCTTGAAATTTTAGTGAAGGATCACCTTATAATGCTACCGTCGTCCTAAGCAAAATAAGATGCATAAAAGGATTAACATCACATGCAAATCATAAGTGACATGATATGGCCATCAACTCGTGCTTTTGATCTCCATCTCCAAAGCACCGGCATGATCTCCATCGTCACCGGCGCCACACCATGATCCCCATCATCATGATCTCCATCATCGTGTCGCCATCGGGGTTGTCGGCGCCCACCATGCTCTTACTACTATTGCTACCGTTTAGCGATAAAGTAAAGCATTACAAAGCGCTTAATGATTGACACGCAGGTCATACAAAAATTAAAGACAACCATATGGCTCCTGCCGGTTGCCGTATGCATCGACATGCAAGTCGATATTAACTATTACAACATGATCATCTCATACATCAAATATATCTCATCATGTCATTGGCCATATCATATCACATACATACCCTGCAAAAACAAGTTAGACGTCCTCTAATTTGTTGTTGCATGTTTTACGTGGCTGCTATGGGTATCTAGCAAGAACGCTTCTTACCTACGCAAAACCACAACGGTGATATTCAAGTTGCTATTTAACCTTCTACAAGGACCGCCTTGTTCTATTCTGATTCAACTAAGATAGGAGAGACAGACACCCGCCAGCCATCTTATGCAACAAAAGTCACATGTCTGTCGATGGAACCGGTCTCATGTACGTGGACATGTAAAGTTGGTCCGGGCCGCTTCATCCTATAATACCGCTGAATCAAGAAAGACTAAGGAGGGCAGCAATTTAAACATCAACGCCACAAACCCTTTTGTGTTCTACTCGAGAAAGCATCTACGCAAGATCCTAGCTCATGATGCCACTGTTGAGGAACGTTGCATGGAAAACAAAAATTTTTCTCTACGTTCACCAAGATCAATCTAGTAGATGCAACTACGAGGGGAGAGTAGGATCCACATACCCTTGTAGATCGCTAAGCGGAAGCGTTATGAACGCGGATGATGGAGTCGTACTCGTCGCGATTCAGATCGCCGAAGACCTAGCACCGAAGCAACGGTGCCTCCGCGTTCTTCACACGTACGGCTCGGGGACGTCTCCTCCTTCTTGATCCAGCAAGGGGTGGAGGAGAGGTTGATGGAGAACCGGCAGCACGACGGCGTGGTGGTGATGGTGGAGGAGAATTCCAGCAGGGCTTCGCCTAAGCACCGCGGGAGAAGAAGATGTTGTGGGAGAGGGAGGGCAGCACCGAGGCACGAACTTGTGTTGGCTGCCCTCCCTTTGCCTCACTATATATAGGGGGGGTGGAGAGGTGAGGGCGCCCTAGGGTTTCCCCCCTAGGGGGCCGGCGGCCAGGGCAAGGGGGGCGGCGGCCAAGGCAGGGGGGGCGGCGGCCAGGGCCAGGCCCTAGGGTTTCCCCCCCTAGGTGCCTTGCCCCCCAAGGCTAGGGGGTGCGGCCACCCTAGAGGGGTCCACCCCCTTTGGCGCACAAGGAGAGGGCCCAGGGGGGGGCGCACAGCCCCCTGAGGGCTGTGGTGTTCCCCCTTGTGGCCCATTAGGCCCAGAACTGCTTCCGGACCCCCCGAAACCCCTTTCCGGTATTCCGCCGATTTCCCGATGCTCCCCGGAACACTTCCGGACTCCGAAACCTTTCATCCTATATATCAATCTTCGTCTCCGGACCATTCCGGAGACCCTCGTCATGTCCGGGATCTCATCCGGGACTCCGAACAACCTTCGGTAACCATACACTTTTCTCACTAACAACCCTAGCGTCACCGAACGTTAAGTGTGTAGACCCTGCGGGTTCGGAAACCATGTAGACATGACCGAGACACTCCCAGGTCAATAACCAATAGCGGGATCTGGATACCCATATTGGTTCCCACATGTTTCTCGATGATCTCATCGGATGAACCACGATGTCAAGGATTCAGACAATCCCGTATACAGTTCCCTTTGTCTCGTCGGTATGTTACTTGCCCGAGATTCGATCGTCGGTATCTCTATACCTAGTTCAATCTCGTTACCGGCAAGTCTCTTTTCTCGTTACCGTAATACGTAATCCCGTGACCAACTACTTAGTCACTTTGAGCTCATTGAGATGACGTATTACCGAGTGGGCCCGGAGATACCTCTCCGTCACACGGAGTGACAAATCCCAGTCTTGATCCATGTCAACTCAACAGACACCCTCGGAGATACCTGTAGAGTACCTTTATAGTCACCCAGTTACGTTGTGACGTTTGGTACACACAAAGCACTCCTACGGTGTCAGTGAGTTACATGACCTCATGGTCATAGGAACTTATACTTGACATGCAGAAAACTATAGCGATAACTGACACGATCAAAAGCTATGTTAACGTTTGGGTCTCGTCCATCACATCATTCTCCTAATGATGTGATCCCGTTATCAAACGACAACTCATGTCTATGACCTGGAAACCGCGGTCATCTTTGATCAACGAGCTAGTCCTATAGAGGCTCACTAGGGACACAAAGTCTGTCTATTCATCCACACGTGTATCTGAGTTTCCAATCAATACAATTATAGCATGGATAATAAACGATTATCATGAACAAGGAAATATAATAATAACTCTTTTATTATTGCCTCTAGGGCATATTTCCAACACCGGAATGGTCGGGAGGTAAAGAATTATATATATGAAGTCCAGTTTCGGCCATCGGGAGAATTTCGGGGGTCACCGGTAGTGTACTGGGACCACCGGAAGGACCCGGGGGTCCACAGGGTGGGGCCACCCATCCCGGAGGGCCCCTTGAGCTGAAGGGGGAGGGGAACCAGCCCATAGTTGGCTGGTGTGCCCCTCTTGGGCTCCCCCCCTGCGCCTAGGGTTGGAAACCCTAGGGGTGGGGACGCCCATGTGCCTTGGGGGGTAAGTTTCACCCCTGGCCGCCGCCCCCTAGGAGATTGGATCTCATAGGGCCGGCGCCCCCTGGGCCCCTATATATAGTGGGGGGAGGGAGGGCAGCCGCACCCTTGCCCCTGGCGCCTCCCTCTCCCTCCCGTTACACCTCTCCCTCCTCCCGTGGTGCTTGGCGAAGCCCTGCAAAAATTCCGTTGCATCCACCACCACGCCGTCGTGCTGCTGGATCTCCATCAACCTCTCCTCCCCCCTTGCTGGATCAAGAAGGAGGAGACGTCGCTGCACCGTACGTGTGTTGAACGTGGAGGCGACGTCCGTTCGGCGCTGGGATCATCGGTGATTTGGATCACGACGAGTACGACTCCATCATCCACGTTCTCTTGAACGCTTCCGCTTGCGATCTACACGGGTATGTAGATGCACTCCTTTATCCCTCATTGCTAGATGACTCCTTAGATTGATCTTGGTGAAGCGTAGAAATTTTTTGAATTCTGCTACGTTCCCCAACAGTGGCATCTGAGCTAGGTCTTTGCATAGTATCTTGCACGAGTAGAACACAAAGGAGTTGTGGGCGTAGATTTGTTCAATTCTCTTACCGCTACTAGTCTAATCTTGATTCGGCGGCATCGTGGGATGAAGCGGCCCGGACCGACCTTACACGTACGCTTACGTGAGACAGGTTCCATTGACTGACATGCACTAGTTGCATAAGGTGGCTAGCGGATGACAGTCTCTCCCACTTTAGTCGGATCGGATTCGATGAAAAGGATCCTTATGAAGGGTAAATAGAAATTGGCATATCACGTTGTGGTTTTGGCGTAGGTAAGAAACGTTCTTGCTAGAAACCTATAGCAGCCACGTAAAAACTTGCAACAACAATTAGAGGACGTCTAACTTGTTCTTGCAGCATGTGTTATGTGATGTGATATGGCCAAAAGATGTGATGAATGATATATGTGATGTATGAGATTGATCATGTTCATGTAATAGGAATCACGACTTGCATGTCGATGAGAATGACAACCGGCAGGAGCCATAGGAGTTGTCTTATTTATTGTATGACCTGCGTGTCACTGAATAACGCCATGTAATTACTTTAGTTTATTGCTAAACGTTAGCCATAGTAGTAGAAGTAATGTTTGGCGAGACGACTTCACGAAGACACGATGATGGAGATCATGATAATGGAGATCATGGTGTCATGCCGGTGACGATGATGATCATGGAGCCCCGAAGATGAAGATCAAAGGAGCAAGATGATATTGGCCATATCATGTCACTACTTGATTGCATGTGATGTTTATCATATTTATGCATCTTATTTGCTTAGAACGACGGTAGTAAATAAGATGATATCTCACTAAAATTTCAAGAATTGTGTTCCCCCTAACTGTGCACCATTGCTAAGGATCGTTGTTCCGAAGCACCACGTGATGATCGGGTGTGATAGGCTCTAACGTTCTCATACAATGAGTGTAAGCTAGATTTACACACGCAATACACTTAGGGTTCACTTGACGAGCCTAGCATGTACAGACATGGCCTCGGAACACAGAAGACCGAAAGGTCAAACATGAGTCGTATAGAAGATACGATCAACATGAAGATGTTCGCCGTTGATGACTAGTCCGTCTCACGTGATGATCGGACACGGCCTAGTCGATTCGGATCATGTTTCACTTAGATGACTAGAGAGATGTCTATATGAGTGGGAGTTCATTAAATTTGATTAGATGAACTTAAGTGTCATGAACTTAGTCTAAATTATTTACAATATGTTTGGTAGATCAAATGGCCCACGCTCATGTCACCCTCAACTTCAACGCGTTCCTAGAGATATCCAAGCTGAAAGACAATGGTAGCAACTATACGGATTGGGTCCATAACCTGAGGATCATCCTCATAGCTGCCAAGAAAACATATGTCCTAGAAGAACCGCTAGGTGACGCTCCCGCCCCGGCAAACCAAGATGTTATGAACGCTTGGTAGTCGCGTTGTGATGATTACTCCCTGGTTCAGTGCGGCATGCTCTACAGCTTAGAATCGGGACTCCAAAAGCGTTTTGAGCACCACGGAGCATATGAGATGTTCCAAGAGCTTAAAAAGGTTTTCCAAGCTCATGCCCAAGTCGAGAGATATGACGTCTCCGACGCATTCTACAGTTGTAAGATGGAGGAGAATAGTTCTGTCAGCGAGCACATACTCAAATTGTCTGGGTTGCACAACCGCTTGTCTCAGTTGGGACTGAATCTCCCAGACGAAGCGGTCGTTGATAGAATCCTTCAGTCGCTCCCCCCTAGCTACAAGAGCTTCGTGATAAACTTCAATACGCAAGGGATGGAGAAGTCCAGTCCCGAAGTGTATTCAATGCTGAAATCAGCGGAGGTGGAGATCAAGAAAGAGCATCAAGTGTTGATGGTCAATAAAACCACTAAGTTCAAGAAAGGCAAGGGTAAAAAGAACTTCAAGAAGGACGGCAAAGGAGTTGCCGCGCCCGGTAAGCTAGTTGCCGGGAAGAAGCCAAAGAATGGACCCAAGCCTGAGACTGAGTGCTTTTATTGCAAGGGAACGGGTCACTGGAAGCGAAACTGCCCCCAAATACTTAGCAGATAAGAAGGCCGGCAACGTCAAAGGTATATGTGATATACATGTTATTGATGTGTACCTTACCAGCGCTCGTAGTAGCTCCTGGGTATTTGATACCGGTGCAGTTGCTCACATTTGTAACTCGAAGCAGGAGCTGCGGAATAAGCGGAGACTGGCGAAGGACGAGGTGACGATGCGTGTCAGGAATGGTTCCAAGGTCGATGTGATCGACGTCGGCACGCTACCTCTACATCTACCCTCGGGATTAGTTTTAAACCTTAATAATTGCTATTTAGTACTAGCTTTGAGCATGAACATTGTATCTGGATCTCGTTTAATGCGAGATGGCTACTCATTTAAATCCGAGAATAATGGTTGTTCTATTTATATGAGAGATATGTTTTTTGATCATGCCCCGCTAGTCAATGGTTTATTCCTGATGAATCTCGAACGTGATGTTACACATATTCATAGTGTGAATGCCAAAAGATGTAAGGTTGATAATGATAGTTCCACATACTTGTGGCACTGCTGCCTTGGTCATATTGGTGTCAAACGTATGAAGAAGCTCCATGAAGATGGACTTTTGGAGTCTCTTGATTATGAATCATTTGACACGTGCGAACCATGCCTCTTGGGCAAGATGACCAAGACTCCGTTCTCTGGAACAATGGAGCGAGCGACCAACTTATTGGAAATCATACATACCGATGTGTGCGGTCCAATGAGTGTTGAAGCTCGCGGAGGCTATCGTTATGTTCTCACCCTCACAGATGACTTAAGTAGATATGTGTATGTCTACTTGATGAAACACAAGTCTGAGACCTTTGAAAAGTTCAAGGAGTTTCATAATGAGGTTGAGAATCAACGTGACAGAAAAATAAAGTTCTTATGATCGCATCGTGGGGGTGAATATTTGAGTCATGAATTTGGCACGCACCTAAGGAACTGTGGAATTGTTTCACAATTGACACCGCCCGGAACACCTCAGCGTAATGGTGTGTCCGAACATCGTAATCGTACTCTGTTGGACATGGTACGATCTATGATGTCTCTTACCGACTTACCGCTATCATTTTGGGGTTATGCTTTAGAGACTGCCGCATTCACTTTAAATAGGGCTCCGTCTAAATCCATTGAGACGACACCATATGAACTCTGGTTTGGCAAGAAACCTAAGCTGTCGTTTTTGAAAGTTTGGGGTTGCGATGCTTATGTCAAGAAACTTCAACCTGAAAAGCTCGAACCCAAATCAAAAAAATGTGTCTTCATAGGATACCCAAAGGAGACTATTGGGTACACCTTCTACCTCAGATCCGAAGGCAAGGTCTTCGTTGCCAAGAATGGATCCTTTCTGGAGAAAGAGTTTCTCTCGAAAGAAGTGAGTGGGAGGAAAGTGGAACTTGATGAGGTGACAGTCACCCCTTCCGAACCGGAAAGTAGCGCAGCGCAGGAAGTTGTTCCTGAGGTGCCTGCATCGACTAGGAAGGAAGTTAATGATGATGATCATGAAGCTTCAGATCAAGTTACCACTGAACTTTGAAGGTCCACAAGGACACGTTCCGCACCAGAGTGGTATGGCAACCCTGTCATGGAAATCATGTTGTTAGACAACGGTGAACCTTCGAACTATGAAGAAGCGATGGCGGGCCCGGATTCCAACAAATGGCTTGAAGCCATGAAAACCGAGATAGGATCCATGTATGAAAACAAAGTATGGACTTTGGTGGACTTGCCCGATGATAGGCACACCATAGAAAATAAATGGATATTTAAGAAGAAGACTGACGTGGATGGTAATGTGACCATCTATAAGGCTCGACTTGTCGCTAAAGGTTACCGACAAGTTCAAGGGATTGACTACGACGAGACTTTCTCTCCCGTAGCGATGCTGAAGTCCGTCTGAATCATGTTAGCAATTGCCGCATTCTATGATTATGAGATATGACAAATGGACGTCAAAACGGCATTCCTTAATGGCTTCCTCAAGGAAGAACTGTATATGATGCAGCCGAAGGTTTTGTCGATCCTGAGAATGCTAACAAGGTATGCAAGCTCCAGCGCTCAATCTATGGGCTGGTGCAAGCATCTCGGAGTTGGAATATTCACTTTAATGATGTGATCAAAGCGTTTGGGTTTATACAGACTTGGGGAGAAGCCTGTATTTACAAGAAAGTGAGTGGGAGCTCTGTAGAATTTCTCATATTATATGTGGATGATATATTGCTGATGGGATATGATGTAGAATTCTTGGAGCGCATAAAGGCCTACTTGAATAAGAGTTTTTCAATGAAGGACCTTGGAGGAGCTGCTTACATATTAGGCATCAAGATCTATAGAGATAGATCAAGACGCCTCATTGGTCTTTCACAAAGCACATACCTTGATAAGATATTGAAGAAGTTCAATATGGATCAGTCCAAGAAAGGGTTCTTGCATGTATTGCAAGGTATGAGATTGAGCACGGCTCAATCCCCGACCACGGCAGAAGATAGAGAAAAGATGAGTGTCATCCCCTATGCCTCAGCCATAGGTTCTATTATGTATGCCATGTTGTGTACCAGACCTGATGTGAACCTTGCCATAAGTTTGGTGGGGAGGTACCAAAGTGATCCCGGTAAGGAGCACTGGACAGCGGTCAAGAACATCCTGAAGTACCTGAAAAGGACTAAGGATATGTTTCTCGTTTATGGAGGTGACGAAGAGCTCGTCGTAAAGGGTTACGTCGATGCTAGCTTCGACACAGATCTGGATGACTCCAAGTCACAGAACGGATACGTATATACTTTGAATGGTGGGGCAGTCAGCTGGTGCAGTTGCAAGCAGAGCGTCGTGGCGCATTCTACATGTGAAGCGGAGTACATAGCTGCTTGCGAAGCAGCGCATGAAGGAGTCTGGATGAAGGAGTTCATCACCGACCTAGGAGTTATTCCAAGCGCGTCGGGCCCGATGACTCTCTTCTGTGACAACACTGGAGCTATTGCTATTGCCAAGGAGCCCAGGTTTCACAAGAAGACCAAGCACATCAAGCGCCGTTTCAACTCCATCCGGAATTCTGTTCAAGATGGAGACATAGATATTTGTAAAGTGCATACGGATCTGAATGTCGCAAATCCGTTGACTAAACCTCTTCCACGGGCAAAACATGATCAACACCAGAACTCTATGGGTGTTCGATTCATCACTATGTAACTAGATTATTGACTCTAGTGCAAGTGAGAGACTGTTGGAAATATGCCCTAGAGGCAATAATAAAATGGTTATTATTATATTTCCTTGTTCATGATAATTGTCTGTTATTCATGCTTGAATTGCTTTATTCAGAAATAGTGATACATGTGTGAATACATAGACCACAACGTGTCCCTGGAAAACCTCTAGTTACTAGCTCGTTGATCAACAGATGGTTACGGTTTCTTGACCATGGACATTGGATGTCATTGATAACGGGATCACATCATTAGGAGAATGATGTGATGGACAAGACCAAATCCTAAGCCTAGCACAAGATCGTGTAGTTCGTAATGCTAAAGCTTTTCCAATGTCAAGTATCTTTTCCTTAGACCATGAGATTGTGCAACTCCCGGATACCGTAGGGATACTTTGGGTGTGCCAAACATCACAACATAATTGGGTGGCCATAAAGGTACGCAACGGGTATCTCCGGACGTATCTGTTGAGTTGGCACGAACCGAGACTGGGATTTGTCACTCCGTATGACGGAGAGGTATCTCTGGGCCCACTCGGTAAGACATCATCATAATGAGCTCAATGTGACTAAGCAGTTGGTCACGGGATGATGTATTACGGAACGAGTAAAGAGACTTGCCATGACGAGATTGAACAAGGTATCGGTATACCGACGATCGAATCTCGGGCAAGTACTATACCGATAGACAAAGGGAATTGCATACGGGATTGAGTGAATCCTTGACATCGTGGTTCATCCGATGAGATCATCGAGGAACATATAGGAACCAACATGGGTATCCAGGTCCCGCTGTTGGTTATTGACCTGAGAGTCGTCTCGGTCATGTCTACGTGTCTCCCGAACCCGTAGGGTCTACACACTTAAGGTTCGGTGACGCTAGGGTTGTAGAGATATATGCACACGGTAACCCGAATGTTGTTCGGAGTCCCGGATGAGATCCCGTACGTCATGAGGAGTTCCGGAATGGTCCGGAGGTAATATATA
>LR738710.1:39633040-39648777 GCA_902687465.1 Secale cereale | reverse complement strand
ATATATATATATATATATAGGAAGTCTAGTTTCGGCCATCAGGAGAATTTCGGGGGTCACCGGTAGTGTACCGGGACCACCAGAAGGGTCCCGGGGGTCCACCGGATGGGGCCACCCATCCCGGAGGGCCCCATGGGCCGAAGTGGGAGGGGAACCAGCCCATAGTGGGCTGGTGCGCCCCCCTTGGGCTTCCCCCCTGCGCCTAGGGTTGGAAACCCTAGGGGTGGGGGCGCCCCATGTGCCTTGGGGGGGTAAGTTTCCCCCCTGGCCGCCGCACCCCTAGGAGATTGGATCTCCTAGGGCCGGCGCCCCCCTGGGCCCCTATATATAGTGGGGGGAGGGAGGGCAGCCGCACCCTTGCCCCTGGCGCCTCCCCCTCCCTCCCGTTACACCTCTCCCTCCTCCCGATGTGCTTGGCGAAGCCCTGCAGAAATTCCGTTGCATCCACCACCACGTCGTCGTGCTGCTGGATCTCCATCAACCTCTCCTCCCCCCTTGCTGGATCAAGAAGGAGGAGACGTCGCTGCACCGTACGTGTGTTGAACGCGGAGGTGCCGTCCGTTCGGTGCTGGGATCATCGGTGATTTGGATCACGACGAGTACGACTCCATCATCCACGTTCTCTTGAACGCTTCCGCCCGCGATCTACAAGGGTATGTAGATGCACTCCTTTACCCCTCGTTGCTAGATGACTCCTTAGATTGATCTTGGTGAAGCGTAGAATTTGTTTGAATTCTGCTACGTTCCCCAACACTCTCGTCATATAATCTCTAACACGGGTCGGCTCTCTATTCTCTGTGGTTTAGGTGTACACCCTGCTATTTGATCAGAAGTTTGGGAGTCCATACTTGGTTGTTTGATCTCAAGAACACCTTTGATGACCACGAGCAAATTGGGCGAACCAGAAGGTACTTGACTAATTCTATGCTTTTCTTGACTGCAATTTCCATCAAGTAAATATATGATGTCTTCACACTCCATTATAATCAATAATTGCCTTACTGTAAAGGACTCATTCATTTTGCGTTCATTAATCTTGAACTATAAATTAAATCTTTTTGCTGCATGTTAAGTTAAGTGTGAAAGGATGATTAATATGAGGCATACATTCTTTGTTTTATGGACAATACATTAACTGCTGCATGTATATCATCACAAGCAAAAAATGTGTATTTTTGAACGTTTTTCCTACAAATATATATTTTCTTATGTTCTTGTGTATTTACATATGATGAGTGTGGGAGGGCTTATGGCTTTTTTGGTGACGAGTCACGATTTTCGCTGATCTCCACTGCCAGTAATTTATTTTACACGGTCACCATCCCATCTCTCGTTGTTATGTATGGTCCAAGTAAAAGAGGCTTTTCCTGCATTGTTTATTTGTATTAGATGACCAGTACAATAAGTTGTAGTAGCTTCCCCGTCCTTTTTAATCTAAATGATGGTAAGCACGAGTTAGGTTCTATGTCGACCGGCTGTGCATATTATCACAGCATGTGATATGTTGGATTGTATCGATTTTACTGATGTAGTACATGATTTTATAGTTTTTTTACTAGCACATATACATTTATTATTCTTTATACCAAAATAAACATATGTTGAAATCTAATGATAAATGGAAGTATGCACCTCTGCTTACTAATATAGGATGCTATTTGCATATCTGACCAACTTCGATTTAATTTCTGCATGTTCTTACCTTGGTGACCTTAGTGCACACCTTATACACTAATGGGAAGGAAATATAATACATAACAACCTGTGAAAAACCTGGTGGAGAACAATCTAGCATGCTTTGTTGTGACACTTTAGTCACCTTCTGCTTTATTGTGACTCTTTCTATTCATCCATTTAGGTAGTTCTAGGACACGGACAATTTCCCTCAAGGTCAAGACCTCACATCAATGCTTCCTTGCCCCTGATGAGCATGTTCCCTTTTTTTAAGTTTCTCAATGTCACTTCTATAGGTTTACTTGAGAGGTTATGCTGCATATGTTATGTTGAGGTTTTCCTACTTCCCTTTTATCTTCTCTGAAGTTAATCATCACATGTTTATGCAATTTGACCAAAGCGACGACATTACTTACAGCTTACCCGGTTAACATAACAGTTATGAACTAGGATCAACTTATACATGCACAGAGATAGATAGAGAGAGAGGGGGAGGGAGAGGGGGAGGGAGATAGAGGTTGTTTAAAGAATCCGGTGTCTTTGTGTTTGCCTACAGAATTCAATATTTGTTCATGCGGTGATCCTCTACCCCTCTCTCTCTCTCTATGTGTGTGTGTGTCCTGACTCTCTGTGCTTGTGTTGACCCTTTGTTTGTCCATGTGGTTTTCCTGTGGACAGCTCTTTCTAATTTGGCATGTAGATAGGGTCATTTTTAGATATTCTACAGGGTGATTACTGTTGTTGCAGTGCTGGATCCGGTGGCCAGCCGTCGCTGTTGCCTGCCCTCTTTGATGCGAGATCCACGCTGCACCACCCACCTCTCTCTCTCTCTCTCTCTCTCTCTCTCTCTGACCGCTGCCACATCCATCGTTTTGGCTTGCAGGTTGCCGGCATCATGGAGCTTGATAAGGTTTCCGGCCGGTTCGCCACATAACTTGCAGTCCAGGTCGTTGACATATTCGGGTTCTAGGTCATAGAAACAAAATTTAGAGTTATTTTATCTAGCTCAAAATGTTTTGGCTCAGCAATTTCCTGCATTAGATATCTTTTTGTGCTTAGTTTTTTTGCGAATTCTACAATTTGTAGCTTTGAGCTAAACTAACATGGCAAATTTTAACATGCTCCCTCTTACCCCTTATTTTTACATATGAGGTAAGAAGGTAAGAGTTAATCCGACCACTAATTAAGGTGATCAACGGCTCAGATCTACTACATACTCTTACCTCTCATGTGAAAAGAGGGGGTAAGAGGGACCATGCTAAAACATTCATTTTAGTTAACTTACATTCCTGAATGTTTTTAAACTGATATCATTTCCATAAGTTCAGGTTTGTACTTGGCTTTATCAGAATTAGAATATACAGATCATGTGTTGAAGTAGTGCATATTTCGAAGCTTCACTGCTTTAGCCATTTGGTTTTATGAAATAATATTCAGTCTGTTTAAAGTTATTTTCATGTTGATCGCATTTTGTTATAGGGACGCGCAAAGAAACTAATGTTTGATCATGTCGTTGGCCGCCTCTGTTATGATAATTCTTTAACAAAGTGGTCACATTCCACGTGAAGAAGAACCCGTAGTACCATGTTTTGCCATCTCTATCGCCACTGTGTTTGGCTTTTGCTTTCTTTTTATGTTCCTGCTCTGAATACTCACCCTCTCATGTTGTACAAGTGAATGTTTGTTCTTTTTTTTTTTGAACCAAAAAATCCGTGGTCCTGTTGAATATATGAGCTGAACCATGCTTCCTACAAACTTGATTATTACCTTCTTGAGAACATTGTTGGGATCGGCACCCCGCGCCAAGGCGTGGTATCGATCTAGTATACAAGAAAGCGGGTCATAGGGCAATGCAGTTGATCTTGCTCCTAAATAGGATGGAAATGGAGTGCGCTTTGGTTCCGCTTTGGCCATGGTTTATGGACATTCCATGTTAAGTGGCCTACCGAGCGCAATCAATCTATTTTATCATGACTTATTATGTATTAAGAGGTAGATTTTCATCAAGTATGCATCATCATCACTCTCTCCTTCATACTCCCTCCGTTCGGAATTACTTGTCGCAGAAATGGATATATCTAGACATATTTTAGTTCTAGATACATTCATTTCCGAGACACGTCATGAACAACACGTACTACAATACAAAGTAGCACTACTACGGGTGGAAGAAAAAGGATCTGCGCGTTGCAAGCACATGGACGAAACGCCTTTTATCCGTCGGAAGAAATGGAGCGCGCTTTGATATGATCTGGTGATTGCATGCATGTGCAGCCAGCCAGCCAGCGGCAAGGCATATGAGATTTCAGATCCGTGCCTCGCCGCAACGCAAAGCCTGCGGTGGCCCGCGGAGAAAAGGGACGGGAGTGATTTACATCCCTTTAACTTCGGCTAGGCGCATGCTTTCCTTGCAGAAGCTCACGCAGCGCAAAAGCATTACTTGCCATGGGTTTGATGTTGCTGCTTCCTTGCTTCCATGCCAGGCTCTAGCTGGTGCGTTCACGTCGAGATCAGCGGTTGATTTTGCATCAGGTCCAATGTTCTATACTGGGAAGGTCTTCAACCAACAGGGGAAGCGGAGAAGCTGCGACATGACGAGAACTAGTACAATGAAGCTGATGAAACTCTGCGAGACATCTAGGCGTCTGGGCGATGATGCGCGGGGGGTCAAGCAGCAGTCTTTCGATTCCAAGTCTGAGTTGATGAATCGGTACTATCATGGTTCGTATCCTCTCGGTAGTTTATCTCTTTTGGGTTCTCTCGGTGGCCAGAACTGACATACTCGCATACCCCGGCTGTTCTGGGTTTGTGCCCCTCCGATTTGGGCATATGTAGGGCTTGTTTGGGACTGCTCCGCTTCACCAAAATCAGCTTCACTTCACCAAATCCACTTTGAAGCAGTTTCATACAGAAGTTGTAGCACTACCAAAGATAATGTTTGGCTTCCATGTAGCTCCAGCTTCAAGAATGGAAAAATTGGTGGAGAGGATCTTTTTGATTGGATGAGAGGGGAGAAACGAAGGGGTATCCACTTACTGGTGGCAGTGGTGGGTAATTTCCTCCCAACTCTAGCTTCTAGGATTTTTTGGAGCACCCCCTCACGAGCTTCATAAAAAACTGGGAGTTATACCCCAGATTCTAGTTTTTCTGTGGAGCGGCATATCGTGAAGCTACCCCGTTTGGCTTGAGTTTTCTAGAGCGGAGCTGAATTTTAAGAAGCAGAGCAGTCCCAAACAGGCTCGTAATAGGGTAGTTATTTTGGTGCTGTCAAGTTTTCGCCCCATAGCCTTCGTTTCGATGGCGGGCGATGGTCGTGGGTTTTCTAGCAGTGCGTTGAACTCGCTACCTCCCTTTCTCCCCTCCTGAATGTTTCTCAGACTATTTGTATTTCCGTTCTTTGTAATGGAAAGGGGGTCAGCATGGTTCAAAAGAAAAAGGTCTGATGTTCTGTCTGGGTCTCAAACAACTTAGTTTGATCTGCTTTTCACATTCTATGAAAAATTAAATGGATGGTTTTTTTTGGCAAACGAATGGATGGTTGTTGGCATCTTATCTGGAAATGACAGCCAGAGAAACGTACGCTTTCATCCCAACACCGCAGCCAGCTTTGTTCCCCTCGCCGCTGCAGATCAACATGACAGCCCCTTCCCGGTTGCTCGATCTGCAAGCAGAACAGCTTATTTCCGGGCCGCCTCCCCCGTCCGCCGCCTCTCCGGTGGTGCCGGCACCGGCGAGTCCGTCTCGCTGAGAACGTTGTAGCTTCTGCAGGGACCTGTCTGCCAGGTCGTGCATGTCGAAGAGGACGTGCTTGTTCAGAGAGTGACCGGGCTTGCACACGTACTCCACCAGGGGAAAAAGTCCAAAACAAACCTTGAACCTCTAGGCGAAAGGTAAACCAAACCCCGAACTCATCTAATCCCGGTATATTTTAAACCTTGAGAAGACTTCGCCGGTATTTGCTGGATTGGGCCGGCCCAGTAGTGCAGTCGCTCATGCACGCGCACTAATTTTCTTTCTTAGTTTTTTTCTTTTATGTTTTCTTTCATTTTTTTCATTTTTACACATGTATAATTTTTCTCGGTACCAAATACATATTTTTAACACACGCATTAAATATTTGATAAACTTTTGATATTTTCAAATACATTATGGAGATTTTTAAATTAAATGTTTTCAAAACTTTTTTGAATACATGGTAATATTTTTTCAAATACATGTTTTACATTTTTCAGGACAATAAACATTTTATGAAATTACACGAACACTCTTTTACATGGTTCAACATTTTTAAATTTGCATACACTTCACTTTTTCAAACACATGTCACGTATATTCTGTTAAGATTATGACACATATTTTTACAACACGCAAACACTTTTTACATTGTACAAAAAGTGTTCGCACTTTCAACTTGTTCAGGTTTCAGAAAAAAAATTATGTTTCG
Organism: Secale cereale; assembly: GCA_902687465.1. Taxonomy (NCBI): domain Eukaryota; kingdom Viridiplantae; phylum Streptophyta; class Magnoliopsida; order Poales; family Poaceae; genus Secale; species Secale cereale. The sequence continues at coordinate 39,642,659 of LR738710.1, read as the reverse complement.
AAAAGTGTTCTCACTTTAATGTTTTGATCAGCTTTAAGAAAATGTATATGTTTCAAAAGGTGTTCTCGTTTTGAAAGTTGCTGGTTTTATAAAATGTTCGAAAAATTAAGAAATAAATACGTTTTCAATACTTGTTTACGCCAAAAAAATAAATCAAAGATCGACGCTTTGGTTTTTGATTAAATATTTTCGGCCTCTTATTATGTAAGTCACAGTCGTCTGCTGTAGTGGCTAGCGAAATCAAGTCAACCCTACCAAGTCCAAAGTTCGACTCTATGACATGCTTTTCTCTCTTGGATTTATTATGTTGCGCGTAAAGAAAAAGAAAGAAAGAATTTTTATAGCACGTGATGAGAAAAAATAAACTCGCTTTATGTCTGATGGGCCGGCCCAGTCGAGTCGGCGGCCAACAATCCCAAGCAGTTTTTTTACGAAATAAATTATGAAATTCCAAAAACAATATTCAACAAATGCGACACAATTCTGAATATCCGAAAAATAGCATCTCAATAACTGTTGTAATTCTGAACATTTTTTTACAAATGTGATTTTTTGAAATCGGGACAGTTATTTAAAATGTGAACAGAATTTCATAATTCCAAATATTTTTTAAAAAACACAAAATAAATTGATTTTTTGCTAAAAAAATGCAAAACATGAACATTTTTGAACTTCTGAACAATTTTAGAAACGTGTGAACATTTTTTAAACTTCACGAATTCTTCTTGAGTTATAGTGGGCCGACCCAAATTCTTGTCCGTGAGAGTAGCTGGTTATCCCGGCCGGGATTGTAATATTCCCGATGTGCCAAACAGATCTAGGGTCTAAAATAGACCGGGATTACAAGTTCAGAGTGCCAATTTTCGGGATTCAAAGTATAGGGTTTGATTTAGCTTTTGTCTACAACTTCAAGGTTTATTTTAGACTTTTTCCCTCCACTAGGTAGTCCGCGCTGATGTAGGGGATGTTGTGGCCCACAAACTCTTGGACCCGCGCGTCTGTACCCGGCACACCTGCGAACTCCTGGACCCACGTGTCTATGCCCGGCACACCTGCGGATACGAACCGCGAAACTGGCGTCGTGTTTCAGTACCCGGGTGTAGGGTGGGGAGGTTGCTAAGATGGTGCCATCACCGGCCTTCACCACACGCTTGAGTGTGTCCTGTTGAGAAAATAAAGGATTATCTATACTTCTATACCTACTAATAAAGCAAGTTGCGCCAATTTTTTCAATCGTTCATTATCAAAGAAAAAATAATTCTATCCGAGGTGGTAATAAACTCTTATGCATTCGTCTGCTTGAAAACAAAGGATTTTCCAGAATTACGTACGTGGGACGCGAACTGTGGCCCAGTGAAGCAAGCCCACTTATTTTTCTGCCAATAGTTGGGAAAGTTCTATTTTTCGCACAGGTCGGCAAATAGTCAGAGCTTCGCACAGGACGACCAATAACGGGCTGACCCATTTTTCTTTCTTTCTGTGTTTTACTTCTATTTTTATTCTCCTTACCCTATCTTTTTTTCCCTTCTAAGTTTATTTTTCTTACATGATTTATTTCTTAAATTAAAAATTCTTCAAAAAAGCTCAGCATTAAAAAAAATTGTTGCTATTTTGAAAACTATTCGGAACTTGAAAAAAGTTTCCCATTTTAAATTTTTATATTGTTTTCTAAACTTTTACGAGATTTCTAAAAAGAAAATGGTATTTTGAAAAATTCAAAAATATTTATTGTTTAGTGAATTTTCACAATTCAAAATCATGTCCATGTATAAAAGATAAAAAAATCTAAAAATATTATGAATTTGCAATGCATGTTCCCATTTTCAAAAATATTCACAAATTCAAATAATGTCCATGTTTCTATAAAAAAATTGGTGTTTTCAAAAAAGTTTGTGAATTTTAAAAGATGTTCCTATTTCAAAAAAAATTCAAGTTTTTCTTAAGTTCTACATAATTTTCGAAAGCCTGTTCTAGATTTACAAAATGGTTAATGTTTCCTACAATATTCAGAAACTTCATACCTTAAAATCTCCCCAATTGAAAGAAAAAGTAAATTGAAAAATTTACGGGCCTTTTCTGGCATACGATGACGTAACAAAACTCTTGAATGCCTTGATCAATGAATGGAAAAATAGCGAATTGATTACCTAACACGCGACGAAACCGGGAAGCTAAATATTCGTTTTTCACGTGCACACGGGGTTTTGATTACACATATAATGCTCACTAACTTTAAATGCATTTTTTTTTCCGTTGCAACGCACGGGCATATGTGCTAGTCAGATAAAAGTGCATAAATAGATACGAAACTTCTTTGTGGACGGTGGAGTACGCACGATAGTTGCCCGACTTCAAATCCGGTCGTCTGCTGAACTTTCCTGATATGCATGGACGCCCTGATGGGCTCTGTCGGGCAGAGATCGTCCGTTGTGCGTCCTGCGTGTAGCAACTCTCATATAGATAACACCTCCCCAAGATCAAGTAAAAAACACTTTTACTTTCTTTCCTTGTCTTCGCTAGGAAGGTAGCCCACGCACGCGACCTACCTCTCTCATGTTTCCTCTTCCATACCCACCGTCGCTTCCGTCACCAGAGGGAGAGGAACTGCCTCCACTCTTCCATGTAACCATACCAACGATGTCGTCTCTAGGAGGAGTGGGTGGGAGGAGAAGGCGGCGACAGTTTCGATCTGTGATCTGCGTCGACGGGGAAGAAGACGGATCGGTCCGGTCGAAGTGGCTGCCGGAAGGATGGGGTGAAGAACCCACCATTGGTTGGCCGAGGGTCAAGCGAGAACGAGGGAAAGCAGCTACGAGCATGCCACCGGTGTTGGATCGATGGTGTCATGCCTCGGCGGCTGAGATCAGGCTAGGAAGATGTGAAGCAGCGGCGCCTCCACTCCCCTGAGCACCATATCTTTGGCAGCAGCAGCGAGGTGAGCAGGCTCCCACATGAAAAATCAAGGCCTTGGCAACAGGGAGAAGGCCTCGCCTTGATGCAGTTGGAGACGCTGCTGGTGCTCGGCCTCCAATAACAAAGTCACCTCGTAACAGAGTTAATCATCGCCTCCTATCCTTACACTTGTAGCCTTGATTTTGATGAGCACTGGTTTTTGTGGACCCTGGGACTAGGGTTTGATTTTTGTGTCTGTGATGCAAATTGCGGTTGTTTACCCGACGAAATCTCTGCTTCCCTCTACGAAGGGCCTATGTATTTACTTTATGCAATTTTTATTTTATTTGAGTCTTCATCTTCTCTTATAAAGCACCAAGTAAGGGGCCCTATGATCGTACTTGAGCATTGGATGTAGAGAATATTTGAGCGTGTTTCGTGAGTGGATCAATGATTGAGTATGATGGGCTAGGATAACTTTCTTTAGTGGTGACATTTTGAAAGACATGATTGTTTATTGATATGCTTGAGTATTGAAATTTTAATGTCAAAACTAGACTATTGCTTTGAACCATCTAAAAATCCAAATGTCCATGCCACAAAAGAAAAGAATATGTGATGAACATGTGAGGCAGCATTCCACATCAAAAATTATGTTTTTATCATTTACCTACTCGAGGACGAGTCGGAATTAAGCTTAGGGATGCTGATACGTCTCCAACGTATCAATAATTTTTGCTTGTTCCTTGCTGTTATATTATCAATCTTGTATGTTTTATAATCATTTTATAACAACTTTATATCATTTTTTGAGACTAAGCTATTGACATAGTGCCCAGTGCCAATTGTTGTTTTTGCTAGTTTTTTCCTTCACAGAAAATCCTTATCAAATAGAGTCCAGATGTCACGAAACTTTTTGGAGATTTTTTCTGGACCAGAAGAAAGCTTTGGAGCCAGGGAAGCACCTGGGGGGAGGCCCGTGGGGCCCACAGCCTCTAGCGCGCCCTGATGAGTTGCGAGGCCCATGAGGGTATCCTACATCGCCTCTTAGCTCTATAAATACCTAAATATTCTAGAAATTCTAGGGGAGTCAACGAAAAATTATTCCGAATGTCGCAAGTTCCAAGACCACGAGATCCAATCTAGAGCACTTTTCCGGCACCCCGTCGAAGGGGAACACGATCACGGAGGGGTTCATCATCCTCATTGGACCTCCTCCGATGATGCGTGAGTAGTTCATCTCACACCTGTGTGTCCATAGGCAGTAGCTAGATGGCTTCTTCTCCCTTTTTTCTTCAATACAAAGTTATGTTGAAGATCTATTTGATGTAATGACTTTTTGTGGTGTGTTTATTGGGATCCGATGAATTGTGAGTTTATGATCAGTTTTTTTGCATTAATATTCATACTTGATTATTATAGCCTCGTATTTCTTCTCTCATATTTTTGTTTTGTTTGACTAACTTGATCGATTTATCTTGCAAGAATGGAAATAGGTGCTTTGTGATGGGTTCGATATTGCGGTGTCCTCATCCAGAGACAGAAGGGGTCGCGAGGCACGTATGTATCGCTGCTATTAAGGATGAAAAGATGGGGTCTATTTCTACATGAATATATCTTGTCTACATCGTGTCATCGTTCTTATTGCATTACCCCGTTTATCCATGAACTTAATACACTAGATGCATGCTGGATAGCGACCGATGTGTAGAGTAATAGTAGTAGATGCTGAATCGTTTCGGTCTACTAATGTTGGACGTGATGCCCATATACACGATCATCTTCTTGGATATCGTCATAACTATTCGCTTTTCTATCAATTGCCCAACAGTAATTTGTTTACCCACCGTGTGTTATTTCTTGAGAGAAGCTACTAGTGAAATCTATGGGCCTCGGGTCTATTTTCCTATCATATACTTTCATATCTACATTGCTATTTGCCTCTTTCTTTATTTGCAACTTTTATTTTCAGATCTATATTATAAAAAACTCAAAAATACCCCGCTGAATTTTATTTGCGTCTACCCATCTACCTATTTACCAATCATTTATCTGAGAGGGATTGACAACCCCTCTTACGCGTCGGATTGCAAGTATTGGTTGTTTGTGTGTATGTACCGTTTACATAATGTTGCGTGGTTCTCCCATTGATTCGATGACCTTGATTTCGTAACTAAGGGAAATACTTAACGTCGATGTGTTGCATCATCGCTTCCTCTTTGGGGAAATACAGACGCGGTTTCAAGCCACATCAATGGTATGTGTAATATTTTCTCGTCTGAAACAGCCATGCGAGTGGATTGTTTGCCGCGTATAACACACATCATGTTTACACCAATCGTTTGTGTTCATTTGGCTCATAGCAAACAGTTCATCTTCGTGAGATGTATGCCGCATATCACACACATCTTGTTAAACTGAATCATTTTTGTTGTGTTGCATAATCGAAAACAGTTAATCCGAATGAACTGTATGCCGTATATCACACACACCTTGATCTCGCTGACAGTTTCTATTGCGTTCCCTAATCGCAAACAGTTTATCCGAGTGAACTGTATGTCGTATATTGCACACACCTTGATATGACTGCTCGTTTTTGTTGTTCTGGTTCATCACAAATAGTTCTTCTGGATTAACCGTATGTCACGTATCGCACACGCAACTCAAATCTTGATCGGGTTTGATGTCTCGGCCATCGCGAACGTTTTATATCATTTTGTACGGCTATTTTAAATCACCGTTTGCGATTAATGCATCACACATCGTTTTGTCGAAGGGTCTTCGATTATAGTGTCGCGTTTGGACCATCCTGCAGTAGTGGGGGGGGGGGCACGAAAATAGAAATTCCTTACTTATTACCGTTACAGTAGTGCAGTAGTGCAGGGACATTTTCAGTTTTAAAGAAAAAAAAAGACACATGTATTTATAGATGCATATAGATGTGGGTAAATTTTCATTACAAAATAAGTTTAGATGTGAGCTGTAGGTTAAAAAAAATCATGTACGGAGTACTTTCATAGGGAATAGCACATGTGCCAGAGTGCATGATTTTCTTATTTTTTTTGTAAATTGTATTTCGCACGAAACTTTGCACACAAGTACTAGTAGTATACATCCGTACGTATGTGTGTGCTTTTTTAGAGTTTTTTGAAACTTAAATTTTTTTTTTCAAAGCTCGAGCTCCATTAGCAATCTTCGATATACTGTATATCGCTGTTCGTTTTATCCACCAACGGGCTCGCAACAAGCGTGTGTGGGACGCAGTTTTTACACTTACTCTGGCCGTTCAGTCACTTGAGCAATTATTACTGCTGCCTATTTCCCCAGCCACCTCTGACTCTTCCGTTCTCACACTCCGCCGCCGCATTTGACCAACCCATCGCCCCCGCACAAAGCACGCCGCCGGCCGTAATCGATCGACGGACGACGGGTTATCAATCAAGGTACGTCCGCCGCGTCCATCACGCTCAATAAATCTGCTTTGGAGTATTTGGGCTGTCCGCCCGCCGGCCGCCGCGCCCAAAACCCTAGTTCGATTGCGTTCCAGTGCCGCTTCATTCTAATCCCAACGTGGGTAGGAATAGGATGGATTCGGTCGATTTCTGGCTGGAGGATCTGCTAGTCTCGCCTGACGTCCGAGAAGATCCATCCTGCGCCACCACGCCGCCCGTCCGTGCCGACGGGCTCGATTTCGAGCTCTTACCGGCAGACAATGGCGCCGCGTCCCATCCCGCGATCACGTCCAGGATATCCGTGCAGAGGTTCTGCGCCACCGTGGCCCGATTCGACGGCTTCAAGACCAGGCTGGCAACGGGCTCGGCGGCTTGCTGCACCTCAAGCCGATGCCCAGACTGAACCTCAAGTTCAGCGCCTTCCTCATGGAGAGGGTCGACGTCGACGACCGGTCCATCCGGATCGACGACGAGACCTCCATCAGATTCTCCCCTCAGGATGTCCGAAACGTCTTCGGGCTGCCGTGTGGGGCTGGGGCCAGGACCATATCGCCAAAGCCAGTTCGTCTGTCGGAGGCCTGCAAGGAATTCAGGCGGGCGGCGGCGGAGGTCGGCGGCAAGGGCACGCATAGCCTCAAGGCGGTGGAGGCCATTCTCCTGAAAGAGCTGAGCGAGGCATCGTCGACCCAGGTCGAGATCGACTGCTTCAAGATCGCCTACGTGGTCTTCGCCGTCGGGCATGTGCTCTGCCCTTTCTCCAAGCATGATTACACCAGCATCGACTACTGGGAAGCGCTGTGTGACGTTTCGAGCATCGCCGAGTTCAACTGGTGCGATTATGTCCTGCGGCACCTCATGCCCGCCGTCGAGAAGCTCAAGGCCGACATGGAAAGAGGGTACTCCCCTGTCCTACGTTGCACGGATACTTGGATACGTATCGGATACACGATACGGGGATACGCCCGATACGTCAATTTTCTAAAAACATGAATACGGGGATACGTTCATATATAGATGTTACATATATTAATTATTACAAATATGAAGAAAAAATTAAGGAGCTTCTAGGTCAAAGCATGCCTCAATACGATTACTCCTTTCTTTTCTTGCACTTAGTCCACTTCCATTAATTGGCAGTGAGATTTGATCAGGTTTGCTATTCCAATCAATGCATCGACTCTCTCTTACTCACCTTTCAATTGAATAAAAAAATATTGACAGACATGTTTTCACATGAACTCACGCCCATGTTGGGAATCTTCAAATGTGCGTCTTTATTATTGAGGGGATTTCACGTCGAACGAGGGGTTTCGGGTATCCAAAACGTATCGCAGAAGTATCCTAGGAGTATCAAACATTATTTTCTTTTTTTAATATCAAAATATCGAGGGATACTTACGGGATACGTATCGGGAAGTATCGGGGCAGTATCCGAGTATCGGGGCAGTATCCGGCTGGATACGGGTGCTTTCCGAAGCATTTCACTGGTTGTTTTTTTTGTATGGATAACAGATTTTTGTCCTGGATAACATGGACCTAGGCGCCGTCACCCTTCGACAGCATGCTGCTCCAAGAATTTCCCTGTTTGACTGTGCCACGCTGAGGAAGATGATTGGCATACTGAGCACAGGTGTCACAGGGGAGAAGTCTTTCTTCTTAGCCCGTGTGAGCAATTAATCTCATACTAACATAATACCCCCATGCTGCCCCAAAAGATGCTCAAAAACACTCCGAATATTACTGACATCACAATTACCCGACCAGGGTCTACGTCGCGACGATGTTGGATACACTGTCAGCAATGTTGAACGCGTCGCAAGAGCCCGTGCCCACAACGAGCAGCATCCATTTATTTCCAATGATCAAGAGCAAACTCTAGAGCAGTACCCAAGCTCTGTAGAAGAATTCGCGGAACATTTACGCAGACTATATCCCGAGACGGTAAGATCAGCACACTCCCACCTCTCCATTGTCGATCCAGTTCCACATCTTCTTTTATCAACTGCCGCGTCACTTGGGAATTTGTGTTCATCAGGACGCTGATGCCGTATGCGCACTATTAAGGGAGTGTAATGCACGCATGTGTGCCCACATGGACGAAATGGAGCAGAAATGCCAAGCTGAAAGGCTTGATTTTGCTGATAAACTGATGAGGCTTGTCTCCAAGAGTAGATGCGCATGCAAGCCATCTACTCCCTCCGTTCGGAATTACTTATCTCGGAAATAGATGTATCAAGAACTAAAATACGTCTAGATACACCCATTTCTGCGACAAGTAATTCCGAACGGAGGGAGTAATGATTAACATCACACAAGGTATGTTTATTTGTTTTAATTTTGTCACTCCCTCCCAGCGCACCAATTCGTTCGGCATGCATGCCAATATGTTTTCATCACACGAGTTATTTATCCAAAACCATCACACTTGGGGCTAGGGTAACAACTTGATACCACATTTGAGGCAGGGCACAAAGAACCACCAACTTTGCGCCTAAAGACTAACGAAGAGCACTGATTGTGTGATAAGCTTTCGAAAACAGCAAAACTGACAAATTGGACCCACCTGTCAGGTTGATGTGGCATGTCTACATGTTCAAAACTTCAAATAGCTGAGATGGATGTCGGGTCCGCTGTCAGCCCCCCAACTACTTCTTCTGGATATATTTTCTAAAAGAAAAACTACTTCTGTAGGAACGAATCGGGTAGGGGCTCTCTGGTTTGTACGTGATTACGAGCTTTGTAGCGACCGGAGTTGGGGAAGAGGCATCGATCTATTTCCGTGACGCGGCCCTACCTCCTCCCTCAGTTCCCTGAGGTCCCTTGCTAAGAAATCAGCAGGAAGGTACGTGGAGTCGCCGGCACTGGCTCTTTCTTCTCTGTCTCAGGTGAAGAGCGCCGCTGCACTATCTTCCACTCCGGCGTATATCGGCCTTCCCACTTACCTTCCTCGGATCCTCCGCTTCCTGACGAAGCTCTAGAGGGCATCCAATCGAAGCCACACTTCCTTTAGCATGGCTGTCCGCGAGCAACCGCCCCGCCGTCCGCCATTGACGGTGAAGTCGTGATTTGCGGCGCCTCCAAGTCTTGTTGTCCGCGCCGCGCGTGTGCATCGCAGCTCGCGTCCATCTCCCCGAGTCCCCGTAGCCTTGCGAGGTTCAGCTGCCGCACCCTGAGCTCCGACGAGATCGGAGATCCACCATAGTTTGGGTGACGGGGAGGTTCCTCGCTGGATCCGGGCGGAACAAGGGTTGGATGTGTGTCTGGGGTTGATTCCA
>LR738710.1:39598455-39632568 GCA_902687465.1 Secale cereale | reverse complement strand
GAGAGGCTGACAGATGGGGCTTTCAGCCAGCTCAGCAAATTTATCCATGTAGGCATGCCACATCAGCCCGAGAGGTGGGCCCTACCGGTCAGATCCGCTGTTTCCGGCTGACAGATGGGGCTTTCAGCCAACTCAGCAAATTTATCCATGTAGGCATGCCACATCAGCCCGAGAGGTGGGCCCTACCGGTCAGATCCGCTGTTTCCGCGACCAAATCCAAGCATCAGTGCTCCCTGTTACAGATTAGGCATAATTTCGGTTGTTTTTTGTGCTCTGACAAAAATGTAGTATCAAGTTGTTACCCTAGCCTTAAGTGTGGTGGTTTTCGGTAAATAACTCCCAACATACATCTCCGTGTTAGAACCAACGACCACGATAATGCCGCTTCCCTCACTAAGGCTAAGTCACAATATCTGCTATTTATTTCGTGTTCAGAAATCAGACGGCCTTGCTAATTTTGTGTTGATATTTGCGTGCAGGTTATGGCTTGTAATCTAGGAGCAGAGCTCTGTTTTGTCGTTCCTCAGGGCTCAGGCAGCCAAACATGCATATGGCAGCTCATGAAGTAGCTAGAGGCTGGGCTCCAGCTGTGTTGGTGTCTGAGTTCTTGTACTGGGAACAAGCTTTCGGAAAATGGGAAATATGAACCACGACTGCTATTTTAAATCCCCGTGCCGCCTATCAGAAATTAAATGCACAATCTAGAATATCCTACTTTTTTTACAGTCTTCCAAGTTACACTAATCTTGACCAGCCCTAATTAGCATGTGCGCATGATTTGTAATACTACAAGGATGTGCATTATCAAATCAGTGTGCATTTTATGAATAGTTTGTGTCCAAATTTTACACCGAGGATCCATTCACGGCAACATCTTAGTCTGATGGCATTGAACATATAAACCTTGGTAGAGTACCCGCCGTTCTGGGGCCTTCGTCGCGCGCTCGTGATCTGCATCGCTCGTTTTGCCTCGCTGTAAAGTATTTGGTCCTTTTTTACTCTGTGTCAAACATCTGGCCGTTAATTTTACTTCACGTCATGGGTTTCGGTTTTAGCAGATGACGACTGGGCCATCCTTCCTTGCTGGTCCGCGTTGCAGTGTGGGTTCGAGTAAAAAAAAAGGGTGTGCTGGGATGGACTGCATCGATCGGGCAGTGAAAAGTGAAAACCCTAGCCTCCAATCCCCTTCCTCCCTCGAGCCCAGCCCGTTCGCCTCTCCCCTCATCCGCCGCCTTGCCCTCCTCTCCCCCCTTCACTCCTCCAGCCGCAATCTCTCTGCCCCACGACGACAGTAACTTCGCCGCCACCCCAGCGGCCAGCCCGGGGTGTACCAGGTGAGGGGCGTGCCGGTGGAGTTGCCCTACCAGCCGTACGGGACGCAGCTGGCCTTCATGGGCCGTCATCGGCATGGTCGACCACAGCCGCCGCCAGGGCCGCTCACTCAGGCTGCTCGAGTCGCCCACCAGCACCGACAGGTCGGTTTTGCTCCTACGCCGCGCTCGCCTGGCAGAGCCACCGCCTGCTCCGCGTGCCTCCCGCCGCGCCGACCCCCTCCTCCATGGCGGCGCCTTTGTCCCCGACGACACCCAGCAGCAGCCCACGCCCGGTACTACTACCCCCCACCTTCTCTCTCTCTCGGCGGTTCTTGGATCAAGGAGAAGTCGTTGCTCATTCCTGATTTGATTTGCTCATTCCCATGGGTGTCGCGGTTTTTGATGTTCAGGCATCCCGGAGAAGGCGGTGGCTGCCAAGAAGAACAATGCGCCGACGATCTACTACGTCATGTAAGATCTGCTCTCCCATAAACTGAAACGATGGGCTAATCTTGCCAGCCAGGTTTCTTGGCTGCTTGTCTTGAATCAATGAGATGAATTCTGATTGATTTCATTCCCCTTCGAAAAATCTTGATTAGTTTCTTGGTTCTGTTGTATGTTGGCGAATTCTGATTGATTTCATTCCCCTTCGAAAAATCCTGATTAGTTTCTTGGTTCTGTTGTATATTGGCTGCAAAAGGATGCACTCTCAGATAACCCAGGTGGTCCGGGAGCTGCGCAAGATGATGGCCATCTTGGTAGCTAAAATGTTACCATCTCAGTGCACTCCGCGCCTCTTTTTTTCTCATTCAGAAAAGGAAATGCATTATCCAACCAATGTCAAGTAGCAGTGTTAGAAATGACGTCAAGCCATGTATTTAATCATCATGTAGTAGTGGGTGTTGAACTGTTGATGCAACTGTAATCCCCAAGAGCCTTTGTGGGCGGGCTCCAATGTTCTTAAGTTAAACTGCGTGTAGTTCGTCCAGTCAGTAATCATGCAATGCAGGCCTCAAGGATGCACTATTGCGTCAATAAGGCCGTATGCATGGCGTTGACGAGAAATGGTAACATACAAGTCACATTTCTGTACTAATCGTTTGGGTTCTTCATTGTGAACCATTTAGTGAGTCCTCTTCTCCCTCATCAGCAAGAAGCTCCTAGACGACAAAGTTCATGGATGCCCAGAATTCAAGTGAGTTTTCCTAGCTTCTTTCATGGGAACACATATTTAACATTGAGCACATTTCCCCCTTTCCCTACTAATGCGAGGAGAAACATGTATTGGCAGGAATGTACAGAAACTGAGTCGTCGTCCATGTCTTCAGACCGATGGCTGCTGTGAAGTTCATGATGCTGAGGATCTTACTAGGGTTGGAAGACAGGTCAAAGGTTTATCTATCTCTTTGTTTACATAGATTTTGCCTGAATCCCGAGGGACACACTATGCCACCACTGAATTCTAAAATCTATTCTACTGCCACCTTTCTTTTGGGTGTCTATATGATGTCCATATTTTGCTGCACAAACCATGGCAAAAGCAACACAACTGATTATTTGCCCATATAACTACCTAATTAGTCGAATTGTCAGGAGAGCAATGGACATTGATATCACTGGCTCACTTGTTATTCTTGATTAAGCGCGGTAAGCCCTTGAGTTTCCAGACTCATTATTCCGTTTCAGTGTCAACCAATGGTTTCCTTAGTTGCAAGACAACGGCTCCCCATGTTACCGATCCGGTGTTGCTGTGCATGAGGACATGGGGAAGGTATAACAAGGCAGCGCTCGTATTTCAGTGGAGTGGAGTCGGCCATCAGGATGTTTGCAGATCAGGCGAATAAGAGAGGAAGGATCTTGAGGAAGAGTCAAGAACAAGGTGAACATCTTGCCCGTCGCAACCCGGCGGCTGAGGCGGCAATGAGCAGGTATATTTCGTCTAGACTCGTCCTCTTCTTGTTCATGTCTTGACTGGGATGAGGTGAGATTCGAATTGTTAGACATTGTTTATATTGCTAATTGTGATGGGATTATAGTTAATTTGCTTGATTATTTGGCCGTGTTTACTTAGGATATGTCAATTGATGATATCCCCTGTTTCGAACAAGATTTATTTTGATGGACTAAAATTAGTGTTTGATTCTGCTATACAGCGCCCAGCGGGAAGAGGCCGTCAACCTTGATATTTTCTTCAGTTTGGTATTGGCCAAAAATCTGTATCCCTGATTGCTCTGCACTTACTTCTCCGGTGAGTTCTTCCCCCATTTTCCTCTTTGATTCCTTGCTTCCGTTGTTCAACATGATCTTCTTTCCAAGTTTATCAAGATTTCGGTGGCGTAGCTGGTTTACAGGCTATAATTTTATTTCAACCAAGTGTGTGTGCTATGATAATTAAGGTTACTAGGACGAATGGTGTTTTTGTAAGGCTAGACCTATTTCTTCTCTTCCTAAATCAGTGATGCACTAATTATCTTAACTATTATATGAATCTCGGCAATCACCCGGCGAACAAAGCTTGCGGCACATGTTTGAGTTTATTCCAATTGTTGAACAATTTGTTCTTCTGGAAAAGTCGTTGCAGAATTTTAATGGCGTCATATTTCCTTTAGAGAATTTTTTTTACTGATTTTTTTTCCAGATACATGCTTATCATTTTTTGCCATACATGCTTATCATTTGGCATAATGTTATTTTGGACACTTAATTTTTTCTTGTCTTCCACATTTTAATTCAAGGAGCAGTGGAAGAGTTTGCAATATGTTGTGGCCTTGCACTTCTCCTAATCTGCTGCTGGAGAATGATCCTAGGCCTCATTAGTTAGCTTGATGTATTCTTTTGAGGATACACTTGTGGCTTGCGCTCCCTTTTATGTGTATTTACTGTTGTCTTTGGAAATCTGATTGGAGCTGAGATTTTATTGAATAACTGTAAAATTCAGAGGTAGCCACAATGCAAGCATGTTTAGTTGTTTGAAAATTTTGTAAATTTTGTTTGTTTTTCTGATTGAAGATGGATGCTAACTACTCGATTCTAAGGTGATTCGAGTCACTTGATAGAAGTAGATGCATATTATCTGCACTTATCTCATACTGATTCTTCCCTTTCTAGAAGCAAGTGATTCCGGCAATTCCTGCCAAGATATATTTTAGGTTACACTGACCTGGCCGTATTGACCGTGTATACTACTGGCATACAATATTGATTAGGTGGTGACACGATGTCCCCTATTAAGTGTTGTTGTACCTACTGAATGCAGTTTTCTCAATACACATTCCACAGATCTGAATGCAGTTTTCTCAATACGCATTCCATCCCTTTTTTGTTTTTTCGACCGCTGTTCGTAATTCTGTGACTTTTGGGCAGCATCATCTCCATAGGTCCGAAGGCAAACTTTTAATACATGTAAGATGTCCATCCTTTATTTTTTTGTTCTTCGACATACTATTCATGACATTGATTCTTTTAAGTTATTCATCTTGCCCATGCTTACGATTGTTACTGAATTAGTCTCTGAGCAAGTACTAACTACTAAGCATGTCCTCTTGACGTAGCAAGCCCATTGTCTGAGGATGCAACTTTTGTTCCAAATTTGGAATTCTAATACTTCTACCCTAATAAGTATTTTACCCCTCCTTGCAGTACTTTGCTGTCTGATACACATTAAATAGTCTGAAGAAGTTTCTAAACCATCTGTGGAGAACATGGAGATCAAGACCATATGTTGATGTGTTCAGGCACAAGCTCACCTGATGGAAGGATGGGATGAACGACTTACAATTACCAATAATTGGACAAACTTTGTCTAGGCAGTAAGGCTTAGAAAAGGTGACATCCATATCTCTGTTTTTGAAGACAAACAAGTATACAGTATCATGAGTTGTGCTTTTCGAGCAGCAATACTTTAAAAAATATTCCTTTGTCTACTGCATGTTCTCCGCTCATTGTAGGTATGCAAGCTCTGCTTTTTGAAATTCTTGGTGTAAAAAAATGTTGCTTACCCTATCAAGACTATTAACTCGAATAAGTCCATATGTATGCCAACTGAAAAGGCTCTGTATGCGTTTGTTTACTAGACAGTACAAATTCAAATTGAATTTTCAAATTCTTTACACCCCAGCAGCCAACAACATGTTCAAGTGCACATGTGTGCTAGCAAATAGTCTTAAAATCAATAAGATGAGCGCCTTGGTTTATTTGGGCGCCTGATTTATCCACGCAAGCAGGTGCTGACGACTTAACCCTATCTCCATCCACCCTCCACAATACCAGCCGGCCTTCACTCGCTCACCAACCATACCTCCTCTGCAACAAACAACCGACTGCATCCGCGAGATCTGCCACCCCCCAGCTCGAAGATTTGGCTGGTGCCTCAACAAATCGCGCACCAAGGTTAGCACTTCCAAGAATCTCACTCCAATCCCTTCAAAGTAAACCCTGGGCATTATTCTCATTCTATAACAGTGGTCTTACCGAATGCATGAACAGAACAGACAACAGTCTACTATTTAGATCCAGCTACACAAGTATGTTTTATTAGTTATTCAGTCAGAATGAAGGAAAAAAAGGTTTATTTGTTAGGTTTGCTTCAAAATCAAATTTGATGAACATTGTAGCATTAGGAAAAAAAAACAAATTTATTTTCCGCTACCAACACCGACCAAACACATGCACCTCTTAATCCCAGGTTTTCTTGTTGCTTCACCAAAACTACAAGCAGAGCAATTTCAAGGTCATGCTGCTCTCTTTGCAGATAGGTACACGGCACATATGATTTGGTTACTGTGATAATTGTATATCTTTCTAAGGATTCATGAACACACAAGCAAATACAAAATCATAGACTACAGTTGCTGATAGTATATTCTTCTTTATATGATCTAACATCTACAATGGAAAAAGTGAAGATTCCAGCAAAAGTACAAAAGGGTCGGACACTCGGTCTTGATGCAACAATTCACTTATATGGATGTAAGCAGCAACTGGACAACAAACTTCCACAAAAATCAATGTCCATCTATGTGTACGACAAACTCGAAGAAGTTGAGGAAGCTCTCAAATGCATACATGGCTCTTACGGCAAAGTTCTGCAAGACATAAACTACAACAAGGCACAACTATCTCAACAAAAATGCCAGACCCTGGAGCATCAACAAAAAGAAAAGGATGGAATAATCAACTATTTTAGCAACAACCGGTGCAATAGCCTCACTGGAGATCGCCTGACAGCAAAGGAACTTTATCGCATAATAGACACAAACTTCATAGCTGGCTCAACATCAAAGACAACAACCTCAATCATGTTTTATCACAGGTAAAATATGGTGTTGACCGTCTTTGTGATGCAACAACACAGTCTGAATGTGATCTCCAGCAAACAAACCACTTTTATTGGAGCTTGGACGATGACATCGAAAGAATTTCTGCTCTAAGCAGTTGTTCTGAACGTCCAACGATACATCTGTCTAACGTATCTCTGCCTATCTACATGCCTTGCTCATAACATTGTAAATGATCATTCGCAAGCTTCTTAGAAAACATGTATCATCAGTAACCATCTATCGATCATCAATCCGTACTTATTTCATTGTGTTTACATATTTTAATGCACATTCTTGCAATACTTGGCTTGCAATCGGCCTTTGCGCCATTGGCGCAACGAGTCATCTAGTTGTGATCTAATGATGACAACAAGGTTGTTCAAGTGCTTCGAGATTGACGATGATCGTAACCGAATCCTTACCTACTCGTCCTTACCTACTCGTCTGGAAAAAAAATGATAAAAGAGAGATCGCCTCTCCAATTTCCATTACTAGAAAACACCAGGCCTTACAGGAACCAAAATAAGGAAACCACCCTCTAAACCACGCATCTGAGCCTGCTACAGAGAAAAGAGAGAAGGAGACATCCCTCACTCCCTCCACATATTCTCTCTAGCATCCTAGTAAGATGCAAGGCCTGGGCTCATAGAGTGCTGCTATGCACACGATGATGTGTAGACGATGTGTGAACGACGTTGTATATCAGTCCGTCTACGCATATCAGTAAAGTGCAACCGACGGCTGGATCGGGCATCGTCCCGCTGTCGTGCAGGCCGTGTCATCCACATAGCAATTTCAGGGCTCATATATAAGTCCAGAACCAGCAAATGAACATTACATCGTATCAAACATAAAAGAGGAAGTTTTCTTATTCCCACATTACAAAGATAAAGATAAAGCGAAGCCGGAGAGAAAATATAAGGAGAACAGCGCAGCGCATTGTCGAGGTAGCCTTCCATAAAAAACTCTAGCAAGATCACCCCACTCTGATTCTCTCCGCCCCTAAAAGCCACCCATGCGCTGCTTTGAACAACTCTTCTGCCACTCTTCCAACCTGCTTTACTCCAGCCGCCATTAGCTCACTTATTGCGGGGTTTTTTTTTTCTGCAAAATATTCCAATCAGGTAGCCATTTCAAAAAGAAGGAATACAAGGGTCATCTGAAAGTGCTTGTTATCGACTAGAGGGGGGCGAATATGCGTTTTTTATGAAAGTCTTCAAGACATGTAATGTCTTCGAAGACAGACAATCAAATACGACCTACACAGTAAGCAGCGAAAGATAAACTACACTAGACAAGCCATAGTCTAAGAGAAAGTACTGAGTAAGCACGAAGACAAATAGCAGCTAGGTAGACTGGATCAGAATAGGAAGATAGTATGAAGCCAATTATGAAATCAAAGAGTATGTCTATACATAGTGAAATCAAACTAGGCAAATAAGCAATGACTTCACGAAGCTAAACAGAGAGTAAGGGTGAAGTGATAGAACCAGTTGCTTGACGAAGATAGGGATTTGGTAGACCAATTTCAGTTGCTGTGACAACTGTATGTCTAGTTAGGGAGGCTGAGATTGAACTCGACCGCGTCTTCACCTTATGCCCCTTGAGCTAAGGACACTTAGTTCTCACCCAATCACTCTGGTAAGTCTTCAAGATAGACTTCCAAACCTTCACAGACTTCATTCACCGGCGATCCACAATAACCCTTGGATCCTCATAACGCGACGCCTAACCGACTGGCAGATACATAGTCTTCAAGTGTAATAAGTCTTCAGATCACGCGGACATAAAGACTTCAGTGACGCCTAACACTCTCTGGCTCTGGGTGTTTTGGACTTTGTCCTCGAAAAAATTCTCTCTCTCAAAGGCTTCGGAGGTGTGTTGCTCTCAAACGACAAAAGTCGTGCACTAACTTTGAGCGGCCACCAATTTATGGTGGGGGTGGTGGGCTATTTATAGCCAGGAGGCAACCCGACATGATTTGTCTGAAATGACCCTTGGTCATTGGGGAACCGACACATGTCCAATGGTCGTATTTGAAACACACATGACAACTTGACTTGGGCTACAAGCAAAGCTGACTCATCCAACTCTGGACAAGATTTGCTCTCATTGTCTTCACTCGAAGACATAGGATTTTAGTTGAGCATCACATCAGTTTCTGAGTTTGTTCACTTGAACCCCACTTGACAGTTTGGTGGTTCATATGTATCAAGTGAAAGAACATGCGGTGCCCCCATGTTTGGTTTCGGTAATTGATGACAATCTCTATGGACCAATGGTTGCCTTGAGTTATATTTGAAGGGTTTGTCCATAGGATTTTCTTGGAGTTCATTTGTTGGTTTCAAGGAGAGTTTGTGATGACCAAGGTGCTATTAAGGAATTATCCAAAGATTGGTCTTGTGGGTGTTGAGCTTATTGCAAGCATGTCTTGAAGAAGAAGAGTTTGTGATCATTCATACCTTCAAGACATCATCCAAATGAAGAGAGTTGGAAAGATTCAAGGTTGATCAAGACTAAGTGAAGGAGTGAATCAAGTTGATCAACACACAAAGCGTAGAAGATGTACCGAGAGGGATCAAGCAATCCTATGGTATGGTAAGCATTGTCAATCACGCTTTGTGTACTAACCCATGGTCTTCGTGAGAGTTCTTTGTGGGGTTAGGTTATGGTGTGGAAGTTCAAGTGGAGCATCACGAAGAAATCAAGTGTTTGAAGCTTGCCGTCCATTGTCGTGACAATGGACTTGTGAAGATATGCCGAAGAGTGGCTCACCCATAGAGGAGTATGGGGGAGCAATCTACTAGTCTTCACCGAGACAACGCAATCAAGAAAGGTGGTCCAACTTGAGGAAGTCAAGATCGTCTACATCTAGCTCAAGTGGACTTTGTGCAAAGCAAAGGTTTGCCCTTGATAAGTTTTCTATTTACCGGTCTCGTGGTGGTAGTTGGGAGACCGGGTTATAGGATCGTTTGCCGTACTATCAAGGGGGGCTCTCAAGTTGGTAGCTTGATCGTATCGTTAGTAGAGAGCTCAAACCATTGCATCCTTGCATCATGTTTCTTGGTTCTTGTTTGGTTCTCTTTGTGAGTCTTAGAGCTTATGGTCATCTTGATGACAAGCTTGAGTTCATCGAAAACGGAGTTCACATGCGTCTTCTATGATGTTTTCGGTGTTGGGTGTTTTACCGGTCTTATCCGAGGAAGGGTTCTCACCATTTTCTTATGGTCCTTTTCTAATTTGCTTCTTATTGATATTTCTATCAAGATTGTGTTAGCCCTTGTCGCTAGCTTTCCAACAAACTTGGTTTCATCGAATTCGGAGTCCGTATGCAAAAGTTGTGGTCGTTTTGGTGTATTGAAAAGGCTGCAGCGGTACTACCGCGGGTTGGAGCGGAAGTAATTCTTTACTACCGCTTTCGGGAGCAGTACTACCGCGGCTACTTCCGTGGCTACTTCCGCTCGGGACCAAAAACTCGTCACAAGTCCAGCGGTGGTAGGCACGGATGTAATTTTTTTAGTACCGCTCGCAAGCAGTAGTACCGCTACCCTTAGCAGTAGTACCGCTACCCCTAGCGGTAGTACCATGAGGTCAAGCGGTACTACCGCTCCGACGGTTCTTCTGGCATTTTTTCCTCCTCACTGTTGTTTTTCAAAGGGGTACTATCGCCCTAGCGGTAGTACCGCTCCTGGAGCGGTAGTACCGCTCTGTGCGGGCTGTGAGCATAACGGTTGGATTTTCCCCCACCTATAAAAGGGGGTCTTCTTCCCCAATGAACCTAATCCTTTGAGCTCGTGTTCTTCCCCCATTGTTGACCTTCTTCGAGCTTGCTATCTCTCAATCCCTCCATGGATTCTTGCTAGTTTTTGGGGGGAAAGAGAGAGGAGATCTAGATCCACATTTCCACCAATCACTTTCTCCTCTAAGTGAGGGGAACCCCTTGGATCTTGATCTTGGAGTTCTTGGTGTTCTCCTTCTTGTTCTTCCTCTCATTTCCCTCCCTAGCATTAGTTGCTTTGGTGGGATTTGGGTGAGAAGGACTTGGGCACTCCGTGTGCCCTTGCCATTGCATTTGGTGCATCGGTTTGAGTTCTCCACGGTGATACGTGGAAGTGAAGTTGAGAAGCTTATTACTCTTGGGTGCTTGGTACCCTTGAGCTTGTTCCTCTTGGGTGCTTGGGCGCCCTAGACGGTTGTGGTCACCTCGGAGCCATATTCCATTGTGGTGAAGCTTTGTGGTGTCGTTGGGGAGATAGCCCCAACCTTGGTGTTCGGAGCTCAATCATTGTGGTGTAAATCTCCGGGCAAGCGTCGGGGTTTCCAATTAGGTTATGGAGATCGCCCCGAGCAATTTGACGGGTTCCGGTGACCGCCCCCAAGGGTTGCCAAAGTGTACGGGTTCGGTGACCGCCCCCAAGGGTTGCCATTTGTACGGGTTCGGTGACCGCCCTCAAGGGTCCCTTAGTGGAATCATGGCATCTTGCATTGTGCGAGGGCGTGAGGAGATTACGGTGGCCCTAGTGGCTTCTTGGGGAGCATTGTGCCTCCACACCGCTCCAAACGGAGATTAGCATCCGCAAGGGTGTGAACTTCGGGATACATCGTCGTCTCCGCGTGCCTCGGTTATCTCTTACCCGAGCCCTTTACTTATACACTATACTTTGTGATAGCCATATTGTTTCTTGTCATATATCTTGCTATCACCTAGTTCTTTATCTTGCTTAGCATAAGTTGTTGGTGCACATAGGTGAGCCTAGTTGTTGTAGGTTTTGTGCTTGACAAATTAACCGCTAGGTTTATTCCGTATTTGTTCAAGCCTAAACCGTAAATATTTTAAAGCGCCTATTCACCCCCCTCTAGGCGACATACACAATCTTTCAATTGGTATCAGAGCCTCGTCTCTCTTCATAGGGCTTAACCGCCTAGAGAGTAAGGATGTCGACTAGGGGTTTAGGATTCTCTGACACTCTTAGTTTCAATGGCACAAATTTTGATGTTTGGTAATTCGCATGCTTAATCTCTTTAGGGTCGTGGACCCAAATTTAGAGCGAATTGTAGATATGGGTTTTTCTCCTCCAAAGGATGCACAAAGATTATCATTAGAGGATGAGAAAAACTCTTATCTCAATGCTCAAGCTTCTAATGTGCTTTTTGATGCTTTGAGCAATGTAGTTATATTTCAACTCATGCCGTTCCGGGATGCTCATGAGTTGTGGACAAAGCTTTAAGATAAATATGGTGTGTCCAAGAACTATAGGAATGATTGTTCTCCCTCCACCTCCGGCCGTGTTGTCTTTTCAACTTCTTCTACTTCACCTACATGTGGTTTGCCACAAGGTAATGATATGGTGAGTAGTGTTGGTCATTGCAATGATGATAGTATGCTTATTGTGGATGATCATTCATCACTATCTTACTGCAATGCATCTTCTTTGGACTTTAACACTTCGAGCACCCTACATGTTTCACATGCCTGTGTTGATAGTCCTTGCATATCATGTAGAAATTGCTTAACTAAAACTCATGATGATATGCTTGCTATGTCTTGTTGCCATGATAAAAATGCATCTATTTCCTCGAATTGTTGTGCTAACAATGTAGAGGAAACCCAACACCCAATGGAACTAGATGTGGTCTTGAATGGTGCTTCAAGGGATCCTACATCATCATCTATTGCGTTTTGCCTTATGGCTAAGGCTTCAAAGGTATCTCCCACTTTGAACCCCAATATATCTTGTCATGATAGTGATGATGAGAATGATGATGATGTAGAAAATGATGAAGAGAATGACAATGTTGCCTCCTTAAAAATTAAGGGGGAAATGATTTTTAAAGCTCTTCATAAGAATAAAATTGCTCGTTCCAACTTCATGGAAATCATGTCTATTGCCATTGAGGGCAAGAAATATATAGAGGAGTTGGAATCTCATCTAGAGGAGCATGAGGTCACCATTGAGAAAATGGAAGGTCATGAGCGTGATTACGCTAATGAGATCGCCGACCTCTCGCAAGCTCTTGAACTTGAACAAACCACCAAGGAATCTCTTGAGGAGACTTTTGCTCTAGAACTATCTAGAATAAAGGAATCCCGTGATAGAGCTCTCGAGGTGGTTAATGATTTTGAAACTAAAAATGAGAAGCTTGAAGTTGCACATGCTAAACTCCTTGAGGATTTTGAGCACCTCAAAAATGGCTCAAGGGTCATTAAGGGTGAGCTCATAAAACTCACCGAGTCTCATGCTCAACTTAAAGCTTCATATTCTAAGGAGCTTGCCAAGTTGCCTTCTCCTCTTGCTATTATTGATGATGCTTGTGCTACTAACTCTATTTCTAGTGAAGCATCCATTTTGAAGGAGAATGTTGAGCTAAGGGCTCAACTTGAGTTGCTATCTGGCAATTATGGGAAATTGGAAGAAAGTCATGTAAAGCTCACAAACTCTCATGATGATCTTCTAGTATCCCATAATGTGCTAAAGATAGCTCATGAGGCTATGAGTATCAAGGTAACATCTAGTGAGCCTCATGTGGATACTAGCACTACTTCAAGTCAAAATGCTATCTTGTCATGTGCTAGTCCTCGTAATTCATCTACTCACAATGTTAGTACATCTTGTGATGAATTGCTCTCCTTGCCTTGTTGCTCTAACAATGAAGATTATACCTCCTCTAGTACTTTTGTTGATACTAACCATGTAGAGGAAATCAAAGAGCTCAAGGCCCAAGTCACTTCTTTGAAGAAAGACTTGGAAAAGTGTCATGAAGGGAAGTCCACACTCAACAATATCTTGAGTGTGCAAAAATCCCCCAATGACAAAGGTGGACTTGGATTCAACTCCAACAAGAAGAAAAGGTCCAAGATCATTAACAAGAATAAGGGCCAAGAACAACTCAAGAATTCGGCCAAGATTATTTGCTTCAAGTGCAAAATTGAAGGGCATCATGTTAGATATTGCCCATTGAAGAAGAAGGCCATTAGTGACAAGCAACAAGGGAAGAGGCCACAAGTTCAATCTCGTGCTCAACCGCAAGTTGGAGAAAGGCCGCTTCCCAAGAAGACTCGTGGTAATGCTTCTCATTTTGAGAAATCAAATGAGAAGAAAGTGAAGAGTAGATGTTGCTACTTATGCCGTGAGAAGGTTCACCTTGCTTCTTCATGCACTAGCGGTAACTTATCCAACCCAATTATTATTGATGATATCTATTCTCTTGGGAAGGATAAGGTTGGCAATGTGTTTGCGAAGTTTCTTGGGACTCAAAGTGGTGTCAAGAAAAGAACCATTTGGGTGGCCAAGCCTATTGTGACTAACCTCTTAGGACCCAACTTGGTTGGGGACCGACTAGCTCAAACTTGATCAATAGGTGTAATTGGAGGGCATTGGAGACTTGGCTACATTATGAAGAATTAAGGGGTCTTCATAATTCATATTGTCTCAAGCCAAGTCATTCGGATGATCAAGTTTCTATCTTATATCCAATGTTCCTCCTTGCGGTAACTCATGCTTAAATTGTTTACATTGAAAGTTACTTGCCCCTTTGCATGGTTTGGTTTTGTTCCTTGCAAGTGTTTGTATATGTCGTGCGTCCAATTTGCATATCTTGAGAAATCAAGTATGTGTATATTGGTTTGCACATCATGTATGTGTGTGTCGTGCATTGAGACTTTGTGCTTCTTGCTTTTATCTTAGTTGGCTCTTGTGAGAGATTAATGGAACATCCCATATTGGGAGAGTGATGTGCTTTGTGCACCTCACAATCCTATAAATGTGTGTACATGAGGAATACCATCCAGTATTGATATTACAAGATTATCTAGTCTCTATGTGGTATGTCTTCTCATGAGAAAGTCAAATTCTAAATGTTCCATTAATTATCTCTTGTTGGTTCTGTTTTGCATCTTGGTAAGTTTTTCATTGGTATCACATTATGGGGGAGTAATATTCTATGTGCATATTACAAGCCTAGAAAATGTGTAAATTTGAGATATTGTCACCTAGAGTTGATAGTATAAATTATGTTGTTCCTAGGTGGCATGTTAGCTCTACAAGTTGCATTTTGCTTGTGCTTGGTGTGAAGATGATGTTGGATATCATTGCTATCTATCACTGGGAATTATTTCCAAAATACCTCTTGTCTTTGACAATTGGTAATCATTTATGTGGTGGAAATTATTGATCATCTTTACATTGTCTTTTGGTTTTATTTGTCTTATCTCTTGCCAAGTTTGTGTCAACTCCCATTACCTTCCGCGCCACTTGTGGATCTTGTTATTTTATTGATTTTGTCAAGTGTTTTCTAGATATAGTGAAAGTGTGATCCTACCTTGTGCATTTTGTATTCAAATGCAAATTCTCTTTAATGCACAATTCTTGGGGGAGCTATACTATCTTCTATAGAACACTCATCTTGTGATCCATATCAAGTGTGTGTTGATGGAAGGCAATCCGTTTCTTTTTGGTACTTTGTGCCATCATGAAACTTTGTAGATGGGTTGGTTTGTTTGGAACCATCCTCTCTTTTGGGAGTGCGATATATTTCCTTTTGCGTGTATCAATGGATATCTCATTCCTTGATGTATCTTCTAAATAGATATCTTCCAAGTGATGATTTCTCCATTCGGTATCCTATTTTCACTTGGTATTTCTTTTTCATTTTGTTTCGTTTCTTGAAAGTCTTAAGCATGCATATTTACTACATATATTTTCTTTGTCATGCTTTCTTCCTTTAATCCAATATATAGGGGAAACTCCACCTAGTCTCAATTTGGATGAGATGTGCATGAAATTCATTTTCATATATAAATGCACTTAAGTTTGTGGAGTTTGTCCTATGTATTGGTGGTTCTAACTCTTTGGTCCCAATGAGTTTGGGTACCATTTTGTTTGTGTTGTTCTAGGAACAATTGGAGATGCATTGGATGCTCGGCTCATTCAAAAGGAAGGTGGTGTCACCATGTGCTTATTGGACTCAAGCTAGGATGATCAATGAACTACTATCTACCTTCAATTGGTATCGAATACATCCCTCCAATGGTATCTCGGTAACAAGTATCATCATCTACTTCATGCACAAATTTCTTGCATCAACCTTGTGTAGGTTGTATCATGGCATGTAATTCATTCTTTCTTGTGATACTTGTTTCCTTTCTCAAAGCATCCCAATAATGATCTCTTGTTGCTAGTTGTGATGTCTTTGATGTTTGCTTGGTTGGAATTCATGTTTATTCAATAAGACCTTATCTAGCCATGTGTTATGCGTTCACGCAAAATATCTTATTTGTATAATTATGACTTCCTTGTGGATATCATATTACTTCCTTTTTGTAACTATTTCGAGTGTACATTCTTCTTTGTGGATTGATATCATCATGATTTTCATCTACCTAGAATCTTATACACTTGAGAGAAATTACATATCTAGAAGATATCCTTTCTTTCACGACCACCTTGTCTTTCTTGTATCATTTCTTTGGTGGCTCCGTGAAAGCCTTTGCCTTGAGTGCGGATCTTATATCGTTGCATCTTGATGCACTCTTTTGTGGTGAAGATCATTTTTTTCTCTTGCTTGTCTTGACGAGGCTTTTGCCATTTCTATTGGTTTCCCTCCTCATGACAAAGCTATCCTTTTTATATCTTCACCACTGGTTGTCACAAGCATAGATTACTTATATGATTAGTAGTGAGCTTGTGAACCCATTTGCTGTTGTGTGTGGGAATAATAGGCCTTGCACTGTGTATCTCATTCATTCAAGAGTATATTGATGCTTAACGTTCATCCATACATTAATCTTCTCAAGTGCTTTGCCATGACTCACACACATCATTTTGTTTGAGCCTTCTCTTAAGTTGACTCTTTTATATATTGCTCAACCAGTTGTTTGTTGCAAGTGCTAGCCTTTGTTTCCTTCATGTTCACTTGCACTTGGTGTGAGTGTCTATTGATCTTGGGGGAGTGATGATCCTATTTTGTGCACTTTGTATCCTAATGAAAATATTCTAAGGAGTGCATAAATTATGGGGAGCTTCACTAGTGTCTTTAGAACACTCCGTTGCTATGTCGTGAGGTTCTATTGATCTTGGGGGAGCGACAATCCTATTTTGTGCTCGTTGTATCCAAATACAAAACTAAACTGTGCACAAATCATGGGGAGCTTCTCTAGTTTCTCTAGAACACTCCTTGATCATATCTTAATATCTTTTATTCATGTGGCATGTAGGATCATTAGTCTAGTTGGGTCAATTGGTATCTTTCGATAGCTTCATTCAATTGGTATCCTTTGATTGCTTGATTGCGTGTTTTTCTCCCTTTGTTATGCCTTTGTGGCATATCATTCGTTTGCAATCTTTGGGCCTCAATATAGTTTGTCTTTCTCCAAGTATTTACAGTTGGATATATGTATTGCATTCCACTCTCTTTTTGAGGAATACGCAATTTATGGAGGAACACAATTTATATTGGCCTTCTAAGTTTTTCACCCATTTTGGCAATCGATGCCAATGGGGGAGAAGTTTCAGAGAGTTTAGTTTTGTGAGGGAGTTTAGAGAGTTGTATCTTCTCTCTTCTTGCTTTGGTTTTGTTCCTAAGCTTTTGCATCTCATGCGCATACACTATTGTTGCATGGTATGGTGATGCATAATTCCTTATATAAACTCTCTTGAAAGTGATTGTCATCAATTACCAAAATGGGGGAGATTGAAAGAACATGCGGTGCCCCCATGTTTGGTTTTGGTAATTGATGACAATCTTTATGGACTAATGGTTGCCTTGAGTTATATTTGAAGGGTTTGTCCATAGGCTTTTCTTGGAGTTCATTTGTTGGTTTCAAGGAGAGTTTGTGATGACCAACGTGCTATTAAGGAATTATCCAAAGATTGGTCTTGTGGGTGTTGAGCTTATTGCACGCATGTCTAGAAGAAGAAGAGTTTGTGATCATTCATGTTTACCTTCAAGACATCATCCAAATGAAGAGAGTTGGAAAGATTCAAGGTTGATCAAGACTAAGTGAAGGAGTGAATCAAGTTGATCAACACACAAAGCGTAGAAGATGTACCGAGAGGGATCAAGCAATCCTATGGTATGGTAAGCATTGTCAATCACGCTTTGTGTACTAACCCATGGTCTTCGTGAGAGTTCTTTGTGGGGTTAGGTTGCGGTGTGCAAGTTCAAGTGGAGCATCACGAAGAGATCAAGTGTTTGAAGCTTGCCGTCCATTGTCGTGACAATGGACTTGTGAAGATATGCCGAAGAGTGGCTCACCCATAGAGGAGTATGGGGGAGCAATCTACTAGTCTTCACCGAGACAACGCAATTAAGAAAGGTGGTCCAACTTGAGGAAGTCAAGATCGTCTACATCTAGCTCAAGTGGACTTTGTGCAAAGCAAAGGTTTTCCCTTGATAGGTTTTCTATTTACCGGTCTCGTGGTGGTAGTTGGGAGACCGGGTTATAGGATCGTTTGCCGTACTATCAAGGGGGGCTCTCAAGTTGGTAGCTTGATCGTATCGTTAGTAGAGAGCTCAAACCATTGCATCCTTGTATCATGTTTCTTGGTTCTTGTTTGTTTCTCTTTGTGAGTCTTATAGCTTATGGTCATCTTGATGACAAGCTTGAGTTCATCGAAAACGGAGTTCACATGCGTCTTCTATGATGTTTTCAGTGTTGGGTGTTTTACCGGTCTTATCCGAGGAAGGGTTCTCACCATTTTCTTATGGGACTTTTCTAATTTGCTTCTTATTGATATTTCTATCAAGATTGTGTTAGCCCTTGTTGCTATCTTTCCAACAAACTTGGTTTCATCGAATTCGGAGTCCGTATGCAAAAGTTGTGGTCGTTTTGGTGTACTGAAAAGGCTGCAGCGGTACTACCGCGGGTTGGAGCGGAAGTAATTTTTTACTACTGCTTTCGGGAGCGGTACTACCGCTTTCGGGAGCGGTACTACCGCTTGGAGCAGTACTACCGCGGCTACTTCCGTGGCTACTTCCGCTCGGAACCAAAAACTCGTCACAAGAAGAGCTTATTGCTAATATTGTTTGTGTTCCCGCTGATCATCACGATGGCTGATTGCGCCAAGGACATCCCTGGCTCTGTTCTCTAGGATCCTCGTACGCAATAATTTATTTACTTTTCCTTTCTTTGTTTCAATTTTGATTGAATATTTTTTGGGTTAATCACGTCCATGGGATGCAGCAGGAAACAAAATCTGCGACGCCACCAGCAAAACATGGGGCGGAGCTGTGTGGCACGCGCGGCACCTGCGATAAGCCATGCCAGGCAGAAGGGTATGAGGAGGGCTACTACGGCTTCTTCTCCTTCATAACGACCTGGTGTTGCACCAAGCACTGTCTCAATGCCGCCCCTGGGCAGTCCGTGCAACCTATGCTCAAGGGCGACAAACAAACTCAAGCCCTTTTTAGGAGTGAATTGTAAAAAACATTGGCATTGAAGGCTAGGTTTGTAGAAACCACAAGTCTACGGACTCGTGCCCAAAACCACTTTTTTTTTTGTCTAATTTTTTGCAAAAAAAAATAGTTGACGGTTTTGGTCGTTTTGATGACAATTATGACAGATGGGTCCCGCTTTTGCCGACGCGACGTAACGTTTCGCGATAAACAATTAGATGAGGTCTTTTTTGTCAAAAAAACTCCTCCCCTTTCTAAAAAACATCTCTCCCTCCCCGATCCAGAATTCCAGATCGGATCTGGCGCTATCTGGCGCTCACGCACAACATCGCCCTCCCCTCCTCCTCTTGGTTGGAGCTCATTCCTCTCTCCCTCTTCTTCTATCCGGCGAACGTACTGCTCGTGCCCGCGGGCAGTGGAACAACCCCGGCGTGCCCCCGACTGTCACGCCCAAGATGCGATTCTATCCCGATCACGTGACACACTCGTGATTGGGGCACAATAGCATTTCGGGCACTTAGCAAGATGGATATCATTACATCGTACCATTACATAAATACATGGGGATACATACAATTCATACAACATCCACTTGAATACAACAACATCACATACAAGGCATCCCACTACGGATGCACATATGAAAAGCACAACGACATCCATCTGCTATCCCAGGCTGCCAACCAGGAACCTAACCCAAGACTGACGAGGAAGAAGAAGAAAGAACTCCAACACAAAGAACATCGCTCTCACGTCAATTCATCGGAAACCTGCACCTGCAACTGTTGTTGTAGTATCTGTGAGCCACGAGGACTCATCAATCCCATAACCATGGGTATCAAGACTAGCAAAGCTTAAAGGGTATGGAAAAGGTTAAGTGATGAGGTTGCCGCAGCGGCTAAGCATATGTATGGTGGCTAACTTACGAGTACAAGAATAAGACGAGTCTCTACGCAAACGGTTGCAAATTAGTAATGATCGCTAAAGATCCTAAACTACCTATGAGTCAAACATAACCCCATCGTGTTCTCTTCTCAAAGTGAAAAGAGACGGTCACGGTTACTCACACGGTTGTGTGTTTTATTTCGGATCCTCTATCAAGTTTTCTACAACCGGATATTAACAAATTCCAATCTAGCACATAACCGCGGACACAGCTTTGGAAAGATCATAACCCTGCAGGGGTGTCCCAAGTTAGCCCATAACAAGCTCTCACGATCAGCAGAGGTAAAAATAATAATACCCCTTATCTTAGGGACAACCCGATCAGACTCGGAATCCCGGTGCACAAGGCATTTCGACAATGGTAAAACAAGTCCAGCAAGACCTCCAGGCATGCCGACACCCTCATAGTAACCGCGCGCATCTCGTCTCAGGCCACGTCCGGATGAGCACTACGTATAGCAACCGAACACCCCAGATAACTGGGTGGCACCGCAAGTGGCTCTAGTTTGGGACCAACACCATCAGCACTGGCCCCTCCCTGTATGTAGAATTAAGAACCCGGGGACGCGACCCCCTATGCAATTTAATTAATTAATTAATTTTTTATTATGAGGCAAATTGAAACCAATGTTGGACCTTGCTGGAGGAGTTTTATTCAAAGCGAACTGTCAAGGGGTCCCCATATACCCAACCGCGTTAGGAACACAAAATCAAGGAACATAATGCCGGTTTATCGGTTCTTAAGGCAGCATGAGTGGAGCAAAACACCGAGCAAAAGGCCAAGCCTTCCACCCATTGCCAAGTATATAGGTGTGTTAATTATAGTAATATATATTGTGATATTCCAACAACCAAGATCCAACATGGAGCAATCTTCATCTTCACCTGCAACTAACAACGCTATAAGAGGGGCTGAGCGAGCGGTAACATAGCCAAACAATGGTTTGCTAGGATGGTATTAAAGGTTAGAGGGTGTTTCATGGAAACAAGGAGAGGCTGACAAATAGATAGACAACGCGACATATAGCGATAGCATCGAGACAACTAGCATGACAATGATAGTAATGAGATCCAAGGTGTTGGTCATCTTGCCTGAGATCCCTCAAGGAAGAAGATCGAGTCCATGAAGAAGACAAAGAAGAAGCCACGAAGGCGAACCAAGCGTAGCCGAACGAATCCTCACGATCGCAACAAAACGGAAACTATCGAGAAGGAGCACAACCGGAAAGAAGCAAACCACATGATAAACAATCATCACATAAACATGGCATGATGCACAATCAAGTATGATGCATGTCCGGTTTAAATATGCAAGGCATGGCAAAGTGCACAAGCAACACTACAAGTTAAGTGGAGCTCAATATGCAACGAGTTGCATATTTACGAAACACCACATCCAATTATTTAGTTCACTCTCGTTTATGTACGCAAAAATATTAAATGTTGATGAACATGGCAAGGGGTGAAGCATAAGTAAACTAACTATTTAGGCAATTTAAATGAGGCCGGAAATGACAAACAACAATTCCGGAAAATCCCCATGTGCATATTTCGAATTTGGTACTGTTCTGCCTAAAACATATTTAAAGTTATTAAACAGCAAAAGTAAATGCATCATGTTAATCTACACATTTTTTCACCCCATTTGCATATAAAGTTTATTAAATTTGGAGCTACGGTTATTTAGTTATGAATTAAATCAATTTAAATGTCTTTTACACAAATTTAAACAAATAGGAAGTTTAAATGTTTTAAACATGCATGAAAGTTAGTTATTAAGAATCTACACATAATTCTAGGCAATTTACATATATAACATATTTAATTCTGATGCACGGTTATTTAGTTATTAAACGCATGGGTTTAGGAGGGTTTTCTGCAAAACTAAAAAACCTAGGATAATTGCTAAAATCGCAGCGGCATGAAAAAACATATATGGGCCGAAACTGGCTAGCTCAACAGAGAAGAAAAAAACAAAGGGGGGCTCTGGGGAAGGCCTCACCATGGGCCAGATTTGGCCGGGCTAGCGGCTGGGCCGGAGTTGGGAGGCGGTGGGCCTAGCGCTTGTCAACGGAAGCGAGGCAGGGTCGAGCGATCCTCTGCTCGCTCGATAGGAAGCAGCGGCGGCGTGAGACTGCAGAGACGCGGAGCAAACGAGCGGCGAGGCTTCGGGAACGACGAGGGATGGCGGTCCTCCGGATCTGGCCGGGGCGAGCATGGACGGGGTGGTCGACGACCTCGTAAGAACTGGTGGAGACAACAAATGAAGCAGGGCGGCGGCGGGAGCTGCAAGACCATGGCGTTTTCTGTCCAAAGAAGAGAGAGCCCTGAGAGATGAAAGAGAGGAGGAAGAACGAGGAAGAATGCCGGGCATGGCGCTGGACCTGAGGCGGGTCGCTGGCGGTGGCGTGCTTGAGAGGAGCTCCGGCGAGGGGCTGAGGCTCCGGCGGCCAAGAGACAGAGCTTGACTTGGGCGGCCATGGCAGGAACTTGGCGCTCGATGCAGGGGAGAAAAGGAGAACAAGGCGACGGGGTCCTGGTCCCGCAGGTCGTCGAGATGCACCGGACGGGCGATGATGGTTCCGCTCGCGGACGAGCTCCGGCTCGACAAGCACCCGCAGCGGGAGCGTGGAAGGGGCGCGAGGCCTGCTGGTTCGATCGGCGGAGGTGAGCTGCGGCTCGGGCCCATCGAGGGACTTGGTGGTGCAGGCGTGGAGGATTGGGGCGAGGCGTTGGTTGGCCCGGCGCTGAAGACGAGGGAGACGGTCAGGGAGGATTTGGATTGGGAGGATCCCGAGGGAGATGGGACAGGAGGAGTGGTGGCGGTGGGCACGGAATGGATGGGACAGAATACCTAGATTTTAGGGTTGCTCAAAATATATAGTAAGTTGGACTAGGTTGAGACTATTTGATCCCTCTGATCGCGCGTTCATCACACATCACAATCTCGATCTGAAACAGACACAACATGTTTCATTCCTTTCGTCTGGCGGCAAATCCTGCCCAGGAACAACAACAGCCTTAAGCACAGCTTTTGGAGCTTGCTTCGAGCAACAAGAACGTCGGGAAATGAGTCAACTGCGGGAGCATCGAGAGCACGCTTTGTTCAATCTGATTACCTCACAACTACTTCCATACTTTGTTTATCCCTATTGGCCCGCTCTGGCTAACCCAAAACTCGCTCATAATAGCGGAAAGAGGGCCGCGCCCGGTTCCAAGCACAACAGATCCTATGTCTTCTTATACATTAATTATGCCAATTCGGGAGCTTCATCATTTGTATCGTTCACTCCCAGTGCGACTATGACGAGAGTTATGTGGATGACTGTACAAGAAGGATATGATAAATGCGCGATGTTTTTTCCGACATCGACAATGGAAGAACATACTATCTATTGCTTCGTACAGATCTAACCAATATAGAAGGAACAGGTCAGGTAAACAGATGTGCCGAACTCTCACCTTTATTGACAAAACCCCTAACACCTATATACCTGATGTCTACACACGTTTCTACTCTTGTAGACTATGTTGGGCCTCCAAGCGCAGAGGTTTGTAGGACAGCAGCAATTTCCCTCAAGTGGATGACCTAAGGTTTATCGAACTCAGGGAAGTAGAGGTTGAAGATGGTCTCTCTCAAGCAACCCTGCAACTAAGATACAAGAAGTCTCTTGTGTCCCCAACACACCTAATACACTTGTTAGATGTATAGGTGCACTAGTTCGGCGAAGAGATGTTAAATGGCAAGTGATATGGATGGCAAAACAAAGTAATATAAATCTGTAATAAAAAGTGCAGCAAGCAAACAAGTGGTAAACGTGAGCACAAATGGTATTGCAATGGTGGAAACAAGGCCTAGGGATCATACTTTCACTAGTGGCAACTCCCAACAACATTAACATAATCGAATCACATGATATTTCTCATAAAACATGCAATGGAGACGCACCCGGAGGTCATTCCTTCGTGGTCAAGAGACGACGAGAATTATGTAGGGCTACAAAAGCATACCTCAAAGTTCGTAGTTCTCAATCTAAGGATTTCCGAATGTCACCGCGGCCATCCAAAGAGAGTCCCACAATCACCACAACATATCTAAAGGATAGTCAAAGACAAGCACCAAGAGACTCTCAATCTTCAATCAACACACAAGAGAGGAAATCACTCATGAAAATATTTTTCTAATCCATGTCCTATAGACCGCTGTCACCTTGGTCTCGGGGATTATACTAGATAAAGACAAGTGAGTACATCAATCCAATACATAGAGGAAGGGGAAATATCATGGGATCACCCTAGATTAACATAGCCTATGATCACAACGAAGATCACATCATGGGAGAGAGAGATAACCACATAGCTACACGTACGAGCCCTCGGCCCGGAGAAGACTACTCACACATGGACATGGTGAGGAGGAGGTTGATGATGGTGTTGATGGAGAGGTGCAGCCCCGCGAGGAGGAGATGGCCGGCGGCAGCCACGGAGGCGGCGGCGGCGGCCCTTGGTGGCGCGGCGGCGGCGGCCCTAGGGGGCAGCGGCTTCTTGGCCCCCCTTCTTCCTTGTGGATGGTGCTGCAATGGTACTGGTCCTCGCCTCCAAGACGGCGGCTCATGAGGAGGAAAATTCGTGGCCCTTGGTGACCTAGGTTTCCTCTTTTTATATAGATTCTCGGATTCCCGTCATCAGATTTTGGGCCTCAGTAAAACGGGCTTTACTCGGCCGTCCGGACTCCGATTTGGACGAATTTTATATCCAGAAGCATCGCCTCGAAATTCCCCACAACTTTTGCAACTAGATTTTTTTCCGTTTGACGTCATCTTCGTGCCGGAACGTGACCATCTTTAAAAAACGTTCTCAGACAGATTTCAGGAAAGTCAGAGTCCTACTCCAATACGTCTCCTTTTGCGTTTTTGTCAATTTCCAAGTAATTCCTACACAATAAAGTGTAAAACAAGAACATTGTGCACTTTTGCAACCATTAGTAGGTTAGTCCAAATATGATCAAAAAGTGTATGGAAGTGCATAAATATCATAGCAATATCACACAAAAAGGGCATGGAGCAAGCAGAAATTATAGATACGTTTTGGACGTATCAACATCCCCAAGCTTAATTCCTGCTCGTCCTCGAGTAGGTAAATGATAACAAGCATAATTTCCGTGGTGACATGCTATTAACCATATAAGGACTTTTCATAGTCACATGACAAAAGCTTACCGAGACAATGAATCTGTAGTGATTAAGTTGCCTCATGAAAAAATCACAAAGAACTGAAAGTTTTACAACATGATACTGAAACATCAAATAGGTTTGTAATGAGCATGGTGTGCAAATATGATAAAGTGGTATCTCGCTTGCCCCCTTTAGTGAAGAAAAACATAAATGCAGGGGCACCTCCAAGGTTTAAGTGACGACTAGATACAATGATTTCAGAATAAACGATATCATAATCATGCAAAAGACAATGGTACTTTGGGACAATGCACATTACACTCAGAATGACAATCATGCTCTAAATAGAAGGTGCTTTAAAGAAGGTGGAGACTCTCAAACCGTGGCTTTTGTTGGCAAGGTTGAAAACCCGTGGTCGGAAACAAAAACTAAACATATACCATAGCTCTTGGTTTTAAAAACAGAGGTAATATTTTTTTTAGATATGCATGTTTCATCAACGAATGCTAGCAGATAACTCAATTACTTCTTGATCTGGACAAGTTTCGAGGAACGGCTCCCGAATGAGGGCGATCACATCCTCTTAATCTCCTTTGTTTATCATTGCCAAAGTTTTCTGATTTCTCATGAACAAAGCGTGAAGGAGGGTTTGTTTGTTGTATTATTTTTTAATGAGCCGGACGCACTCTATGCCAGTTCCTTCTCGTATTATGGGTTTGCACATTAGACATGCAATCCCGGGGTGAAGCTTGTCCAACTTAAAAAGATCATGAATTAACTACTACTTCCTCATGAGCTAAAACAGAGGCACAAAATAGAAATGCTTTTTTTTGAATAATTTCGAGATGGTACATGAAAGTCTTCGTTAGGAATGGCAGGTAAATACCATGTATAGGAAGGTATGGTGGACTCATATGGCATAACTGGTTTAAAGGATTTTGGATGCACAAGCAGTCATGTAACGCCCCGGACACACCCGCCGGTGGTCGTTACTCCTGGAGGGATCTAGACTGGCCTCACATATCAATACTAGTCTTTTCTGCGCACTTTGTCCTCACTCGTGTGCACCCGGGAGCAACTTCCCGGTCGGTCACCCATCCTGAAACTACTCCAAGCTGAGCACGCTTAACTTTGGAGTTCTATCCGAATGGGCTCCCGGAAAAGAAGGAATTCCTTATATATATATGAGTAGTCTATCATCCCTAATAAGCCAGGCCATCACAAGTCAGTCCGCTTAGTACAGGCGAAGGTTAGCAAAAGAATGAGAGCGACCAACTAAAAGAGCAATGACGGTCATAATCATGTAGAGCGACAAAGCAACATTGAATCGGGCATGGAAGTTATATCGCTACTCAGAAATTAAAGATCATCAAGGCTTGATAGACTTTCTTTACAGTCTTAAATATGCGTGAGCATATGCCAAGTCAATCAAAATAAATTCTTGAAGGAAGATATCACTAAACCATACCACATCATAGGCAAACAAATCATGTTGGTACTCCAATAACACATTGATAACCCCCCCCCAAGCTATTTGAGTCTAACCATAAGAAAACATTAACTACTAAGCACCATTATGCACATAGCATTTTTATCATAGACATATCAACCAATGCAACAGAAGCCAACTCTCTTAACAAGATAAGCATGATAACTAAAGAGAGTTCCAGCGACCAACTAAACAAAAGCTCTTTAAAGAGATAAGCATGAAAATTAAGAGCTGAACATGATAGTAGCTATTGAAAGACAAAGAACACACACAGCAAAGATAGACATGAAAATTCTATGTTGTGTTCTAGGTTGAAGTGAAGCGTGTTTCTCTCCCACACAAAGAAAGCTGAGTTCCAACTCGTTATGAACAGCAAGCAAAGCTAAAGAAAACTAAAAAGGAAACTAAAAGCAAGACGCTCCAAGCATAGCACATAACACATGAAGTGATAAAAATATAGTGGAACGAACGACGAACTGATAATTGTTGATGGAGAAGGGGATGCACGGGGGCATCCCCAAGCTTAGACGCTTGAGTCTTCTTGAATATGTCTTGGGGGTGCACGGGGGCATCCCCAAGCTTGAGCGTTTGACACTCCTGAATCTTTTTATCATCTTCCCTCGCACACTTGAAAACTCCCTTCATACGTAACTCATCATAATCTGATTAGCGAGGTTAGTACCCATAATAAAATAATTTTTCCTTGCTGGAAATAAGGATATTCTTGAAGGTCTACTGTTTCTCAAGATTGACAAAAGGTTTTTGCAAAGAAAAAGCAAGCTTAAGGTTTGCAAAATGAAGGAAAGGCAAAACAGGACAGAATCTGTGGAAAACAGACCAGCAGGTAGTAAATGATTTTTTCGGGGCACTTCTGCAACTCAAATAAAAAACTCAGAACAGACGCCCGAAAGCCAATTGTATAGAGCACGCTGTCGAAAAAATTCAGACCAAAAAGATGATCTGGTGATTTTATACGAATTGTTCTGTCCAATGACAGAATCTGTTTCCTGGACAGCACGTCACAACTTTTGAACTTTCTTGCAATCAGAGGCTACACTTGGCACAAAGCTGAAAAGTAAAGATACAATGATGATGCTACTGTAGTAACAAACATCAAGACCACTAAAAACTAAAAGAACAAACTGAAAGTAAAGATAACAAGGGTTGTCTCCCTAGAGCTCTTTCTTTATAGCCATAAAGATAGGCTTAAGACTTTAATGATGGTCTCGTAGGAATAAGAGTTGAAGAACAAAAGAGAGCATCAAGAAGCATATATAAAACATATTTAAGTCTAACATACTTCCTATGCATGGGAATGTTGTAAGAAAATAAATTATTGAAGCATAAAGCAACTAGCATAGGAAGGCAGAACAAGCATAACTTCAAAATATTCACCATAAAGAGAGGGAACTTGATATTATTGAAATATCTATAAGCATATGTTCCCTTCTCATAATAATTTTCAGTGGGATCACGAATAAACTCAACAATATAAGCATCACATAAAGCATTGTTACCATGATCCACATGCAAAAAAGTGTCATTACTCTTCATATAAGCAAAATCTTTCTTATTAGGAATAGTGAGAGTAAGACTATCATAACCATCATGGTAATCATCGTATTTAGGAGGCATATCATAATCATAATAAATTTTATCCTCAATAGTAGGTGGACTGAAAATATCATATTCATCATTGTAATCATCATATATAGGAGGCATAGTATCATCAAAGTAAATTTTCTCCTCAAAAGTTGGGGGACTAAAAATATCATGTTCATCAAACGTCACTACAAGAGATCAGGCCTACTGTGACGAGCCAAAATATGTCATCGAATTGTTGATAACGTCACAAATTACCCCTGGGTGACGTTTTATGGGCGTCACAAGCACCGTCACAGAATCCCCGTCACAAATTACTCCTAGTGACGGCGCGCACAAAATAATGTCACCGAATATGGGACCTTCGGTGACGTTTTCTATAACATCAACAATTTGCTATTTCTATGACAGACAATTAATGTCATGTGTTAGGAGTAAATATGCCATATTATACCATATTCAGTGACGAGGCATCATCACCCGCACATATATTCCCACTATTAGCTTCACTACTTTCATTATTGATGAAGGCGACATCATCAAATTTCAGATAATTCGCAATGAATTATCGAATCCACTATATGGCAAATGCTTATCGCAGAAAGTATTTATTCACATCACATTATACAAAAAAGTTAAGAGCCAAATCACATTATAAATAGGAATTAAAGACAATTCATAGTATTATTTATCCCATCTGTCAGCCAAATCATCTTCTAAATAGAAATGAAAATAACAAATATCACAGACTCAAGTCTGACACGAGAATAGATAAGACAAAAAGTAATATTTAGATAACTAAAAGACCACTTATGTTGTCCTGATGATTGCAATGTATGATTAAACAACTATCTTTCTTTCACAAAATGACGGCCTTCTTGCACCATTAGGTTGGACTGATTTGCTTGTTGAGTTGCTTGAGCCCTTAAAAGAAATCCAATCAGGTTATCCATCTCATGATGCTTGTTTTGCCAGGCTTCATTCTTCTCTTGTTGGCTCTTCTTTGCATCTCTTCAAATTCTCTATCTTGTACTTCATGTCTCGTGGCTAAATCCTCCTGGTGCCTATAAATTGATGAAACATAACAGCGTGTTGCACCTTAATGAGATGAAAACATATAGATAACAAGGCACAAGAGTACCACTAAGAAACTTACAATCTATCGAATTATGAATCTTAGTACATTATTAACTAGATTTGCTGGTATGCGGATGGGTCAATAAAACAGTAAGTTAGTTTAGCAGAACAAGAATACACAAACTTGTATAAAAAATTGTTAGTCAAAATATTTTACATGGATCACTGCTGCACTTTTAAATAGTGTGCCACTTATAGTTTTAAGAAGTATCTGAGTAATTAGTGAGGGCACTTGGGCAGCAGATGGTAATGCACTATAGTGATCTACTAAAGATATTTCATAATTAGTTGCATAAGTATAGTTGTTTGACGCTTTGGTTACTACAGAAGTTTAGATCAGCCCATCACAAAAAAAATCAGTAATGTACTACAAAATCACAGAGAAAAACAAACAAAAAATGTTTCTTTAGTAAGGAGTGACATCCATTCATCCATTCAATATATTGAACAATCTCAGAACGATGCAATATCCAAAGTTCATCACCCAACCATAGTAGGCCACCTTATTATTATTAACTGTGTGTTTTCTCATCTCTGAATTGATTCAAACATGCTATGAATTTGGTAGTTCATCACTATATAGTACTAGTACTGTAAGCTACACTATTTGAAATGGTTGTGTGCTTACTCATCTTCTTCTGCAGCCACAGCTAATTGTGGGTAAGCCTCCATTTCCAAAAACAGCTAATTGTGTACTCGCACTGCTGTTGTACGATGCTCCCTCAATCTAAATATAACAAATAAATATATAAGTTATGGGCAAAGGAAGTACGCGATGAGCTTTAATGTTAGGCGTACACAACCAGGTAAGGAATTATCCAGTATTGCATTGTAAGGAAATAGAAAGTGGAGAAGCAAGTAGTAATGAGAACAAGCTTCAGACTGTACCAACATAGCAAGGCCGATATGATTATCTTGATATTGCAAACCCAATCTGCTACCTACAGTAAGCAGTCGACAAATGCACCTACGTTTACAGAATAAAACAGAGAAGAGAAACAATATAATGACAAGTCTTCACATGCAGAAAAAATATTACAGTATAACATAATTATTTTCTCTTTCACCAAGCAGTATTAGCCCATGATAGGAGCCCTCGACATATCTATACCTTGTTAAATTATCACAGAATATTAATTTATTGTCCATAAGACCATAACTACTAATAAAAGGCAATTCCTAGTACGGTTTCATTGTTAAATGTTAATGCTCTGAACGTAGAGTCTAGTCACATATTAAATGTTCTGGAGACTACATGATCTTGCAGCTTAAAGTGGAAACGCGAGTTGAAATTATTCATTGTATAAATTTAGAGACAGGGAGGAACATATACGTATAAACCATACCTTTGAGAAGAGCAAATGGCATTGATCTTACTCCTTATCTAGATGAACTGCGACAAGGAAAAGGATATCTTAAATAGGTGGTTAGAAGAATCAAATTACAGATCACAAATCTTACATCCGGAAATTATTGAAGAAATAAGAAAGCAAGGAAATATACCCTCGAATAGTTGGAAGGGGACCAGATCTACTGGTATTGCAGCGGGGTTCCTTGCAGAGTTTCTCATCCATCCCCTAGCCTCACTGCATCATCGGGTTGCCTCTCCCAAACCTGTTGTCTCCAGCCGCCGCCATCTTGTTGGTCGCTGGACGAAACCAAACTTCTAAATCAGCATCAAATCTCAAGTAGTGGGTGATGGAGGGGTGGTGAGGCAACGTCCAGATCTTGGTAAGGCACTGGAATGGGTGATGGTGAGGATGAGGCGAGGGGCTATGATTTTGCCTGTAGATGCTAGCGACTTCGATGTCGCGGTTGGCGGATCCGATCTCGGCTGGCGAGGCGTGGCGGCCGGTCCTTGTGTTGAGCGAGCGCGGCGGCCGGGGCTTGATGGGAGAGTGGGCGAGCAGCCGTCATTGGGGAAGGATTACGCGGCTGGTGCCGCAGGGTGCGCCGGCGGCGTGATCCTCAAATCTCGCTGCTGGATGCAGTCGTGGGGTAGAGGGGGTGGAGATGGGGATAGAAATTGGAGGGAGTTGGTTCCGCGCAGCTGAAAAAACAAGGGCGGATAATTAACTGGATGCGGCAATATTTTAGAAAAGTGGAGCCAAAAGTGTTTTTAGTGGAAAGGGGATAGTTTATTTTCGAGTTAAATACAGTAGTATGTAAATGAAATGGCAAATGATTTAAAAGTCGTGTAACTCGTACAAAAACAAAATGATGTGGTTTGTTGGATGTAAATTATTATTTTGGAAGAAATCTACCTAAATACACGTGGAAAGTTGTACATAGCGACCTTATAATTATGAAGAAAAGTACTTCAAAGTGATAGCATGAACTGATTGTTTTCAAATAGTAATGTTACAAGAGTCTGCACTCCAAGATGTGAACTTATAGAGACATTTGTATGACACGGATATAGGCCAATGTTGAAATATATGAGATAAATGGCCTCAAATTGATCAATTTTCAAATTTCGAGATAAAACGAAACAAGTGATGTGACATACGCATCATCTCACGAACATCCATACAAAAAAATTCCATCCACTCTTATTTCCATTTTCTTGAGATAGGACGAAACAACTATAGCGCCATGGGCACCAGTTCACGAAAATA
Source organism: Secale cereale (assembly GCA_902687465.1). NCBI lineage: Eukaryota > Viridiplantae > Streptophyta > Magnoliopsida > Poales > Poaceae > Secale > Secale cereale. The sequence continues at coordinate 39,600,579 of LR738710.1, read as the reverse complement.
TAAAATAACTTTCTTCCCGACAACTATTTAGTTCCATTAGACAAAACAAAATAAGTTAAGTGTTCAATAGTATGTGAAGAAACTGGGACGAATCCCATTACAGACACCATCGTGTGGGTCCTATCACTCAATAAATCATGAAGCGGTTGTGGTAGGCCCCACTGCTAGACATTACACAACGAAAGAAAGAACGACACACATTCGTAGATATTCGTGACTCTAGTAGATCCATCATGGAAATTACCGAATCGTCACAGAAATTGGTAGCCGGGTGGGGCTCAACGACCGCGTGATTCAGTGACATTAAACGTCACCGGTTTGTTGTAATAAGTGAAGCCACTTAAAAAATGTCACATATTAGGTATTTCTGTGATGTTCTCAACCATTGTCACCAGGATTTTCGTCACAGTATGTCAATTTTCTTGTAGTGCGTGTCATCCCCAAGCTTAGAGCTTTCCATGTCATTAGCAATATTGATATTAAATAAAAACATACTAATAACATCACCACCATCATGATTGTTATGCAAATAATAAAGTTCCAAATGTTTTTTAATTTTCTCTTCGAACACATCATGTCCAAGTTCAAGATAGAGCTTATAAAGCTCTCTCATATTTTTGTTGTTTTCCATTAAGCAAAACTAGTGAAATAAAAACAAGAAACAAAAAGATTTAATTGCAAGATCTAAAGATATACCTTCAAGCACTCACCTCCCCGGCAACGGCGCCAGAAATAGCTTGATGTCTACACACGCTTCTACTCTTGTAGACTATGTTGGGCCTCCAAGCACAGAGGTTTGTAGGACAGCAGCAATTTCCCTCAAGTGGATGACCTAAGGTTTATCGAACTCAGGGAAGTAGAGGTTGAAGATGGTCTCTCTCAAGCAACCCTGCAACTAAGATACAAGAAGTCTCTTGTGTCCCCAGCACACCTAATACATTTGTTAGATGTATAGGTGCACTTGTTCGGCGAAGAGATGTTAAATGGCAAGTGATTTGGATGGGAAAACAAAGTAATATAAATCTGTAATAAAAAGTGCAGCAAGCAAACAAGTGGTAAACGTGAGCACAAATGGTATTGCAATGGTGGAAACAAGGCCTAGGGATCATACTTTCACTAGTGGCAACTCCCAACAACATTAACATAATCGAATCACATGATATTTCTCATAAAACATGCAATGGAGACGCACCCGGAGGTCATTCCTTCGTGGTCAAGAGACGACGAGAATTATGTAGGGCTACAAAAGCATACCTCAAAGTTCGTAGTTCTCAATCTAAGGATTTCCGAATGTCACCGCGGCCATCCAAAGAGAGTCCCACAATCACCACAACATATCTAAAGGATAGTCAAAGACAAGCACCAAGAGACTCTCAATCTTCAATCAACACACAAGAGAGGAAATCACTCATGAAAATATTTTTCTAATCCATGTCCTATAGACTGCTGTCACCTTGGTCTCGGGCATTATACTAGATAAAGACAAGTGAGTACATCAATCCAATACATAGAGGAAAGGGAAATATCATGGGATCACCCTAGATTAACATAGCCTATGATCACAACGAAGATCACATCATGGGAGAGAGAGATAACCACATAGCTACATGTACGAGCCCTCGGCCCCGGAGAAGACTACTCACACATGGACATGGTGAGGAGGAGGTTGATGATGGTGTTGATGGAGAGGTGCAGCCCCGCGAGGAGGAGATGGCCGGCGACAGCCACGGAGGCGGCGGCGGCGGCCCTTGGTGGCGCGTCGGCGGCGGCGGCCCTAGGGGGCGGCGGCGGCCCTCCGGGCGGCGGCGGCCCTAGGGGCAGCGGCTCCTTGGCCCCCCATCTTCCTTGTGGATGGTGCTGCAATGGTGCTGGTCCTCCCCTCCAAGACGGCGGCTCGGGAGGAGGAAAATCCGTGGCCCTTGGTGACCTAGGTTTCCTCTCTTTATATAGATTCTCGGATTCCCGTCATCAGATTTTGGGCCTCAGTAAAACGGGCTTTACTCGGCCATCCGGACTCCGATTTGGACGAATTTTATATCCAGAAGCATCGCCTCGAAATTCCTCACAACTTTCGCAACTAGACTTTTTCCGTTTGACGTCGTCTTCAGGCCGGAACGTGACCAT
>LR738710.1:39588455-39593455 GCA_902687465.1 Secale cereale | reverse complement strand
AGAGGAAAACATTTCCTTAAAGAAAAAAATGGAAAAAATGGAGGAGGAGAAGATGGAATTGGAGTTGCATGTTGCGGAAGTCATCGATGATCACAAGATCAAGATGGACCCTATTGTCGAGAGGTTAAATTTAGTTGAAGAAGAAAACAAATTCTTGAAGGAAAAAATAAAAAAAATTGTGGACGAGAAGATGATATTGGAGTTGCATGTTGCGGATGTCGTCGATGATCACAAGATCAAGATGGATGCAATGCGGTTGAAGATTAAAAAGATTAGAAAATATGCCATTCATACCGAGGCTTGGTATCATTATGCCGTTGGATCAATTGTTTCCTTGGTTGCGATTATGATCGCATTTGTTTTCGCATTGAAAAGTTTTACATAGTTTCGATGTGTATGGAGAGCTATATGTTGTTAGATGAGAACTATATATGTATGTACTTTGGTTTTAATGTGATGATGAACTTTTATCCATTTGGTCACTTAATTATCTATTTATGATGTTCTGTAATGGTTTTTGACACACTTAATTATATATAATGCACGCAGATGAACCGGCAATGGATGTACGGTGACAGACACACCTCCGAGTACATTAAGGGCGTGCATGAGTTTCTAAATGCGGCTGAGGCAAACAAGCAGAATGGTTTTATGTGTTGTCCATGCACTAAATGTGTGAATACGATGTCTTACTCTAACCGGAAAATCCTTCACTCCCACCTGCTTTACAAGGGTTTCATGCCACACTATAATGTTTGGACGAGGCACGGAGAAATAGGGGTTATGATGGAAGACGGTGAAGAAGAAGAGTACGATGACAACTATGTGCCCGCTGAATACGGTGATGCTGCAATGGGGGGAGCTGGTGAAGATCAAGAGGAACCAGACGATGTGCCCAATGATGCTGCAACGGGTGAAGCTGCTGAAGATCAAGAGGAACCAAATGATGATCTCCGCCGGGTCATTGTCGATGCAAGGACACAATGCGAAAGTCAAAAGGAGAAGCTGAAGTTCGATCGCATGTTAGAGGATCACAAAAAAGGGTTGTACCCCAATTGCGAAGATGGCAACACAAAGCTCGGTACCGTACTGGAATTGCTGCAGTGGAAGGCAGAGAATGCTGTGGCTGACAAAGGATTTGAGAAGCTACTGAAAATATTAAAGAAGAAGCTTCCGAAGGATAACGAATTGCCCGACAGTACATATGCAACAAAGAAGGTCGTATGCCCTCTAGGATTGGAGGTGCAAAAGATACATGCATGCCCTAATGACTGCATCCTCTACCGCGGTGCATACAAGGATCTGAACGCATGCCCGGTACACGGTGCATTGCTGTATAAGATCAGACGAGATGACCCTGGTGATGTTGATGGCGAGCCCGCCAGGAAGAGGGTTCCTGCGAAGGTGATGTGGTATGCTCCTATAATACCACGGTTGAAACGTTTGTTTAGAAACAGAGAGCATGCCAAGTTGATGCGATGGCACAGTGAGGACCGTAAGAAAGACGGGAAGTTGAGAGCACCCGCTGACGGGTCGCAGTGGAGAAAAATCGAGAGAAAGTACTGGGAGGAGTTTGGAAAGGACGCAAGGAACGTTTGGTTTGCTTTAAGCGCGGATGGCATTAATCCTTTCGGGGAGCAGAGCAGCAATCACAGCACCTGGCCCGTGACTCTATGTATGTATAACCTTCCTCCTTGGATGTGCATGAAGCGGAAGTTCATTATGATGCCAGTTCTCATCCAAGGCCCTAAGCAACCCGGCAACGACATTGATGTGTACCTAAGGCCATTAGTTGAAGAACTTTTACAGTTGTGGAATGGAAACGGTGTACGTGCGTGGGATGAGCACAGACAGGAGGAATTTGACCTAAAGGCGTTGCTGTTCGTGACCATCAACGATTGGCCCGCTCTCAGTAACCTTTCAGGACAGACAAACAAAGGATACCACGCATGCATGCACTGTTTAGATGACACTGAAAGTATATACCTGGACAAGTGCAGGAAGAATGTGTATCTGGGCCATCGTCGATTTCTTCCGACCAACCATCAATGTCGAAAGAAAGGCAAGCATTTCAAAGGCGAGGCAGATCACCGGAAGAAGCCCGCCATGCGTACCGGTGATCACGTACTTGCTATGGTTAATGATTTACACGTAATCTTTGGAAAGGGCCCCGGCGCACTAGCTGTTCCGAATGACGTTGAGGGACACGCACCCATGTGGAAGAAGAAATCTATATTTTGGGACCTACCCTACTGGAAAGACCTAGAGGTCCGCTCTTCAATCGACGTGATGCACGTGACGAAGAACCTTTGCGTGAACCTGCTAGGCTTCTTGGGCGTGTATGGAAAGACAAAAGATACAACTGAGGCACGGGAGGACCTGCAACGTTTGCACGAAAAAGATGGCATCCCTCCAAAGCAGTATGAAGGTCCTGCCAGCTATGCTCTTACGAAAGAAGAGAAAGAAATCTTCTTTGAATGCCTGCTCAGTATGAAGGTCCCGACTGGCTTCTCGTCGAATATAAAGGGAATAATAAATATGGCAGAGAAAAAGTTCCAGAACCTAAAGTCTCATGACTGCCATGTGATTATGACGCAACTGCTTCCGGTTGCATTGAGGGGGCTTCTACCGGAAAACGTCCGATTAGCCATTGTGAAGCTATGTGCATTCCTCAATGCAATCTCTCAGAAGGTGATCGATCCAGAAATCGTACCAAGGCTAAGGAGTGATGTGGCGCAGTGTCTTGTCCGTTTCGAGCTTGTGTTCCCACCATCCTTCTTCAATATCATGACACACGTCCTAGTTCATCTAGTCGACGAGATTGTCATTCTGGGGCCCGTATTTCTACACAATATGTTCCCCTTTGAGAGGTTCATGGGAGTCCTAAAGAAATATGTCTGTAACCGCGCCAGGCCAGAAGGAAGCATCTCCATGGGCCATCAAACAGAGGATGTCATCGGGTTTTGTGTTGACTTCACTCCTGGCCTTAATAAGATAGGTCTCCCTAAATCGCGGTACAAGGGGAGACTGACTGGAAAAGGCACGCTTGGAAGGGACTCAATAATATGCAGGGACGGATATTCTTGGTCCCAAGCACACTACATAGTTCTACAGAACTCTACATTAGTGACCCCGTATGTCGATGAACACAAGAACAGTCTGCGCTCCAAACACCCGGAGTAGTGCGACGACTGGATTACATGTGAACACATCAGGACTTTCAGCAGTTGGTTGGAAACACGTCTCAGAGGTGACAACACTGTTTGTGATGAGTTGTACTTGTTGTCCAGGGGACCATCTTCGACTGTATTGATTTACAAAGGATACGAGATAAATGGGAATACATTTTACATGATTGTCCAAGATCAAAAGAGCACCAACCAAAACAGCGGTGTCCGCTTTGATGCAACAACCGAGAGGGGAAAGGACACATATTATGGTTACATAGTGGACATATGGGAACTTGACTACGGACATGATTTTAAGGTCCCTTTGTTTAAGTGCAAATGGGTCAATCTGTCAGGAGGCGGGGTACAGGTAGACCCACAGTACAGAATGACAATAGTGGATTTGAAAAATCTTGGATACACTAACGAACCGTTCGTCCTAGCCAATGATGTGGCACAAGTTATCTATGTGAAGGACATGTCTACCAAACCGAGAAAAAGAAAAGATAAGGAAGCGAATACATCATACGATGAGCTAAAGCGCCACATAGTTTTTTCAGGAAAAAGGGACATCCTAGGAGTGGAGGGCAAGACAGACATGTCTGAAGATTATGAAAAGTTTCATGAAATTCCTCCCTTCAAAGTCAAGGCTGACCCAAGCATCCTAATAAACGATGAAGATTATCCATGGTTACGGCGCAATAAGCAAATGACACAAGCGAAGAAAAAGTAAAGACTTTTTCCGACAACTATTATGATGATACCATGCCAACTTTGTAACAAACGAGTATGATACCATTGTCCGTTTGTACTATTCAAATTTGCACTAACAGAAAGTTTGTAATTGGTTTTACCAGAAAGAATTAAAAAATAAAGCAAAAAACAAAAGAAAATAAATAATGCAGAAAACAAAAAAAACTTGCAAAAAAAATAAAAAATAGCAACAATAAGTATTTCATTGTAAGTAGAAACAATATAAAATAAATAAAGCAACAAAGAAAACAAATAATTTCAAATTTAAACTATTCAAATTTGAATACTACTTGCACTAACAGAAAGTTTGTAATTGGTTTTACCAGAAAGAATTAAAAAATAAAGCAAAAAACAAAAGAAAATAAATAATGCAGAAAACAAAACAAAAAAACTTGCAAAAAATAGCAACAATAAGTATTTTGTTGTAAGTAGAAACAAAATAAAATAAATAAAGCAACAAAGAAATTAATGAAAGTTTATAATTTTTGTGACCTAAAAGAAAAAAAGAAATCACTAAAACACTATAAGTATTTAGTTGTAAGTAGAAATGAAAAAATAAATAGAAAAAAAGAAAAAAATGCCACCTACTGGGCCAGCACGGCCTGAATACGACTAGAAACCCAACCATGGGCCAGTATTCAGGCCCGCAGCAGGCCCAGTAGGCCCACAGGCATTGCACAGTCAAATTAGGCCCGTAAGCCTGCACTTCAGATGAGTTCGAGAGGAGAGAGGCAGCGCAGCTTATAAACTGGTGCTGGCCTCTCTCAACTAGCGAGGTGGGACTAAACTTCCCACCGCACCGCGCCAGCAAGGCCTTTGGTCCCGGTTGTTGGCACCAACCGGGACTAAAGGGTGGTATTAGTCCCGGTTGGTGGCACAAACCGGGACTAATACACCCCTTTAGTCCCGGTTGGTGCCACCAACCGGGACTAAAGGCCCCTCCTTCCCGCCCTTTGGGCTGCTGAAAAGAGACCTTTAGTCCCGGTTGGGGGCACCAACCGGGACTAAAGGGGTATTAGTCCCGGTTTGTGCCACCAACCGGGACTAATACTCCTCCTATATAACCAACACTTGCGAAAA
>LR738710.1:39530173-39587673 GCA_902687465.1 Secale cereale | reverse complement strand
CCGAGCAGTCGAGGGTCGAGGGGTCGAGAGAGGTTGCCTATCTAGTGTCAAAGTATTGAAGAATTCCATGACTTCATCATTTGCCAGAAGTAACCGGGGCATGTTGGTACGAAGTTATGCAAAGTTATTTTGGAACGGAGTTCCTGATAGGATAATCCGTATTTTGTTACGAATTATCTTATCTGGGACTCCGTTCCAAAACCACTTTGGAGAGCTTCGTACCATCATGCTATTGTTACTTTCGCCTAATGATGAAGTATTGGTTTTGTTGAATCCTTTGACACTAGACAAAATGTGACATGAGGGGGTCTAGGGTTGTGGATCGCCGAGCAGTCGAGGGTCGTCCAGGGGTCGAGGGTCGAAGCTAGTTCTACGTTTGCCATTAATATATCCATCTGTCATGTTTGAATAATAATTGGCATGTTGTAAATATTTGTAGAAACTATGGACGACAACACCCGAGACCTAGCACAAGAAGCGATGTTGATGGACATAATCGCAGACCGACAAAATGCCGTCTTGTCGTTTCTCAACGACACCGATGAGCAGGTGGAAAGAGAGCTGCAGTTGGAAGATCTAGGCTATGATATTGATGGCTCCGGTGACCCAATGCACATGGAAGAGGTAGACCGTGAGGACGGCTCCGGTGACCCAATGCCGGTGCAAGAAGGAGACCGTGATGCTGGCTCCGGTGACCGAACCGAGTCCGGCCAGGAGGTATATATGTTAGTTAAGCCTGTGTTGACTAGTTAATTGATGCATTCATTAACTCTCGTCTTTGTTCCTTTTTCTAGCCCTCCGGATCGAGCAAATCTTCGGTAAAGAGATGAGGCGCGAAGAAAAAGTTGAGGCCGGATGAAAAGTTTGAGATCTCAGAAATCTCGCGCTCCGGCGAGCCGATTGACCCCATCCGGACAAAGAACGCATTTGTTAATCAGTGCGGGGTTCTGGTTAGGGACAAGATCCCGATCAGCATCCATCAATGGTTAAAACCGGCTGCAAATGACGCTCAGGTGTCTTATGTCACTGATATGCAGAAAGAAGATCTTTGGACTGAGCTGAAGTCAAATTTCATCCTACCGACAGAGGATGATCCGGCGAATCCAGTTAAAGAGGACTTAATCAAGTCTGCTGCTCTTTCGAAGATGGCAGACCAATTCAGGGCATGGAAGAAAAAACAGAATAAGTTTGTCAAAGATAAAAAGACTCCAGAATTCGTGGGCATATATGAGAAGATCAAAGATGACTGGCCCGCATTTGTGGCCTATAAGACATCGGAAAAGAGTCAGAAGATGTCGGAGACAAACCGGATAAATGCTGCGAAGAAGAAGCATCACCATCGCACGGGGTCAGGTGGCTACCTCAGAGCCCGGCCTAAGTGGGCCAAGGCTGAGAATGATCTGCTTGAGAAAGGGATTGAACCAGAGACAATGCAATGGCCAGACCGTTGCCGGACTTGGTTCTTCGGGGCTGGCGGAACCTTGGACCCTGTATCAGGGAGGTGCATTTGGACGGACAAGCAATTGGAAACACCACTCAGGAAGATGCGGCAGTATATCAAAGCAGCGCATGAAGGGACGTTCTTCCCCGACAGAGAGAACGACGAGCTGACAATGGCCCTCGGGAATCCTGAGCACCCTGGACAGACACGAGGCACGCCAGGCTCCCTTCCCTGGCGTGCTGGGTTTCCGGACGCAGGCGGCTACAAAAGCCACGAGAGGAGGAAGAAAATGGAGCAGACCGAACTGCAGGCGCTGCGGGCCAGAATACAAGCGATAGAGGAACGGGAAGCAAATCGAGACAAAAGAATTGCCGAAGCTTCCCTCGAAGCTACCCCGCCATCTCAGCGGAGAAGCAGCGTGGCTTCCACCGAGCTGCTTCAGCCGGAGCCTGTCTTGACGGCTACTGCCAGGTATCCCGTGGATGCTATCACGTATGCACAAAATTGCCACCTTATGGCGCAGTGGATGAATCTGAAGGTCAAGGCGGCTGCTGGCTCTGTTAATCCTACTGGACCCGGCGACACTTTTCACTGCCGGCCGATTCTAGAAGGATATGCTAGGGTGATGGTGGATGAAATTACGGAGGGATTTGAGGAGCTCCAGCTTGACCACCCTACCGGTGAAGGGGAGACTCGGCTGGGTTCTTCACTGAAGACTCCATGCCTATGGCGGAAGGACCTCATCAACATTCTCAACTGGACGCCTCCGCCTCCTCCTCCTCCTCCTCCTCCTCCGGCGAGTCAGGGCACTCCGCCTCCTCCACCGCCTCCTCCTCCGGAGAGTGACGATCAGGGCACTCCGGCTCCTTCTCCGGCGCGTGGCGGCACTCCGCCTCCTTTGCTGCCGGCGCTGGTAGGTGGCTTCTCACCCCTCGTTGGTTACCCCAAGTGGAAGGTTTGAGATGCAGTGTAGCAGAAGATTTCCCTTGGCAATACCAAGGATCGATTCCCCTGAGACTCCCAGTTTCAACAAGAAGGTGTCAACTGCTAACGGCGCCAGATATTAGCAATCAACATGGACCTGCACACAGATACAAATAACTTTGCTCCCAACGAGTACAGAGAGGTTGTCAATCCCTCCGGCCTTGTAGTTTACAAAGGATCAAACGCGAGTGATAATAGTGATAGATATTGCAATAGTAAGTAAAAGCGGAAAAGTAAATAGCGGATGTGATCAATGATGGTAATATGGACCGGAGTCTCATGATGTTCACTAGTGATGTCTCTCTCCCAAAAGACGATAAAACAACTATGTGAGGTAAACGAATTACAGCTGGGCAATTGACAGAACCATGAACGCAAACCAATGCTAACTACATTGCAAGAAAGGTTGAGGCTCAAAGCATGGGCGGTACACCGAGGTAAGTAGACCGAAATCCATCTGCATCTACTACTAATCATCCACCTTGAGATATCTATCCAGAACATCTCGCTGGTATTAAGTTGCGAGTCCCACCCATAGTGTAAACTCAAAGCAACAGACAACTGCATTAAAAGAACTTTGCGTAAAGTAAACAATCCTTGCACCCGCGGGCACAAGCACCGTTGTTTTCCCCCTTATGGCAACAGCACATCCCCTAGACTCATGTTTCTGTCACTCAAAGTAGTCATCGAGGGGCATGAACCCACAATCAAGCATAACGTTCCCTCTTGGAGTCACTACCTACTACTTGGGCAAAGCAATAAATAACAACGGAGAACATGCAAGAATTACTTACGAACATAAATATAAAAGAGGTGAATCAAATATATTACTCATACACAATCTGAACATAATCTCATAATCCATCGGATCCCAGCAAACTCATCATAGCAACAGCATAAGGATTACATAGGTGCCTCGATCATGTAGGGCAGCTCACGAGGACTAATTAGTGAAGCACAAGAACGGGAGGAGAACATCACATAGCTACTGGTCATGGACTCATGGTCCAAGGGAGACTACTCACAACTCATCCGGGAGGCGTCCATGGTGGTGGAGAAGCTCCCGGTGGTGATCCTCCCCTCCGGCAGGGTGCCGGGAAGAGTTCTCCTGGTGCTCCCGATCTTGGAAGCGGCGGCGGCGGCGGAACAGAGATGAGATCGCGAAAAAGAGTTCCCGTCTCGAGGGTTTCGGGAGACGCTTTAAATATCTGCCAAAGGGGGGCATCAGCGGAGCCTCGGGGGGCCCAGGCGCCCCCCGGTGCGGCCCAGGGGGGGCGCGCCGCCAGGGCGCCTGGAGCCCTGGTGCCCCCCCCCCCGGTTGTACTTCGGGCGCAAGGTAGCTTCTGGAACGCTGATTTTTTTTATAATTTTTCTGGATTTTTCTTGGCAGTTCTCGTAACGTGAAAACCTGAAATACAAAAACAGCCGAAAACTGAAACTGGCACTGGGGTGCACTGAGTTAATAGGTTAGTCCAAATATGATCAAAAGTGTATGGAAGTGTATAAATATCATAGCAATATCACCCAAAAGAGGCATGGAGCAAGCAGAAATTATAGATACGTTTTGGACGTATCAACATCCCCAAGCTTAATTCCTGCTCGTCCTCGAGTAGGTAAATGATAACAAGAATAATTTCTGTGGTGACATGCTATTAACCATATAGGACTTTTTCATAGTCATATGACAAAAGCTTACTGAGACAATGAATCTATAGTAATTAAGTTGCCTCATGAGAAAATCACAAAGGACTGAAAGTTTTACAATATGATACTGAAACATCAAATAGATTTGTAATGAACATGATGTGCAAATATGATAAAGTGATATCTCGCTTGCCCCCTTTAGTGAAGCAAAACATAAATGCAGGGGCACCTCCAAGGTTTAAGTGATGACTAGATACAATGATTTCAGAATAAACGATATCACAATCATGCAAAAGACAATGCTACTTTGGGACAATGCACATTACACTCAGAATGACAATCATGCTCTCAGTAGTTGGTGCTTTTAAAAGAAGGTGGAGACTCTCGAACCGTGGCTTTTATTGGCAAGGTTGAAAACCCGTAATCGGAAACAAAGACAAAACATGTACCAGAGCTCTTGGTTTTAAAACAGAGGTAATAATAAAATATATTTTTTAGATCATGCATGTTTCGTCAACGAATGCTAGTAGATAACTCAATCACTTCTTGAGATGGACAAGTTTCGAGGAACGGCTCCCGAATGAGGACGATCACATCCTCTTAATCTCCTTTGTTTATCACTGCCAAAGTTTTCTGATTTCTCATGAACAAAGCGTGAAGGAGGGTTTGTTTGTTATATTATCTTTTTGAGCCGGGCGCACTCAATGCCAATTCCTTCTCGTATTATGGGTTTGCACATTATACATGCAATCCCGGGGTGAAGCTTGTCCAATCTTAAAAAGATCACGAATTAACTACTACTTCCTCATGAACTTACAACAGAGGCACAAAATAGGGATGCTTTTCTTTGAATAATTTCGAGATGGCACATGCAAGTCTTCGTTAAGAATGGCAGGTAAATACCATGTAGGAAGGTATGGTGGACTCATATGGCATAACTGGATTAAAGGGATGTGGATGCACAAGCAGCCAGTCCGCTTAGTACAGGTGGAGGTTAGCAAAAGACTGGGAGCGACCAACTAAGAGAGCAATGACGGTCATAATCATGCAGAGCGACAAAGCAACATTGAATCAGGCATGGAAGTTATATCGCTACTCAAAAACAAAAGATCATCAAGGCTTGACAGACTTTCTTTACAGTCTTAAATATGTGTGAGCATACGCCAAGTCAATCAAAATAAATTCTTGAAAGAAGATATTACTAAACCATACCATATCATAGGCAAACAAATCATGTTGGTACTCCAATAACACATTGGGAACCCCCCAGCTATTTGAGACTAACCATAAGAAAACATGAACTGCTAAGCGCCATTATGCACGTAGCATCTTTATCATTGACATATCAACCAATGCAACGGAAACAAACTCTCTTAATAAGATAATCATGATAGATAAAGAGAGTTCAAGCAACCAACTAAACAAAGCTCTTTAGAAAGATAAGCATGAATACTGAGAGCTGAACATGATAGTAGCTATTAAAAGACAAAGAACACACACAGCAAAGATAGACATGAAAATTCTATGTTATGTTCTAGGAAGAAGTGGAGCGTGTTTCTCTCCCACATAAAGAAAGCTGAGTTCCGACTCGTTATGAAAAGCTAAAGAAAATTAAAAGCAAGACGCTCCAAGCATAGAACATAACACATGAAGTGATAAAAATATAGTGGAACGAAAGACGAACTGATAATGTTGATGGAGAAGGGGATGCACGGGGGCATACCCAAGCTTAGACGCTTGAGTCTCCTTGAATATTTCTTGGGGGTGCATGGGGGCATCCCCAAGCTTGAGCGTTTGACACTCCTGGATCTTTTTATCATCTTCCCTCGCACACTTGAAAACTCCCTTCATACATAACTCATCATAATCTGATTAGCGAGGTTAGTACCCATAATAAAATAATTATACCTTGCTGGAAATAAGGATATTCTTGAATATCTACTGTTTCTCAAGATTGCCAAAAGCTTTTTGCAAAGAAAAAGCAAGCTCTAGGTTCGCAAAATGAAGGAAAGGCAAAACAGGACAGAATCTGTGAAAAACAGAACAGCAGGTAGTAAATGATTTGTTCGGGGCACTTCTGCAACTCTAATCAAAAAACTCAAAACAGATGCATGAAATACAATTATATAGAGAACGCTGTCGAAAAAATTCAGACCAAAAAGATGATCTGGTGATTTTATACGAATTTTTCTATCCAAGGACAGAATCTGTTTCCTGGACAGCACCTCACAACTTTTGAACTTTCTTGCAATCAGAGGCTATACTTGGCACAAAATTGAAAAGCAAAGATACAATGATGATGCTACAGTAGTAAACAACATCAAGACACAACAAAAGCAAAATAAATTTATTCATTGGGCTGCCTCCCAAAAGCGCTTTCTCTTATGCCTTTAAGCTAGGCATAATGCATAGAGATCAAGTTTTATCAAGAGTAAAAGAATAGCTAGCCCGTACAACGGACTCAAAAGGTAACTTAATCTTCTTTCGAGGGAAGTGTTCCATCCCTTTCTTGAGAGGAAACTGAAATTTTATATTACCCTCTTTCATGTCAATGATAGCACCAACGGTGCGCAAAAAGGGACGTCCCAAAATAATTGGACAAGAAGGATCACATTCAATATCCATAATAGTAAAATCAACGGGAACATAATTATCATTGACAACAATAAGAACATCGTCGATCCTCCCCAAAGGTTTCTTTATGGAAGAATCAACGAGACGAACACCAAAAGAACAAGAATCAAAAGGTTTCAATTTAAGCATATCATAAAGTCTTTTGGGCATAACAGAGGTACTAGCACCAACATCACATAATACATAGCAAGAGAAGTCATTCAATTTAATTTTTATCATAGGATCCCAACCATCTTCTAGCTTTCTAGGTATGGAGGCTTCTACTCTAAGTTTCTCCTCCCTAGCTTTGATAAGAGCATTAGTGATATGCTCTGTGAAGGCAAGGTTAAGCGTGCTAGTGCGGGGGTCTCTAGACATCTTGTGAAGGAAATCAATAACTTCGGTAAGAGTGCAATTATCAAAATCAAGGTCACGAGCATCAAGTAAAGTGGTAGTGGTGTCCTTTAGGTTCACTTGTTTGGTAGTTTCTATAGTCATAGCATCACCATTAATAGGTCCATTGGGACCAGGATTGCATTGGGTGCTAAGAGTTTGGATATCCTCAACAACTTGGATAGTAGCAACAGTGTGGTGGGTAGGAAGGCTCTTAATTCTATCTTCTTCCTCCCTTTATCTAGCCCATCTCTCTTTAAGTTTAGCCATCATCCTAATGATTTCATTAATTTGCACTTAGATAGCATTCATAGGAGTGACCTTCCTATCCTCAAGAGGAGAAGTTTTAATTTTAAGAAATGCTACCTCATTGGCTAAATTGTCTACCTTCAAAGAGAGATCACCTAGTTTGTTTAGTTTTTCTTCTACACTATTATTAAAAGCTTTTTGGGTAGTGATGAAATCCTTAAGCATAATCTCTAGTTCAGTAGTGGAGTTCTTGGTGCTAGGATAAGCATTGTTGTTCCCATAAGAATTAGAGGGGAACGGTCTAGGATTGCTACCAAAGTTACTCCTATAAGCATTGTTATTAAAATTGTTTCGAGAGATAAAGTTCACATCTACTTGTTCTTGAGCAATCAAAGAATTTAAAGGAACATCACGAGGATCAACAGAAGATTGCTTCGAAAGTAGAGACATGATCATGTCAACTTTTTCATTAAGGGAGGAAATCTCCTCGACAGAGTTTACCTTCCTACCTGTTGGAGCGCGTTCGGTGTGCCATTGGGAATAGTTGGTCATCATCTCATCGAGAAGCTTCGTGGCAGCACCAAGTGTAGTTGACATAAAGGTTCCTCCCGCGGCCGAATCTAACAAGTTCCGCGAGGTAAAGTTCAAGCCTGCATAAAAAGTTTGGATAACCATCCAAGTAGTCAAACCATGAGTAGGGCAGTTCTTGATAAGAGATTTCATACGTTCCCAAGCTTGGGCAACGTGTTCATTATCCAATTGTTTAAAATTCATTATGTTACTTCTTAGTTGGATAATTTTAGCAGGTGGATAGTATTTTCCAATAAAAGCATCTTTGCACTTGTCCCAAGAATCTATGCTATTTCTAGGCAAAGACTGAAACCAAATTTTAGCTCCTCCTCTCAAGGAGAAAGGAAAAAGCTTAAGCTTAACAATATTACCATCTATTTCTTGGTACTTTTGCATATCACAAAGTTCAACAAAATTATTCAAGTGTAAAGCAGCATCATCTCCAGCACCGGAGAATTGTTCTGTCATGACTAAGTTCAGTAAAGCAGGTTTAATTTCATATGAAGTTGCTGAAGTGGCAGGTGTAGTGATAGGTGTGCTGATAAATTCATCGTTGTTGTGACTAGTGAAGTCACACAACTTGGTGTTCTCGGTGGAACCCATAGTAGCAAGCAAGCAAGATAACTATTTTTGTGATTTTCTATAAAAGATACTAAAGCAAAAACTGTAAGGTAAACTAACAAGACTAAAAAGCAAAGGTAAAAGATAGCATGCAACTCCCCTATCCTGAAGAGTGGAGTCCCCGGCAACGGCGCCAGAAATTGCTTTGCTAGGTAGCTTCTCACCCCTCGTTGGTTACCCCAAGTGGAAGGTTTGAGATGCAGTGTAGCAGAAGATTTCCCTTGGCAATACCAAGGATCGATTCCCCTGAGACTCCCAGTTTCAACAAGAAGGTGTCAACTGCTAATGGCGCCAGATATTAGCAATCAACGTGGACCTGCACACAGATACAAATAACTTTGCTCCCAACGAGTACAGAGAGGTTGTCAATCCCTCCGGCCTTGTAGTTTACAAAGGATCAAACGCAAGTGATAATAGTGATAGATATTGCAATAGTAAGTAAAAGCGGAAAAGTAAATAGCAGATGTGATCAATGATGGTAATATGGACCGGAGTCTCATGATGTTCACTAGTGATGTCTCTCTCCCAAAAGACGATAAAACAGCTATGTGAGGTAAACGAATTACAGCTGGGCAATTGACAGAACCATGAACGCAAACCAATGCTAACTACATTGCAAGAAAGGTTGAGGCTCAAAGCATGGGTGGTACGCCGAGGTAAGTAGACCGAAATCCATCTGCATCTACTACTAATCATCCACCTTGAGATATCTATCCAGAACATCTCGCTGGTATTAAGTTGCGAGTCCCACCCATAGTGTAAACTCAAAGCAACAGACAACTGCATTAAAAGAACTTTGCGTAAAGTAAACAATCCTTGCACCCGCGGGCACAAGCACCGTTGTTTTCCCCTTGTGGCAACAGCACATCCCCTAGACTCATGTTTCTGTCACTCAAACTAGTCATCGAGGGGCATGAACCCACAATCAAGCATAACGTTCCCTCTTGGAGTCACTACCTACTACTTGGGCAAAGCAATAAATAACAACGGAGAACATGCAAGAATTACTTACGAACATAAATATAAAAGAGGTGAATCAAATATATTACTCATACACAATCTGAACATAATCTCATAATCCATTGGATCCCAGCAAACTCATCATAGCAACAGCATAAGGATTACATAGGTGCCTCGATCATGTAGGGCAGCTCACGAGGACTAATTAGTGAAGCACAAGAACGGGAAGAGAACATCACATAGCTACTGGTCATGGACTCATGGTCCAAGGGAGACTACTCACAACTCATCCGGGAGGCGTCCATGGTGGTGGAGAAGCTCCCGGTGGTGATCCTCCCCTCCGGCAGGGTGCCGGGAAGAGTTCTCCTGGTGCTCCCGATCTTGGAAGCGGCGGCGGCGGCGGAACAGAGATGAGATCGCGAAAAAGAGTTCCCGTCTCGAGGGTTTCGGGAGACGCTTTAAATATCTACCAAAGGGGGGCATCAGCGGAGCCTCGGGGGGCCCAGGCGCCCCCCCGGCGCGGCCCAGGGGGGGCGCGCCGCCAGGGCGCCTGGAGCCCTGGTGCCCCCCCCTCCCCGGTTGTACTTCGGGCGCAAGGTAGCTTCTGGAACGCTGATTTTTTATATAATTTTTCTGGATTTTTCCTGGCAGTTCTCGTAATGTGAAAACCTGAAATACAAAAACAGCCGAAAACAGAAACTGGCACTGGGGTGCACTGAGTTAATAGGTTAGTCCAAATATGATCAAAAGTGTATGGAAGTGTATAAATATCATAGCAATATCACCCAAAAGAGGCATGGAGCAAGCAGAAATTATAGATACGTTTTGGACGTATCAGGCGCGTGGCGGCACTCTGCCTCCTTCGCCGCCGGCGCGCCCGAGCAGCCAGCCTGCTCCTCCTTCTCCGCCTAGTCAGCAAGGGCGGAAGAGACCTGCCGCCGCTCCGGCTGCTCCTGCTCCGACGCGTAAGCAAGGAAAAAAGACAGCCGCTTCGTCTGGTCAGGCGACGTCTAGCAGTACAGCCAGAGGCGGGAGGCGATGCAGATTCGGTCCTTCTCTCACGCCTCTAGAGAAGTTACCATATGAGAGGTCCGACGAGGAAAACACGAAGATAGCTCAAGGCGAAGTGAAGGACTGGCTTGAAGGGTTGAAAGCACAGAGACATCCACCTCCGGAGGAGAAGATAAATGCGGTGAAAGCAAAGCGCACTCTTGCTGCCCTGAAGCAACCAGCGAAAAGTAAGCCGAAGGGCAACTATGACCGCATGATTCAAAAGATATTTCAAGAAGCGAAGCGGTCGGGAAGTACTAAAAGTGATCAAAGGTTAGCAGAAGGACGAGCTGGGAAACAAATTGCCCAGCTCGGCGAACAAGCGGACCAATCGTGCCCCCCGCTCAAGGTGTCTAGCGACATGGTCGCTAATGATCCGAGGATGGTGCCCGGTTATACCAATCTTGCAGATTACGTGTCCGACGATGTACAATATGATTTCTTGGACGTGCAGATAGAAAGATACGAGTACAAAAGCCTCTCATCAAAAATGAAAGATCTCTATCAACGAATATGCGAAGATTGCATGATTGGTACTTGAAAATCTCCAGAGAGTTTGGGGGGAGGGATAGCTTGTATTTGAGAGTTAAACCAGAGCATGACCTCGTTGGAATTGAACTGTTGCATGTTCCATTTGAGGAGTTCTATCAGTTTTTCAATCAATTGGCCCTCGATAAAACAACGGTCACCTGCTACTGTCTGTAAGTAGTACTACTTCTGTCATTAAGTCTCTCTATATAGCTGATCTTCATTGCATGTATTTATAATTATCCTCACTATATTATGCAGATTGAAGATCGTCGAATTGAAGAATAGACAAGTAGGTGATATTGGGTTCATTAACACATACCTCATAGATGCAACCGAGGTTAAATTGCGTCCCTCAGATACCGAGACCAACTTGCTACGATCGTTGGTGGTAAATGAAAACAAAGATATAATACTCTTTCCTTACAACTTCAAGTGAGTGTTACTGTCTTGTGCATATTTGGTTTCCCTTATATATCAGTCAAGGTTATAGTAATGTAATTGATGAGTTCATGCATGCGTGCGCAACTTCCACTATATTCTCTTAGAGATTAAGCTTGAGAAGGGAGTAGTAACTGTCTTGGACTCTAAACGTAAAGATCCCGAGGAGTATGCGGACATGACTCAAATGCTCGACAGGTAAGTTAAATCGATCAATATTATCCACCATGCATATCAGCAACTTCATTTCTGATATCAACTAATTGTTTTCTTTGTCTGGCAGGGTTTGGAGAAAATTCACCAAAAAAGCTCTGGGACTGCCGAAGAAGCTAGAATTTAGATACCCGAAAGTAAGTACTATATAGTAGCATGTTCCGCGCGCGCATCTCCTATATCTTGATTCAAGCGCTAGTTTCATCAATACCAATTTGGCATTCTTGCTTATCAGTTTGATTGACCTCTATTTCTTGTAAAGTGGTTGTGGCAGGAACCCGGGAATGATTACTGTGGATACTACATTTGCGAGTCCATCCGCCACACGACCTGTGAGCGGGGCTACTCTGAAGCACAATTTGAAGTGCGTAAGCAATTAATAATATTCACAAATTTATAGCATCATTTCATGTATTGACCCCCTACTTCAAATTAGATGTTTCGGATGCGGGATGAACTCCTAACACCAGATCGTCTGCGAGCAATTCAAGAGGAACTGGCGGCATTCTTCCTTGAACACGTGATCGCGCCAGACGGAGAATACTATGTGGACCATGCGTCCATCCTATAGGAGATTATATTTGTAAGAGATAATTATTGTATATATGTACCCGGTAGTGTCGGATAGATATACAAGAACTTGTTGTTCGACCAATCTCTCCGAGAAGGAGAGGTGGTCGATATTACTTCTCTCTGTATGCATATATATATATGTTGATTATACGATCTTCTGTTTCCTTCGTTTGCTTTACTAGCTAGCTACCTAGCTAGCGTGTCTAGTCCTCTCTATACGTATGTGTAGTACGTAGCGTCGACCAAGCACAGACATAAGAGAGAACACTTCTCTCTATTAATTAGCTAGCTAAACACAATATGAAACACCTAAATTAAACCCCCAAAACCTCCAACCCCCCCCCCTCCCCTTTCAAAAAAAACAAAAACCACAACCACAGAAATGTTGACGCGTGGATGCCTTTTGGTCCCGGTTGGTGCCACCAACCGGGACCAAAGCCTCTCCTGCCTGGGCTCGGCGCACAGGCCATGTCGTGGAAATAACACGTCAGACGTCCGGATTACGGACTTAGTGGTGAGGCCGCGCATCTATGTAGTAGCTTGAGAGGGGTTGAGCGGAATCGAGAGACGCGACGCAAGACACAGATTTAGACAGCTTCGGGCCCCGGGAAACATCATCCGGTAATAACCCTACGTGCTGTTTGAGGCTAGGTCTCATTATGATCCTCGTGGTGTCGCCGGTAAACCGGCTCTTTGTGTCTAACCTAGAAACTTGTCTAAACCTCTCCTCTAAAACTTGTCTCTTGTCTAACTTGTGAGAACTTCTCCTCTTTGGGGAGCCCTGCCCCTCCTTATATATGTTGAAGGGCCGGGTTACATGACTAGTCCTAGTAGTACTAGGATTGATCTATTACAAGGAGTCCTAGTCTTGCTTCCTTAATATGAGAATATTCCTTATCCTTTCTTCATAAACCGGCCCATTATTAATATAAACCGGCCTTCCGGGCCTCGGGCCTTGTCATCCATGATCCACCTGCCGGGTCACCAGTAACTTGCCAAATATAAACCGTCTTAAGTAAAATGCGAAGTCCGGCCGGGTCATAATTCCGGCCGGTTCATACCGCGGGGGTATATCCCCGACATTAGCCCCCAAGTTTAGCTTGGATGTGTCCATGGTAAAATTATGCTCCAAAACAAACACAAGAACAAATTTGATGGGTTGTGCTCCGAGTTAAGAATTCTTGTAAACCGGCATCTGACCATCCTTAAGCCCTTGTCCTTTCCTTCTTCTAGAAAATCCGGGTCAACAGACCAACTTCATAATCAACTTGCTTGCATAAGAAATATTGTAAATAAGGAATCCATTTGAATCGGCCTTCCAATGTTCTGACTTGACAAAATATATTGGTCTTTGAAATATTCAACTGATATCCAGCCGGCTTGAAGATGTAGAACTTGCCGGTTTATGATTGCCAAAATTGCCGGATCATACAATTAATCTGATTTGCCAGAACTGCAAATTTGAAGATGTTCCTCCTTTATATGCATATTACCTATAGCCCCCAGGTGTCGGGTCATTATGTAATAATGAGCAGGGACTTTGTATATACTTCATTGAAAATAGCCTTGTATAATCTTGAAGAAATCCAGATTGTTCATCACAATCACTATGAAACTGAATATTCCATATTATGTAGCCCCCAAGTGCCGGGTCATTATGCAATAATGAGCAGGGACTTTGAAAATATGATCATGTAAACTTGAATAGCAATATATAGCCCCCAAGTACCGGGTCATTATCCAATAATGAGCAGGGACTTTGTAGATATAATTATTGAAATGAACATTATATAACGTAACTTCCATCGTGGGGTTTGAATCCACGTCCACAAGGTTAAGAGCTTTGTTTTTTACCAACTGAGCAGTGGACCTTTCAATATAATGGATTAATACTTGTGTACCTTAAATTGGTGACAGGAGCGATTGGTAGCCCCCAAGTTCCGGTTTAGCTACATTTAGAAGGTGAACCGGTACTTCCAGATTAAGCAAATGATCTTTCCATTAGCCCCCAAGTGTCAAGTAGACAACTTGCTTGTGTGCTTGAGACTTGTGTATTTGATGTAATCTCAATTTGAATAATGTAGCCCCCAAGTGCCGGGTTGTAAGCCTGCAGCAACTCGGGACTATTCCTTTGTAGAATAAATTACTTCCATCGTTGAAATAATATCCATTGCACTTTAAAGCGACTTTGAAGACCTCAATCATAAGATTGATAACCATAATAGGAATCCAGCCATGTTTGGCTATTGAAGAATATAATCCGGGTTGAAGACCGGTTCCAATGATGGTTGATCACAATCGGGCCGGGTTAATAAACACCAGTCATTATTTTGTCTCATACTGGCGACTTATAGTCAAAACCAGGCCGGTTTAAGGAACACCGGTCATTATCACTGATCATATACTACCAAATACATATTTGAAAATAAAATACTTCATACCTGCGATCAAAATATGCTTGATATTCTTAATCCGGCGAAACTTGCAATTTTCTGAGGGAGTCTTTGATAGATCCAATAATAATTCCGGGCTTGATAACAGACACCGGTTTACTCATGCTGGTATTCATGACCCAGACTTTTCACTTTATAGGTACGTGGTCAGCTTCCGTAGCTGCTCCACTCCGGTTTAAAGGGTTATAAAACACAAACACAAAAAAGATGCAAATTTTGCAAATAAGACCATGTAGTCGAGGCTTTTTAAGAGCTGCCAGGCTCAAAGCAAGGTTCTGCCAATCAATGGGACGTGGTTTGTCCAACACTCCCAGAGGGCCTAGCCAATCACTGAACGTGGCATTAACCAACTTTTCAGAGGGCCGAAAGAACCGCAAATAAAAACTGAGCCAATCAATGGGACGTGGTTTGTCCAACACTCCCAGAGGGCCTAGCCAATCACTGAACGTGGCATTATCCAACTTTTCAGAGGGCCGATAGAATTACAAAACTGATCCGATCACTGGGAATGGGCGTTACCACTCCCAGAGGGTCTCCAGGATTCCTCCTGAACCGGAGGGTCAATTCAAACCAATCACTGAACGTGGATTTATCCAACTTTTCAGAGGGTCTCCAGGGTTCCTCCTGAACCGGTGGGTAAATTCAAACCAATCACTGAACGTGGAATTATCCAACTTTTCAGAGGGTCTCCAGGGTTCCTCCTGAACCTGTGGGTAATTTTAAACCAATCACTGAACGTGGAATTTATCCAACTATTCAGAGGGTCTCCAGGGTTCCTCCTGAACCGTGGGTAAATTGTGAAGCCTCCTCTCCTCGAACCGGATACGATCTCATGTTTTTTAGAGAGTTTTATTGCTCCTGAGTGCATATTTTCTGCACAACCAGATAGACTGATCAAAGCATCTTATTTTCTTAAAAAATAATATATAATAAGAGAAATAATACTGTATATGGATATCACCTGCTTTGTTTGAAGAACAGACGGGTCGACAGGCGCGGTCGCGAGAGACGGCTGCGTCGTTGTAAACCGGTGCTGTCGCGCGAGACGGCCACGGCGTTGTAAACCGGTGCGGTCGCGAGAGATGGCCACGGCGTTGTGAACCGGCGCTTGAATCCGTGAAATGACGACGATCACTTGTGTCGAACAATGTTTGGCGTGCCTCCACCTCCGTGGTATAATATCATTTTACAAATAATTTTTCTGCATATATAATACAGCAGGGCGAGGAATTTTTGCTCAGATGAATTAATATGTATTGAAAAATAAGTAGGATAGATATCACATGATTCGCCTGAAGAACAGATGAGTCGATCGCGGCCTTGTAAGCCGGCACGTGCGGGCGAGTTAATCGCATGCGCAGACATTTATGTGTTTAACGTAGACCGGACCGTAAAAACAGCGGCGTGCGCTCGTCCATTGGCGAGGGAGTCGGTCGCAGACTTGTCGGTCATGGTGCTGGAGGCCAGCGCGCGTGGGCGCGGGCAGACGAGCCGGCGTTTTGATGTAAACCGGACCGCGACACGCATGTCCGTGGCAGCTGAACGTGCATTCGTGGCATACCCCTGATGATGATCCGGCTGCCGCTTTTAATAGTCGTCCTGCGTAAAAAAATATATTACAAAGCAGTGTAATTGTTCTTTGACAAAAAAGTAATACGTGTTAATAAAATACATAGGAAAAATAACACCTGGTATTTTTGTTCGGATGATCATGGTAATGTTGGCGACTTGGAGCAGTGGCAGACGAGATCGCGGCCGTGACTGTAGCGGAAACCGGGTCGCGGTTGTCTTCGGTTTCTCCGCCATGTACTAGTACTCAATAGTACTATTGGAAGTGCTTGGGACTCTCTAGATTTGACTTGGTCTTTTACTTAAAAAGTATTCCTTTCATTGTGCAGACCGCCGTGAAGCGCAAAAGGTAGCCACGGCACTAATTCCTTCGGGACTTAAATCTGCAGAGAAAAAACTTCTGGTAGTGGCGCACGGTGGCCTCCCTCGGATCAACAAATCCAGCGAAGAACTCCTGTCTGTCTCGCTGATCTAGTACTAGTACTCAAGTAGTATTAGCCTTTTTCCCAAAAAAAGGAATAATTGATGCTTGGCCTTCACGTGACCAAGTACTAAAAGTACGTTTGCCTTGGTCTTTCCGCCAGGGAATATTTCCATCTACTAGTCTGATTCGGTCTTCACATCAAATTTTTAGCAGATTGCTTCGATACTTGAGATAGATGTTGGGGCGTGGATCTTCAGCCGCAACTCGGCGGATTAGTCTGAGCGGTTGCAGAAATCCCATGTTTTATCCATATGACGTACAGCTGCAGCAGTAGCGTATAATAATTGACAGAGGCCGGGACGGCTTGCTAGTGCATTGGTGGAGGCGGTTCAGACTAAGCAAAGCAAGGCCGCAGGCGGTGATTTAGAGACGGAGGCGGAGATTAATCCGACTTCGATGGCTCCTCATCCAAAACTTGTATCAATCGATTTCACATGCGAACCTTCGACTTGCAGCGGTAACGGAATTAACCCGACCTTGACAGATCCTCAGGTCGTGCTTGCCGGCGCATACACACAATCCTAACTTTCTTTAAATCTTGTATCTGTCGCTTTGATTGTTCGCCGATGATGCTATCTTCTGTGATGTTTCTTTTTCATCCGGCACACCGCGAGCTTCTCGATCCTAGGAGAGATCCCTCCAAGAACTCAACACCACTGTGCGCAGGCCCCACGGTGGGCGCCAACTGTCGTGGAAATAACACGTCAGATGTCCGGATTACGGACTTAGTGGTGAGGCCGCGCATCTATGTAGTAGCTTGAGAGGGGTTGAGCGGAATCGAGAGACACGATGCAAGACACGGATTCAGACAGCTTCGGGCCTCGGGAAACATCATCCGGTAATAACCCTACGTGTTGTTTGAGGCTAGGTCTCATTATGATCCTCGTGGTGTCGCCGGTAAACCGGCTCTTTGTGTCTAACCTAGAAACTTGTCTAAACCTCTCCTCTAAAACTTGTCTCTTGTCTAACTTATGAGAACTTCTCCTCTTTGGGGAGCCCTGCCCCTCCTTATATATGTTGAAGGGGCGGGTTACATGACTAGTCCTAGTAGGACTAGGATTGATCTATTACAAGGAGTCCTAGTCTTGCTTCCTTAATATGAGAATATTCCTTATCCTTTCTTCATAAACCGGCCCATTATTAATATAAACCGGCCTTCCGGGCCTCGGGCCTTGTCATCCATGATCCACCTGCCGGGTCACCAGTAACTTGCCAAATATAAACCGTCTTAAGTAAAATGCGAAGTCCGGCCGGGTCATAATTCCGGCCGGTTCATACCGCGGGGGTATATCCCCGACAGGCCATGTGGACACCCATCGGCCCCGGTTCTGGATTGAACCGGCACTAAAGGGTCAGAGCATTAGTACCGACACTTTTGTCCCGGTTTAGGAACCGGGGCTAAAGCCGCAAACGAACCGGGTCTGATGACCCTTTATTTACTAGTGATCCGGACCCAACAGTAACAACAGATCGATTCGGGTTCGGGACAGTTTTCAGACGCGTGTGAGGAGGGGAAAATGGGCTGTGTAGAATGTGAGTCGCTAAGAAGAGAGGAAGATGGCAGCCCGGCAACAGGTTTCGGGGCACCGAACGTCCGACGAATAACCGGCGATAATGCCGCTATAGTTCAACGGTTGGGCTATCAAACGGACTCCAAATGCGACAAAATTTGACAGGCGGCCTACCTACACTATAATAAGACCACACACCAAGTTTCATCCCATTCCGAGAACATTTTCCGAACACTTATAAAATAAATATTTGGAGATGCCGTGGGCGCGTGCGAGTGTGTCGGGGCTCCGAACGGACAACGGAAAGGACGGGCGGACTCAGACGGATGCAAGTTTTGAAAACTATGCAGATGCAATGCACATGATGACATGGCAAAATACAACACGCAAGCAGATGACATGGCAACGACAGCGAATAACTGGAAGACACCTGGTGCATCGGTCTCGGGGTGTCACAACACTCTTCTACTAACAAGAGATCTCGTCCCGAGATCTTAGGAACAAGACGGAATGGGAAAAGGAAGAGCAAAGTTCTTCGCGGAGAAAAGAGTGAAACCAAAGAATCTTGAGAGGATGAGCCACTTGAAAAGAAGAACGCAACGGAGGTGAACTAGATATGAGAAACTCTGGGGGAAATGAGGAAACAAGGCATACGACGAGAACCAAAAGCTTAAATGACAAGAGAGACATTGAAACCACTCTGGTTAAGCGGGATAGATGAGAAAAAAATAAGAAGTAGAATATTTAGATAGCACTCCTATTGAATGTGAATGGAATGGAACAAGAGCTTGAAAAGATGAATGATACTCGACGAGAGCAACAACACAATGCCTCCGGAGGAATTTAAATATTGGAATGAAAAGAACGGATAAGAGAAGAACAATTTCCACCACGAATGAATTCAAAGCATCCTTGCGAAGAAAGGATGAACGGACTTGTTGGAAAATGAACAACGAAAGTTTTGATTTGTGTGGGCTTATGTAACCATCTCAAAACTTGAGTTGAATTTCCGCCACAAATGAATTGTAAAACGTCCTTATAAGGAATGATTGAACGAAGTTGTTGAGAAAATCAACAACAAAAGAATAAGCTTGTTGTGGACTTATGGAAATCATCCAAAAACTTGAGGTGAATTATGCCACAACGAAAAGATTGAATAGATAAGAGGAAGGAAGAAATGCAAAACTCCACTTCAAAAGAATACAGAGAATTATTTGCACAACTCGAGGGGCAAGAAGAAGAATGCTTGAGTTTCTCCAATAAGAAACTTGATGAACACTTGACGAATGAATTAACTCGTGATGAACCACCATGAAGAACTCCGGTGACAAACGGAAGATGAGATAGAAATGAAGGATGAATTCAATAAGATTTAAGCCTTGCGATTATTTAGATGGATATTCTGACGAGATGGCCGAGAAAACTTTGAACTCCGAAAAAGAAAGGATTTAACACTTGGGATAGAATTTATTCATCAAGAACAAACTCTGAAGGACGGAATTAATCAACTTAAAGAATAAGAATTATGTTATGCTTATCCTCCACCAATTAAATTTATGAGAACCAATGAATTTGCATAGCACTTATTTGCGTTGAAATTGATTAAGAGGGATATATCGTGAAACTTGAGAAAGTCTTCATCGACCACCGGTAGGATTGGAAAGAATGAATGACTTGATGTGATAACCAAGGAAAAGACTTCTTGAACGAACCACCGTAAGAATTGAAACCGAGTGATGAAAGATAACAAACCACCGTAAAGAATTG
The DNA here is from genome assembly GCA_902687465.1 of Secale cereale. Taxonomy (NCBI): domain Eukaryota; kingdom Viridiplantae; phylum Streptophyta; class Magnoliopsida; order Poales; family Poaceae; genus Secale; species Secale cereale. The sequence goes on along the minus strand of LR738710.1, from coordinate 39,567,609 downwards.
AATTGATCGAATACAAGAGAATGAATCACCGGGAAGGATAAAGAACTTGAGGGAATTTAGATCAAGGAGAATGAAGAGATCGCGAACTGCATAAATAATACTTGAACGAAGCACCAGAAGAATATGTAGACGAAAGAAGAGGCATCAATGAAGAATATTTGGAGGACGAAGTTGAAACTGAGAACGAAAAAATCTTCTAAATTGATGTCCTTCGGAGGAACACAATGGAGAGAATTCATGAAATGCTCCGGATATGAGTTGACAGAATTTATCATGACCCGAACAATTTGAGGGGATAGAATTAAGCTTGAACAATGGATAATCGAGAGACGGACAAGATTTAGAGGAACTCTGCTTCGGTGTTGAAATGATTAAAATGACGACGAGAAATGCCACCAAAATTGTTGAGATACTCCGGAAGAATGAAAGAGGAAAAGTTGAACCAAACATGAAAAGAATTTGAAAGCGATCTTGGAGAAGGTACATGATTGATGGAATCCATACTTAAGTCACTCTTGAAAAGAATTTGAGAATCACTCCGGAAAAAATTAGAAGAGTCTGGTAAGATCCTGGGAAAAGACCTGTGGGTTATGAGCCCACCGAAGAGAAAACACTGTCGGAAAGGATTGAAAAGAGATGATGCACCGGAACGATTGAAAGACTCGAATGAGGTGTCTGATACGTCTCCAACGTATCTATAATTTTTGATTGTTCCATGCTATTATTTATGATGTTTTGGATGTTTAATGGGCTTTGTTATACACTTTTATATTATTTTTGGGACTAACATATTAACCCAAAGGCCCAGTCCAGATTGCTGTTTTTTGCCTATTTCAGGGTTTTACAGAAAAGGAATATCAAACGGAGTCCAAACGGAATGAAACTTTGGGAGAGATATTTTTGGAGCAAAATACGCACGGGAGACTTGAGAACCACGGAATAGAGCTGAGGTGGCATCCACGAGGGTGGGGGCGCCACCCCCCCTACAGGGCGCGCCCCCTGCCTCGTGGGCCCCACGTCTGGCCCCCGGTGCCCTCCTTCCTCCTATATATACCTATGTACCCCAAAACCATCAGAACAACAGAGAAAACCCTAGTTCCACCGCCGCAACCTTCTGTTCCCGTGAGATCCCATCTTGGGGCCTGTTCTGGAGCTCCGCCGGAGGGGGGATCTACCATGGAGTGCTTCTACATCATCATCATCGCCTCAGCATGAGTTGTGAGTAGTTTACCTCAGACCTTCGGGTCCATAGCTAGTATCTAGATGGCTTCTTCTCTCTCTTTGGATCTCAATACCAAGTTCTCATCGGTCTCCGAGGAGATCTATTCGATGTAATCACTTTTTGCGGTGTGTTTGTCGAGATCCGATGAATTGTGGGTTTATGATCAAGATTATCTATCAGAAATATTTGGTTCTTTTCTGAACTCTTTATGTATGATTATAATATCCTTGCAAGTCTCTTCTAATTATTGGTTTGGTTTGGCCTACTAGATCTATAGTTCTTGCAATGGGAGAAGTGCTTGGCTTTGGGTTCAATCTTGCGGTGTCCTTTCCCAGTGACAGTAGGGGCAGCAAGGCACGTATTGTATTGTTGCCATCGAGGATAAAAAGTGTCATCTTGCTTAAGGCGTTACCCTGTTCTTATGAACTTAATACTCTAGATGCATGCTGGATAGCGGTCGATGTGTGGAGTAATAGTAGTAGATGCAGAATCATTTCGGTCTACTTGTTTCGGACGTGATGCCTATATATAATTATCATGCCTAGATAGTCTCATAATTATTCGCTTTTCTATCAATTGCTCGACAGTAATTTGTTTACCTGCCGTAGAATATCGCTATCATGAGAGAAGCCACTAGAGAAAACTATGGCCCCCGGGTCTATTCTCAACATATCAATCTACAATCTACTTTACTTTTCCGCTTTTACTTTATGTTCTTATATCCAAAAATACCAAAAATATCAAACTATCATCTCTATCAGATCTCACTTTTGTAAGTGATCGTAAAGGGATTGACAACCCCTTATCGCGTTGGCTGCGAAGTTCTTATTTGTTTGTGCAGGTGCGAGGGACTCGCGCGTGGTCTCCTACTTGATTGATACCTTGGTTCTCAAAAACTGAGGGAAATACTTACGCTACTGTGCTGCATCACCCTTTCCTCTTCGAGGGAATACAACGCAAGCTCGAGAAGTAGCAAGAAGAATTTATGGCGCCGTTGCCGGGGAGGCTTACGCAAAAGTCACATACCAAGTACCTATCACAAACCCTTATCCTTCGCATTACATTTATTTGGCTCTCGTTTTCCTCTCCCTCACTTCACCCTTGCTGTTTTATTTGCCCTTCTTCTGCCGTGTGTTTACCGCTCGCTTTACCTTGCCATCATGGCTAGTCCCTTATCTGCTCATTTGTCTCCCGAGTTTGAAGCTCTTCACTTCAAGCAAAAGCAAGGAGAAAACTTAAAAGATACTTGGTTTAGGATGATGGAATCTTATCGTAGGTGCACCTTAGAGGTGAATTTTAGAATCTTGCTTCGCAATTTTTATGTTGGTTTAAATATGTCCCATAGACAACTCTTAGATTGCGTTGCCAAAGGGAATTTTATCGAAATTGATCCTAGTATTGCCCATGAAATTATTGAGGGAATAGTGGGAACACTACCTCCATAAAAAGGGTCACATCCTGTCGGTGTACTAAAGTAGGGGTACCCTTAGTATCCCGAACTTGTGCACGGGCAGTCGCAGCGTCCCGCGGCAAGGTTTGCCGGGTGATTGCCAAGGTCCTCCGTGGTTCCTTTGGAGCCATTCAAGAACAAAGTATCCAAGCCAAGGAGACAAGGCCCCGGCAAGAGGAGCTTGCCGGGAAGGCCACTCAAGGCACAAGGCCACTCAAGGCGCAAGACCCTGGCAAGAGGAGCTTGCCGGGAAGGCCAACCAAGGCATCTCAAGAAACTTGCCGCGACGCGCCACGCGTCCCGGCAACGCCCGGTGAGCGACAAGCTCCCGGAAGCGACAAGATAGCGACCGCGGCAAGGCGCTTGCCGCGGCAAGCTTCCACTCAGTACCCGCGCTCCAGCGCATCCACCCACGTGTCGCTCTGGGTCCCTTCCAGACACACGTGGCGGGCGGCTGTGCAGCCAGGGGTACGCGGTGGCAAGCGGTGCTGACAAGGTAGCCATCGTGGCGAACGGTGGCGCCCCTGACGGCCCTTTTTGCACTGTTTGGGCGACGGCGATGGGCATTTAATGCCCTTGTCCCCTGCCGTCAGGGTTAGGTGCGATGCACTGTACAGGTAGCTGTACCAACCACAATATCTTTCCGTTTTTGCCCTCAACTGCGTTGCCACCTGTCGGTGACCCCTTGAGCATATAAAAGGAGGCCCATGCGCAACGTAGAGGGGGGTTAGACATTCGAACACTCTAACGCTCGGTCTTGTTAGCTGCTGAAGGGTACTGTAGCTCTCAGCGCTCCCGAGCAAGAACTCAATACAAACCAAAGCAGGAGTAGGGTTTTACGCATCCGTGCGGCCCGAACCTGGGTAAACTGCTCGTGTGCCTCGCCTCGATCTGCTCTTCGTGCGATCTCTGCCCCCTGCCGTACCGAAAAGGGGCTCCGTCCCCATAGGTGTTCGTGGGTGGATCAGTTTCCTCGACATCTTTGGCGCGCCAGGTAGGGGTGCGTCGAGGTTGTGTGAACCTGATCCGGCGTTCACACGGGCTAGATCTTCATCATCTTCATCAACATGCCGCCGAAGGAGAAGGTTTCGGAGGCAGCTGCTCCGTCCGCGTCGATCCCACCACCGCCGGAGCCAACGGCTGGTGGGGTAGACGCTGGCGGAAGAACGGACGTCGACGAGGGAGCCCACGGTGCCGCCAAGTCCAAGGACAAGGTTGCGCTGCCTATCGGCGGCGTAGTCGACGCCCACAACGACCGGGCGCACTCCAAGAGCTCGGAGTCCGTGCATCACCGCGCCCATCTCAGGAGGCGCGGGACCGGCAGTGTCATGGTACTCACGGTACCATACGCTTGATGAACCAAGATCGAGCTGGTGGATCTCGGGATGCTCAAGACCAGCATGCACGCCAACACGCCGGCACGAGCAAGGCATGGTCGCCTGGACGGGATACTGCTCCTTCTAACACGGTTAGAAGTCCGAGCATATCCCGCTCCTCGCACCATTCGCCACCGCTACCCACCACTCCAGCAGAAGCTCTGGCACGAGCTCAACTGCTCCTAGACTTTCCTCCAGCGGCAGACAAGGCCGACGACTGGAGGGCCACCATTTAGAGTCTCATCGCCTTCGCCAACGGCGACACTCCGCGGCAGCCGAGCACATCGCAGCCGCGGCAAGTCAGCCAGGCGCGGGCCGATGGCGACAAAACCGGTGGGGGTGCCACCACCGTGCACTCTCCGCCCCAAAGGCCAAGATCGCCGACTCGTCGGGTCAACCTCGACAGCGACTCCACCGCGTCGTCGGATCCACGAGCTCGTCGCGATCAGCGCCAAGTTCTTCAAGATCGACAGCAAGAAGACGCTCGTACTCGCATCGAGCGCCGAAGAGAAGTGCAGCGTCAATCCGACCAGCGCGCTGGGCCCGCTGTCGACATGCATGCGCCAGGGGGACCAGGCGACTTGCCGTACGCGGTAGGTTGTCCTGCGTTCACTCGGGAGCTACGGCAAGTCCAGTGGCCCAGCATGAAAACTTTCAAGCCAGACATACCAGAGAAGTACGACAGCAAGACGCATCCGTCGGAGTTCCTCGGCATCTACACCATCGCGGTACAAGCTGCTGGGGGCGGGACGACAAGATCCTTGCCAACTACTTCCCTCTGGTACTCAAACCCAACGTCAGGTCCTGGCTCATGCACTTGCCGGATAACTCCATTTCTTCTTAGGCAGATCTCTGCCATCAGTTTGTCGGCGCCTTTACGGGCGGCCACAAACCCCATGGCCAAGAGAGTGACCTTCACCTGCTCGCCCAGAAGGAAGGAGAACCCCTGCGCAAATACATCCAGAGATTCAGCCGTGTTCAACACAACGTCCCAGACGTCCACCCTCCCGCGGTCATCAGCGCGTTCCATCAGAACGTGCGTAACCGCAGGATGAGGGAGGAGATGGCGATGTGTAAGATCAGGGACGTCAGCGAGCTGTACGCCCTGGCCGACAAGTGTGCACGTGCTGAAGAGGGGAGGAAACTCCCCGGAGAGGATACAGGAGCAGGAGGATCTGACAGTGAGGATGCCGCCCCGGCAAAGAAAAACCGGCGGCGGAACAACAGGAAGAAGAAAAGCAAAGAGGTGCTAGTCGTTGAGCAGTTCGGCAAGGAAGGTGGTGCCAAGAAAGCCCAAGTTGGTAGCTCCGGCAAGGAGACTGCCGCATGCACCAACTGCCAGGCTGTGGCGGCCGCCGACAAGGAGGACGGCACCGACAAGCAGTATTGCAAGATCCACCGCACCAAGGGCCATGACCTCCAGAACTGCAAGAGGGTCGAACAGCTCGTCGAGCAGCAGAAGGCTGAGTACGAGCGACACGACAAGGAGAAGGCCCAAGGAGGCGATGGAGGATCCGGCAAGAAGCGACCATTCAACGGCCGGGGAGGACGCCGCGGCAAAGCCAAGCAGCGGCAAGGAGACAGACGACAAGGATGAAGACGACGATGACGACGAAGACATGGATGATGTTGAGACTAGTGAGCAGGAGTTCCAGAAAGCCACAGAGGTCTTGTGCGTTGACGGCGATGCTTTTCTGCATACTTCACACCGCCAACTCAAGCAGTGGGTGCGGGAAGTTAATGCAGCAGAACCACCTGTCGAATCGCGCAAGCTTCTGAAGTGGTCCAACACGCCTATCATCTTTGATATCGAGGACCACCCTGATCGCACAACTGCGGTCGGGTGCTTGCCGATGTTGGTTTCACCAACCATCCGCAACCTCAAGGTCACAAAGATGTTAGTTGACGGTGGGGCCGGCTTGAACCTGATCTCCTCTGCTGTTCTCCAGAAACTCCAGATCCCTGACAGGGAGCTCGAAGAGACCGACACATTCCAAGGAATCAACCCGGGAAGGAGCAAGCCGAAGGGAAAGATCACGTTGCCAGTGACATTTGGCGGCGAGCTTAACTTCAGGACTCCGAGGGTCACTTTTGACGTTGCTGATTTTCCGTTGCCTTACAATGGGATACTCGGCCGTCCAGCACTCGCCAAGTTCATGGCAGCCTCTCACTACGCATACAACATGCTCAAGATCCCAGGCCCGATAAGCGTCATCTCTGTCCCTGGCGACAAGAAGGATGCTCTTATTTGCGCTGACAAGATCTATCGGGAAGCAGCAGCCGCAACAGATCGCAAGACACTTGCCGCTGAAGCTCCTGGGGGGAAGAAGAAGACCAAGTCCGGCAAGAGCTCTGGGGCCAAATCCGGCAAGCGCACCTCTTCGGAGTGCTGCGCTACCGTCGAGGACGCACCATCGAGCTCCACCGGCAAGTGTAAGAAGACGATGGTAGCTCCGCCAGAGACCAAGAAGGTGTCCGCTAAGGAGGACGGCACTGGTGGTACCTTCACCATCAGTGCCACGCTTGATCCTAAATAGGAAAGCGCGCACGTTGCTTTCCTGCGGGCGAACGTCGACGTGTTTGCATGGCAACCGTCTGACATCCCCGGTGTTCCCAGGAAAGTAATTGAGCACAAGCTTGCCGTCTGTCCTCATGCGCGGCCTGTCAAGCAGAAAGTCAGGAAACAAGCAGTGGAGTGCCAAGAGTTCATCGCAGAAGAAATCAAGAAGTTGGAAGCAGCAGGCCTTGTCAGAGGAGTGCTCCATCCTACGTGGTTGGCCAATCCTGTAGTCGTGCACAAGGCAAACGGGAAATGGAGGCTTTGTATTGACTTCACCGATGTGAATAAAGCTTGTCCCAAAGACCCATTTCCCTTGCCGCGCATTGACCAGATTGTTGACTCCACGGCCGGATGTGACCTGCTTTCATTTCTTGACGCATATTCAGGATACCATCAGATCTTCATGACAGAAGAGGATGAGGAGAAGACCGCATTCATCACTCCATGTGGCATGTACTGTTTCATACGGATGCCTTTTGGTTTGAAGAATGATGGTTCAACATTTGCAAGAGTAGTCCATACTGCTTTTGAGCCACAGATACACAGAAATGTGGAAGCATACATGGATGACATAGTGGTCAAGAGCAAGGACAGAGCAACTCTGATTTAAGATTTAGACGAGACCTTTGCAAATCTGCGCAAGATCCAGCTCAAGCTCAATCCCGAGAAGTGCGTGTTTGGAGTCCCTTCCGGCAAGCTTCTCGGGTTCTTCGTGTCTCAGAGGGGGATTGAAGCCAATCCCGACAAGATCAAGTCCATTGAGCAGATTGAAGCACCCAAGCGCGTCAAGGACGTACGAAGACTTGCCGGTTGTGTGGCTGCTCTCAGCAGGTTTATCTCTAAGTCTGCCGAACGCGCCCTGCCGTTTTTCAAAATTTTGAAAAAGGCGGGTCCAATGAAATGGACTCCGGAAGCAGAGGCTGCGCTGCAAGACTTGAAGAGGTACCTGTCCTCCACTCCAATACTTGTCGCACCTAAGCCACAAGAGAAGTTGTTGCTGTATCTAGCGGCAACCAATCAAGTGGTTAGTGTTGCGTTAGTAGCGGAGAGGGAGGTAGACGATGAGCCAGCAACCATGACAAACACGTCCAGCGACAAGCAGGGGGCTTTCCCGACAAGCTCTGGTCCCGACAAAGATGGATCTGTGCAGGAGATACGGAAGAGAATGGTGCAGCGCCCAGTCTACTTTGTCAGTTCCCTCCTGCAGGGGGCTAGGTCAAGGTACTCTGGTCTGCAGAAACTGCTTTTCGGCCTTCTCATGGCCTCGAGAAAGCTGCGCCATTACTTCCAAGCACATGAGATCACAATTGTCACTCGCTTTCCGCTGAAGAGGATACTGCAGAATCCAGAAGCAACAGGCAGGATTGTTGAGTGGGCACTGGAACTGTCAAGCTTTGGCCTCAAGTTTGAGAGCACTTCAACTATCCAAAGCAGAGCATTGGCAGAATTCATAGCAGAGTGGACACCAACGCCAGATGAAGAAATTCCAAAGACGAGCATCCCCGTCAAGGAAGCAAGCAAAGAGTGGCTGATGTACTTCGATGGTGCTTTTTCGCTGCAAGGCACCGGTGCTGGCGTGCCGCTTGTCGCACGCACCAGAGAGCACCTCAAGTACATAGTCTAGATGCACTTTCCCAAGGAGCAAGCGACAAACAATACTGCAGAATATGAGGGTTTGCTTGCCGGTCTCAGGATCGCGGCAGACCTTGGGATCAAGAAGCTCATTGTCAGGGGTGACTCGCAGCTTGTCGTCCGCCAAGTGAACAAGAATTATCAGAGTCCGTTGATGGAAGCTTACGTTGATGAAGTGAGAAATCTAGAAGAGCACTTTGACGGCCTACAGATGGAGCACGTCCCAAGAGCTCAGAATGATATTGCTGATGGCCTGTCAAAGTGTGCCGCGCCTAAGTTACCTGTGGAACCAGGGATCTTCGTGCTCAAGCTGACTCTTCCATCCGTAACACCATCAACTGGACAGAGCAAGAAGGGGAAGTTGATTTCCGGTGACTATCTTCTGGCAGAGCTTCCCGAAGCCGCCGCTAAGAAGGTCCCCAAGATCAACGCCAAGAGTGCTGAGGAGCAGTCTGCTCCGGTGAGCCCTAGGGTTTGTTCCGTTGAAGCAAATGCTCCCGACAAGTTTTGCTCCGGCAAGCTTGCCGTGGAACATCAAGCTCCGGCTGAACCTCAGGTTCTCGCCGTAGAAGCGGATGTTCTCGCAGCAGCAGATGTGCCTTTAGTCCTTGTTGTTGAGCCACAGGCTCCAGCATGGGCACAGCAGATTGTCCGTTTCCTTCAGACAGGAGAACTTCCCGAAGAGCAAGAAGAAGCGGAAAGAGTAGCCCGGCAGTCAAGTATGTATCAGTTTGTTGACAACCTACTATGCAGAAGAAGACTCAACGGCGTGAAATTGAAGTGTATTCCCCGGGAAGACGGACAAAAGCTGTTGGCAGAGATACATGTAGGCATATGTGGTCACCACATTGGCGCAAGAGCACTTGCCGGCAAAGCATTCCGGCAAGGTTTCTTTTGGCCGGAAGCCCTCCAGGATGCAACTGCACAAGTAACCAAGTGTGAAGCGTGCCTGTTCCATTCCAAGCAGATAGACCAGCCAGCTCAAGCTCCCCAGACGATCCCTTTATCCTGGCCATTTTCGGTCTGGGGGCTCGACATCCTCGGCCCCTTTCCCCGCGCAGCCGGGGGCTTTGAGTACTTGTACGTTGCAATCGACAAGTTCACAAAGTGGCCAGAAGTGGAACCAGTGAGAAAGGTGACCGCACAGTCAGCAGTCAAGTTCTTCAGGTCGATTGTTTGTCGCTTCGGGATCCCTAACAGGATCATCACCGACAACGGTACGCAATTCACGAGCCGCACCTTCATGCAGTACGTCCAAGATCTTGGCGCGAAGGTCTGCTTCGCTTCTGTTGCTCACCCGAGAAGCAACGGTCAAGCGGAGAGGGCAAATGCTGAAGTGCTGCGCGGACTCAAGACCAGAACTTTCGACAGGCTGCACAAGTGCGGAAGAAACTGGATCGAGGAGCTGCCGGTGGTTCTTTGGTCAATCAGGACGACGCCAAATCGAGCCACTGGACAGACACCTTTTGCTGTAGTCTATGGAGCAGAGGCAGTTCTCCCCACGGAACTCGTATACGGGTCGCCTCGAGTGCTCGCTTATGATGAGCTTGAGCAAGAGCAGCTGCGATAAGATGACGCGCTGCTCCTTGAGGAAGACCGTCTTCAGGCTGCTGTACGAGCTGCTCGCTACCAGCAAGCTTTGCGCCGCTACCATAGCCGCAAAGTTAACGCCAGAAGTCTCGAGGAAGGCGACCTTGTTCTTCGGCGCGTTCAGTCCGCCAAGAATTCCAACAAGTTGACGCCGAAGTGGGAAGGCCCTTATCGGGTGAAACGAGTCACTAGGCCCGGCGCTGTCCGCCTTGAGACCGAAGATGGCTTTCCGGTGAGCAACTCCTGGAACATTGAACATCTTCGCAAATTTTACCCGTAAGGCGCGGTTGCCGTGACCCGCTCCGGCAACCACCTTTTGTACAAGTCTTACCGCTGTTGCATGTAATCCTTTGTACAAAGCCGGGCGCAGACCCCATGCATCAGTAAAGCTCATGTGCCTCGCACATCTTGTCAATTTCATGTTTTTTATTTTTTGCATGTGTTATCTGACACTTTGTGCAGCACCTACCCCCGGTAAGCCATAACGAGCCATAAGGCTCCATATCGTTATTTTCTCTTCTCTCTTTTTCTCAAGGAAAGGAAGGTTCCCTCGCCCACAACGTTGTCGGGGGGGAGGAGAAGATAGTGGTATGGACCAGGCGTCGTTCAAGAGAGTTTCGCCTTGCCGGGGAGCAAACAACACAAAAGCTAAGTTGCCAAAGTTTGAGCAATCAGATTTTTAAAATTTTAAGTTATCTTCCTTGAACGACCGTGCTTTGTATGGAAAACCTGTGCGCGGAGGAACCTACTCGTAGCTAATTGCGCCCTTACTTTGTTTCGAGTCCGCTCAACGACTTAAGTGTGCTGCGACTAGTGTCGCACCCTTACTTTGTTTTCGAGCACGCTCAACAACTTAAGTGTGTTGCAACTAGTTGTGACAAGGTTTCTTGTCGGTAGCGGCACCGCCAGCAGGCTGCTGACGTTCCGCACTCAGCGCTCGCGGCTAAGGTGCCCACACCGGCAAGTTCCCTAAAAGCGTAGGGCAGAAACATACAAAGCAAAGGAGTCAAGTAAAGGAAATAACATTGCAATTACTACCCAAAATAGAGTCATATTACAAGATAGCTTGTCGCAACTCTAACAGACTGTTCTCCTAACATAATCAGCAGCGACAAGGAAAAGAAGAAAATGGGCAAGCCTAGTCCGCGCGGCCGCCCTCAACCCTCTTGATGCCGCTCACCTTGTCCACAGTGGGTGCGACAAGGGCCTTGAGCGCCTCCAGATCGGCGTCCTGCGGCAGGGACCTGAGGACGTTGGTGAGGTTGAGGCCAGGGTTGCGGAAGGCCACCTTCATCAACACCTTTTGAAGGGCTCCCGCGCAGAGCTTGCGCGACTCATCCGCCAGCTGCTTCGGGATCCTCTCCCGGAGTTGCTGGAGGGCCGTCGCCATGCCCTTGAAGAACAGAGTGAGCTTGGCGCTGGGGTGGAGGTTCTCGTCGGTGGAGTACCCGAGATACTCCGCCCCCAGCTGCGCCAGCTCCCTGTCGATGTCTGCGACAGCATTGACAAGACCCTCCGTCCAGTGCTCGATGGTCTCCCTGAAGATGTTCTGGGTGACGGCAGCACTCTCCAGCAACGCCTTCTCGGCCTGATCTCCTCCTTCAAGGCCGCCTCCCGCTCCTTGGCGCCATCCAGCGTCTTGGTCAAGGTGGCCAGCTTCAATCCCAGATCGGCGTTGGAGTCCTTGGCGGCGGCAAGCTCCTTGCCCTTCTCGGCGAGGCGGACCTGCAGCTCTGAGTGACTGTGGGCGTCCTTCTCCCGCTCAAGCTTGAGCGCGGAGATCTCCTCACCTCTCGCCTTGAGATCGGCTTCGAGCTGTGCCACCTTCATCTCCAACTCCTTCTTGGCGGCCTCGGCAGCTGCGGCAGCGTCCTTTGCTTCCTGGAGGGCCCCGCCAAGGGATTGCTCGCACGCGGCAAGCCCCTCCTCGTGGCTGTCGAGGTTGACCTTCCGCTGCGCCAACTCGCCCTCCCGCGTGGACAGCTTCTCAGCGGCAAGCCGCTGCTGCTCTTCGACTTCGGTCTTCTCGAGGAAGAAGGCCGTCTGCTCTTCGGCGAGTTGCTCCCGCTCCTCTGCCAGGGACCGGAGAGCTGCCTGGTTGAGGGCCCGGAGCTCCTCCGCGCGCTTCTCAATGTCAGCTCCCGCCTTGGCGGCCAGCGCTTCGCGGGACTCCAACTTGGCCTGCCGGGCGCGGTAGAGCGACAGCAGCTTACGCAGCAGCCGCTCCTCCTCGGGCTCGCCGCTGCTGCTGCTTGGCGCGTCAACGAGCGTCAGCCCGGCGGAAGCAAGTACCTCTCCGTCGAAGGTTTCTCCCTCGACCGGCCCTGGAGCTCGACGCCCAGGGGAGCTTGATGAAGACCCCATCGCCGGCCTTCAAGTAGGCGCCTGGCTCGGGCTCCTTGGAGCCTGCGGCTGCGGCAGCGGCGGAGGGATCGGCGGTCGGCGTAGCGCCTGGCGCTCCTGCGGCCTCAGGGCCGTCAGTGCGATCGCCGGACCCCTCGGCGGCTGCTGCGGCAGCAGCCTTGGCGGCCTCGTCGCCGGCGGGATCGTTAGCACCGGCCGCTCCTTCGGTGGCAGCGGCGTCGCTGGTGTTGCCGCGCGTATCCTCCTCAACAGCAGCCTCCGTCTCCATAGGCTCCGCAGCAGATGGATCTGACGGTAGGAAAGGGGAGGAAAACAGTCAAGCAAATATCCAAAAAAGAAGAATCAAAAGAAGAAAAGCCCAAGGGGAGTTTTTGAAGCGAGAAGATTACCTGCGCGAGCCGGCTCCTCGACGGTGTCCCTCGCCGGGGAACTCTTCCTTGGCGGAGTAGTCGTGGTCTCAGCCGGAGGAGGGCCGCAGGTGCTGTCCCTCGCCGGAGAACTCGCCCTTGGTGGAGAACTCTCCCTTGCTGGGGAGACCCTTGCCGGCGAACTTTCCCTTGGCGGCGTAGTTGTAGCAGGTGGCGCTTCGGGGGCGGTCTCCGGGCGCTCCTGGAGTGTCTGCTCTGCTCCTACACAAATCAACAAACAAGACGTCAGCAAAGGTAGAACCCCCACGCACGCCTAACAGCGGAAAGTAAACCACACACTTACGCTGGGGGCTGCGCTGGGGGCTGCTCTGAAGATCAGTTGCCGGGTCCGGCAAGGTTGTCCCAGGCACACCCCCTGCTGGCACGGCGGGCTCGTCCTCGATGACAATCACCGGGACCTTGGCCCTCTTTGCCGCCCTCTGGGCCAGAGTTTTGAAAAAAGGAACAGGTTCAGAGTGAGGCAAAAGATATACAAGACCAAACAGCAAGAATTGAAGGAATGTAAGAATAATAAAGATCTTACTCTTCTTCTTTCTCGTCAGAGCTGAGGGCGGAGAAGTCGAAGTCTGGCTCACGCGTCCCGGCGCGAGGAAGCGGAGGAGTGGGCTCCCTTGGCCGCTTGGCGGGAGAAGTGGCGGTGGTCTGAGACGACCCCGCTCCAGCTGCCGCCGTGGCGTGGGGAGCGGCAGGGACAGAAGCGGCGGTCCGGGAAGACCCCGCTCCAGTCGCTGCGGAAGCACGAGGCGCTCCCGCGGCAACCTTGCTTGCCGCGGTGGAGCGCGTCGAGCGGCGCGACGGCCGTTGACCGTCTGCTGCTCCGTTACGTCCCCGGCCTTGTGGAGACGCCTTCTTTGTGGGGCTGGAGGCTCTGCTGGTGGTGGCGAGCTGCCTGAGGACGAGGAGGAGGAAGAGTCGATCTCCAGCGAGCCGCTCGTATCCTCAGCGGGCTCGCTTGGCTCGGCGACATGCGCGGCAAGCTCTTCCTCGCCGGCAGGCTCTCCCGCGCCAAGGAACTCCTCTCGCTCGGCAAGGCTTGCCACTTCCGCTGCCTCTGCCTCCTCCGGGGTGAAACCGAACTCGCCCGCGGCTGCGGCTGCCGCCGCCTCTTCCAGCCTAGTGGCGATGTACGCAATCTCCTTGTCGGTGGTGTCGCGGGCGAGGCCCTTCTTCTCGTCGGAGCGTATCGGCGTTTCTTCTAAGTTTTCGAAGAACGCCTGCACAGCTTCCTCAGTAGGCTCTTGCCAAGTTGGGTCAATCCTGTGAGAGTCGCACAGCGCCATCATTGCGCGGATGCGGCTGAGCGCGGAGTTATTGCACAGCTGGACGACCCCCCTCGGCAACCTGAACACCTCGGGATGATCGGGGTCGTACTTGAACAGCTCCTGAAGCATCACGTTGAGCTCCAGGATAGTGAAGTTGTAATTGAGGCCCGGGCGCAGCCTCATGATATTTGTCGCATTTTCGAACTCCCAGGCGGGCCTCTTCCTCTCCTGCATGGGGGCGATGCGGCGGCGAAGGAAATCTGCGCCAACCGCGCCCACAGTGAGCTTGGCAAGCCTGAGGCGTCGGATCCGGCCAGTGGCAATCTTCAATCTACTATCTTCCGGGGCCAAGTCGCTCCAGTCGTTGCCGCGTACTACTGGGGCTTGGCGCCGGGCGGTGAATGGCTGCGGGTTATCCTCTACAATCCAGCACCAGTCTGCTCTCCATTCATCCCATTTGCCGCGGAGCTCTCCCTCCAGGTAAGCTTCCTTCTTGTGCGTCCTCGAGATCCAGGAGACGCCGCCAGATAAAGGTTCTCCTCTCTCAACTCGAGGCGTGAAGTAGCGGCGGAAGAGGGCAACATTGGGATGGACTCCAACAAAGTTTTCGCAGAGATGTGCGAAAACTGCCATGGTCAGAACGGCATTGGGGGTGAAGTCAAGGAGGTGGAACTCGTAGGTGTTCATGATGTCGCAGAAGAATTCAGAGAAAGGCGGGCAGAGCCCGGCAGTAGAAGAACAAGGCGAAGAACGCATATCCGTTCGGAGCCGTTTCACAAGCAATTGCTGGGAGTGCCTTGGTGCGCGGATGCGCCCGCGTCTCCCCCGACCAGAAGAGGTAGAAATTCTCCCTCAGCTTCCTCACGACAAGCTTGGGGGGGGGAGACAGCCCGCTTCTTTCGCAGCGCCGCGAGCCGCAGCGCCTCGGCCGACTTTGCGGTCTTCCCCTTCTTGCCTTTCGGAGCCATGGCGGAAGCGGTGAGGGAGGTCGACGGCGCTGGTGGTGCTGGTGGCGACGGGGGGCGGAGCGCTGCTCTCTTTCAAGCTTTGGGAGGAAGGGGAGCGGCGGAGGTTTTCGAGGAGTAGCAACGGGCGGATAGACGAACTGCCCCTGTTTCCCCTGCTTATAAGGGGGGAGGGGGCGGACGTTCCGCATTTCCGATTAAAGAAACAGCCCACGATCTCTCCCACGACGCCGCAATCGACGCGTGCCGTTAGGGGAGGGCGCGGCGGATACGGAGAAAGATACGGCGAGAACCAGGCCGCGCGTGCCCGTGCACTGTTTTGGGCCTGGCCCAACAGCGCTCGGCACCGTGTATGGCCCAGGCCCGGGAGCTCCTGTCGGTGTACTAAAGTAGGGGTACCCTTAGTATCCCGAACTTGTGCACGGGCAGTCGCAGCGTCTCGCGGCAAGGTTTGCCGGGTGATCGCCAAGGTCCTCCGTGGTTCCTTTGGAGCCATTCAAGAACAAAGTATCCAAGCCAAGGAGACAAGGCCCCGGCAAGAGGAGCTTGCCAGGAAGGCCACTCAAGGCACAAGGCCACTCAAGGCGCAAGACCCTGGCAAGAGGAGCTTGCCGGGAAGGCCAACCAAGGCATCTCAAGAAACTTGCCGCGACGCGCCGCGCGTCCCGGCAAGGCCCGGTGAGCGACAAGCTCTCGGAAGCGACAAGATAGCGACCGCGGCAAGGCGCTTGCCGCGGCAAGCTTCCACTCAGTACCCGCGCTCCAGCGCATCCACCCACGTGTCGCTCTGGGACCCTTCCAAACGCACGTGGCGGGCGGCTGTGCAGCCAGGGGTACGCGGTGGCAAGCGGTGCTGACAAGGTAGCCATCGTGGCGAACGGTGGCGCCCCTGACGGCCCTTTTTGCACTGTTTGGGCGACGGCGATGGGCATTTAATGCCCTTATCCCCTGCCGTCAGGGTTAGGTGCGATGCACTGTACAAGTAGCTGTACCAACCACAATATCTTTCCATTTTTGCCCTCAACTGCGTTGCCACCTGTCGGTGACCCCTTGAGCATATAAAAGGAGGCCCATGCGCAACGTAGAGGGGGGTTAGACATTCGAACACTCTAACGCTCAGTCTTGTTAGCTGCTGAAGGGTACTGTAGCTCTCAGCGCTCCCGAGCAAGAACTCAATACAAACCAAAGCAGGAGTAGGGTTTTACGCATCCGTGCGGCCCGAACCTGGGTAAACTGCTCGTGTGCCTCGCCTCGATCTGTTCTTCGTGCGATCTCCGCCCCCTGCCGTACCGAAAAGGGGCTCCGTCCCCATAGGTGTTCGTGGGTGGATCAGTTTCCCTGACACATCCAGCCCAGGAAGGGACTCAAGTTTTTTAGAAAATTTGCGAAGTAAAGAAAATATTACAAAAGTCTCTTAAACCTCTTAAGAGTGTTAGTGGAAATCTCCACCGCATGAATATGTTGATTACCCTTTGTAATAAGCGGTTGGATTCTTTTGTAATGCCCAGTATGAGATTATACCTCCTACGTGTCGAGGCACGACTTAAAGGTATAAGCTCATACTAGAATGATCTCAAGTATGGTAGGATTATACCTTTAAGTCGTGCCTCGACACGTAGGAGGTATAGTCCCATCCTAGGCATTACATCCTTAGATCTAAAGATTTACGGATATGAAGGGAAACATAAAGAACCTCCCGGATTCAATATTGACACCATTAAAATGATGAAGATCAAAGATGGCAATACCTAGATCTATCCATGTATCGTGCCTAGCTAGGGGCGTAAAACAATAGCGCTTGTTGAGAGGCAACCCAATTTATATTATTTTTTTGCTTATGTTTAGGAATAAATATTGCATCTAGCTTCTGTTTAGATGTGTTTTTGTGTTTCAACTAGTGTTTGTGCCAAGTAGAACCTTTGGGAAGACTTGTGTGAAGTTTATATGATCTTGCTGTGAAAAACAGAATCGTTAGCGCTCGCTAGAATGGTCAGAAGATTTTATCAAAGTGTGCTATTTAGTTGATTATTTTTGCAGATGATTAATAGACAAATTCCTCACGTTTACCAATTTATTTCAATTTTTTTGGAGTTACAGAAGTATGCGAAAGTTACAGATTACTACAAACTGTTCTGTTTTTGACAGATTCTGTTTTTCGTGTGTTGCTTGCTTATTTCAATGGATCTATGAGTAGTATTGGGGAGTATGAACCATAGAGAAGTTGGAATACAGTAGGTTTAACACCAATATAAACAAAGAATGAATTCATTACAATACCTTTGAGTAGTGGTTTGTTTTCTTATACTAATGGAGTTCACGAGATATTTGTCTAAGTTTTGTGTTGTGAAGTTTTCAATTTTGAGTATTGCTTTGATGAAGTATGGAACAAAGAGTGGCAAGAGCCTAAGATTGGGGATGCCCAAGGCACCCCAAGGTAAAATTCAAGGACAACCAAAAGCCTAAGCTTGGGGATGCCCCGGGAAGGCATCCCCTCTTTCGTCTTCATCTATCGGTAACTATACTCAGAGCTATATTTTTATTCACCACATGATATGTGTTTTACTTGGAGCGTCATGTATAATTTGAGTCTTTGCTTGTTAGTTTGCCACAGTTATCCTTGTTGGACACACCTTTTTGAGAGAGATAAATATGGCCTAGGAATTTATAGAACACTCTATGTGCTTCACTTATATCTTTTGAGTTGAATAGTTTTTGCTCTAGTGCTTCACTTACATCTTTTAGAGCACGGTGGTAATTATATTTTGAAGAAATTGTTGATCTCTCATGATTCACTTATATCCTTTTGAGAGTCTATTAAAACAGCATGGTAATGTGCTTTGGCTATAAAACTAGCCTTCACATGATAGTCATCCAAGATCAATGTAGTAAAAACTTTCACACTAAGTGCATTGAATATGATGAGAAGTTGGATGCTTGATAATTGTTTTGAGATATGAGGATAGTGATATTAGAGTCATGCTAGTGGACTTATTATGAAATTAAGAAATATTTGTGTTAAAGTTAGTGATTCCCATAGCATGCACGTATGGTGAACCGCTATGTGACGAAGTTAGAGCATGAGGTATTTGTAGAGTGTCATCCTTTGTGTGGAGGTCGGGGGCGCGCGATGGTTAACTCCTACCAACCTCCCCCCTAGGAGCATGCGTTGATTGCTTTGTTTTGATGACTCGTAAATTTTTTCAATAAGTATATGAGTTCTTATGACTAATGTTGAGTCCATGGATTATACGCACTCTCAACCTTCCACCATTGCTAGCCTCTCTTGTACCGCGCAACTTTCGCCGGTACCATACACCCACCATATACCTTCCTCAAAACAGCCACCATATATCTTCCTCAAAACAGACACCATACCTACCTATCATGGCATTTCCATAGCCATTCTGAGATATATTGCCATGCAACTTTCCACCATTTCGTTCTTATGACACGCTTCATATTGTCATATTGCCATGCATGATCATGTAGTTGACATCGTATTTGTGGCTAGGCCACCATGCATAATTTTTCATACATGTCACTCTTGATTCATTGCACATCCCGGTACACCGCCGAAGGCATTCATATAGGGTCATACTTTGTTCTAGTATCGAGTTGTAGTTCAATAAAAGTGTGATGATCATCATTATTAGAGCATTGTCCTGTGTGAGAAAAGGCTAAATAAAGAAAGCCCCTCCAAAAAAACATGACAATTGCTACTATCTTTTTCCGCACTTGTGCTTCAAAGTAGCACCATGTTCTTCATGATAGAGAGTCTCATGTTTAGTCACTTTCATATACTGGTGGGAATTTTCATTATAGAACTTGGCTTGTATATTCCAACGATGGGCTTCCTCAAATGCCCTAGGTCTTCATGAGCAAGCAAGTTGGATGCACACCCACTTAGTTTCTTTTGTTGAGCTTTCATACATTTTTAGCTCTAGTGCATCCGTTGCATGGCAATCCCTACTCACTCACATTGATATCTCTTGATGGGCATCTCCATAGCCCGTTGATATGCCTAGTCGGTGTGAGACTATCTCCCTCCTTTTTGTCTTCTCCACAACCACCACTCTATTCCACCCATAGTGCTATGTCCATGGCTCACGCTCATGTATTGCGTGAAAGTTGAAAGGTTTGAAAGAATAGAGTATGAAAACAAGTGCTTGGCTGAAATCAGGGTTGTGCATGATATGAATATTTTGTGTGATGAAGAGGGAGCATAGCCACACTATATGATTTTGTAGGGATAACTTTCTTTAGCCATAGTATTTTGAGAAGATATGATTGCTTTGTTAGTATGCTTGAAGTATTATTATTTCTTATGTCAATACAGACTTTTGTCTTGAATCTTTCAGATCTGAACATTCATGCCACAATTAAAAGAATTACATTGGAAACTATGTTGGTTAGCATTCCACATCAAAAATTCTGTTTTTATCATTTACCTACTCGAGGACGAGCAGGAATTAAGCTTGGGGATGCTTGATACGTCTCCAACGTATCTATAATTTTTGATTGTTCCATGATATTATTTATGATGTTTTGGATGTTTAACGGGATTTGTTATACACTTTTATATTATTTTTGGGACTAACCTATTAACCCAAAGGCCCAGTCCAGATTTCCGTTTTTTAGCTATTTCAGGGTTTTACAGAAAAAGAATATCAAACAGAGTCCAAACGGAATGAAACTTCGGGAGAGATATTTTTGGAGCAAAATACGCATGGGAGACTTGAGAACCCCAGAATAGGGCTGAGGTGGCGTCCACGAGGGTGGGGGGCGCCCCCCCTACAGGGCGCACCCCCTGCCTCGTGGGCCCCACGTCTGGCCCCCGGTGTCCTCCTTCTTCCTATATATACCTACGTACCCCGAAACCATCAGGACAATAGAGAAAACCCTAGTTCCACCGCCACAACCTCCTTCCTCCTATATATACCTCCCGTTTAATATTATCTATGAGAAATATTTGGTTCTTTTCTGAACTCTTTATGTATGATTATAATATCCTTGCAAGTCTCTTCGAATTATTGGTTTGGTTTGGCCTACTAGATCTATAGTTCTTGCAATGGGAGAAGTTCTTGGCTTTGGGTTCAATCTTGCGGTGTCCTTTCCCAGTGACAGTAGGGGCAGCAAGGCACGTATTGTATTGTTGCCATCGAGGATAAAAAGATGGGGTTTATATCACTATGTTTGAGTTTATCCCTCTACATCATGTCATCTTGCTTAAGGCGTTACTCTGTTCTTATGAACTTAATACTCTAGATGCATGCTGGATAGCGGTCGATGTGTGGAGTAATAATAGTAGATGCAGAATCGTTTCGGTCTACTTGTTTCGGACGTGATGCCTATATATAATGATCATGCCTAGATAGTCTCATAATTATTCGCTTTTCTATCAATTGTTCGACAGTAATTTGTTACCCGCCATAGAATATCGCTATCATGAGAGAAGCCACTAGAGAAAACTATGGCCCCCGGGTCTGTTCTCAACATATCAATCTACAATCTACTTTACTTTTCTGCTTTTACTTTCTGTTCTTATAGCCAAAAATACCAAAAATATCAAACTATCATCTCTATCAGATCTCACTTTCGTAAGTGGCCGTAAAGGGATTGACAACCCCTTATCGCGTTGGCTGTGAAGTTCTTATTTGTTTGTGCAGGTGCGAGGGACTCGCGCGTGGTCTCCTACTGGATTGATACCTTGGTTCTCAAAAACTGAGGGAAATACTTACGCTACTGTGTTGCATCACCCTTTCCTCTTCGAGGGAATACAACGCAAGCTCGAGAAGTAGTAGTGTCGACCTCGGATAAATTGGAACACAAATGAATCTCCTGAGATATCTTCGTAAATGGCGAGAGGCGAACGAGCAAGAGGAAACAATTGAGCCGAGGAAAGAATAAGATCAACACCGAAAACTTGAATTGAATCCACTGGAGAAGAAAAAGGAGATGAAGAATGTCGAACGAGAGGAGAATTCATCGGAGAAGAAAAGTGAAGAAGGATTACGAACTAGACGATAATTCACAAGTTGAAAGCACCGAGGAAAGAATAAAAAGACTTCGCACGAATAGAATGGATACTCGATTAAGGACTCCGGTCCGAGAAGAAGAAGGGTGGGCGGGTGAGAAAAAGAAAGACCACTTCGGAAGGGAAAACAACGTCGGTTGAGAAAGAATTGAGGACTGATCTTGCCAAAGACGAGGAGGGTCAACTCAACTTGACAAGAAATGCACCGGATGAAAAGACTGACATCGCAACGAACGAAAAACTAAGTGCGTGATCCTAAAAAACCTTGAAGGGGAAGAGAAGTAATTCAAAACACCTATGTCAGGATTCCTCACTAGAGCGACGAAAGGGCTGAGGAGTAAAAAGAATCCCTACTCTCCGATATTACTAGACTCCAGAATAGTTTTCTGCTAGACTCGACAACAGCCAAACTACGATCAATCATGGGGGCTCCTATGGTCGGTCGAGGCTCTGATACCAACTTGTCACGCCCAAGATGCGATTCTATCCCGATCACGTGACACACTCGTGATTGGGGCACAATCGCATTTCGGGCGCTTAGCAAGATGGATATCATTACATCGTACCATTACATAAATACATGGGGATACATACAATTCATACAACATCCACTTGAATACAACAACATCACATACAAGGCATCCCACTATGGATGCAAACATGAAAAGCACAACGACATCCATCTGCTATCCCAGGCTGCCGACCAGGAACCTAACCCAAGACTGACGAGGAAGAAGAAGAAAGAACTCCAACACAAAGAACATCGCTCTCACGTCAAGTCATCGAAAACCTGCACCTGCAACTGTTGTTGTAGTATCTGTGGGCCACGAGGACTCAGCAATCCCATAACCATGGGTATCAAGACTAGCAAAGCTTAAAGGGTATGGAAAAGGTGAAGTGGTGAGGTTGTAGCAGCGGCTAAGCATATGTATGGTGGCTAACTTACGAGTACAAGAATAAGATGAGCCTCTACGCAAAAGGTCGCAAACTAGTAATGATCGCTCAAGATCCTGAACTACCTACGAGTCAAACATAACCCCACCGTGTTCTCTTCTCAAAGTGAAAAGAGACGGTCATAGTTACTCACGTGGTTGTGTGTTTTATTTTGGATCCTCTGTCAAGTTTTCTACAACCGGACATTAACAAATTCCAATCAGGCACATAACCGTGGGCATGCCTTTCAAAAGATCATAACCCTGCACTGGTGTCCCAACTTAGCCCATAACAAGCTCTCATGATCAGCAGAGGTAAAAATAATAATACCCCTTATCTTAGGGACAACCCGATCAGACTGGGAATCCCGGTGCACAAGGCATTTCAACAGTGGTAAAACAAGTCCAGCAAGACCTCCCGGCGTGCCGATACCCTGATAGTAGCCGCGCGCATCTCGTCTCATGCCACATCTGGATGAGCACTACGTACAGCAACCGAAGACCCCAGATAACTGGGTGGCACCGCAAGTGGCTCTAGTTTGGGACCAACACCATCAGTACTGGGCCCTCCCTGTATGTAGAATTAAGAACCCGGGGACGCGACCCCCTATGCAATTTAATTAATTAATTAAGTTTTTATTATGAGGCAAATTAAAACCAATGTTGGGCCTTGCTGGAGGAGTTTTATTCAAAGTGAACTGTCAAGGGGTCCCCATATACCCAACCGTGTTAGGAACGCAAAATCAAGGAACATAACGCCGGTTTATCGGTTCTTAAGGCGGCATGAGTGGAACAAAACACCGAGCAAAAGGCCAAGCCTTCCAGCAACTGCCAAGTATATAGGTGTGTTCAATCTCTACCTAATAATAAAGAAAATAGGGTTTCTGCTCGTCCGTCAAAAAAATTACCCTCAAAGTTGCTACAAATTACCCACTATGCCACCCTTAAATCAAGAAAACGATTCGATTTTTTTTCAAAATCATCGTCCGGAGCAGTTGTTTTATAAAGCTAATGCCCTATACAAGTCACAGATGGACCGATAGCTCAGTGGTCGAAACCTATTAGCTCCATCGCGGAGACCAGGGTTCGATTCCCAGGTAGTCCTATATTCCTTCACCTTTTTCTCACGCACCTCCTCCCTCCCACATATGCTTTCATGGGCCGGCCCGTGGGGTGTGACGCCCCTTTTTTTCATTTCGTTTTTTCTTTTCTTTTCTTTTCCCATTTCTGTTTTTGTTTTTCCTTCTTTAAATTAATTCGAGATTTTCAAATTAGAAAAGGTTGCGAGTTTTGAGAAAAATATTGGAGAAATCATAGAATGTTTATGAATTCAAAAAATGTGCGAGAAATCATAAATTTTCCATAGTTTTTTTTGTGATTACAAAACTATTCGCAGATTATAAAACAATCACAATTTTTCAAAATTTGTTCCCCAATTATAAAAAAAGTTCATTGATAAAAAAAGGTTTGCTAACTCAAAAATTGTTCATGAATTCAAAAACTATGCATGCATTTCAAAAAATGTTCGTCTAAACAAAACAAATGTTCATGAATTCGAAAACTATTCATGCATTTCAAAAAATGTTCGTCTGAACAAAACAAATGTTCATGCATTTAAAAAATGCCCAAAATTTTAAAACAAATGTTTGTCGATTAGAAAAAATGTTCGTCGATTCAAAAGTCTTTCATGTCTAGGATTTGAGTGGTGTTTGGAAAGTTTTTTTTTTGTCTAGGCGCTAGGAGTAGTTTGTGGTCATGAAATTTGTTTTTAAAGTTTTAAACATTCTCTTGCGCGGCACAATGACAAGTGTGCCATGCAGTGGCAAGCTCATTGCCTTGGGATTTACCACGTCGAATGCATTGCGATCACATGGACATCGCGTACATCATCAACGAGGGTGGGAAGAAAGATAAGTGGAAACATGGTGGGCCACCGTGTGAAAATAGAGAACGCTCATAATTTGTGGTATTGAGTCATACTTATTTGGCTGGCGTGTAACTTTTTTTGTCTCCCGTTGCAACGCACGGGCATGTTTGCTAGTAACTTTTAAAGCGACAAATGGTCTCATATCTACTCCATTTATCTGATATGTCGCACGTCTATTATTGGTTAAGACTACATATATATGCTGCTTCAAGTGAATCATGGTTTTTTCCCTCAAAAAAAGAATGTGCAATCCCAATATTTATGGCAATCATTGTGCACACAACCTATTTGCCAGTAGAGACTGTACCACTATATGTTTCAAATCCTCTAGTATATAGGTGTGTTAATTATATTCCCGCAAAAAAAGGTGTGTTAATTATAGTAATAGATATTGTGATATTCCAACAACCAAGATCCAACATGGAGCAATCTTCATCTTTATCTGCAACTAACAATGCTATAAGAGGGGTTGAGCGAGCGGTAACATAGCCAAACAACGGTTTGCTAGCATGGTGTCAAAAGTTAGAGGGTGTTTCATGGCAACAAGGAGAGGCTGACAAATAGATAGGCAGCGCGACATATAGCGATAGCATCGAGACAACTAGCATGGAAATGATAGTAATGAGATCCAACATGACGGTCATCTTGCCTGAGATCCGGCAAGGAAGAAGATCGAGTCCATGAAGAAGACGAAGAAGAAGCCACGAAGACGAACCAAGCGTAGCCGAACGAAATCTCACGATCGCAACAAAACGGGAATTATCGAGAAGGAGCACAACCGGAAAGAAGCAAACAACATGGTAAACAATCATCACATAAACATGGCATGATGCACAGTCAAGTATGATGCATGTCCGGTTTAAATATGCAAGGCATGGCAAAGTGCACAAACAACACTATAAGTTAAGTGGAGCTCAATATGCAATGAGTTGCATATTTACGAAACGCCACATCCAATTATTTAGTTCACTCGCGTTTATGTACCCAACAATATTAAATGTTGATTAACATGGCAAGGGGTGAAGCATAAGTGAACTAACTATTTAGGCAATTTAAATGAGGCCGGAAATGACAAACAACAATTTCGGAAAATCCCCATGTGCATATTTCGAATTTGGTACTATTCTGCCTAAAACATATTTTAAAGTTATTAAACAGAAAAAGTAAATGCACCATGTTAATCTACACATTTTCCCACCCCATTTGCATATAAAGTTTATTAAATTTGGAGCTACGGTTATTTAGTTATGAATTAAATCATTTTAACATGTCATTTACACAAATTTAAACAAACAGCAAGTTTAAACGTTTTAAACATGCATGAAAGTTAGTTATTAAGAATCTACACATAATTCTAGGAAATTTACATATATAACATATTTAATTCTTATGCACGATTATTTAGTTATTAAATGCATGAGTTTAGGGGGTTTTCTGCAAAACTAAAAAACCTGGGATAATTGCTAAAATCGCAGCGGCATGAAAAAAACATATATGGGCCGAAACTGGCTAGCTCAACAGAGAAGAAAAAAAACAAAGGAGGGCGCTGGGGGAGGCCTCACCATGGGCCAGATTTGGCTGGGCCAGCGGCTGGGCCGGAGTTGGGAGGCGGTGGACCTGGCGCTGGTCAACGGGAGCACGGCAGGGTTGAGCGTTCCTCTGCTCGCTCGACAGGAAGCAGCGTGCGGTGCGAGACTGCAGAGACGCGGAGCAAACGAGCGGCGAGGTGGCGGCAACGACGAGGGATGGCAGTCCTCCGGATCTGGCCGGCGCGAGCATGGACGGGGTGGCCGACGACCTCGTCAGATCCGGCGGAGACGACAAACAAAGCAGGGCGGCGGGAGGAGCTGCAAGACCATGGTGTTTTCTGTCCAAAGCAGAGAGAGCCCTGAGAGATGAAAGGAAGGAGGAAGAACTAGGAAGAATGCCGGGCATTGCGCTGGACCTGAGGCGGGTCGCTGGCGGCGGCGTGCTGGAGAGGAGCTCCGTCGAGGGGCTGAGGCTCCGGCGGCCAAGAGACGGAGCTTGACTTGGGTGGCCATGGCAGGAACTTGGCGCTCAATGCAGGGGAGACAAGGAAGAACAAGGCGACGGGATCCTGGTCCTGCGGGTCATCGAGATGCACCGGACGGGCGACGATGGTTCTGCTCGCGAACGAGCTCCGGCTCGACAAGCACCCGCAACGGGAGCGTGGAAGGGGCGCGAGGCCTGCTGGTTCGATCGGTGGAGGTGAGATGTGTTGGGGAACGTAGCAGAATTCAAAAAAATTCTACGCTTCACCAAGATCAATCTAAGGAGTCATCTAGCAACGAGGGATAAAGGAGTGCATCTACATACCCTTGTAGATCGCGAGCGGAAGCGTTCCAAAGAACGTGGATGCTGGAGTCGTACTCGTCGTGATCCAAATCACCGATGATCCCAGCGCCGAACGGATGGCACCTCCATGTTCAACACACGTACGGTACAACGACGTCCCCTCCTTCTTGGTCCAGCAAGGGGGGAGGAGAGGTTGATGGAGATCCAGCAGCACGACGGCGTGGTGGTGGATGCAACGGTATTTCGCAGGGCTTCGCCAAGCGCTGCGGGAGGAGGGAGAGGTGTAACGGGGGGGACAGGGAGGCGCCAGGGGCAAGGGTGCGGCTGCCCTCCCTCCCCCCACTATATATAGGGGCCCTGGGGGGGCGTCGGCCCTAGAAGATCCATTCTCCTAGGGGGCGGCGGCCTAGGGGGGAACTTGCCCCCCCCTCCCCAAGGCATGTGGGGCGCCCCCACCCCTAGGGTTCCCAACCCTAGGCGCAGGGGGAAGCCCAAGGGGGGCGCACCTGCCCACTATGGGCTAGTTCCCCTCCC
The DNA here is from genome assembly GCA_902687465.1 of Secale cereale. NCBI lineage: Eukaryota > Viridiplantae > Streptophyta > Magnoliopsida > Poales > Poaceae > Secale > Secale cereale. Next base: position 39,541,017 of record LR738710.1, on the reverse strand, counting down.
CCTTCGGCCCATGGGGCCCTCCGGGATAGGTGGCCCTACCCGGTGGACCCCCGGGACCCTTCCGGTGGTCCCGGTACAATACCGGTGACCCCCGAAACTCACCCGACGGACGAAACTGGACTTCCTATATATAATTCTTTACCTTCGGACCATTTCGGAACTCCTCGTGACGTCCGGGATCTCATCCGGGACTACGAACAACATTCGTGTTACCGCATGCATGCATCTCTACAACCCTAGCGTCACCGTACCTTAAGTGTGTAGACCCTACGGGTTCGGGAGACACGAAGACATGACTGAGACGACTCTCCGGTCAATAACCAACAGCGGGACCTGGATACCCATGTTGGTTCCTACATGTTCCTCGATGATCTCATCGGATGAACCACAATGTCAAGGATTCAATCAATCCCGTATACAATTCCCTTTGTCCATCGGTATAGTACTTGCCCGAGATTCGATCGTCGGTATACCGATACCTTGTTCAATCTCGTCACGGCAAGTCACTTTACTCGTTCCATAATACATCATCCCGTGACCAACACCTTAGTCACATTGAGCTCATTATGATGATGTCTTACCGAGTGGGCCCAGAGATACCTTTCCGTCATACGGAGTGACAAATCCCAGTCTCGATTCGTGCCAACTCAACAGATACTTTCGGAGATACCCGTTGCGTACCTTTATAGCCACCCAGTTACATTGTGACGTTTGGCACACCCAAATTATTCCTATGGTATCCGGGAGTTGCACAACCTCATGGTCTAAGGAAAAGATACTTGACATTGGAAAAGCTTTAGCATTACGAACTACACGATCTTGTGCTAGGCTTAGGATTGGGTCTTGTCCATCACATCATTCTCCTAATGATGTGATCTCTTTATCAATGACATCCAATGTCCATGGTCAGGAAACCATAACCATATGTTGATCAACGAGCTAGTAACTAGAGGTTTACCAGGGATACGTTGTGGTCTGTGTATTCACACATGTATCACTGTTTCCGGATAATACAATTCAAGCATGAATAACAGACAATTATCATGAACAAGGAAATATAATAATAACCATTTTATTATTGCCTCTAGGGCATATTTCCAACAGTCTCCCACTTGCACTAGAGTCAATAATCTAGTTACATTGTGATCAATCGAACACCCATAGAGTTCTGGTGTTGATCATGTTTTGCTCGTGGAAGAGGTTTAGTCAACGGATCTGCGACATTCAGATCCGTGTGCACTTTACAAATATCTATGTCTCCATCTTGAACATAATTCCGCATGGAGTTGAAACGGCGCTTGATGTGCTTGGTCTTCTTGTGAAACCTGGGCTCCTTGGCAATGGCAATTGCTCAGTGTTGTCACAGAAGAGAGTCATCGGCCCCGACGCGCTTGGAATGACTCCTAGGTCGGTGATGAAATCCTTCATCCAGACTCCTTCCTGCGCTGCTTCGCAAGCAGCTATGTACTCCGCTTCACATGTAGAATGCGCCACGACGCTTTGCTTGCAACTGCACCAGCTGACTGCCCCACCATTCAAAATATACACGTATCAGGTTTGTGACTTGGAGTCATCCAGATCTGTGTCGAAGCTAGCATCGACGTAACCCTTTACGACGAGCTCTTCGTCACCTCCATAAACGAGAAACATATCCTTAGTACTTTTCAGGTACTTCAGGATGTTCTTAACCGCTATCCAGTGTTCCATACCGGGATCACTTTGGTACCTCCCCACCAAACTTATGGCAAGGTTCACATCAGGTCTGGTACACAGCATGGCATACATAATAGAACCTATGGCTGAGGCATAGGGGATGACACTCATCTTTTCTCTATCTTCTGCCGTGGTCGAGGATTGAGCCGTGCTCAATCTCATACCTTGCAATACAGGAAAGAACCCTTTCTTGGACTGATCCATATTGAACTTCTTCAATATCTTATCAAGTTATGTGCTTTGTGAAAGACCAATGAGGCGTCTCGATCTATCTCTATAGATCTTGATGCCTAATATGTAAGCAGCTTCTCCAAGGTCCTTCATTGAAAACCTCTTATTCAAGTAGGCCTTTATGCTCTCCAAGAATTCTACATCATTTCCCATCAGCAATATGTCATCCACATATAATATGAGAAATGCTACAGAGCTCCCACTCACTTTCTTGTAAATACAGGCTTCTCCCCAAGTCTGTATAAACCCAAACGCTTTGATCACATCATTAAAGCGAATAGTCCAACTCCGAGATGCTTGCACCAGCCCATAGATTGAGCGCTGGAGCTTGCATACCTTGTTAGCATTCTCAGGATCGACAAAACCTTCCGGCTGCATCATATACAGTTCTTCCTTGAGGAAGCCATTAAGGAATGATGTTTTGACGTCCATTTGCCATAGCTCATAATCATAGAATGCGGCAATTGCTAACATGATTCGGACGGACTTCAGCATCGCTACGGGAGAGAAAGTCTCATCGTAGTCAATCCCTTGAACTTGTCGATAACCTTTAGTGACAAGTCGAGCCTTATAGATGGTCACATTACCATCCGCGTCAGTCTTCTTCTTAAATATCCATTTATTTTCTTTGGCGTGCCGATCATCGGGCAAGTCCACCAAAATCCATACTTTGTTTTCACTAGCAAAAGAGCCCGTGCGTTGCAACGGGAGAGAAAACATAACACACGATCTTAACCAAACAACCATCACTCAAGGCCACAATAGGTCCATCTCCTTTATTTTTGCGAGGCATCATATTTGTGTTGCCGCTTATCCTCCTTCTCACCCTCGTCGGCGATGGCCTCAATGTTCACACAAAACAAAGCAAAAAAAACGTTTTCAAATATGGTTAATCCTAAGGCGTCTCTCTCTCTCTCTCTCTCTCTCTCTCTCTCTCTCTCTCTCTCTCTCTCTCTCTCTCTCTCTTCTTGCTTTCTCTCACTCTCGCGATGAGAAATATGTTGTTTTCCCCTGCGAAATTTTCAGAGGTATGCATTTGTAGTTATCAATGTTTTCTTTTCCCTATATGATTATAGTGGAGTGCTTATTTGCAATCCGGATCGCCATCGGTACGAAAGAAAAAACGGATGTTACGCTATAAATTATAAGTTTGCTTCCAAATCAATATTTTAAAAATATTTAACAGGTACAATTAACATCATATTTGGATTCTACACATTTTTTTAATAAAATTTCATATACAATATGTTAAAATCGAAGTTACGGTTTAAAAGATACGTATATTTTAGAAAATCATTTGTTTGACTTAAATATATTCCAAAATAATATTTAAAAATACTTAACATGTAAAAATAATCTCATATTCATATTCTACATATTTTTCTAATCAAATTTCATATATAACATGTTCAAATCTGAGTTACGGTTTAAAAGATATGGATGATTTAAAAAAAACATGTATTTGACTTAAATATGATCCGCGGATGAATTACCTAAAACATCAAGGGAGGGTTTCAAAAATTGTAAAATAACGGTTCGGGTATGACTTAAATCCAGACTGCGGGTTGATTTCAAGAAAAAACAGGGACTTTTGTGTAAAATACAAAAAAACGATTCGTTTTAACTTAAAATAGGACTGCGGGTTGATTTCTCTGAAGTGAAGGGACTTTTATGAAAATGCCATGACGGACGGGAAGAAACCCAATTTTCTTTATTATTAGGTAAAGATACATGGATCCTATCTCGGATTTCATGGCTTCAAGCCATTTGTTGGAATCCGGGCCCGCCATCGCTTCTTTATAGTTCGAAGGTTCACCGTTGTCTAACAATATGGTTTCCATGACAGGGTTGCCGTACCGCTCTGGTGCGGAACGTGTCCTTGTGGACCTTCAAAGTTCAGTAGTAACTTGATCTGAAGCTTCATGATCAGCATCATCAACTTCCTCCCTAGTCGGTGCAGGCACCTCAGGAACAACTTCCTGCGCTGCGCCACTTTCCGGTTCGGAAGGGGTGACTGTCACCTCATCAAGTTTCACTCTCCTCCCACTCACTTCTTTCGAGAGAAAATCTTTCTCCAGAAAGGATTCATTCTTGGCATCGAAGACCTTGCCTTCGGATCTGAGGTAGAAGGTGTACCCAATAGTTTCCTTTGGGTATCCTATGAACACGCATTTTTTCGATTTGGGTTCGAGCTTTTCAGGTTGAAGTTTCTTGACATAAGCATCGCAACCCCAAACTTTCAGAAACGACAGCTTAGGTTTCTTGCCAAACCAAAGTTCATACGATGTCGTCTCAACGGATTTAGACGGAGCCCTATTTAAAGTGAATGCGGCAGTCTCTAAAGCATAACCCCAAAAAGATAGCGGTAAGTCGGTAAGAGACATCATAGATCGCACCATGTCCAACAGAGTATGATTACGACGTTCGGACACACCATTACGCTGAGGTGTTCCGGGCGGTGTCAATTGTGAAACAATTCCACAGTTCCTCAGGTGCGTGCCAAATTCGTGACTTAAATATTCACCTCTACGATCCGATCGTAAGAACTTTATTTTTCTGTCACGTTGATTTTCGACCTCATTCTAAAATTCCTTGAACTTTTCAAAGGTCTCAGACTTGTGTTTCATCAAGTAGACATACCCATATCTACTTAAGTCATCCGTGAGGGTGAGAACATAATGATAGCCTCCGCAAGCTTCAACACTCATTGGACTGCACACATCGGTATGTATGATCTCCAATAAGTTGGTCGCTCGCTCCATTGTTCCAGAGAACAGTGTCTTGGTCATCTTGCCCAAGAGGCATGGTTCGCACGTGTCAAATGATTCATAATCAAGAGACTCTAGAAGTCCATCTGATGGAGCTTCTTCATACGTTTGACACCAATATGACCAAGGCGGCAATGCCACAAGTATGTGGGACTATCATTATCAACTTTACATCTTTTGGCATTCACACAATGAATATGTGTAATATCACGTTCGAGATTCATCAAGAATAAACCATTGACCAGCGGGGCATGACCATAAAACATATCTCTCATATAAATAGAACAACCATTATTCTCGGATTTAAATGAGTAGCCATCTCTCATTAAATGAGATCCAGATACAATGTTCATGCTCAAAGCTGGTACTAAATAACAATTATTGAGGTTTAAAACTAATCCCGAGGGTAGATGTAGAGGCAGCGTGCCGACGGCGATCACATCGACCTTGCAACCATTCCCGACGCGCATCGTCACCTCGTCCTTCGCCAGTCTCCGCTTATTCCGCAGCTCCTGTTTTGAGTTACAAATATGAGCAACTACACCGGTATCAAATACCCAGGAGCTAATACGAGCGCTGGTAAGGTACACATCAATAACATGTATATCATATATACCTTTGACGTTGCCGGCTTTCTTATCTTCTAAGTATTTGGGGCAGTTCCGCTTCCAGTGACTCGTTCCCTTGCAATGAAAACACTCAGTTTCAGGCTTGGGTCCATTCTTTGGCTTCTTCCCGGCAACTGGCTTACCGGGCGCGGCAACTCCTTTGCCGTCCTTCTTGAAGTTCTTCTTACCCTTGCCTTTCTTGAACTTAGTGGTTTTATTCACCATCAACACTTGATGTTCATTCTTGATATCCACCTCCGCTGATTTCAGCATTGAATATACCTCGGGAATGGACTTCTCCATCCCTTGCATATTGAAGTTCATCACGAAGCTCTTGTAGCTAGGTGGGAGCGACTGAAGGATTCTGTCAACGACCGCTTCGTCTGGGAGATTAATTCCCAACTGAGACAAGCGATTGTGCAACCCAGATAATTTGAGTATGTGCTCGCTGACAGAACTATTTTCCTCCATCTTACAATTGTAGAATGCGTCGGAGACGTCATATCTCTCGACTCGGGCATGAGCTTGGAAAACCATTTTCAGCTCTTGGAAAATCTCATATGCTCTGTGGTGCTCAAAACGCTTTTGGAGCCCCAATTCTAAGCTGTAAAGCATGCCGCACTGAACTAGGGAGTAATCATCACAACGTGACTGCCAGGCGTTCATAACGTCTTGGGCTGCCGGGAAAACGGGTGCATCACCTAGCGGGGCTTCAAGGACATATGATTTCTTGGCAGCTATGAGGATAATCCTCAAGTTACGGACCCAATCCGTATAGTTGCTACCATCGTCTTTCAGCTTGGCACTACTAGGAAAAGGGCTATAGATGGAATTGATACTAATGGCGCACCAGACAAGCAGTGCACCATTAGTATATACTAATGGCGCACCAACCTCTGATACGCCATTAGAGTTCAAACTACTAATGGCGCACCTGGCCCAGGGTGCGCCATTAGTATCAAAAAGTTTTTTTTAACTAGTGTGCCTGTCCAAACATACTAATGGCGCATCCAGACACAGTGCGTCATTACTAGTTGTAACTATTAATGGCGCACCTGCAGGAAAGTGCGCCACTAATGTTCTTTTTTATTATATTTTTTATTCTTTTTTTGCAAAACTACTAATGGCGCACTGTGGGACAATGCGCCATTAGTATTTTTTTTTTCAAAACTAGTAATGGCGCACTAACTGAAGATGCGTCATTAGTAACCTTGATTACTAATGGCGCATTTATAGTGGGTGCGCCATTAGTAAGTGGGCAGCAACAAGATATTTTGGACAGCCTCTCCTACCCACACTCACTTTCTCCCCACTTCCTTCTCTCCACCTCTTCCTTGTCTCGGGTCCCTCCTCTTTTTCACCTTATTTCCACCATAGATTCATTTAAATAAAGTGGTTAAATTACCTTGTTTTGATAGGTAAGTAAGGGGGAAGCTATATTAATGTTGTTCTCCCTACAACAATGTGCACATGCACTTTTTATGGCCAAGCTAGATCTATGTATGTTCGTGGTGTTGCATATGTTTGTTGTGTTCATATGTGTTTGTGTTTGGAGGTGTACCGGTATTTGACATGCGATAGTTGCCAATATTTTCCCGGAATGTTGATTCATTTCCGTTTCGGTGAGAATTTTGGCATTAAGCATTCTTTTTTGTCCTATTTTTAGGGAAAGTCATGGCAAAAAATTTCTTGGTTCTAAAATATCGTTTTGCTCTACCCCGCAGGCGACCATGGTGCGCACGATGACCGAAGGCATCGTGAATAGGTTTTTGAGGTCCGCGAAGGCCGAGATGCTTCAAAAGAACAAGACGGAGATAAGATATCCGTGTCGAAGATGCAAGCTGAAGAGCCTTATTGCGGACCCGGATTCCGGGAAGGTGCAGGACCACCTGCTCTTGCGTGGTTTCATGGATGGCTATCGGTGGCAAGGTGATGAAGATGACTACGAAGTCGTCCATGGGGGCCGGGCAAGAAATGAGGAAGGGCAGCAAGACAACCACCGCGGCTCGGGCGGGCGAGAAGACGAAGAATCCCCAGGAGATGATCACGACGGTGATGTTGTACACAGTCATCATGTAGAAGATGCGGGACATGATGATGAGGAAGATGCCGGAGCAGACGACGGGCATGATCATGAAGATGATGATGCCGGCGGAGCAGACGACGCTGGACCATCGATGGGCTTGGTGCAGGATGCTCATATTCAAGAGCTGCTTCTCAAGCAGACCGATAACGCAAGAGCTGCCGCCCGAGAGAAAGCCAAAATGGATCAACTTGAGTTAGACGCGGTTACTCCATTGTATGAAGGATGAAGGCCCGAGGATACCCGCCTGAAAGTAAAGCTCATGGCTCTGGAGATGAAGGTAAAACACAAAATGACCGATGCATGCTTCGACGAGAACATGTCATTCTGGCACGAACGTCTTCCCAAGGGGAACAAGTGCCCCACCAGTTTGGAGGAGGCGAAGAAAATCGTGTGTCCTCTGGATTTACCGCACGTGAAATACCATGTGTGCATGAACAATTGCATCATTTATCGGGACGAGCACGCGGAGTCTACCATATGTCCGGTGTGCGGCGTCACTCGATACAAGAAGAAGAAGAAAGCTCCTCGAAAAGTGGTGTGGTACTTTCCGATCACTCCTCGTCTGCAGCGGTATTTCGCGGACCCTAAGGTAGCAAAGCTCCTGCGTTGGCACGCGGATAGGGAGGAGAAGAAGCGAGAAGATGACGCAAATGATCCGGAGATAGATAAAAAAGACAAGATGCTGAGTCACCCTAAGGATGCGAGCCAGTGGCAAGCGTTGAACTTCGAAGACCTAGAATTTGGGAACGATCCAAGGAACATCGTGCTGGGCGCGAGCACCGATGGAGTCAATCCGTTTGGCAGCCAAAGAAGCACACATAGCACCTGGCCTGTGTTTGTGTGGATGTACAACCTTCCCCCCTGGTTGTGCATGAAGAGGAAGTACATTCACATGAGTATGCTAATTGAAGGACCGAAACAACCAGGGAACGACATCAATCTGTATCTGGGGCTGCTGAAAGAGGATCTAGACATGCTGTGGAAAACGCCAGCCAATACGTGGGACGCCGCAAAGAAAGAATATTTCCCTATGAGAGTCGTGCTGCTCACGACGGTGCACGACTATCTCGGTTACGGATATGTCGCGGGGCAGGTGGTCCACGGATTTTCTGGATGCGTCAGGTGCATGGATGACACAACGTATCGCCAGCTAGATAGACATCCCGGGTCTTCGAAAACCGTGTTCATGGGACATCGAAGGTGGCTTCGCGACGATGACCTGTGGAGAAAACGCAAGGATCTGTTCGATGGTGAAACCGAACCCCGAGGACGCCCGCGTACGAGGAGCGGCGAGGAAATAGACGAGCTGTTGAAAAATTGGAAAGATTGCCCACTGCCGGGAAAGAAGCAAAAGGCGCTAGAGTCGGGAAAGAAGCGAAAGGCGCCAGAGCCGCTGCTGAAGGTATGGAAAACGAGGTCTGTTTTCTGGGACTTGCCATACTGGAAGATCCACCGTGTGCCTCACAGCCTTGATGTAATGCATATCACGAAGAACGTGTGCGAGAGTCTGCTTGGTACCCTGCTCAACATGCCAGAGAGGACCAAAGATGGGCCGAAAGCAAGGGCAGACTTGAAATCAATGGGCATCAGGCAGGAGCTTCACGCTATATATGGTGATCATGATGATGATGATGATGATGAGGCGAAGCAGGACACGGAAAGTCGTCGCAAAGGCAAAAAGGCCAAGAAGATCGGAAATGACTACCCTCCCGCGTGCTTCACTCTAAGTCAGGAGGAGATCGAGCAGTTTTTCACCTGCCTCGTAGGAGTAAAACTTCCTTACGGTTACGCGGGGAAGATAAGCAGATACCTAGACCCAGCGAAGCTGAAGTTCAGCGGGATGAAGTCTCACGACTGTCACGTGCTGATGACGCAGATACTTCCAGTTGCAATCCGTGGGATCATGGACGCGCACGTCCGTGAAACCCTATTTGGCCTATTCAACTTTTTCGACGTCATCTCTCGGAAGTCTGTTGGCGTGAGGCAACTCAGAAGGCTACAGGAAGAGATCGTGGTGATACTATGCAAGCTTGAGATGTACTTCCCGCCCGCATTCTTCGACGTTATGGTGCATCTGCTGGTCCATATCGTGGACGATATCATCCAACTCGGGCCAACGTTCCTGCACAGCATGATGCCGTTCGAAAGGATGAATGGTGTCATCAAAGGATACGTTCGCAACATGTCACGTCCAGAGGGAAGCATAGCCAGGGGCTTTCTGACCGAAGAGTGCATCTCCTACTGCATGAATTATCTAGGCATCGAGAACCCCGTTGGTCTGCCCGTCAACAGGCACCTCGACAGGCTCGCTGGATGGGGTCACCGTGAGGGTCGCCGCGAAATGCATGTCGACTTCGAGGGTCGACTCGCCGACTTTGAAAGAGCAAACCTAGTTTCGCGACAACACATAAACGTGGTCGGTCCTTGGGTGGTAGAGCACAAAACCTTTATTGAGAAGACGTACAATGACCGAGGCCAACAGAGGACGGACGGAGATATAATCAAAGAGCACAACTCATGTTTCACGCGTTGGTTCAAGCAGAAGCTTCTGTCGTACCCTTTACATGAGGATCCTTCCGCGGAAGAACAACTCATATTCGCCTTGTCACAGGGCGCCGAGCACAACCTGATGACCTATGAGGCGTACAATATCAACGGCTACACATTCTACACCGAGGCCAAGGACATGAAGAGCGATGGTTATCAGAACTCCAGGGTAACGATGGAATCCTACACTGGTAATGACAAGGACAGATACTACGGAATGATCGAGGAGATCTGGGAGCTGAGCTACGCTGGAGAGAAGGTCCCGATGTTCCGTGTCAGATGGGCCAAGAGTGTCCTAAAAGAAGACCGGTATTTCACCACCATGGTTATACCCGAAGCCAAATCCAAGACCGCGGGCGCAAACGTCACCGCGAAAAATGAGCCATGGGTACTGGCTTCCCAAGTTGACCAATGCTTCTTCATTACCGACCCGTCAAAGCCCAGTCGTGTTGTCATGAGGAGAGGCAAAAGGAAGATCATCGGAATGGATGGAGTAGCCAATGAGCAAGACTTCGACAAGTACGGCGACCCGAGGATCGAACATGACGACGATGATGAAGTAGCAGCATATAGCACAAGAAGAAGCAGGACCACCCTACCTAAAGGACGTCCGTTCCACAGAAGAACTCCATTTGTGAAAAAGAAGGGCAAGAAGATTGTGAACAGATAGCTAGCAAAGATCGATTGTATTTAAATCGTAGCCTTCATTTCTCGATTGTATTTCATGGGCACTTTTTGAACTATCATGAATATTTTTAAATTTCATGGACACTCGATCTCGACCCCCCCCCTCCATCTCGATCGCTATCCCACCTCGCCAGATCCGGTCCCCCTCGCCGCCGAGCACCCCCCGGTCCACCGGCCGCCGCCGCCGACCCCCTGCACCCTCGA
>LR738710.1:39518630-39530092 GCA_902687465.1 Secale cereale | reverse complement strand
GATGATATTTTTAAAAAATTATTATTGTCTTATAAAAAATATTACTGTTATGATTTAAACAAGTTTGAACATATTTAAACACAAATAAGTATCAAACAGCATTTTAAATGCATAAAAAAATTGTGGAGCCTGGGAATCGAACCCAGGACCTCCTGGTGTGAGAACTGGCTGCTGACCAGTCCAGCTAGTAGAGGGAACTTGATGTGGATCAGGTCAGGTGGAAGATAACATGTTGGCTCGAGCAGAAAACAAAAAAAAATACTAATGGCGCACTAGGGTGAGGTGCGCCATTAGTATGGATGTACTTATGGCGCACCGAGGGGTGGTGCGCCATTAGTATTGTGTCGCCCCCACCATCCATATTTTCTCCCCGGTCGGCCCAACCCTATCCCCTAGCATCTCTCTCCCTCGCCCTCGCCCTCGCGCCGATCCCCTTCCCCTCTCCTCTCCCGACGACGCCGCTGCCCCGCCGCCTCGACGCCGCCCCGACGCCGCCCCGAAGTCCGCTGCCCCGCCGCCTCGACGCCTCGACGCCGCTGCCCCGCCGCCTCGACGCCGCCTCGACACCGCTGCCCCGCCGCCTCGACGCTGATTGGAGGTGGTCAAGGGGAACAGTCACGACGCCGTTGTTCAGGAACTCGCCCATGATCTATGGAATTATGAATTATCCCTTCTACCTAGTGATGGAATAGATCTTGCAGTGCCAATATTATTGACTTCATGACTTGTGTTATTTGGTGGTGAGAGTCCCACTAGATAATTCACTTCTTCCTAGAGAAATTATATCATGTCTAGTTGCTTAATATATTCAAATTATTCCTACATAAAATAGTTTTTCTTATGTAAAGGTACTACACCTGGGTCTTGTTTGGAAGAGTGATATTTTGGTTCGAATTCTCACCAAATTTTGTTTAAATTTGAACTATTCCCAAAGAAATCCTCTCAAGCAAAAACCCCCCTTTAATCAATATGTTGAAATGATGAATGGTCGAACATGAGCATTCTTTTCTTTCGCTAGTCCTTGTTTTCTTTCATTTTACCTGGAGCTAACTAGCTGTAGCAGAGGCTTCGGGAGGAGAAAGTTTGCTTTACAGCTGCTCGTAGTCAGGGCCTTAGTGAGGCAAGCATAAAGTATGTAAAAAATTGGACTACCTACATATACTAGCCAAGTGTATACTTTCAGAATCATTGTGAATAACTTTGAACTAATATGCACTGCTTCCACACGACAACCACTTCTCATCTCACAAGTTAGTAAGTTACTTAAGAGTTAACATGAACACTGACATATTCATTGAACGTAACCACTATAAGCAACACATATATTTTAATTTTTATCACAACTTAATTTGAAAAGTTGCTGAACAAATATGCAAAATACCATATGCTCCTCTTAATGCCATGAAATGCAAGCAGCCATCTTCTGCATGAAATAATTATTTATGCAATTTGTCACCTTTCAGTGCAAAAGTGAGAGTAGAAGCATTATGCTTGGGTTTATGAATCACTGGTGCAATCTGTTCACCTTAAGTGCAAAAGCAGGAGTAGCAGCAATATGTTTGGGCATATATACTCACACAGTCACACACACACACCCACATTTGATGTTGTAAATATTACTCTATGTATGTTCAGCTCTACAACGGATAAAATGAATCTGTGTAATGGTTGTGTAAATTCCACTTTAATCGGTGGTGATTTTAATATGAGAGAAACAAACTATGAGGTGTCCGTACTCGGTCTGATCATTTTAGTGCTATCATAGAGAATTTAGAGTTGCGGAAGATTGACCTGTCAAACATGAGGTGCATTATGGAAGGTGCGGTGTAGTTTTACTGAATGTCCAAAACACGCAAAAATGATTTGGTTTAATTTGTGATACATTGATCATGTCCCTGTACTAGATTGGTAGATATCTTAACAATTTAGGATACCACTGTATTGTTATAATTCTCGCCTTGTATACATCTACATGCATATAGAAAAAGTTGGTCTTTTTCTACCAAGACATGAAAACATTGCTCTACTTGCTATGCCAACTGTCTGTTTCAGATTGGTGTGTATTTGTCGCTTTAGGGTCGCATGTAGGGCTTCTAGCTCTCGTACTGCCTAGTGGGCTGCAGTACCATTGTTTGTCGACATAGCCTCTCCGTTCAACTAAGAATGATCGTTGTTTTGTGCTAGATTATTATAACTACCCAACAAACCAAAATGATGAATCTACCTAGTATTGTTCTGTTCGTGCCTTCATGTATTAGGTTATTAATCATCAAATAATTTTGTAGTTGGATTATTTCAACTGACAAAACAATCTTCCATTGCTTCCTGTATATCGAGCTTCCACAAACATGGGTCCACAATTGGCACAGATTCTGTTATTGAAGTTTCATGCTCCCAACTAACACTCATAATGCACCCATGGTATTATTTTCCAGCTTCTTACCTAGGTGCTTCTGTATTGTGATTATTTTGTTTCGAGGGACTATAAAAATGCTTCCATTTATCAACAGAATTCCGGTTCTGTTTTGAAAGTTGGCGACACAGAAGATGCATCAGCGTCTTGCTGCCATGCTTAGTTTTTTTTATCCATTCTTAGTTTTCTATCTGTCATACCAATATTAGTTTGGAAGTGATTGAAACATTAGATTAAAATAGTTTACTTCCCCTAGGATGCTATTGAGAGCATCTACAACTTGACTGGCAAATTTGGCCCACTAAGAGCATCTATAACTGCACCCCGTACCCCATACCTGGCAAATTTGGCCCCGTATCTCAAGAAACACTTACTAACCAGAAAAGGTTTTGACTTGAAATGTTAATAGCACAGCACCTCAATCTGTTAGTATTTGTCTGCATTTTCTCACATTCTTCTTGTATCTGATCCAGTATTGCTTGTAGTGGTTTGTCCAAAATGTTGAATGATACTGGTTGGAGATGCATATATTGTTTCACCTCTTCACATGCCAATGTATTTTCCATGTTGTGATGGAGGCCTTTTTTTCCTTGTCCACCCGAGAGGCCCTTGAGTTTGCTGGAATGTCGATTAACTTCCGTTCCGGCAAATTCGGGTACTCCATATGTCCTATTTTCAGCAAAGGTCATGCTGAAATTTTCCGTGAATTTTAGCATGACTTTGCTAAAAATAGGACATATGGGGTACTTGTGACTAATGCATGGGCCGGGGTATCTTAGTAGTTAATTAAGTAGGATCAAGTGCCCCTTTATTCTAGCTGCATTAAACCATAGGCGGCAATAGAGCCAAGTGATTAGGCCCAACTTAGAATTCTTCTTCCCAGCTTAGCTTTTAGGATGCCTCGGTGTCGACAAACCATAAATTATAAAACCTTGGCTTTTAGGGTGCCTCGGTGTCGATAAAAACCGAAATGATGAAAGCTTAGGCTTTTAGGGTGCCTCGGCGTCGAAAAACCCTCAATTATAAAAGCTTAGCTTTTAGGATGCCTCGGTGTCGACAAACCCTAAATGATGAGACCATGATCTTATTCCTTGACAATAACCAACTTTTTGACCAAATTTGTTCCTATTTAGAGAGAAACATGGCCAACAACGATGAGGCCGGGGGTTCGGGCGGCAAGGCATTCTGGGAGCTGTCCCAGGAGATGAGGAACAACCTCACTTGTATGAGGACGCCGCCTTCCCTGCCGATCCTGAGACCACTGATGGTACCGCCGAGGATGAACCCACTGATGCCACCACTGATGGTGCCGCCGAGGATGCCACCACTGATGATGGCGGCGCACGCACAGATGGCAGCCAACCGAAGAGGCAACGGAAGGACCGGCGCCCGACCGTGCTCCGCACCCTCAAGGAGGAAGTTATTGAAGTGGACTCCGACGGGAATCCAACAGCGCCCGAACGAATAGTCAAGGGGTACTCGCTTCAGCTCGGGTGCATTCTCCGGCGCACCGTCTCGATCAACACCGAGAACCTGAGGCATCCTGACTGAAGGAATTTGCGCAACCTCCTCTTCACGAAGGTCCACGAACGATACAAGTTCCCTGCTGAATTTGAAAACACAAGCCTCAAAGGGAATAAAGTGAACAATGCTGCCCTCACGAAGATGAGCAAGGCCCTGTCTACTTGGAAAAGCAATGTGAAGAGAATGATCGAGAAAGGTAAGAGTTATGAGAAGATCAAGGAGAAAAATCCTTCGATCACCGAAGATGACTACAACGACTTCAAGATCAATTGCTCGAGCACCGCACACTCCGAATCAAGTCAGTGGGGGAAAGAAATGCGGGAGCTCAACTTAGGGGAACACACACTCGGTCCCGGCGGTTACGGAGTGGCGGAGCCTATATGGGACAAGGAGGAGGCGGACCGTGCCGAGCAAGGCCTACCGCCCCTCTTCGATAAATACGGTGACAAGCAGACCAGGAACTTTGTCAGGGCCCGGTACAAGAAGGACCCGAAAACAAAGGAGCTTACCACGGATCCGAAGACCAGGGCGCTTGAGCTTGTTCTGGTATGGAATACACCCCCGCGTAATTAGCTCCATATGGTTGCATTCTAATTAAGGAAGCCAAATTTCTAAATGGTTCACATTCCTTCCGCAGGCGGCTGAAAGCAGTAGCGCGGGGTCGACTAAGAGCAACCTTGGGACACGACTCTAAATAGGGCGTTGAATGTAATGAAGAACAAGGATAAGCTCAGTAAGCCGACGTCAGTTGGTCGTGTGGCCGGCAAAGGCTTGTCGATAAAATGGTCGTCATACTATAACGCTGGTGGGCGAAAGGAGAAAAAGACCAGCTCGGAAAGCCAGGCGCGCGAGGTTCAAGAACTCAAGGCACAGGTGGCGCGGATTCCGGAGATTGTCCAAGAGCAAGTGCAACAACAGCTCGGAGCGACGATCACCGCCATTGTGCCTACCTTGATCGAGGGGTTGAGTGCGTGGATTGCGGGCGGCCAATAGGGGTCGCCCCTGATTCCTAGCTTCACGGCCAGCAACTCGCAAAACGCGATGGCGGGGCCATTCGTGTCTCCGGCGGAGGCGGCATTGGTGTCTCCGACGCCGGCACGGGAGCTTAATGCACCTGGGTGTACGCTGGCCGGCACCTCTGCAGTAAGCGGCCCCTCCGTCAACTGCACGCCCGCTGTTGGCGGTGCCTCAACATTAGCCGAGCTCGACGCCATCATCACGATAACTAATTAAGCCTCTCTCGGCCGAGGACTTCATCTCCTTGCCTTTGATTGGGCATCCCTGACGCCCTACATGTTTTCGCAGGGCGCCGCCGATGTTCCGTGCACTCTCCTGCACTTCGTGAACAACGAGTTGGTCGATGTCGCCAAGGGCAAAATCGTTCAACCGGGCAACCCCTTGTTCCACGGTACCCAGATGCCACCCAACTTGTTTAGGGTTCAAATGGTTCGGGTGCTGCCAGGCTGCGACGAGGTGTTACCTCCGATTCGACCCGTCGGGGCCGACGATGCTGACGTGATGACCCTCAGCGCCTGCCTGAGCTGGCCCCTGCTTTGGCCGAAGAGCCAGATTCGTTTGGGGACGGGGGACACCACCCCAAAGACAACACCGCCAGTCGTGTCGGCGCCAAGTCGGCCCCATGCCAAGACCGCCGCAACGGTGCCGGACATCCCTATGCCACTGGATCCAAACATGCATATGGCACAGGATCAGAACAACGACGACGATGATACATTTGCCAACGTCGATCAGTACTTTGCCGATCATGGGTACGGTGGCGACTTCATGGGGCCTCCTTCTCAAGAACCCAACCCGACAAAAGACGTGTGCGATCTAGCTGGTACCGTGGAGAAGCCAAGTTGCAACAGGCGTCGTCTGCCGTTCAGCTCTCAGGAGACGCCTCCAGCTGCCGACTTCACCGAGCCTCAGATAGGCGAGGTGCGAAATATTATCAGCCCCAACACACTCAAGAAGGCGGTCTGTGAGCAGAACTCGGTCCCATTACAGGAGAAGAAGAAGGCACGCAAAAGAAAGACTAACAAGTGTGCGAGCCAGCCGGCACCGAGTACGATCCGTGCTCAGGACGGGCCACCTTCACCTGAGGATGTAATGAGGAGGGTGCATGTGGCGGGTAGGCCGATGCTACCGACAAATATGCTCGATGCTGCAACCGGTGCTATGTGGAGTCTGCATGACAGTGTTCTTTCTTTGGAGAAGCGGCGTCTCAGAGAGAAGGATGTGGCATACCCGATTTTCGCGGCCAAGGTGCCAGAGGGCAAGGGCTTTGTGGATAACTCCATCGGGGGTACGATCGTCCTGCGGTTTGATGACATCCACGCTATGTTGAACCTTCATCCGCTGCACTACACCTTCGTTCGGCTATTTTCGCTGAGTATGGAGATGCGGATCATTCGCACAAGACCCCGGACATCGTGATAGTTGACCCCTTCTACATGTGTGCCAAGATCTTGGGCAGCGCTGGGGACCGGCAAGTCGTGAGTTCTTACCGCGAAGGCGTCATTCTGGCAAACCGAGATAAGGATAACTTCCTCGTGCCTTACTTTCCCGAGTAAGTCCTCCCCCTCAACCCCCCGTAACATATGAATTCTTATATTTCGATCATTTTTATTTAACATTCCGTGTTTTCTGCAGTGACACACATTGCACGCTCATCCTCCTAAGCCCCAAATATTCCATGGCCACGTATTTCGACCCGGACCGTCAGTTGAACGTAGACTACACAAATGTCAAGAAGGTTCTTGATGATGTTCTCCCCGGCTACGCCAAATCTGGAGACACCTTCACCAGGCCTATTCGTAAGTACGGCAAGCACGTGTTCTCCCACAATACGACGTTCTGCTGCGTCAAGCAGCCGCCTGGCGGTCAGAAGGGTGCCTACTACGCCATCCATCACATGCGGGCGATCGTACGGGACCATCATCAACTTCTGCTACCGAGTAAACTCAAAGATTGGGCCGCGAGCGTGTCGGCAATCCAGGACGCCGACATCAGACAAGAATTCTTTCGCATCCAGTCGGAGTTTGCGGAAATCATCCATCAAGATGTCCTTCGTACCTCGGGGCGGTTCTACCTCAGAAATCAACCGTCCAACAGTGACATCGACACAATGCTATAAATGCAGGCTGACAACGCCCGTGATTTCATGACTCCCATGATAAACGGCGGCTTCATCCACGCTCCGGTCCCTTGAGTCGAGTCGAAAGCAGTGATGCTGTGTCTAGTTCTGAAACATCGATTGGCTCATGTAGTAATTAAACTTTAATGAACTTGTAGTATGTCTCTTTGGTTTCGAGAGTCGTTCAACTTAGATTTAATCGATGCTATTAATGTCTTGCTTTTCTCTTTCAATCGTTCTGTTGCATACTTATATATTGCTTATGTATTGTCAGTGAATTGGTACTAACGTTTCGATTGGCTAGTGCATAGCGATGCCGTCGTATGTCGTGTACAAGGGTAAGGTTCCCGGAGTCTACGACGACTGGGAGGAGTGTCGGAGACAGGTTCACCGATTCAGCGGTAACAGTTACAAAGGGTACACCACTAGGGCCGAGGCCGAATCTAGATACGCCCGCTATCTAGCGGGAGAGGGGAGGGAGCGTTGGAGGAACCGGATGAAGACGAGTTTCATCGTGATGATGCTCATCGTGATGACCGCAGCTCTCTTCTATGTGATGGTAGTTTAGATGATCGATATCGACACTACTAGGAAAAGGCCTATTAATGGCGCACCTAATTTGGCCATTAATGGCGCATTAGTGGTGCGCCATTACTAGCACGCCATTAGTATTTGATGCTAATGGCGCACCACTGGTGCGCCATTAGTATCTGGTATACTAATGGCGCACCTGGGATGCGCCATTAGTGTGCACCTTAGTGCGCCATTAGTATGCCTCTCAGGGGCCAGGTGCTATGGCATACTAATGGCGCACTAAGTATGATGCGCCATTAGTATTATCTGCATAGTAATGGCGCACTGCGTGTCAATGCGCCATTACTATGCTTTGGCATACTAATGGCGCACTGCCTGTTAATGCGCCATTACTATGCTTTGGCATACTAATGGCGCACTTTTCTCTGATGCGCCATTAGTATGAATATTAGGGTTTTTTTAATATTATTTTCTGTTTTTTTTTCATAGATTACAAAATGTATAATTGCACAGAATATAGACAGCACACATCAACAACACATTCATCGAATACAATAGAAGATTAATATCTGAATACAATTCATCATATTAGTCTCCGAATACAATTCATCGATCATATCATATTAGTCTCCGAATTGAAAAGACCGAACAAAGATAGAACAATATATTACAAGTCTCGAGATCGCGAGTAGCGAGTTTGTCTTCGCATTACAAGTCGATATCGATCATCTAAACTACCATCACATAGAAGAGAGCTGCGGTCGTCACGATGAGCATCATCACGATGAAACTCGTTTTCATCCGGTTCCTCCAACGCTCCCTCCCCTCTCCCGCTAGATAGCGGGCGTATCTAGATTCGGCCTCGGCCCTAGTGGTGTACCCTTTGTAACTGTTACCGCTGAATCGGTGAACCTGTCTCCGACACTCCTCCCAGTCGTCGTAGACTCCGGGAACCTTACCCTTGTACACGACATACGACGGCATCGCTATATATATGCACTAGCCAAACGAAACGTTAGTATCAATTCACAGACAATTCATAAGCAATATATAAGTATGCAACAGA
Organism: Secale cereale; assembly: GCA_902687465.1. Classification (NCBI taxonomy): domain Eukaryota; kingdom Viridiplantae; phylum Streptophyta; class Magnoliopsida; order Poales; family Poaceae; genus Secale; species Secale cereale. The sequence goes on along the minus strand of LR738710.1, from coordinate 39,521,419 downwards.
ACGATCGAAAGAGAAAAGCAAGACATTAATAGCATCGATTACATCTAAGTTGAACGACACTCGAAACCAAAGAGACATACTACAAGTTCATTAAAGTTTAATTACAACAAGAGCCAATCGATGTTTCAGAACTAGACACAGCATCACTGCTTTCGACTCGACTCAATGCACCGGAGCGTGGATGAAGCCGTCGTCTATCGTGGGAGTCATGAAATCACGGGCGTTGTCAGCCTGCATTTGTAGCATTGTGTCGATGTCACTGTTCGACGGTTGATTCCTGAGGTAGAACAGCCCCGAGGTACGAAGGACATCTTGATGGATGATTTCCGCAAACTCCGACTGGATGCGAAAGAAATCTTGTCTGATGTCCGCGTCCTGGATTGCCGACACGCGCGCGGCCCAATCTTTGAGCTTACTTGGTAGCAGAAGTTGATGATGGTCCCGTACGATCGCCCGCATGTGATGGATGGCGTAGTAGGCACCCTTCTGACCGCCAGGCGGCTGCTTGACGCAGCAGAACGTCGTGTTGTGGGAGAACACGTGCTTGCCGTACTTACGAGTTGTCCTGGTGAAGGTGCCTCCAGATTTGGCGTAGCCGGCGAGAACATCATCAAGAACCTTCTTGACATTTGTGTAGTCTACAGCCGACTTACGGTCCGGGTCGAAATACGTGGCCATGGAATATTTGGGGCTTAGTAGGATGAGCGTGCACTGTGTGTCACTGCAGAAAACACGGAATGTTAAAAGAAGAACGATCGAAATCTAAGAATTCATATGTTACGGGGCGGTTGAGGCAGAGGACTTACTCGGGAAAGTAAGGCACGAGGAAGTTATCCTTATCTCGGTTTGCCAGAATGACGCCTCCGAGGTAAGAACTCGCGACTTGCCGGTCCCCAGCGCTGCCCAAGATCTTGGCACGCATGTAGAAGGGGTCGACTATCACGATGTCCGGGGTCTTGTCGCGAATGATCCGCATCTCCATACTCAGCGAAAATAGCCGAACGAAGGTGTAGTGCAGCGGATGAAGGTTCAACATAGCGTGGATGTCATCAAACCGCAGCACGATCGTACCCCCGATGGAGTTATCCACAAAGCCCTTGCCCTCCGGCACCTTGGCCGCAAAAACCGGGTACGCCACATCCTTCTGTGTGAGACGCCGCTTCTCCAAAGAAAGAACACTGTCATGCAGACTCCGCATGGCACCGGTTGCAGCATCGAGCATATTTGTCGGTAGCATCGGCCTACCCGCCACATGCACCCTCCTCATTACATCCTCAGGTGAAGGTGGCCCGTCCTGAGCACGGATCGTACTCGGTGCCGGCTGGCTCGCACCCTTGTTAGTTTTTCTTTTGCGTGCCTTCTTCTTGATCTCCTGAATTGGGACCGAGTTCTGCTCAGAGACCGCCTTCTTTAGTGTGTTGGGGCTGATTATATTTCGCACCTCGCCTATCTGAGGCTCGGTGAAATCGGCAGCTGGAGGCGTCTCCTGAGAGCTGAACGGCAGACGACGCCTGTTGCAACTTGGCTTCTCCGCGGTACCGGCTTGATCGCGCACGTCTTTTGTTGGGTTGGGTTCTTGAGAAGGAGCCCCCATGAAGTCGTAACCGCACCCATGATCGGCAAAGTATTGATCGACGTTGGCAAATGTATCGTCGTCGTCGTCGTTCTGATCCTGTGCCATATGCATGTTTGGATCCAGTGGCATAGGGATGTCCGGCACCGTTGCGGCGGACTTGCCATGGGGACGACTTGGCGCCGGCACGACTGGCGGTGTTGTCTTTGGTGTGGTTTCCCCCGCCCCCAAACGAATCTGGCTCTTCGGCCAAAGCAGGGGCCAGCTCAGGCAGGCGCTGAGGGTCATGATGTCATCATCATCGGCCCCGACGGGTCGAATCGGAGGTAACACGTCGTCGCAGCCTGGCAGCACCCGAACCAGTTGAACCCTAAACAAGTTGGGTGGCATCTGGGTACCGTGGAACAAGGGCTGGCCCGGTTGAACGATTTTGCCCTTGGCGACATCGACCAACTCGTTGTTCACGAAGTGCAAGAGAGTGCACGGAACGTCGGTGGCGCCCTGCGAAAACATGTAGGGCGTCAGGGATGCCCAGTCAAAGGCAAGGAGATGAAGTCCTCGGCCGAGAGAGGCTTAATTAGTTACCGTGATGATGGCGTCGAGCTCGGCTAATGTCGAGGCACCGCCAACGGCGGGCGTGCAGTTGACGGAGGGGCCGCTTGCTGCAGAGGTGCCGGCCGGCGTACACACGGGTGCATTAAGATCCCGTGCCGGCGTCGGAGACACCAATGCCGCCTCCGCCGTTGACACCAATGGCCCCACCATCGCGTTCTGCGAGTTGCTGGCCGTGAAGCTGGGAATCGGGGGCGGCCCCTGTTGGCCGCCAGCAATCCACGCACTCAACCCCTCGATCAAGGTAGGCACAATGGCGGTGATCGTCGCTCCGAGCTGTTGTTGCACTTGCTCTTGGACAATCTCCGGAATCCGCGCCACCTGTGCCTTGAGTTCTTGAACCTCGCGCGCCTGGCTTTCCGAGCTGGTCTTTTTCTCCTTTCGCCCACCAGCGTTATAGTATGACGACCATTTTGTCGACAAGCCTTTGCCGGCCACACGACCAGCTGACGTCGGCTTCTCGAGCTTATCCTTGTTCTTCATTACATTCAACGCCCTATTTAGAGTCGTGTCCCAAGGGCTGCTCTTAGTCGACCCCGCGCTACTGCTTTCAGTCGCCTGCGGAAGGAATGTGAATCATTTAGAAATATGGCTTCATTAATTA
>LR738710.1:39507290-39518620 GCA_902687465.1 Secale cereale | reverse complement strand
ACCATTCATCCTTTCGAACGGCATCATGCTGTGCAGGAACGTCGGCCCGAGTTGGATGATATCGTCCACGATATGGACCAGCAGATGCACCATAATGTCGAAGAATGCGGGCGGGAAGTACATCTCAAGCTCGCATAGTATCACCACGATCTCTTCCTGTAGCCTTCTGAGTTGCCTCACGCCAACAGACTTCCGAGAGATGACGTCGAAAAAGTTGCATAGGCCAAATAGGGTTTCACGGACGTGCGCGTCCATGATACCACGGATTGCAACTGGAAGTATCTGCGTCATCAGCACGTGACAATCGTGAGACTTCATCCCGCTGAACTTCAGCTTCGCCCGGTCTAGGTATCTGCTTATCTTCCCCGCGTAACCGTAAGGAAGTTGTACTCCTACGAGGCAGGTGAAAAATTGCTCGATCTCCTCTTGACTTAGAGTGAAGCACGCGGGAGGGTAGTCATTTCCGGTCTTCTTGGCCTTTTTGCCTTTGCGACGACTTTCCGTGTCCTGCTTCGCCTCATCATCATCATCATCATCATCATCATATATAGCGTGAAGCTCCTTCCTGATGCCCATTGATTTCAAGTCTGCCCTTGCTTTCGGCCCATCTTTGGTCCTCTCTGGCATGTTGAGCAGGGTACCAAGCAGACTCTCGCACACGTTCTTCGTGATATGCATTACATCAAGGCTGTGAGGCACACGGTGGATCTTCCAGTACGGCAAGTCCCAGAAAACAGACCTCGTTTTCCATACCTTCAGCAGCGGCTCTGGCGCCTTTCGCTTCTTTCCCGGCTCTGGCGCCTTTTGCTTCTTTCCCGGCAGTGGGCAATATTTCCAATTTTTCAACAGCTCATTTATTTCCTCGCCGCTCCTCGTACGCGGGCGTCCTCGGGGTTCGGTTTCACCATCGAACAAATCCTTGCGTTTTCTCCACAGGTCATCGTCGCGAAGCCACCTTCGATGTCCCATGAACACGGTTTTCGAAGACCCGGGATCTCTATCTAGCTGGCGATACGTTGTGTCATCCATGCACCTGACACATCCAGAAAATCCGTGGACCACCTGCCCCGCGACATATCCGTAACCGAGATAGTCGTGCACCGTCGTGAGCAGCGCGGCTCTCATAGGGAAATATTCTTTCTTTGCGGCGTCCCACGTATTGGCTGGCGTTTTCCATAGCGTGTCTAGCTCCTCTTTCAGCAGCCCCAGATACAGATTGATGTCGTTCCCTGGTTGTTTCGGTCCTTCAATTAGCATACTCATGTGAATGTACTTCCTCTTCATGCACAACCAGGGGGGAAGGTTGTACATCCACACAAACACAGGCCAGGTGCTATGTGTGCTTCTCTGGCTGCCAAACGGGTTGACTCCATCGGTGCTCGCGCCCAGCACGATGTTCCTTGGATCGTTCCCAAATTCTAGGTCTTCGAACTTCAACGCTTGCCACTGGCTCGCATCCTTAGGGTGACTCAGCATCTTGTCTTTTTTATCTATCTCCGGATCATTTGCGTCATCTTCTCGCTTCTTCTCCTCCCTATCCGCGTGCCAACGCAGAAGCTTTGCTACCTTAGGGTCCGCGAAATACCGCTGCAGACGAGGAGTGATCGGAAAGTACCACACCACTTTTCGAGGAGCTTTCTTCCTCTTCTTGTATCGAGTGACGCCGCACACCAGACATATGGTAGACTCCGCGTGCTCGTCCCGATAAATGATGCAATTGTTCATGCACAGATGGTATTTCACGTGCGGTAAATCCAGAGGACACACGATTTTCTTCGCCTCCTCCAAACTGGTGGGGCACTTGTTCCCCTTGGGAAGACGTTCGTGCCAGAATGACATGTTCTCGTCGAAGCATGCGTCGGTCATTTTGTGTTTTACCTTCATCTCCAGAGCCATGAGCGTTACTTTCAGGCGGGTATCCTCGGGCCTGCATCCTTCATACAATGGAGTAACCGCGTCTAACTCAAGTTGATCCATCTTGGCTTTCTCTCGGGCGGCAGCTCTTGCGTTATCGGTCTGCTTGAGAAGCAGCTCTTGAATATGAGGGTCCTGCACCCAGCCCATCGATGGTTCAGCGTCGTCTGCTCCGCCGGCATCATCATCTTCATGATCATGCCCGTCGTCTGCTCCGGCATCTTCCTCATCATCATGTCCTGCATCTTCTACATGATGACTGTGTACAGCATCACCGTCGTGATCATCTCCTGGGGATTCTTTGTCTTCTCGCCCGCCCGAGCCGCGGTGGTTGTCTTGCTGCCCTTCCTCATTTCTTGCCCGGCCCCCATGAACGACTTCGTAGTCATCTTCATCACCTTGCCACCGATAGCCATCCATGAAACCACGCAAGAGCAGGTGGTCCCGCACCTGCCTGGAATCCGGGTCCGCAATAAGGCTCTTCAGCTTGCATCTTCGACACGGACATCTTATCTCCGTCTCGTTCTTTTGAAGCATCTCGGCCTTCGCGGACCTCAAAAACCTATTCACGATGCCTTCGGTCATCGTGCGCACCATGGTCGCCCTGCGGGGTAGAGCAAAACGATATTTTAGAACCAAGAAAAAATTTGCCATGACTTTCCCTAAAAATAGGACAAAAATGAATGCTTAATGCCAAAATTCTCACCGAAACGGAAATGAATCAACATTACGGGAAAATATTGGCAACTATCGCATTTCAAATACCGGTACACCTCCAAACACAAACACATATGCAACACAACAAACCTATGCAACACCACAAACATACATAGATCTAGCTATAGGCCATAAAAGTGCATGTGCACATTGTTTGTATGGAGAACAACATAAATATAGCTTCCCCCCATACTTACCTACCAAAACAAGGTAATTTAACCACTTAATTTGAATGAATATATGGTGGAAATGAGGTGAAAAAGAGGAGGGACCCGAGAGGAGAGGAAGTAGAGAGAATGAAGAAGTGGGGGGGAAAGTGAGTGTGGTAGAGAGGCTGTCCAAAATATCTAGTTGCTGCCCGCATACTAATGGCGCACCAGCTACTAATGCGCCATTAGTAATCAAGGTCACTAATGGCGCATTTAAAGTTGCTGCGCCATTAAAAGTTTTGCAAAAAAAAACATACTAATGGCGCATTTCCGCACAGTGCGTCATTACTAGTTCAAACTAGTAATGGCGCACTTTCGGAAAGTGCGCCATTAGTAGTTTTGTAAAAAACAGAATAAAAAATATCATAAAAAAAAGACCATTAATGGCGCACTTTACTGCTGGTGCGCCATTACTATTTACAACTAGTAATGGCGCACTATTAATAGATGCGCCATTAGTATGTTTGGACAGGCGCGCTAGTTAAAAAAAAATTCTTGATACTAATGGCGCACTCCGGGCAAGGTGCGTCATTAGTACATCGAACTCTAATGGCGTATCTGTTGCAGGTGCGCCATTACTATATACTAATGGCGCACTTGCTGTATGGTGCGCCATTAGTATCAATTTCATCTATAGCCCTTTTCCTAGTAGTGCGACTTGTAATGTGAAGACAAACTCGCTACTCGCGGTCTCGAGACTTGTAATATAATATTCTATCTTTGTTCGGTCTTTTCAATTCGGAGACTAATATGATGAATTGTATTCGGAGACTAATATGATGAATTGTATTCAGAGACTAATCTTCTATTGTATTCGATGAATCTGTTGTTGATGTGTGCTGTCTATATTCTGTCCAATTATATATTTTGTAACCTGTGCAAAAAACAGAAAATTAAAAAAAAAACCTAATATTCATACTAATGGCGCATCACATCACAGTGCGCCATTAGTATGCCAAAGGATACTAATGGCGCATCATTAGACAGTGCGCCATTACTATGCCGAAGTTACTAATGGCGCATCATGTTGTTATGCGTCATTAGTATGCCAAAGCACCTGGGTATACATGGCCCCATGGGAGGCATACTAATGGCGCACTACTATGTACACTAATGGCGTATCTGTGGTGCGCCATTAGTATACCAGATACTAATGGCGCACCAGAGATGCGCCATTAGTAAAATATACTAATGGCGCACCACTAATGCGCCATTAATGGCCAAATTAGGTGCGCCATTAGTAGGCCTTTTCCTAGTAGTGTGGTTTTCTCTAGGAACGCGTTGAAGTTGAGGGCAACATGAGCGTGGGTCATTTGATCTACAAGACATATTGTAAAGATTTTAGACTAAGTTCATGACAATTAAGTTCATCTAAACAAATTTAATGAACTCCCACTCAGATTGACATCTCTCTAGTCATCTAAGTGATACATGATCCGAATCGACTATGCCGTGTCCGATCATCACGTGAGACGGACTAGTCGTCAACGGTGAACATCTTCATGTTGATCGTATCTTCTATACGACTCATGTTCGACTTTTCGGTCTTCCGTGTTCTGAGGTCAAGTTTGTACATGCTAGGCTCATCAAGTGAACCCTAAGTGTATTGCGTGTGTAAATCTGGCTTACACCCGTTGTATGCGAACGTTAGAGCCTATCACACCCGATCATCATGTGGTGCTTCGGAACAACGATCCTTAGCAACGGTGCACAGTTAGGGGGAACACAATTCTTGAAATTTTAGTGAGAGATCATCTTATTTATTACCGTCGTTCTAAGAAAATAAGATGTAATAAACATGATAAACTTCACATGCAATCAAATAGTGACATGATATAGCCAATATCATCTTGCTCCTTTGATCTTCATCTTCGGGGCTCCATGATCATCATCGTCACCAGCATGACACCATGATCTCCATCATCATGATCTCCATCATCGTGTCTTCATGAAGTCGTCTCGCCAAACATTACTTCTACTACTATGGCTAACATTTAGCAATAAAGTAAAGTAATTACATGGCGTTATTCAGTGACACGCAGGTCATACAATAAATAAGACAACTCCTATGGCTCCTGCCGGTTGTCATACTCATCAACATGCAAGTCGTGATTCCTATTACAAGAACATGATCAATCTCATACATCACATATATCATTCATCACATCTTTTGGCCATATCACATCACAGGGCACATGCTGCCAGAACAAGTTAGACGTCCTCAAATTGTTGTTGCAATTTTACGTGGCTGCTATAGGTTTCTAGCAAGAACGTTTCTTACCTACGCCAAAACCACAACGTGATATGCCAATTTCTATTTACCCTTCATAAGGACCATTTTCATCGAATCCGATCCGACTAAAGTGGGAGAGACTGTCACCCGCTAGCCACCTTATGCAACTAGTGCATGTCAGTCGGTGGAACCTGTCTCACGTAAGCGTACGTGTAAGGTCGGTCCGGGCCGCTTCATCCCACGATGCCGCCGAATCAAGATAAGACTAGTAGCGGCAAGAGAATTGAACAAATCTACGCCCACAACTGCTTTGTGTTCTACTCGTGCAAGATACTACGGAAAGACCTAGCTCAGATGCCACTGTTGGGAAACGTAGCAGAATTCAAAAAAATTCTATGCTTCACCAAGATCAATCTAAGGAGTCATCTAGCAACGAGGGAGAAAGGAGTGCATCTACATACCCTTGTAGATCGCGAGCGCAAGCGTTCAAAAGAACGTGGATGATGGAATCGTACTCGTCGTGATCCAAATCACCGATGATCCCAGCGCCGAACGGACGGCACCTCCGCGTTCAACACACGTACGGTACAGCGACGTCCCCTCCTTCTTGATCCAGCAAGGGGGGACGAGAGGTTGATGGAGATCCAGCAGCACAATGGCGTGGTGGTGGATGCAATGGTATTTCGCAGGGCTTCGCCAAGCGCTGCGGGAGGAGGGAGAGGTGTAACGGGAGGGACAGGGAGGCGCCAGGGGCAAGGGTGCGGCTGCCCTCCCTCCCCCCACTATATATAGGGGCCCTGGGGGGCGTCGGCCCTAGGAGATCCATTCTCCTAGGGGGCGGCGGCCTAGGGGGGAACTTGCCCCCCCCCCCAAGGCATGTGGGGCGCCCCCACCCCTAGGGTTCCCAACCCTAGGCGCAGGGGGGAATCCCAAGGGGGGCGCACCAGCCCACTATGGGCTGGTTCCCCTCCCCCTTCAGCCCATGGGGCCCTCCGGGATAGGTGGCCCCACCCGGTGGTCCCGATACAATACCGATGACCATCGAAACTCTTCCGATGGCCGAAACTTGACTTCCTATATATAATTCTTTACCTCCGGACCATTCCGGAACTCCTCGTGACGTCCGGGATCTCATCCGGGACTCCGAACAACATTCGGGTTACCGCATGCATACATCTCTACAACCCTAGCATCACCGTACCTTAAGTGTGTAGACCCTACGGGTTCGGGAGACACGAAGACATGACCGAGACGACTCTTCGGTCAATAACCAACAGCGGGACCTGGATACCCATGTTGGTTCCTACATGTTCCTCGATTATCTCATCGGATGAACCACGATGTCAAGGATTCAATCAATCCCGTATACAATTCCCTTTGTCCATCGGTATAGTACTTGCCCGAGATTCGATCATCGGTATACCGATACCTTGTTCAATCTCGTCACGGCAAGTCTCTTTACTCGTTCCGTAATACATCATCCCGTGACCAACACCTTAGTCACATTGAGCTCATTATGATGATGTCTTACCGAGTGGGCCCAAAGATACCTTTCCGTCATACGGAATGACAAATCCCAGTCTCGGTTCGTGCCAACTCAATAGATACTTTCGGAGATACCCGTTGCGTACCTTTATAGCCACCCAGTTACGTTGTGACGTTGGCACACCCAAAGTATTCCTACGGTATCCGGGAGTTGCACAACCTCATGGTCTAAGGAAAAGATACTTGACATTGGAAAAGCTTTAGCATTACGAACTACACGATCTTGTGCTAGGCTTAGGATTGGGTCTTGTCCATCACATCATTCTCCTAATGATGTGATCTCGTTATCAATGACATCCAATGTCCATGGTCAGGAAACCGTAACCATCTGTTGATCAACGAGCTAGTAACTAGAGGTTTACCAGGGACACGTTGTGGTCTATGTATTCACACATGTATCATTGTTTCCGGATAATACAATTCAAGCATGAATAACAGACAATTATCATGAACAAGGAAATATAATAATAACCATTTTATTATTGCCTCTAGGGCATATTTCCAACAAGCTGCGGCTCGGGCCCATCAAGGGACTTGGTGGCGCGGGCGTGGAGGATTGGGGCGAGGCGTTGGTTGGCCCGGCACTGAAGACGAGGGAGACGGTCGGGGAGGATTTGGATCGGGAGGATCCCGAGGGAGATGGGACAGGAGGAGTGGCGGCGGTGGGCACGGAATGGATGGGACAGAATACCTAGATTTTAGGGTTGCTCAAAATATATAGTAAGTTGGACTAGGTTGAGACTATTTGATCCTTCCGATCGAAATCGAACGGTCCAAGAAAAATAGGTTAGGGAGTCTAATAAATAAAACGCAGATGTTTTAGGGATGTTTGGGGATGATCCGGACCCAACGGTAACAACAGATCGATTCGGGTTCGGGACAGTTTTCAGACGCGTGTGAGGAGGGGGAAATGGGCTGTGTAGAATGTGAGTCGCTAAGAAGAGAGGAAGATGGCAGCCCGGCAACAGGTTTCGGGGCACCGAACGTCCGACGAATAACCGGCGATAGTGCCGCTATAGTTTAACGGTTGGGCTATCAAACGGACTTCGAATGGGAACAAAATTTGACAGGCGGCCTACCTACACTATAACAAGACCACACGCCAAGTTTCATCCCATTCCGAGAACATTTTCCGACCATTTATAAAATAAATATTTGGAGGTGCCGCGGGCGCGTGCGAGTGTGTCGGTGCTCCGAACGGACAACGGAAAGGACGGGCGGACTCGGACGGATGCAAGTTTTGAAAACTATGCAGATGCAATGCACATGATGACATGGCAAAATGCAACACGCAAGCAGATGACATGGCAACGACAGCGAATAACTGGAAGACACCTGGAGCATCGGTCTCGGGGTGTCACACCGACCTTGAGGGCCTCCGATGCCACGCCGAGCCTGGCAACCCTGGCCCCGCCACCGGTACCCCTTCCCAGCGTTAGCTCTGCGCACCTCCACGAGCTGCACGCCGCACACCCTTGTCGTCATGGTCCTTGGGACGGAGGACGGTAGGCCGCGTTAGTCTGGCCAAGTACTCCGGCATGGTGCTAGAGCAGGTCATGTCCTCCGCCGTGGCCGAGAGCAAAAGTGGCGCGGCGTCGTGGTGCCTTGGGAGCATGCTCGAGCCCGCCGGTGCCCAGCCACCAGGTTGTTGTCATCCTCCTCCGAGCCGGTGCAGCCATGGTGATCGAGAAAGGACGGCGGCAGCAATGGCCGACACGTGGACCTGCTCGTCGCCGATAACATGCTCGCTTTCGCTGCAGCCGTCGCCGCTAGCCGCTGGTAGGTCGCGACGCGCGGGCGTACACAGTTCTTGTCGCCTAGCCTGGTGATTGACCTCGAAGCTGGCCACGAGCAGGATCCCCCCGCGCCGGCTGTCGGCGCTGGCCACGAGCACGCTGCAGCCTGATGAGGAGGCAGGCGACGGGGTGGGGTGGGGTTGATTGCTTTTTTCAATTTTGAATAAGGGTGTCTTTCTGAAATGACAGGGATTGTTTTGTAAATCTGTAAAATCTCCTGTCTAATGCCGTCAAATGTCAACAGTTCTGCCACGTCATCATTTATGGGACGCACATGTCATAATCGTCATCAAAACGACCAAAACCAACAACTAGTGTTTTTTGAAACGGAAAAGTTAAAATCCAGTCGTCCGGATGGATTTTTGCATCAGATCCGAACGACTCGCGCGCCGTCAGATCCTCATCCTGCACGCGTCGTCCCTTCCTTTTTTCGGCCTGAATCTGGTGGCTCCTTCCTTTTTGTTTCTCCGAAGGCCAACGCTAGGCGTCGGTGCGCCGGCCGAAATTTCGGCCGGTCGCACCAGACCCACCCCGATGTGCTGCAATGAAACTTTTTTTGTAAACGGTTGTAGCATTTTATGTCAATGGTTGTAGCATTCCGACTGGTATGTCAATGGTTGTAGCATTTTCTGTCAATGGTTGTAGCATTTTTCTGCAGAAAAAGCTTCGACCGTGGACGAAAAAAGCTTCAACCGTGTATGAAAAACAGCTTCAACCGTTGGGAAAAAAAAGCTCCCAGGTGGAAGCTTTTTTCACCGCGGGTTGAAGCTTTTCCTAAGCAGGTTGAAGCTTTTTTCCACCATTGAACTCAACATTGCCCTTCGGGCAGAAAAGATCAGCACGTCGGTTGAAGCTTTTTCTCACGCCGGTAGAAGCTTTTTTCCACGCCGGTTGAAGCATTTTTCACATAGTTGAAATTTTTTCCCATGCCGGTAGAAGCTTTTTTCACCGCGGGTTGAAGCTTTTCCTAAGCAGGTTGAAGCTTTCATATCAACGATTGTAGCTCTTCAGTCGTACCGTGGTCCGGTTGAAGCTTTATATACAGATGGTTGAAGCTTTTCGAATCAACGGTGGAAACTTTTCAACAGAACGGTTGCAGCAAAATTGAACACCGGTTCCAGCAAAACAACAAATTAGGAAGAACTCCAGGGGATCGATTGTAGCAAAAAATTACCCGGTTCCAGCAAAATTGAACAACGGTTGCAACAAAAATCAAAATCAAAAGAAAGTTTCAGCAAAAGAAATGATGCAGCAAGCAAACCCCCTACCCCAGCCGGTCCCCTAGCACCGCACCTCGTCGGTGTCGCCGGCCATGTCCGGCCCCCTAGCATCGCACCTCGTCGGTGCGCCGGCCATGTCCTCCCATCTCGCCGCGCGCGGTGGTGGGTGCCTCCCAAAGTAGCACCCATTTGCGGGGGATGACGCACGGATTGAGGTTGTTAGGTTGGCGCGGGATCGGCAGCGCTCGTCGCCGGCGAGATTTATTTGAGAGCTCGGGGAAAGAAAGATGGGCGAGGGGATAAGACTGAGCAGTGGAATGAATGGCTAGGAAGGGATAAGGAAAGCTGAAGCGGTGTGTGCGCGGGCCCGTTGCAAGGTTGGATGTGACCGGTGGAGTTTCGGCCGGTCATCCGGCCCGCAACATTTCCCTTCTCCGAATCAGGTCGCCCGCAAATTGCATCCCGTTTTTCAGCAGTTAAGATCCGATTTTCTCTCCCGCCCGACCGCACATCAATCACTGACGCATTTAAGGTGGACCCGCCCACAAATTGAGCTACTGTTGTTTAGGCGGAAGAAAAAATAGTCTAGAATGGGATTCGAACCCACGTAGCCTACAATGCTAGGAAAGCCAACAATCAACAAGGCCAACGCAACTTGATGTAAATCTACCATCTGTTACACAAATCACCTAAACTTTTAGCATGGTAATTAGCCCATGGCTTTGTCGTTGCACTCTTTACCTTCATGATCTTATCTACTGACGTTGGGCCTCACCTCGGAGGAAGAGCACGGCGCACGGCATGCAACAGGCCAAGCACGACCCGTTTAGTCGTGTGTCGGGCCGGGCCTATTACGTGCCAAGCATGCGTGCTTGTGGGCCGGCTCGCGGAAAATGGACAGGATAAAAGTTGATAACTCACGTCCAAACACCGCGGTAACTTCATTATAAATAGCTTAATAACATACGCACATCAGAGTTGATAACTCAAGTACAAACATCACGGTAAGTTTTCATCCTCGTGATAAAAGTTGTTTAAAAATATACCCCGATAACTTTGATGTAAATAACATGGTAATATACGCATATCAGACCTGATACCTCACGTGCAAATACCGCGATAACTTTTCACCTCTAGATGAAAAATGTTAAAACATACACAGTAATTTTTATGTAAATATCATGGTAATATAGACATACTAGCTGATAACTCACATACAAACACCACTGTAACGTTTTGAACGGGATTAAAGTTTTGAAAAACATACCCCAATAACTTATGAGTAATTAGCATGATAATATACACGCAGGAGAGCTGATAACTCACATACAACACACATGATTACTTTTGAAACGGGAAAATTGTTGCTGAAAAACATACCCGGATAACTTGTCTGTAAGTAGCATGGTAATATATGACAACACAGTTGATAACTCATGTACAAACACCATGGTAATTTTGACCTTAAAATAATATAAAATTTAAACATACCCCGGATAATTTTTGTATAAATAGTATGGTAATATACGCACAACATAGATGATAACTCACGTACCGACATCACAGTATCTTTTTTGACCCGGAGAAAAAATGTGTTGAAAAATATGGACCTGGTAACTTCTGTCTAATTAGAATGGTAACATGTGCACATCACAGCTGATAACTTACTTAGCCAAGTCGTGGTTACTGTTGACCC
>LR738710.1:39487890-39507192 GCA_902687465.1 Secale cereale | reverse complement strand
CCCCCCCCCCCCCAAAAAATGTCATCCAACATGGGATCTAGTTTTGAAGGTGAAGATGTTGTCGGGACTTGTTTTTTTGGAAAATGTATTTTGTATCGGACAAATGGTTTGACCTATAAAACAGTTTGAATTTTTGAAATAAGGATAATCTAAGACAACATCATATTGTGTGTCCTCTAGTGTAAGCATGCATGTGTACGCGGAGAGAAGGTTGGAACAATTATTTTTATGTCCTGATAATTTCTACGTAAACAACATGATAACTTATGGATCACACGGTGTGATAACTTATGTAGTCTAGGGGTGATAACTCTTTACTCAAAAAAAAGTCATCGAAACATATCAATATGGGATCTAATTTTGAAGGTCTCGTTGCGACGAATCTTTTATGTGAAAACAATTTTTTAATCGGAGCAACGGTTTGTGCTACAAAACATTTTAAAATTGAAATTTTGTTGAAATCTTTGCTAACATCATCTTTTTTGTCTCACATGCATGCATGCATGCACACTCAAATCAATTGGACACGGGTGTTTCCTGCACACTTTGCTTCACTTTTTGCCCAGCACAAGCCTCGCAGGCTCGCAGCATGCACAGCCGCAGTGGGTGGTCCTTCGATTCTGTTTGCACTCGTCCAGATCTGTTCGTAAAATCCGACCGTATGGACGTTAGCACACTCCTTTTTGAAAAAAAATAGTGATTTTGGGCACAATTTCGTAGACTTGTGGTTCCTGCAAACCTAGCCTTCAATGTCGATATTTTCTGCAATTCACTTCCTTTTTAAAGAATGTGGCTTTATGACCAATTGACTGGTTTGTACTTGGCACAATACAAGAAAGCGACCCACGGGGCAACGCGCTTGATCTTGCCCTTATATATGGCCATGGCGCAATCAATCTATTTCATCATGACTTATTACGGATTAAGAGGTAGATTTTCACCAAGTATGCATCACCACTCTCTCGTTCGTACATCGTGAACAACATGTACACTACTAGTATAATACAACTTAATCAAAAGCCAACATATCGGCGGCTTCCCGTGAGGAAGACCGTTGGACGCAATGAATATCCTATTTTGGAACTGCCGACCGTCGGACAGTTCGGGAGGTCTTGGCCCTCTCAAAAGCCAATAACCCCAAGCTTGTCTTCCTGTGTGAAACTAGGCAAGCGACAGTTAAAGTAGAAAAGATGCGATGGAGACTCGGACTGAAAGGTTTTCATGGAGTGAGTAGTGATGGGAGGAGTGGGGGCTTAGCACTTTTCTGGGATGAGTCCCTGTCGGTAACGGTGATTGATTCTTGCAATCATTTTATTGATGTCAGTGTGGTCGACGGAGGATCGGGCACGTCTTGGCGGGGCACCTTTGTCTATGGGGAGCCTCGGGTGGAAAATCGACATCGCATGTGGGAGCACCTATGCAGGCTCCGAACTAACTCGCGTGAGCCGTGTGGCGACTTCAATGAAGCTCTGTGACAGCATGAGTATCTGTTAAGGACCGTGCGCTCAGAGGATCAGATGGTTGCCTTCAGAGACTGTCTGGAGGTTTGCGAGCTCGAGGACCTTGGCTTCTCTGGTATTCCGTTCACATACAATAATGGCCAGGATTCAGGCCGCAATGTTCAGGTCCGCTTGGACCGTGCTTGTGCTGATGAAGCTTGGCGAGATATGTTCCCGTTTGCTAAAGTGGTACACTTGGCCACTTCATGTTCGGACCGCTGCCCCGTGTTGATTAAGATGGAGGGTATGGAAGACCAGCGGCGCCGGGCTCCCTGCATGCACTATGAAATCATGTGGGAACGTGACAACACCCTACCCAACGTAATTGTTGAGGCCTGGAATAAACACAAGTCCTCTGGCGGCTTGGGATCGGTGGCCAGGTCTTTGGGGGAGGTCTTAAAGGAATTGAAGGAATGGAGTAGAACCAAATTTGGCAACGTGTTGAAAGATATTGAGAGGCTCCGTTCGCAACTGGCGGACCTGCAACTGTCGGGAGCGGACCGTGCTCAAGTCCGGGACAAAACGAACCAGCTCGACGAGCTTTTGTACAGGAAGGAGATGATATGGCTCTAGTGATCACGCATTACCTGGCTTAAGGAAGGTGAGCGCAACACCAAATATTTACATCGGAGGGCGGTATAGCGTGCCCGCAGGAACCTGATACAACGCTTACGGAAACATGATGGTACTTGGTCTAGTGTTCCATCTGAGATGGAGAGAATGACTCACTCCTACTTTAAGGAGATCTTTACAAAAGATCCAACCCTCTCTCCGGACGAGGTGCTGGACTGTATAGCCCCGAAAGTTACTCAGGAGATGAATATCTCGCTTTGCAGATCTTACTCAGAGGAGGAAATCTGTAATGCATTATTTCAGATCGGGCCGCTAAAAGCCCCGGGCTGTGATGGACTTCCTGCTAGGTTCTTTCAACGGAATTGGGCGCTGCTGAAAACTGAGATTGTTGCTGCGGTCCACGTGTTCTTTGCTACTAGTGTTATGCCTGAAGGAGTAAATAACACGGCTATTATGCTAATTCCTAAGGTCCCTCATCCTAAGGACCTGAAAGATTTTAGGCCAATTAGCTTGTGTAATGTTATATACAAAATTATCTCAAAATATGGTAAACAGACTGCCGCCCTTTCTGACAGACCTTATATCTGAAAATCAGAGCGCCTTCATCCCTGGGAGGCTGATCTCTTACAATTCTGTAATTGCGTTTGAATGTCTCCACCATATTCAGACGGTAAGAAACAATGCGACAGGTCTATGTGCCTACAAGCTTGATCTCTCTAAGGCCTACGACAGGGTGGATTGGATTTTCTTGGCGAAGGCCTTGGCTAAATGGGGCTTCTCGCCCATCTGGATTGCTCGTGTTATGGCATGTGTCTCGTCGGTGAAGTACTCGGTCAAATTTAATGTGAAGCTACTGGAGTCTTTCTCTCCTTCAAGGGGACTCCGACAAGGTGATCCACTGTTTCCATTCCTCTTCTTATTTGTAGCTGAGATGCCTCCATCAAGAAGAGAAGGGCGAGTACATAATGAAAGGTATGTGGTTTATGAAAATTAAATTTGAAAAGAAATTCGAATGTTAACTAGGCCCTGTTTTGCATTCCGCACCGGGGCCTCAAATTCCAGGAGACGGCCCTGCTCGCGCCCGTACATGACCGGCGCAGCGGTTGCTCCATCCGGTGTGCCTCCCCGTCACCTCGTCGGCGCCGATGCAGGTGAGTAGCGAGGGCGGCTGCGACTTGAGCTCCGGCCGCGACGAGGTGCCCTCCCTCACCAGTCACCACGCCAACGCGGGCCAAGGAGCGGGGAGTGGGAGGCCAACGCCAGGGAGCGAGGAGGAGGAGGAAACGAGCTCCTTGCAAAAGAACTTGGCGGCGAAGGACTTGGAGGCAACGACGGGTCCGAGTACTCGCCGGTGGACGTCGGAGGCGCGGCTGGACGCCGGGAGCAGACCGGATGTGCACGGCGGGGCGAGCTTGGCGATTGGGCAGCCGGTGCACAAAACTATGATTCCTGCAAACCTAGTCTTTAATGCCGTTGTTTTCTGCAATTCACTCGAGTTGGAATGACAACTGGGCAGGCATCTCCAATACAAATCTCCGAGCGACACAACTGTACAATGGCACACATCACTGTCATTGCTACATATAGTAGTATACTAGTATTAACACAGCAGCAACAGTCCTTGCCAAAAATAAAACAGCAGCAACTGATCCACAATGGTCATTTGCGCTTGGGCTTTGCTGATCTGCTGCCACCTTTCTTGGCCTTCTTCTTAGGAGGTGGTTTCACTTTCACTTTCACATGCCCGTCGTCGCACTCAGGGCACACCCACTCACCATCTCTAGCAGTAGCAGCTTCAGGCTGTTGCGGGTTCAGGCAATCGGCATGCATCCCAGCGACGCAGCCAGCCTTGCTCCCCTCGCCGCTGCCGCTGCCGCTGCATATCAACATGACAGCCCCTTCCCTGTTGCTCGATCCGCAAGCAGAACAGCTTATTTCTTGGTCGCCTCCACCGGCTGCTGCCTCTCCGGTGGTGCCGGCGCCACCAAGTTCACCTTGCTGAGAACGCTGTAGCTTCTGCAGGGACCTCTCTGCCAGGTCGTGCATGTTGAAGAGGACGTGCTTGTTCAGAGGATGGCCGGGCTTGCACACGTACTCCACCAGGTAGTCCGCACTGATGCAGGGAATGTCGTGGCTCACGAACTCCTGGACCCACGCGTCTGCGCCCGCCACACCTGCAGATACGACCGCGAAACTCACGTCGTGTTTCAGTGCCCGGGTGTAGGGTGGGGAGGTCGCTAAGATGGTGCCATCACCGGCCTTCACCACACGCTTCAGCGTGTCCTGTTGAGAAAATAAAGGCTTATCAGATAAAAGCGCATATATGGTTGATTCAGCAAGTTCCCCGGGCTACCCTGCAGGAAGTCTAATCAGATCAATCGGTGGTTCCGTAATGAGTAGTCGAATACACATTGAGGGGGCCTTGCCTCAGAACTGCAGCTTTGCAAATTTACCAAGAAGCTTATCAGATAAACAAGTGCGTGTCCAAACAGCCTTACCAATGATGGAGAAATGCACTCTCCATATATGATGATCTTCATCCCGTGGAAGGCGCCATGTCCAGTGCGCTGCCTTAGTTGCCGCCATTTCCTTGGAGCATCCAAACTTATCGTGTCACCGTTGTTAGGGCCATCACCATGCCACTCAAATGGTTCTTCCTCCACAAACTTGCCAGCCTCATTGCAAGCACTCAAGTAATCAGACTTGAGTATCCACCTGATCTTTCGGAAAGGCAACAAACATTCAGATATCATGAAATAGGAAAATGGCCAAATGACTATATGTACATTCTTTTTTGAAAGAGAATCTAAGCAACAAGAACAATATATAAACACTAGACATGAAGCCTCTGAAACAGCTCATATGGCAAGAGATTTACCTCCCAGCTGCAGCAGCTGCAAAGAATTTTTCGGTTCTGCGGAGCTCGGGTGCGATAAAATGTGTCGCTTGGAAAGACCACTGATGTGAACCCCTGCATACTCTACCCTTCAGGCGTCTAAGTATCGACATATAATCCTTCCTCAGTAAGCCATGTCCGCTTAAAATAAACCATGTTGGTTCCAACAAGGCCAAGGTTGTGCAATCATTTCCTTCTCTTATACTGTGGTCACCAGGCACATCTTTCCCATTCTGTACCGGTTCTGTGATACATTTGGAACTTACACGGTCATTTCCGTATTTTGATTTAGGAGAGAGATTAGCATTGGATGGTACATTCTCCTTGTTATGGTCAGTAGAACCATCCATTTCACCTGCAACTTTTTTCTTTTTGCTGCTCCTCGGCTTTGTATTTTGCACATCTTCGGATGGTACATTCTCCTTGTTATGGTCAGTAAAACCATCCATTGCATCTGCAACTTTTTTCTTTTTGCTGCTCCTGGGCTTTGTGTATTGCACATCTCTGGATGGTACATCCTCCTTGTTATGGTCAGTAGAACCGTCCATTGTATCTGCAACTTTTTTATTTTTGCTGCTCCTGGGCTTTGTGTATTGCACATCTCTGGATTGTACATCCTCCTTATGGTCAGTAGAACCATCCATTGCATCTGCAACTTTTTTCTTTTTGCTGCTCCTCGGCTTTGTTTTTTGCGCATCTTCAGATATGTCCTCAAAGGAATCTTTGCAAAATAATCCAACTTCATTTGTTGTACAATCCTTATTAGCACTCTGGACATGCTTATCCACCATTGCCTTGCCAGCATTTGCGGAGCACTCTGCAGCCCTCTTTATTGTGTCAACTTCAGCTTCAGATGGGAAGACACCACCGGTGTTGCGAGGTGCACTACCAGATACGTACTGTTGTCTGGCAGAAACTTTCCTCTTTGCAACTGCTTTGCGCACTCTGTTCTTTGGTACTCTATCAGGAGCACATGTTTCATGGGTATCTGCACTTGCAATGCTTGAAAGTTTTTCAGTGGAAGCTTGAGGAACCGCATCACAGAAATTCGACTTCAAAGATACTGTCTCGGCTTTATCAGTGGTTGGTGCATCAGCCATCTTTATGTCAGCAGGCTGGGAAACTTCTGGAACAGCACTATTTGCTATGGCATATGGAACCTTCTCAGATGAACCTCTTTGAAATTGATCATCTGTTGCGCTGCTTGGAAGTTTTTTAGGGTTTTCGTTGATACTTCCCTTTGAAATCACATTAGCGAACACCATCTTTGAAGCCGCTAGCACATCATTCATCTCACTGTTGGCATTCAGTGAGTTCTTGGCAATTGTGTCTGCTCTACTGCTCAGGATTTCTTCAGGAAAGGATGTTCTACATTCAGCAGCATTCGGACTGGTACAATTATTTCCTTTTTCTGCTTCTACGTTTTCATGAGAAAGAACTGCCTGGATACCATGCTTGGACTTGGACTCACTTTCACAACGTGCAGATGATGGGCGTCTACCATTTGTAGCACTCCGAAGCCTCTTAGCACCAGCGTTCTTCACTCTAGAAGTCGATACAGTCCTAGCACCAGCTTCCATGGTTGCATGAGAAACCTCCTTGTCATGCTGCGAGTCCATAGGTACCGCTTCAATGCTATTAACCTGTGATGCATTACTTGTTGCTACATTCTGATTTTGACGAGAGAAACTTGAAATTGTTTTTTCAACTTCAGAATCAACAGAAGAGCTTATAGCACGTTCCTTCTCTGCCGCAGCTTCATGCTCTGCCAATTCCTTTGCTTTAGCTAGTGACTCTATCTTCGTCTCATTATCAAAAATTTCAGGAAGTTTTTCTACTTCAGAAGACCTTGCAAGCTTCAAAGAAGTCCTCCTGTAGCTCAACAGCTTCTTTTTAGAAGAGACAGACTTCTGCCTCTCCATAAGATTCACAGTAACATCACTTTTTACTTTACCATTAGCTTTAATGGGTCGAGATCCAGTGGAATTTCCCCCCATATCAGAAACTGTTGCTGCGTCAGATGCGGTTCCCCTGCTTGACAAAGGACTATTTGCAGTTCCAGTTGCTGAGTCTGTACCTCCATTTAGCAGTTTTGGACTGGCTGAAGCAAGCCTGCACTTCGTCTGAGCAAGTACAGAGTCTGGTCTATTCACATGTTTTATTGCTTCGTCTCTCAGGCTTTTGGCATCAGCAAGCTCGCTAATTTTATAATTGCTCTTCATTGATGGAGAGATATTAAACTCGGCATTTGGTGTATTTCTCTCTAAACTTTGGGGAGATGCTGCTTGGTCAACCGAATTAAAATTAGTTCCCGGTGAAACTGACTTCCGAGAACGCTTTCTGGAGTAGCTTAAGATCGGTGTAGTCTTCGATGCAGAATTGCCTGGTGATACCAAATTAGCCTTAAGCAAGGCTGCATTTCCTTCTACGTTTGCTTGACCAACTTTGGCAGCAAGATCAGCTACAGGTCCATCATCCTTATGATCGACGTTTCCACTCATACGTGACGGGTGCAATGCTTTCTTCAAGAGACTCTCTGCAGAAGATGTTAGTAAACTAACATTGTTGCCAGTGAACTGACAGGGATTGTCCAAATATTCTCCATCAATGTTGCGTTTGTTGACTACTGGAATAGGAGATACCATAGTTGCTTGATGTACAAGATGATCAGCACAATCTGTGAGCCCATTTGTGTTGAGAGTAGAAGCGGCAAGTGGCCTTTTATCACCATCTTTGGTTTCATCTCTGGTAATGTGATCTCCAGGAGCCTTTTCATTGCTACTGGAGTTAATAGGAGGATGGATAGAATCGTGTGCCTCAGGATCAGCAGAATTTGTCACACCATTTGTGTTATGAGTGCTTTGTATGTCAGCTCTAACATCAAGGGGCCTTATGCATACATCTTCACTACCCTGTTCTGGAGTGCCCAGGTGTCTTCCTGCAGTAATCTCGGTATTGCCAGGGGAGACAGTAGGACCATGAACGGATGCGCGGACATCAGGATCAACATGAGTTCCCATTCTGATCCCTGCAACAGACACACTTCTGGCAATGCTTCTGCTGTGAGATAAACCTCTGCCAGCATCTTCTGCTTCATCTTCAGAGTCCTGAACTTGTACCTCCATCATCTCTTGTTCCCAACCACTGCATAAATAAGTGACCAAATTACTGGATTTAGTATCCAAGAAGTGCATGATATGCATTGCATATTCTTATGAGAAAATTAACCAGACATATAAGCCCGACAGCTAAAATGAATAGCAAGGTGGTTTGCTGCTACACTCACCTTCTGTTATAATTATCAGTTGGAAGAATTTCCCAGGCCTTTAAGCTGCAGTAAAGTCATATCTGGTGTTTTAGCAGAAATAACAATGACATGACACAATAACTTATTTACAAGACTGGTTAGTAAATACACATACCAATCTTCCAACCATTGGTGATTAACAAGATTGATATTCACCATTTTAGCAAGTTCATACTTCTCACCTGATAGAAATAGGGATGAGAAAAACCGAGAGTGAACACTAACTGTAAAAAGTGTAAACTGTATGGAAAATTATGAAGAAAACAACATACCTTCAAACTTGTAGCAAATGAGATGGGTGACTTTGTGTGCTATCAAAGGCTTAGAAAACTGTGCTCCCATTAAAGTGACCATTTTCTATATTGAGTAGTGAAATCAATGGTCAGTCAGAAACACACATCATTGTATATTAGAAGACTAACACCAAAGAAGGCGTCAAGTACAAACCAAACCAATGGTGCAAAAGCTCAAACCAAACAGCAATAGCCAAGCTAAACTAACATAGCTAAAAACTGCCAAAAAAACTAAGCTGCCTAAGCAGCTACAGCTTTGAGATGAGAACTCCAAAAAATAAAATGAAGTGTTCAAACCCAAGCGTGAGAAGCTACAAGTCCCTAAAAGAAAAGAGGTGAAAATGTGTTAACTGCTACAGGTGGATCTATGTCAGTGGCATTCTGAATCTTGGCTATGCGGAAGAAATGTTGGTTTCTAACATATTTGGTGTTCGTAAACTGATTCAGCAGTTTAAGTGTATATAATTAACAGCGACCTTGGCACAACAACAAAAGGACAATTTGCTAGAATCAAAGGTATGACAATAAGCTATCCAAACAAGGAACCAAAACTTAACAACCAAGTGTCATCAGTCTATCAACTGAAGGAAATCATATCCTGAACGATAACAAAATGATATTGACCAGATACTCTATGTTATTGGCTGTATGAGTTAACAATCATAGACCTCTGGGCTTGGAGGTGTAAAGATAAAAGCAGCAGTATTACCATGATGTCTTCACGCCCATTCTTTTGGTACCCTGTCAGGCAAATGTTAAGCGATTCACTGCCCGGTATACCATCCAGATCTCTCAATGGCTTATATAATACCTAATCAAATCAAACGAAGTTCAAGTCACCAACTAATCAGCAGAAATAAGATAGTTTCACAGGGGACTAACTAAAGGGTCCTCTCTTTAAGACAACGGGTTGCTGCACTTATTTAGAACACACATCTTAATTCGGGTACAGTTAGTACAGTAGCAGAACTGACCCGATCGGCATCGGCAATCACTCCGGCATCCAGGCTATCGTCCACCCACAGCTCAGTCACGACCTTCTTCCCGCCCTCCCGCGCCGACGCGCACACTGGGTCATCCTACACGCATTTCAGTCGAAGAACAAACACCACTGAAGTAAGTCACGCGAGAAATGTGCCCACCCCAACGAAACCCCCGGAGGGGCAGAGGAAGTGGGAACTCACGTAGACGAGGCCGAAGACGACCACGTGGGTGCACCCCGCCGCGCCGTGCCCGCCGGCGTCGGCGCCGCCGCGCCGCACCATCTCGGACCGGTACTACCAGACGCGGAGACCTCGCACGGTTAGACGGGCCGAATCGGGCCAAACCAGCACGGAATCGAAATGAAGGGGCGTGGGAGTGGGAACCGCGCCGAAGCGGGCGGGAGGGCGCACCTGGGACTCGGAGGCGGGGTCGAAGCCGACGAGCGCGAAGCGGACGCCCGTGAAGAGGCGCTCGTCGCCGTCGCCGTCGCCGACGACGCCATCGTCCTCGCCGTCGTGCGGGCGCATGGAGGGGGATCCGGGCCGGAGGGACGGGGCGGCGGGTAGGGTTCGAGGGATTTGGGGGATTGGTCCGTTCGTCGGCGCGCGAGGTTGGAATGGGGAGGACGGGGAGAGGGGGGATTTTTGTTGCGTTTGGTCCGGGAGGGAAAGTTGGAGATCGTAATTTGGTTTCCGCCCGGTACGCGCGGTTTGTGAGGGGAATGGGTCTTACGGGCTGGTTTGGGAGCAGGGGCCCAGAGTCTTTTGGCCCATGAGCTGTTTTCGTCTCACTAACCGGCAGCCTCTATGCAATGGGAGCAACTAGGCTCCCATTGCATAGTTGCTCCCAAAAAAAATGGGAGCAACTATGCAATGGGAGCCTCGCAGCGATCAGCGCCACTTGGTGCGCTCTCGGCCATTCGTCACGTGTCGCGCTCTGGACGCTTCCTCCGAATTTAATTTTTTTTCCGCACGCGTTTTCGGCTTATTGAACTTTTTTTTTCGGTTTTTTCGCCGTTTTGGTTTTTCACCGGTCTTTCTTAACTTTTCGACAAAAAAATCCAAAAAGGAATTTTTTGTGCAAAAAAACACATTTTTTTCTCGCGAAAGTCATGGTTTTGCTTTCGCGAGAGGCACGGTTGTGCTTTCGCAAAAGTCACGGCCGTGCCTCTCGGAAAGGGAAAAAACGCGTTTTCTGATTTTTTTTTTCTTTTTCGCCAGAGTCATGGTTTTGCTTCCGCGAGAGGCATGGTTGTGCTTACGCGAGAGTCACGGCCGTGCCTCTTTCGGAAAGGAAAAAAATGCGTTTTCTATTTTTTTTTCGCGAGAGTCACGACCGTGGCTCTTTTGAAAAGGAAAAAACGTGTTTTCTGTTTTTTTTTTCTTCTTTCGCGAGAGTCACGGCCGTGGCTCTTTCGGAAAAGAAAAAAACGTGTTTTCTATTTATTTATTTTCACGAGAGTCACGGTTTTGCTTCAGCGAGAGGCATGGTTGTGCTTTCGCGAGAGTCACGGTCGTGCCTCTTTTGGAAAGGGCAAAAACCAGTGCATCCGGTTTGGTTTTTTCGTCCGTTTTTTCGTGAAAAAAAGCTCGTCAAAACCTATCAACATGGGATCTAGTTTTGAAGATCTCGACGCGAGGAATTCAACGGTGAAAACGGTTCGAGATTTGTACGCACGGTTTAAGAGATAAGACGTTTTGAATAAACGGATCTACGAAAAAAGGGAAAACGCTCAGGTTACGACAAGTGACGCACATGCAGCGCGCCACTTGTCGCAACATGGGGTTTGGGGGTGATCTTTGCAACGAATACTCCTCAATTAATGATTTCGCTATGCAATGCCTGCTACTGTCAAGCACATTAAGGCCCAGTTCTTTTGCAAAATTCTCCCAGAATCTGCCTCTCTCTAGCTTCTCCTAGAATCTTTGAACCTTATTTGTTTTACAATCCTAACGAATTAGACCCTAACTAGATAGGATTGTAAAACAAATGGGGCTCAGGATTCTGGGAGAATCTGGGCAGGGGTCAGATTCTGGGAGAATCTGATAGAAGAACTGGGCCTAAGGAGCACTACGTGGACGCTAGTATGGTGATGGTGGAGGAGATCAAGTCCACGCTCTTGATGTTCAATTTTTCAGACTTAGGCCTTGTTCGGAGTCACTCCAGCTCCTAAAAATACAAGGAGCTGTGAAGCATCTGTTTCCAGCTCCGAGAGCAAACTGGTGGAGTGGCGGGTCTTCGAAGAGGGCCTTAATTCGAGAAACTCGCGATTGTAATAAGGAGGCTCATTTACTTCCTCAAGATGCAACTTCCTTAGCCCCGGGATGCCATCTTTGGCTAACGGAAAGACCTGACATAGTTTGGTATCTTTTTATATGTTGAGATTTAATAGAGCTGCTTTAGCCCTAAAAAACGGCACCATCTATCGGGTTAGGGGTGGACATATAAACCGTTGACCGAACCGAAAGAACCGAGACCGAATCCGAATAGACCAGAACCGATTATTTCGGTCAGAACTTCGGTGGTGACTTCTGCACAACCGAATTGATCTCGGTCAACTCGGTTTTAGGCATCACGTAACCGAAAATACCGAACAGACCGAATAAACGTGATATGGGCCCAAAATTGTAGAAGGCCCAGCGTAATGCCTGACTCTAAGGCCCTCGTGTATTCACGTTTGCTAATCTCCCCGTAGCTCTCTGCCTCAGCTCACATGCATCGACGACACATATCTGAATATCCCATAA
This sequence comes from Secale cereale, assembly GCA_902687465.1. Taxonomy (NCBI): domain Eukaryota; kingdom Viridiplantae; phylum Streptophyta; class Magnoliopsida; order Poales; family Poaceae; genus Secale; species Secale cereale. The sequence continues at coordinate 39,494,893 of LR738710.1, read as the reverse complement.
CCTAGCCGCCCCTGCTTTTCCCCCAGCAGCCGACGAAGATGGATCGGCAGCCAGCGCCAGATTCGATGTCGTCCCTCCCTTATCACGGCTGAGCACGCCATTGCCTCTCTATCTTCCCATTCCGGCGGGTGGCAGCATCTCCTCCCTCTCTCTCTCCACCCCGACGGCCGATGCGGCGACGCCATCTCATCTCTCTCCTCAGCGCCAGTCGCCTCTTCTGCTTTCCCCTCGCAGTAGACGAGTCAGCGGCTTCGATCTGGATAGAGAGTGCGAGCTGTAGAACATCGGTAAGTTCGGTTAAGACCGAGACCGAACCGAATTCATCGGTTGACCGAACGCTCGGTTAGATATTTTCTAGAACACCAATCGGTCATCATTAACACAAAACTGAATTCATTCATAGCCCGAGAAACCGAACCGATTGGTTCGGTGTAACCGAACGCCCAGGCCTATTCGGGTAATGCTAAAGAAACAATCCACATTTATCAGTCGCAGAGCTAGTGGGCCGGCCCAGCACTATAGATGCTTCTGCGCGATTGTTTCTCTCTGTGTTTTTCTTTATTGGTTTTGACTGTTCATATCGGTTTTCTTTAGTTTTTCTTCAGTTTTTTTCTTTTTCCTAATGTGTTTCCTTTTTTCCTTTGGTTAGTTTATTTGTTTTCTTTGTTTCTTTCTTCAAAGGTTTTTTTCAACATATGTCTACCTTACATATGCCCAATTTTTTATACACCGGAAACATTTTGTATACATGTTTAGTATTTTCTTGAATATAGGATTAACATTGTCTAAAATGTATGTTTTGTTGTCTGCTTTTTTTCATAGGCCAGAAACATGCTAGCTTTAGAAAACTGGTTTGTTAGACCGTACATGAATCGAATTAGTCTCAGACTCGAACTCTGATTCCGTGTACTGATAGCGTCCGGTGTATAAAGGGAAATAGCACTCTTTGTTAGAATAAATCCGAGGCATTATCGTTGATCATCCGAGGACCAAGCAATCACACGAGCATGACACCGAGATTTGTTAACGAGGTTCACCGATATGGCTACATCCCCGGGGCTTGACTACGGGCGCTCCTCCCCGTGACACCGTCACAATACCGCACACCGGCCACCCGGGCGCCGGCACATGCCGTCGGCTCCCCATTCGCACCTGTGATATTATGTTGGCATAGGTTACATCATGTGTCTATCCTCACTATATAAGAGAGGCCTAGGATACAAGTGTCCTACTAGGACACGACTCCATATCTTATCTAGACACAATACAATTACAAGTCCAACTGTAATCTACCTTGTACACTATATTCGACACAACTCTAACAAACTCCACCTTGGCGAATATTCTCCACCACCTTGAATTCGTCAATGCGTCAAACTTCCATGTACATTGGACTTGAGCTTATCCCGTGAGTACCGCTGCTACTCCAAAGACTCCATATGACTCCACCTGCAACTTGTAGTCCTTTCTTTTCTTGACCACAGTCAACACTCGAGCAAAAATAAGTTCCACATTACTCTAGTTAGCGCTCCCAACTTCCAGTGTATCAGTCCAACGCCATCACATACTGATCCCTGACATGCGTGAAAGTGAACAACTCACATATTGGGTGTCACACATAAGAGTTACCTGAACTCAACATCACCGCTCCTTTCTTGACCGCCTGTCTGAAACTTGAAGGAATTTCTCCATTGCTTGTAGTCATCCCGAGTCAAATTCGCAGTTGTCTCATCACATGTATGACCACCAGAGCCTTGGCCCGTCTCCATGTCCCGTGCATGTCGCACGCATCGCCGCTATTATCGCGTCGAGCCTCTGCTTTCCTGGTCGAGTCTCAAGGGTCGCGAACCCACATCACTCAACCCCATTGCAAAGTACCATCGGTCATCGCCGATCGATGACGAGTTTCACGCTTCCATCAGACCATTGGACTCCAGTCCAAATTGCGTGCCTCTCGCTTTTTCCCGCCGCTGAATAGGCTTCGATTATCTGGATCCTTACACCGTAGCCACTCAATCCAGCTCCACCTTCAACATGACTCCATGGTAGATGATCAGTCCACCCTGCGCCCCGTCGACATCAAGCTCCGTGTGCACCGTCTTGAATCAACCCCGCGCCATAGTCTTGTCGAAGCCACACAAGCCCTCAGTCCCGCGCCACGTGTTTCCACGCCCAGAAGTCGGTCACCATCAGCTTCACGCTCCTATGTCGTTGCTGATTCCACCATCGTCTTCTGTACCAACCGATTTGCGTCGATCCGTCAGACTGTCTAGTCCGAACCAGCCAAACTCGTTCGACTGTACGACATGCTCGAGGCTCCCAAATCATCTTCCGCGAATTTTGATCCATCACATGATAATTCCATAACAGCTGACATGACTTCCCGCAACGCTTTCAAGCATTCCTGTTGTGCCAACAAATTCGAACTATCAACGCGATGCACAAGTACACGAACAACCTCCGCGTACTAATAGCAATTTCCAACCAAAACACCTTTTGATCTTCTCACGTAGCTCCCTTGACACAAACCCTTGACGCTAGTGCAACTTGCTTCGCCTCACCTCAGCCTTCCCGATGGATGCATATCAATGGATATTTCCTTCGCTCGATTTGATCTGCCTCTCGCCGTGTCAACACGAGGACTCGGTCCTCCTTTTGATCCAAAACAAATCTCACTTTCTGCTGATTGCATCGAGATAATCGCCAACCCTGCCCAAGCAGCGTACAGTATGCCGCTACCTTAGCCGAGCGACAGCACGTACGCGCGCTCGTGTTGGGCGCCGCCGGCTCCCCTCCAGCGGCTGCTGGACCGTACAATGGCCCAACTCCGTTGCCGCGCACGGTCGATACTGCTGCTGCCTGCAAAATTTTCAATCTCATTGAATCCATCTTCGGAACCAATTCAACGCACCTCAAACGACCGCGTTACCACGCTGGCTTTTTCCGATATTCAAGTGACTGATTTTTCCACGATATCTCACCTCTAGATCAACAATCCGCAGCCTCCGAACAACCTAGCTCATGATACCACTTGTTAGAATAAATCCGAGGCATACCGTTGATCATCCGAGGACCAAGCAATCACACGAGCACGACACCGAGATTTGTTAACGAGGTTCATCGATATGGCTACATCCCCGGGGGCTTGACTACGGGCGCTCCTCCCCGTGACACCGTCACAATACCGCACACCGGCCACCCGGGCGCCAGCACATGCCGCCGGCTCCCCCTTGCGCACCTGTGCTATTATGTCGGCATAGGTTACATCATGTGTCTACCGTTGCTATATAAGAGAGGCCTAGGATACAAGTGTCCTACTATGACACGACTCCATATTCTATCTAGACACAGTACAACTACAAGTCCAACTGTAACCTACCTTGTACACTATATTCGACACAACTCTAACACTTTCCACCCATCTATCTCGTATGATAAACGCAACCATAGGCCCAGAATCATCATCCCTCGCGCGTACGTTCTCGCCTGCTGCGTCCCGAACGATTCTGGCCATGGCGGCCAAGAGATACGCTGACTTCCCGGTATCACGACTCGGACGATTCTGGCCTAGGCGGCGGAAAATGAGGAGGATGAACGCCAGGTCACACTCGAGATCCTTGCCGCCGTACCTTCCCGACGTCGTCATCTCCAACATCCTGTCATGGCTCCCGTCCAGGTCAGCCATCCGATGCAGGGTCGTCTGCAAGGCTTGGCATGCCATGGTGTCCGGTTGCCACTTTGTCAGCGATCACCTGGAGCGCTCCAAGGCACGCCCGGCGATGCTCCTACTGCCTTGTGCGTACACCAGACGGGAACACTACGACGGGCTCATGTCCTCGTGGATAGATTTCTACCGCAACTCTGGCGGCGGGGATACGGCAGAACTGATGTACCACCAGCACATCCCTGAAGGCATCGGGCGGTGTACTCTGCCTTCGCACTGTGACGGGCTGATCCTCACCTCCACGCTGGACCAGGAGGTCATGGTCTGCAATCCGGCGACCAGGGAGTTCATCACCTTGCCCCAGGGGAGCCATAACCTCAATAAGCGCCTTAGGGTTGGGCTCGGTTTCGACCCAAGTAGTAACAAGTACAGAGTGGCAAGATTCTTCTACCAGGTAGAAGACGGGAAAACATCTCAAACGATCTGCAGGTTTGAGGTGCTCACCCTGGGCACTGACAAGGAATGGCGACGAACCGTCGATCCACCGTACCCGATTATGGGGTAACTCCGGGCCATATGCGAGGCACTATTTACTAGGCGATCGATCTACCGAGCGCGCACTAGTGCAAAAAGGGCCATTTGTCCCGGTTGGGGAACCGGGACTAAACGGTCGATACAAATGCCCTAGACCATTAGTCCCAATTCTTACATCGACCGGGACAGGTGGGCCTCCACGTGTTAATTGCGGGTTGCTCAGGCAGGAGGGCCTTTTGTCCCGGTTGGTAGCACCAACCGGGACAAATAAGCTTCCACGCGTCAGCAGTTCATGGGGCTAGGGTTTTTGTTTTTTTTTCGAAAGGAGGAGGGGGTTTGGGGGTTTTGTAGGGTTAATTTAGGGGTTTCATATATTGTGTTAGGTAGCTAATAGAGAGAAGTGTCCTCTCTTATCTCCGTGCATGCTCATATAACAATGCATCATCATAATTAATAATAAATCATCATCGTTGTTGTCATAATAAAAAAGTCGTACTCAGCATCATCGTCATCTCACAACTTCTACTCGTTGTCATAATAACAAGTCCTACTCATCATCATCGTCATAGTCATCTAACAACTTGTTAGCACATGATCACGAGTAGCCAGACTTAATTAAGTACACCCTCTCTAAGGTGAAATAGCATAAAACAAGATAGGCCTGACTCTTCATTATGGAGAATGCAGATTATCCTGTCTCCAATTCTTGGCTTTCGCATAATGTCGCTTCCATGTAGCTCCCTATGATTGAACATACATTTCTTCCAATCTCATTGGTTTTAGAAATCCGGTATGGACAGTTATGCGTAGGATGATGACCTGACGAGTACGGTAATAAGCTCATAACATTAAGGTGACCTTTCTGAAACATCAGATGAGGCACACAATACGAAGGGATTTTCAGTTAAAAACAGAGTAATAACTTCGTAGTTAGTAATGTAGTTTAGTTTTAGAAGAATTTATGCAAAAGATGATCGGGCACAAATCTTACCATGACATCTCCATGGATGTTACCGTAGTTCAACACGTGCACTATTGGCACGTATTGACCATAGTGTGAAGGAGTTTTAGAATAGATATTGTAACGCTCAAAATAAGAAAGTAATGAGACAAGATGATTTTTCTTCTGACAAGTTAATTCTGCACCATCAGTGTAGTGAGTTCTGTCTACCATCTTCCGTACATTTCTTGAAGAATGGAAATAAGTTGTTAATGGAAATAAGCTGTCAATTATTTTGAAATAAACAATATAAATTACTTAATAAATATGTTTGAGAAACTCACATAGAGGTAGAACTGGAAGCGTATCAACAAGGACCCACATGCCATCGTCATCATCACCAAGGTCAAAGATGACATACATACCCTCCTGAAAATCAAATGCCTTGCACAGTGCTCTCCAGTTCGAGCAACCAAAATGGGTTACGCTCTCCGAATTGTATAGCTTTACAAGAAAATCATAATCATGATGGGCCCTGAGATGAATTTTCTCTGTCTCCATACTTTCATGATCTTCAAAATCCAGATGCTACAAGACATAGCGTCTTGCATGACATGGGATAAACTAGTCGAATTGTAAAAGACGAAAATTACACATTGAAAAGAAGGCATAAGTCATGCTTAATTACCAAACAAGACTTGTTGTGTTGCATGCCGTCTCAAAATCGAAGGCCTCATCGATCTTAACACTAAAGCATCGATCGTCTACCAGGTGTGGCCTTTCGCACTGACCCCGGTCGTCGCCACACCAGTCGCACGCCGGGATCCTATCGTCATCGTCACACGACGGCATTTCCTACATATTGTAGCACAAGTCATACAAAAATTCAATGGTTGAAAATATAAACAAAAACATTTCAAAATATCTTAATTATAGGACTCATATTGACATGGAGATTTGGTTGGACTCCGGTTTGAGCATTCAATAAGCAAAACTAAATCATCTCTTGCGTCCGTGCATCGTCGAATATTATCACTAATACATCTCGAATAGTATCATATATATAGCATCACTAATTAATTAATACAGCTAAAACCCTAGCAAACGACGGGTATCGGCACAGACGATGGACACCCAAAGAGAAGGAACCATCACAGGATCATAGCTCCAGTGAGATCCCTGAAAAACCTGCCATGTATTGTCGAACCTGCCCTCCAACGCAACCATGTAGTGACGGACGTGCTCGTCCTCCTCGCTGACACGGTGACGTGCAACATCCGCGGGGTCCTCAAGCCTTTGCACCGTCACTGGCCCACGCGCCCGCCACTAAAGAAGGTTCAGATCAACAACGGGTTGGCTCCTTACCAAGTTGCACCCCCCCCCCAGAAGGAAGCACCTCCCAATACCAGCCCGACGGAGCCCAGTCCCGAACATGACCCCTCTGATCAAGCAGGCCTCCGTTGAGTCGATGACGAGGATGCGGGATAGGCATCATCGACGTCGATGCGGGAATAATTGCTTGAACTAAAAGAATAAACTAGTTCTATTAATTCAACTAGCTCAACTAATAAGCACTTACTATAAATTAAAATGAACTAGTTCTTACTAAAAATAAACTAGTTTTATTAAAAATAAACTAGTTCTTACTAAAAAAACTACATTCTATCACTAAAACTATAAAAAACTATAAAAATAAAAAATTCATCTAACATTTGTATATATAACTAAAACTATAAAAAACTATTAAAAATAAAATACTATAAAAACAGAAAATTCATCTAACATTTGCACTAAATCAACAAACCTTAAATGTAACTTTTGCAACACAATTTTTTTCTAAATACGCACACACACACACACACACA
>LR738710.1:39436249-39487850 GCA_902687465.1 Secale cereale | reverse complement strand
ATATATACATACATCAATGAACAAAAAAAGTATGAAGAAGCAGAGCAAAGCAAGCCGGGGCGGCGGCGGCGCGCAGAGCAGAGTAGGCAGGGGCGGCGGCGGGGGGGAAGGGGGGTGCTCGCTGGGCGGCGACGGCAAGGTTGGGGCACAGGGCGACGACGGCGAGGTCGGGGCAGAGCGCGGGGATGGCGAGGTCGGGGCAGAGGGCGTCGACGGCGAGGTCGGGCAGAGGGCGTCGACGCGCGAGGTCGGGGCAGATGCGACGACGACATCGACGGCGAGCTCGATCGGTAGGCAGCCTGGCGGCGTCGGGGGCAACTGACGATGGAAATCTGAAAATTTCCCAAATGTTGCTTATATAGCAAAGGATTTGGTCCCGATTCGTGGCACCAACCGGGACCAAGGCCCCCTTTAGTCCCGGTTCGTGGCACCAACCGGGACAAAAGGTCAGTTTTCAGCAGCCCAAAGAGCGGGAAACAGTTTTCAGCACCAACCGGGACTAAAGAGTGGCATTGGTCCCAGTTGGTTTCACGAACCGGTACCAATGCGCCCCTTTAGTCCCGGTTCGTGCAACCAACCGGGACCAATGGCCCCGTGCTGCCTGTGGATGGTCAAAACTTTTAGTCCCACCTCGCTAGTTGAGAGGGGCGCGTAGTGGTTTATAAGCCCCACTGCCACACTCCTCTCGAGCTCCTCTCCATTGCAGGCTTACGGGCCTAATTTGACACTGCTATGCCTGTGGGCCTACTGGGCCTTTCGCGGGCCTGAATCCTGGCCCACAGTTGGGTTTCTAGTCATATTCAGGCCGTGGTGGCCCAGTAGATGGCCTTTTTTATTTTTTTATTTGCTGCTTTATTTTTTAGTTTTGTTTCTACTTTCAACAAAATACTTACCGTTGCTATTTTTGTTTATTTTAATTTTTTGAATTTATTTGGACTACAGACTTTTTCTATGTTCAAAATGCACCATTCGAAGCCACGTCATCAATTTTCAACCATTTCTGACTTCATTTGATATTTTTCATGCATTTACTGAATTTTTGAGCTATAAGACCCTGAAATAGAAAAGCATTTCAAATGAACTCTGAAAAGGTTGAAAGTTCGCATGGTATCATTTCACCCACATAGCATGTGCAAAAAAGTAGAGAGAGTTACGGAAAAAACTCGATGCACTTCGTGTACAAAACGGAAAATCTCTTTCGAGGTATCACGGTTTCACATGAAAACTCGTCTGTTACAAAGGGATTTCATTTTTTGAACTTATTTGAACTACATACTTTTTCTGTGTTCAAAATGCACCATTCAAAACCACATCATCAATTTTCAACCATTTCTGACTTCATTTGCTATTTTTCATGCATTTATTGATTTTTTTGAGCTATAAGACCCTGAAATTGAAAAGCATTTCAAATGAACTCTGAAAAGGTTGAAAGTTGGCATGGTATCATCATTTCACCCATATAGCATGTGCAAAAAAGTAGAGAGGGTTACGGAAAAACTGGATGCACTTCGTGTACAAAACGGACAATCTCTTTCGAGGTATCAGGGTTTCACACGAAAACTCGTATGTTACAAAGGGATTTCATTTTTTTGAACTTATTTGAACTACAGACTTCTACTGTGTTCAAATTCAAAATGCACCATTCGAAGCCACATCATCAATTTTCAACCATTTCTGACTTCATTTTCTATTTTCCATGCATTTGCTAAATTTTGTGAGCTATAAGACCCTGAAACTGAAAAGCATTTCAAATGAACTCTGAAAAGGTTGAAAGTTGGCATGGTACCATCATTTCACCCACATAGCATGTGCAAAAAAGTAGAGAGGGTTACGGAAAAAAACTAGATGCACTTCGTGTACAAAACGGACAATCTCTTTCGAGGTATGAGGGTTTCAGACGAAAACTCGTCTGTTACAAAGGGATTTCATTTTTTAAACTTATTTGAACTACATAATTTTTCTGTGTTCAAAATGCACCATTCGAAGCCACATCATCAATTTTCAATCATTTCTGACTTCATTTGATATTTTTCATGCATAAACTGAATTTTTTGAGCTATAAGACCCTGAAATTGAAAAGCATTTCAAATGAACTCTGAAAAGGTTGAAAGTTGGCATGGTATCATCATTTCACCCACATAGCATGTGCAAAAAAGTAGAGAGGGTTACGGCAAAAACTGGATGCACTTCGTGTACAAAACGGACAATCTCTTTCGAGATATCAGGGTTTCACACGAAAACTCGTGTGTTAGACTGGTACAAAGGGATTTCATTTTTTTGAACTTATTTGAAATACAAACTTTTTCTATGTTCAAAATGCACCATTCAAAGCCACATCATCAATTTTCAACCATTTTCCGAATTCATTTGCTATTTTTCATGGTTTATCAGGGTGCTTGGGTCAGCCTTGACTCTGAAGGAGGGAATCTCATGAAACTTTTCATAATCTTTGGAAATGTCTGTCTTGCCCCCACTCCCACGATATGGAATTAAGCATGTCAAAAACCATTACAGAACATCATGGATAGATAAGTGATCAAATTAATATAAGTTCATCATCACATTAAATTCAAAGTACATGCATAGCTCTCTAGAGCATCTAATTAAACCATACATTGAAACTATGTAGAACATTTCAACGCAACAACAAATGCGTTCATAATCGCAACCAAGGTAACAATTGATCCAACGGCATAATGATACCAAGCCTCGGTATGAATGGCATATTTTCTAGCCTTTCTAATCTTCAAGCGCATGTCATCCATCTTGATCTTGTGATCATCGACGATATCCGCAACATGCAACTCCAATATCATCTTCTCCTCCTCAATTTTTTTAGTTTTTCCTTCAAGTAATTGTTTTATTCTTCAACTAAATTTAACCTCTTGACAATAGGGTCCATCTTGATCTTGTGATCATCGACGACTTCCGCAACATGCAACTCCAATTCCATCTTCTCCTCCTTCGTTTTTTCCAATTTTTTCTTCAAGGAAATGTTTTCCTTTTCAACTTTAACCTCTCCACAAGAGGGTCGGTTGGAATTTTTGTTGGAAATATGCCCTAGAGGCAATAATAAAAGAGTTATTATTATATTTCCTTGTTCATGATAATCGTTTATTATCCATGCTATAATTGTATTGATTGGAAACTCAGATACACGTGTGGATGAATAGACAGACTTTGTGTCCCTAGTGAGCCTCTACAGGACTAGCTCGTTGATCAAAGATGACCGCGGTTTCCAGGTCATAGACATGAGTTGTCATTTGATAACGGGATCACATCATTAGGAGAATGATGTGATGGACGAGACCCAAACGTTAACATAGCTTTTGATCGTGTCAGTTATCGCTATAGTTTTCTGCATGTCAAGTATAAGTTCCTATGACCATGAGATCATGTAACTCACTGACACCGTAGGAGTGCTTTGTGTGTGCCAAACGTCGCAACGTAACTGGGTGACTATAAAGGTACTCTACAGGTATCTCCAAGGGTGTCTGTTGAGTTGACATGGATCGAGACTGGGATTTGTCACTCCGTGTGACGGAGAGGTATCTCCGGGCCCACTCGGTAATACGTCATCTCAATGAGCTCAAAGTGACTAAGTAGTTGGTCACGGGATTATGTATTACGGTAACGAGTAAAGAGACTTGCCGGTAACGAGATTGAACTAGGTATAGAGATACCGACGATCGAATCTCGGGCAAGTAACATACCGACGAGACAAAGGGAACTGTATACGGGATTGCCTGAATCTTTGACATCGTGGTTCATCCGATGAGATCATCGAGAAACATGTAGGAACCAATATGGGTATCCAGATCCCGCTATTGGTTATTGACCTGGGAGTGTCTCGGTCATGTCTACATGGTTTCCGAACCCGCAGGGTCTACACACTTAACGTTCGGTGACGCTAGGGTTGTTAGTGAGAAAAGTGTATGGTTACCGAAGGTTGTTCGGAGTCCCGGATGAGATCCCGGACATGACGAGGGTCTCCGGAATGGTCCGGAGACGAAGATTGATATATAGGATGAAAGGTTTCGGAGTACCGGAAGTGTTCCGGGGAGCATCGGGAAATCGGCGGAGTACCGGAAGGGGTTTCGGAGGGTCCGGAAGTGGTTCTGGGCCTAGTGGGCCACAAGGGGGAACACCACAGCCCTCAAGGGGCTGTGCGCCCCCCTGGGCCCTCTCCTCATGCGGCTAAGGGGGTGGGACCCCCTAGGGCTGGCCGCACCCCTTGGCCTTGGGGGGCAAGGCACCTAGGGGGGGAAACCCTAGGGCCTGGCCGCGCCCCCTTGCCCTGGCCGCCGCCCCCTCCCCTTGCCCTGGCCGCCGGCCCCTAGGGGGAAACCCTAGGGCGCCCTCACCTCTCCACCCCCCCTATATATAGTGGGGCAAAGGGAGGGCAGCCAACACAGTTTGTGCCTCGGTGCTGCCCTCCCTCTCCCGTTACATCTTCTTCTCCCGCGGTGCTTAGGCGAAGCCCTGCTGGAGTTCTTCCCCACCATCACCACCACGCCGTCGTGCTGCCGGTTCTCCATCAACCTCTCCTCCACCCCTTGCTGGATCAAGAAGGAGGAGACGTTCCCGAGCCGTACGTGTGAAGAACGCGGAGGCACCGTTGCTTCGGTGCTAGGTCTTCGGCGATCTGAATCGCGACGAGTACGACTCCATCATCCGCGTTTATAACGCTTCCGCTTAGCGATCTACAAGGGTACGTAGATCACACTCCCCCCTCGTAGTTGCATCTACTAGATTGATCTTGGTGAACGGTAGGAAAAATTTTTGTTTCCCATGCAACGTTCCCCAACAGTGGTATCAGAGCTAGGATCTTGCGTAGATGCTTTCTCGAGTAGAACACAAAAGGGTTTGTGGCGTTGATGTTTAAATTGCTGCCCTCCTTAGTCTTTCTTGATTCAGCGGTATTATAGGCCCGGACCAACTTTACATGTCCACGTACATGAGACCGGTTCCATCGACAGACATGTGACTTTTGTTGCATAAGATGGCTGGCGGGTGTCTGTCTCTCCTATCTTAGTTGAATCGGAATAGAACAAGGCGGTCCTTGTAGAAGGTTAAATAGCAACTTGAATATCACCGTTGTGGTTTTGCGTAGGTAAGAAACGTTCTTGCTAGATACCCATAGCAGCCACGTAAAACATGCAACAACAAATTAGAGGACGTCTAACTTGTTTTTGCAGGGTATGCATGTGATATGATATGGCCAATGACATGATGAATTATATTTGATGTATGAGATGATCATGTTGTAATAGTTAATATCGACTTGCATGTCGATGCATACGGCAACCGGCAGGAGCCATAGGGTTGTCTTTAATTTTTGTATGACCTGCGTGTCAATCTTCAAGCGCTTTGTAATGCTTTACTTTATCGCTAAACGGCAGCAATAGTAGTAAGAGCATGGTGGGCGCCGACAACCCCGATGGCGACACGATGATGGAGATCATGATGATGGAGATCATGGTGTGGCGCCGGTGACGATGGAGATCATGCCGGTGCTTTGGAGATGGAGATCAAAAGCACGAGTTGATGGCCATATCATGTCACTTATGATTTGCATGTGATGTTAATCCTTTTATGCATCTTATTTTGCTTAGGACGACGGTAGCATTATAAGATGATCCTTCACTAAAATTTCAAGATAAAATTGTGTTCCCCCCGAGTGTGCGCCGTTGCGAAGGTTCGTCGTTTCGAAGCACCACGTGATGATCGGGTGTGATAGACTCTACGTTCGCATACAACGGGTGCAAGCCAGTTTTGCACATGCAGAACACTCGGGTTAGACTTGACGAGCCTAGCATGTACAGACATGGCCTCGGAACACGGAGGACCGAAAGGTCGAGCATGAGTCATATAGTAGATATGATCAACATGTTGATGTTCACCATTGACACCACCTCATCTCACGTGATGATCGGACTTGGGTTGGTGGATTTGGATCATGTCACGCTCGAATGACCGGAGGGATGTCAATTTGGGTGGGAGTTATAAATAATTTGATTAGGTAATAACTCACTTATCATGAACAATAGTCTAAAATGTCTTTGCAAATTTTTGTTGTAGATGGCTCGCGCAGTAGCTCCCCTGAATTTTAATGCGTTCCTAGAGAAAGCTAAACTGAAAGATGATGGGAGCAACTTTGTGGACTGGCTCCGCAATCTGAGGATCATCCTCATAGCTGCCCAAAAGGTTTATGTCCTAAATGCACCGCTAGGTGACCCCCCCGCTCCTACAGCCCCTGCAGACGTTTTGAACGTCTGGCAGACACGTTCGGATGACTATTCGATAGTGCAGTGTGCCATGTTGTACGGCTTGGAAGGAGGACTTCAAAGGCGTTTTGAACGTCATGGTGCATATGAGATGTATCAGGAGTTGAAGTTCATCTTTGAGAAGAATGCTAAGATCGAGAGGTATGAGACCACCGATAAATTCTTTGCTTGCAAGATGGAGGAGAATTCGTCTGTCAGTGAGCACTTACTGAAGATGTCTGGGTACTATACCCGCATAGCTGATCTGGGACTTGTGTTCCCGGATGAGGCTATCATTGACAGAATTCTCCAGTCACTCCCTCCAAGCTACAAGAGCTTCGTGCAGCAGTATAACATGCAAGGGATGAACAAGACCATCGCCGAGCTGTTTTCGATGCTGAAAGTCGCTGAGGCAGACATCCAGAAGGAGTATCAAGTGTTGATGGTCAATAAAACCACCAGTTTCAAGAAGAACGGCAAGGGCAAGAAGGGTAACTCTAAGAAGGGTGGCAAAGCAGTTGCTAATCCAGTGAAGAAACCCAAGGCTGGGCCCAAGCCAGAGACTGAGTGTTTCTATTGCAAGGGGAACGGCCACTGGAAGCAGAACTGCCCCAAGTATCTGGCGGACAAGAAGGGGGCCAACAACAACAAATGTATATGTGATATACATGTTATTGATGTGTACCTTACCAACTCTCGTTGTAGTGCCTGGGTATTTGATACCGGTTCGGTTGCTCACATTTGCAACTCTAAACAGGAACTGCGGAATAAACGGAGGCTGGCGAAGGACGAAGTGACGATGCGCGTGGGAAATGGTTCCAAGGTTGATGTGATCGCCGTCGGCACGCTCGCTCTTCGATTACCATCGGGATTAGTTATGAACCTGAATAATTGTTATTTAGTGCCTGCGTTAAGCATGAACATTATATCTGGATCTTGTTTATTGCGAGACGGTTACTCATTTAAGTCGGAGAATAATGGTTGTTCTATTTATATGAGTAATATCTTTTATGGTCATGCACCCGAAGTTAGGGGTTTATTCTTATTGAATCTCGATAGTGATGATACACATGTTCATAACATTGATGCCAAAAGATGTAGAGTTGATAATGATAATACCACTTTCTTGTGGCACTGCCGTCTGGGTCATATCGGCGTGAAACGCATGAGGAAGATCCATGCTGATGGACTTTTGGAGTCTCTTGATTTTGAATCACTTGACACGTGCGAGCCGTGCCTCATGGGCAAGATGACAAGGACCCCGTTTTCAGGGACAATGGAACGGGCAAGTGACTTATTGGAAATCATACATACTGATGTGTGCGGTCCGATGAGTGTAACGGCGCGCGGTGGATATCGTTATTTTCTCACCTTCACTGACGACTTAAGTAGATATGGGTATATTTACTTGATGAAGCATAAGTCTGAAACTTTTGAAAAGTTCAAGCAATTTCAGAGTGAAGTTGAAAATCATCGTAACAAGAAGATCAAGTTCCTACGATCTGATCGAGGGGGAGAATATCTGAGTTATGAGTTTGGTGATCACTTAAGAAAATGTGGAATTGTTTCACAGTTGACACCACCTGGAACACCACAGCGTAATGGTGTGTCCGAACGTCGTAATCGAACCCTATTAGATATGGTACGTTCTATGATGTCTCTTGCCGATTTGCCACTATCGTTTTGGGGATATGCGTTAGAGACAGCTGCATTCACTTTAAATAGGGCTCCATCTAAGTCCGTTGAGACAACACCGTATGAACTGTGGTTTGGTAAGAAACCGAAGTTGTCTTTTCTCAAGATTTGGGGTTGCGATGCTTATGTCAAAAGGCTTCAGCCAGAAAAGCTCGAACCCAAAGCGGACAAATGTGTCTTCATAGGATACCCAAAAGAAACAGTTGGGTACACCTTCTATCTCAGATCCGAGGGCAAAGTGTTTGTCGCTAAGAACGGGTCCTTTCTCGAGAAAGAGTTTCTCTCGAAAGAATTGAGTGGGAGGAAGGTAGAACTTGATGAGGTTATTGAACCTCTACTTCAACCAGAAAGTAGCGCAGCACAGAAAGATGTTTTTGTGGAGCCTGCAGAGGTTGAAGAGGAAGCCAATGATGATGATCAAGGAGCTTCTGATCAAGTTACTACCGAACCTCGTAGGTCGACAAGGGTACGCACTGCACCTAAGTGGTATGGTAACCCTGTCTTGGAGGTCATGTTGTTAGACAACGGTGAACCTACGAGCTATGGAGAAGCGATGGTGGGCCCAGATTCCGACAAATGGTTAGAGGCCATGAAATCCGAGATGGAATCCATGTATGAAAACAAAGTATGGACTTTGGAAGTATTACCTGAAGGGCGGAAGGCCATTCAGAATAAATGGATTTTTAAGAGGAAGACGGACGCTGACGGTAATGTCACCGTGTATAAAGCTCGACTTGTGGCAAAGGGTTTTTTCACAAGTTCAAGGGGTTGACTACGATGAGACTTTCTCACCCGTAGCGATGCTTAAATCCGTCCGAATCATGTTAGCAATAGCTGCATATTTCGATTATGAAATTTGGCAGATGGATGTCAAAACAGCGTTCCTTAACGGTTTTCTTAAGGAAGAGTTGTATATGATGCAACCAGAAGGTTTTGTCGATCCAGAGAATGCTGACAAAGTATGCCGGCTCCAGCGTTCCATTTATGGGCTGGTGCAAGCATCTCGGAGTTGGAATCTTCGCTTTGATGAGGTGATCAAAGCGTTTGGGTTTATACAAGTTTACAATGAAGCTTGTATTTACAAGAAAGTGAGTGGGAGCTCTATAGCGTTTCTAATATTATATGTGGATGACATATTGCTGATTGGAAACAATATAGAATTTTTGGATAGCGTGAAGGGGTATTTGAACAAGAGTTTTTCGATGAAAGATCTCGGTGAAGCTGCTTTCATATTGGGCATCAAAATCTATAGAGATAGATCAAGACGCTTGATAGGACTTTCACAAAGCACGTACCTTGATAAAGTTTTGAAGAAGTTCAAAATGGATCAATCCAAGAAGGGGTTCTTGCCGGTATTGCAAGGTACAAAGTTGAGTAAGACTCAATGCCCAGTGACTGCGGAAGATAGAGAAAAGATGAGTGTCGTCCCCTATGCTTCAGCCATAGGCTCTATCATGTATGCAATGCTGTGCACAAGACCAGATGTCAGCCTTGCCATAAGTATGGCCGGAAGGTTTCAAAGTAATCCTGGTATGGATCACTGGACAGCGGTCAAGAATATCCTAAAGTACCTGAAAAGGACTAAGGATATGTTTCTCGTTTATGGAGGTGATCAAGAGCTCGTCGTAAAGGGTTACGTCGATGCAAGCTTTGACACTGATCCGGATGACTCTAAGTCTCAAACCGGATACGTATATATTCTCAACGGGGAGCGGTAAGCTGGTGCAGTTCCAAGCAGAGCATGGTAGCTGATTCTACATGTGAAGCGGAGTATATAGCTGCCTCGGAGGCGGCGTAGGAAGGTGTCTGGATGAAGGAGTTCATGACAGATCTTGGAGTTGTGCCTAGTGCACTGAACCCAATGACTCTGTTCTGTGACAACACTGGTGCCATTGCTCTAGCCAAGGAACCAAGGTTTCACAAGAGGACCAGACACATAAAGCGACGTTTCAATTCCATCCGCGATTCGGTCAAGGAGGAGGACATAAACATTTGCAAAGTGCACACGGATTTGAATGTTGCAGATCCGTTGACTAAGCCTCTTCCACGGGCTAAGCATGATCAACACCAAGACTCTATGGGTGTTAGATTCATTACCTTGTAATGCTAGATTATTGACTCTAGTGCAAGTGGGAGACTGTTGGAAATATGCCCTAGAGGCAATAATAAAAGAGTTATTATTATATTTCCTTGTTCATGATAATCGTTTATTATCCATGCTATAACTGTATTGATCGGAAACTCGAATACACGTGTGGATGAATAGACAGACTTTGTGTCCCTAGTGAGCCTCTACAGGACTAGCTCGTTGATCAAAGATGACCGCGGTTTCCAGGTCATAGACATGAGTTGTCATTTGATAACGGGATCACATCATTAGGAGAATGATGTGATGGACGAGACCCAAACGTTAAACATAGCTTTTGATCGTGTCAGTTATCGCTATAGTTTTCTGCATGTCAAGTATAAGTTCCTATGACCATGAGATCATGTAACTCACTGACACCGTAGGAGTACTTTGTGTGTGCCAAACGTCACAACGTAACTGGGTGACTATAAAGGTACTCTACAGGTATCTCCGAGGGTGTCTGTTGAGTTGACATGGATCGAGACTGGGATTTGTCACTCCGTGTGACGGAGAGGTATCTCCGGGCCCGCTCGGTAATACGTCATCTCAATGAGCTCAAAGTGACTAAGTAGTTGGTCACAGGATTATGTATTACGGTAACGAGTAAAGAGACTTGCCGGTAACGAGATTGAACTAGGTATAGAGATACCGACGATCGAATCTCGGGCAAGTAACATACCGACGAGACAAAGGGAACTGTATACGGGATTGCCTGAATCCTTGACATCGTGGTTCATCCGATGAGATCATCGAGAAACATGTGGGAACCAATATGGGTATCCAGATCCCGCTATTGGTTATTGACCTGGGAGTGTCTCGGTCATGTCTACATGGTTTCCGAACCCGCAGGGTCTACACACTTGACGTTCGGTGACGCTAGGGTTGTTAGTGAGAAAAGTGTATGGTTACCGAAGGTTGTTCGGAGTCCCGGATGAGATCCCGGACATGACGAGGGTCTCCGGAATGGTCCGGAGACGAAGATTGATATATAGGATGAAAGGTTTCGGAGTACCGGAAGTGTTCCGGGGAGCATCGGGAAATCGGCGGAGTACCGGAAGGGGTTTCGGAGGGTCCGGAAGTGGTTCTGGGCCTAGTGGGCCACAAGGGGGAACACCACAGCCCTCAAGGGGCTGTGCGCCCCCCCTGGGCCCTCTCCTCATGCGGCTAAGGGGGTGGGACCCCCTAGGGCTGGCCGCACCCCTTGGCCTTGGGGGGCAAGGCACCTAGGGGGGGAAACCCTAGGGCCTGGCCGCGCCCCCTTGCCCTGGCCGCCGCCCCCTCCCCTTGCCCTGGCCGCCGGCCCCTAGGGGGAAACCCTAGGGCGCCCTCACCTCTCCACCCCCCCTATATATAGTGGGGCAAAGGGAGGGCAGCCAACACAGTTTGTGCCTCGGTGCTGCCCTCCCTCTCCCGTTACATCTTCTTCTCCCGCGGTGCTTAGGCGAAGCCCTGCTGGAGTTCTTCCCCACCATCACCACCACGCCGTCGTGCTGCCGGTTCTCCATCAACCTCTCCTCCACCCCTTGCTGGATCAAGAAGGAGGAGACGTTCCCGAGCCGTACGTGTGAAGAACGCGGAGGCACCGTTGCTTCGGTGCTAGGTCTTCGGCGATCTGAATCGCGACGAGTACGACTCCATCATCCGCGTTTATAACGCTTCCGCTTAGCGATCTACAAGGGTACGTAGATCACACTCCCCCCTCGTAGTTGCATCTACTAGATTGATCTTGGTGAACGGTAGGAAAATTTTTTGTTTCCCATGCAACGTTCCCCAACAATTTTCGGTTCAACTACCTCCTAGATATATAAAAGCATCTATGTCAGGTTGGTCGGCATAATTGTCATAAACACTAAAACAAATAGTTATAAATTAAAGATAATATACCACACCCGAATTGTAGACAGGACGAGGGCCGACGTGGGCGGATATCAAAACCATCGCACTATATAATAACAAGCAATAATAAAAATAAGAAAATTAGACAAATATCTACATAAAGCAATAATAACAAGCAATAATAAAAGTAAGAAAAGCATAGACAGAACAAGGGGCTCACCACGGTGGTGCCGGTGACGAGATCGGCGGGGGCGATCGACGGCGGTGAAGACGGGGACGGGACGTGACGGACCGCTAAACCTAGACAAATCTCGGAGAAAATGGAGCTTGGAGTTCGAGATTCGAGAGGAGAAAAACTTAACTAGTGTGGCTCGGGCATTTCATCGAACACCTCATGTGCATAGGAGGTGAGCTAGAGCACCACAAAGCTCCCCCTCGCCGGCCAGAAAAAACAGAGAAGTGGAGTGGTGGACGATGGTGTATATATATAGGAAACTCATTGGTCCCGGTTCATGGCAGGAACCGGGACCAATGGGTGTGGGCCAGGAGCGAGGCCCATTGGTCCCGGTTCGTGTGTGAAACCGGGACAAATGGGTCAAGACCAACCGGGACAGATGCCCCACGAGGCCCGGCCGGCCCCATGGGCGCACGAAACGGGACGTATGCCCCCATTGGTACTGGTTCGTGAGTGAACCGGGACTAATGGGCTTGCCAGACCCGAACCAAAGCCCTGTTTCTACTAGTGGCGGAGCATCCCAATGCGTTCCTCCGATTTGATCTAGCCGATGAGAAGTTCGGTCTTACTCCGTACCCTCCTTTTGAGTCGAGCTACTTCGTCGAGCTGGAGGATGAGCTGTGTTGTGCTTACTTTGCAAGCATCTCGTAGAAACCGACCATGTTGTGGAGATCTGGACATGTGATGGAACCGCGGGGGTGCCAGTGTGGACTCTGCGCTGCACCCTTCCAGTCCCTAAGGACTCCATTATGCCGTACCCAACTGGGGGTTTTACGATTCCAAGCATCATGTTTCTGGGGGAGCATTTGCTTCTTGTGTGTGACCACAAGGTGCAGGAGTTCTGTGTTCCAACTGGGGAGATGAAAGAGATTGCTGGTGCTTTCAAGGACTAGGCGTACTACGATCCACGGAACAACAAGTACCAGATGTTTTCGGAGAATGACGTGGAATTCTTTAATTGTGCCCAGAGTTTAGTTCCGATAAGAGGATATGTGTTTTTCGATAAAGGACATTTCATTGAATAGATATATCGAGGTGATACAATCGCATCGAAAAGAAAGCCCAGCCTCTGCATAGCTAGATGCACACAGCCAAAAAAGTCCAGAGTACCCTAAAAGCAAAAAATAATTCGATGCAAAGCCAATGAAAAAAAATGTCCAGCCTAAGGAGTGGCAGATCCTATCCGTAGGTCACACCGCCATCCATGGGGGTAGAAAACCTCCCTGGCCGTACGCTCCAGCCGTGTAGACGCCATCATAAAAAGGTCTCTGTCCTCCGGCCTCTGTAGGATAGACCAAGTACGGAGCCATCGTGTACACACATGAATAACCTGCATAGGAGACGAGACACATTTGTTATTAAAAATCACATCATTCCTGGTAAGCCACAGTGCCCAGCATAAGGCCGCCGCTCCCACAAGAATATGTGCAGAAAATTGTTTATCAATACCCCGCAACCAGTTGCCGAACATGTTCCATGCACTAAGTGGTGGGTGTAGATTCGAAGCTACTTGAACTATGGTCCAAACTGTCCGAGCGAACTTGCACTCAAAAAATAAGTGTTTAATAGACTCGTCATGTTGGCAAAAGACACATGTCTTGGAACCATGCTAGTTTCATCGTGCCAGATTATCTCTAGTTAGGATGACTCCTCTGTTAAGAAACCAGAGGAAAATCTTCACTCTTAGAGGGATTTTGAGCTTCCATAATCTCCTGTTATCAACTGGAACTTCGCAATGAACCATTGCATCACACATGGATTTGACTGAAAATTTGCCATTCTGATGCAAGTTCCATCGAAAAATGTCCGGCTCACCTGACAGTTGAATGTCCTCCAAGCGAGTGAGTAATTCATTCCATGCTGTCAGGCGAGGGCCAAAAAGGTCCCTACGGAAAGAAATATCAGGGTTTTCTTGTCCTAAAACTTGTTTGATTGTGATGAATTTATGTCTAACAATTCTGTACAAGCTTGGATATTGCACCATTAGTGGGTTATTCCCTAGCCAGATATCTTCCCAGAATCGAACCTGAGAACCGTCCCTAACTGAGAAGGTCCCAAATTGGAAAAAGAATTCCTTGGCCTTCATCACACCACTCCAGAAATGTGAATCCCCAGGTTTCCAATGAACTTGAGAAATGGCATTGGATCCCACGTACTTGTTTCGAATGATTTCCTTCCATACTCCATTCTCAGTGAGTAGTTTGTAAACCCACTTGCTGAGAAGAGCAATGTTTTTAATCTCAAGGTCTTGGATTCCCAGCCCCCCTTGACTTTTAGGTCTGCATAATACGCTCCACCTAGCCAGTCGATATTTCTTGGATTCGTTATTGCATTGCCAAAAAAATCTGGATCTAAAGTTGTCTAGTCGCTGGAGAACCCCTTTCGGTAGGTGGAAGAATGACTACATATATAAAACCATGTTGCTTAGTACTGAATTGATCAAGATCAATCGTCCCCTGTAAGACAAGAGCTTGGCCTTCCAACTGGCTAAGCGTTTCTCAAGTCTCTCTTCCACATGCTTCCACTCAGCGATAGTTAAGCGCCGATAGTGTATGGGAACACCCAGATATCGAATCGGAAACTGCCCGAGCCGGCATCCAAAAATGTCAGCATACTCAGGTGCTGATTCTGCAGCATCACCAAAGCAAAAAAGTTCGCTCTTATGAAAATTAATTTTGAGACCAGAAAGTTTCTCAAAGGCACATAAGAGCAACTTGAGATTTCTTGCCTTATCTAGATCATGATCCATGAATAGAATAGTGTCGTCCGCATATTGTAGAATAGATAGACCATCTTCTACCAAGTGTGGAATGACACCACTAATTTGACCGTCCAGCTTAGCCCGCTCAACAAGGATAGCTAGCATGTCGGCCACAATGTTAAACAAAATAGGATAAGCGGGGTCCCCTTGGCGAAGCCCCTTCCTTGTCTGAAAATAGTTGCCAACGACATCATTAACTTTTATGGCCACACTGCCTCCAAAGACAAAGCTCTCTACCCAACGACACCATGTTTGTAAAAACCCCTTCATGCGCAAAGTTTGCAACAGAAAGGGCCACTTAACCTTATAGTAGGCTTTTTCAAAATCTATTTTAAGAATGACACCATTCAACTTTTTTCGGTGAAGCTCATGTACAGTTTCATGCAAGACGACCACCCCATCTAATATGTTGCGGCCTTGCATAAACGCTGTTTGAGTGGGTTTTACAACATGGCCAGCCACCCCGTTCAACCGATTAGTTGCGACCTTCGTGAACATTTTAAAACTTACAATCAGAAGGCAAATCGGTCGATATTGTTGAATACGACTAGCCTCCTTAATCTTAGGCAATAGGATAATTTCCCCAAAGTTTAAACGTGAAATGTCAAGGTCTTCAGCATGCAGTTGGTTAAACAACTGAACCAAGTCTGCCTTAATGACGTCCCAAAAACATTGATAGAACTCTGCAGGAAAGCCATCCGGACCAGGAGCCTTGTTGTGTTCCATTTGAAACACCGCGGTTCGAATTTCCTCCTCAGAGAACGGGGAGGTTAGGAATTCATTTTCCGCTTCCGTAACTTGAGGAATGTCATGAGTAATGGATTCATCCAGCGGAAAATTTGATTCAGCTGAAGGTCCAAAAAGCTCTTTGTAATACTTGGTAATAAAATTTCTAAGTGGTATGCCCCCCTCAATTCGGCCTTCCTCCTGGTCAAGGGTGAATATGCGTTTCTTTCTATGTCTGCCATTGGCAAGCATTTGAAAGTATTTCGTATTATCATCACCTTGCACAAGCGAATCCGCCTTGCAACATTGGTACCATTTAATCTCCTCCTCGCGTAGTAGGCGGGCTATCTGCTCATTTAGATTGCTTTTTTGCTCAATCTCAACTGCAGACAAAGGCCTCACCTCCGCTATTTTATCAAGGGAATCAATTAAGGTAGATAGACGCAGTTTTTCTTTTTTTGTAGATGCCAGCAGTATGTTTGGCCCATCCACGAAGGAATCGACGCAATGCGCAAATTCGATTATTCCATCGTTGAATGGGTGTGTTACCACGAGGCAGACGCACCCACACTTTCTTAACCAGGTCATGAAATCCCTCTCTAGTGAGTGCTACCTCTTGAGCTTGCGTTGTATTCCCTCGAAGAGGAAAGGGAGATGCAGCACAGTAGCGTAAGTATTTCCCTCAGTTTTTGAGAACCAAGGTATCAATCCAGTAGGAGACCACGCGCTAGTCCCTCGCACCTGCACAAACAAATAAGAACTTCGCAGCCAATGCGATAAGGGGTTGTCAATCCCTTACGGTCACTTACGAGAGTGAGATCTGATAGAGATGATAATTATATTTTTGGTATTTTTTAGTTTAATAAAACAACAAATAAAAGCAAGAAAAGTAAAGTAGATGTAGATTGATATGTTGAGAATAGACCCGAGGGCCATAGTTTTCTCTAGTGGCTTCTCTCATGATAATGATATTCTACGGCGGGTAAACAAATTACTGTCGAGCAATTGATAGAAAAGCGAATAATTATGAGACTATCTAGGCATGATCATTGTATATAGGCATCACGTCCGAGACAAGTAGACCGACTCCTGCCTGCATATACTACTATTACTCCACACATCGACCGCTATCCAGCATGCATCTAGTGTATTGAGTTCATACGAACAGAGTAACGCTTTAAGCAAGATGACATGATGTAGAGGGATAAACTCAAGCAATATGATGAAAACCCCATCTTTTTATCCTCGATGGCAACAATACAATATGTGCCTTGCTGCCCCTACTTTCACTGGGAAAGTACACCGCAAGATTGAACCCAAAGCCAAGCACTTCTCCCATTGCAAGAACTATAGATCTAGTAGGCCAAACCAAACAAATAATTCAAAGAGACTTGCAAGAATATTATGAGCACACATAAAAAGTTCAGAGAAGAACCAAATATCTTTCATAGATAACCTTGATCATAAACTCACAATTCATCGGATCTCGACAAACACACCGCAAAAAGAGATTACATCGAATAGATCTCCTCGAAGACCGAGGAGAACTTTGTATTGAGATCCAGATAGAGAGAGAGAGAAGAAGCCATCTAGATACTAGCTATGGACCCGAAGGTCTGTGGTAAACTACTCACAACTCATGGTGAGGGCGATGATGATGATGATGAAGGCCTCCGTGATGGATCCCCCTCCCGGAACAAGCTCCAAGATGGGATCTCCAAGGAACAGAAGCTACGGCGGTGGAATTAGGGTTTTCTCTCTGCGTATGGAGTTTCTGGGGTACGTAGGTATATATAGGACGAAGGAGGGCACCGGGGGCCATGTGAGTCAGCCTCGAGGCAAGGGAGAGCGCCCTGGGAAGGGGGGCGCCCCCCACCCTCGAGGGCTGGCCCTTCGTCCCCTGACTTGGTCCTGACGTTTCCCGAGCGTGATTTCCTCCCAAAATATCTCTCACGAAGGTTTCATTCCGTTTGGACTCCGTTTGATATTCCTTTTCTGCAAAACCCTGAAATAGGCAAAAAAACAGCATTCTGGACTGGGCCTTTGGGTTAGTAGGTTAGTCCCAAAAATGATATAAAAAAGTGAATGATAAAGCCCATTAAACATCCAAGACTTCATAAATAATAGCATGGAACAATCAAAAATTATAGATACGTTGGAGACGTATCAAGCATCCCCAAGCTTAATTCCTGCTCGACCTCGAGTAGGTAAATGATAAAGAAAGAATTTTTGATGTGGAATGCTAACCAATATAGTTATTCAATGTAATTCTCTTAATTGTGGCATGAATGTTCAGATCTGAAGGATTCAAGATAAAAGTCTATATGGACATAAGAAATAACAATACTTCAAGCATACTAACAAAGCAATCATGCCTTCTCAAAATACTATGGCTAAAGAAAGTTATCCCTACAAAATCATATAGTGTTGGCTATGCTCCCTTGTTATCACACTAAATATTCATATCATGCACAACCCCGATTTCAGCCAAGCACTTGTTTTCATACTCTATCTTTTCAAACCTTTCAACTTTCACGCAATACATGAGCGTGAGCCATGGATATAGCACTATGGGTGGAATAGAGGTGGTTGTGGAGAAGACAAAAAGAAGGAGATAGTCTCACATCGACTAGGCGTATCAACGGGCTATGGAGATGCCCATCAATAGATATCAATGTGAGTGAGTAGGGATTGCCATGCAACGGATGCACTAGAGCTAAATATGAATGAAAGCTCAACAAAAGAAACTAGTGGGTGTGCATCCAACTTGCTTGCTCACGAAGACCTAGGGCATTTGAGGAAGCCCTTCGTTGGAATATACAAGCCAAGTTCTATAACGAAAATTCCCACTAGTATATGAAAGTGACTAAACATGAGACTCTCTACAATGAAGAACATGGTGCTACTTTGAAGCACAAGTGTGGAAAAAGATAGTAGCAATTGTCCCTTTTTTTCTTTTTTTTTCTTTTTTTTGGGACTTTCTTTTTTTTTTCTTTGGCCTTTTTTTTGCGGAGGGGCTTTATAGATTCAGCCTTTCCTCCCATGGGACAATGCTCTAATAATGACGATCATCACACTTTCATTACAACACGAAATTACAACTCGATACTACAACAACAAAGTATGACTCTATGTGAATGCCTCCGGCGGTGTACCGGTATGTGCAATGAAACAAGAGTGACATGTATGAAAAGATTATGCATGGTGGCCTTGCCACGAATACGATGTCAACTACATGATCGTGCATGGCAATATGACAATATGATGCGTGTCATATAAACGGAACGGTGGAAAGTTGCATGGCAATATATCTCGGAATTGCTATGGAAATGAAATGATAGGTAGGTATGGTGGCTGTTTCGAGGAACAATATGGTGGCTGTTTTGAGGAAGGATATATGGTGGGTTTATGGCACCGGCGAAAGTTGCACGGTACAAGAGAGGCTAGCAATGGTGGAAGGGTGAGAGTGCGTATAATCCATGGACTCAACATTAGTCATAAGAACTCATATACTTTTTGCAAAAAATTATGAGTCATCAAAACAAAGCAATCAACGCATGCCCCTAGGGGAGAGGGTGGTAGGAGTTAACCATCGCGCGCCCCCGACCTCCACACAAAGGTTGACACTCTACAAATACCTCATGCTTTAACTTAGTCACACAACAGTTCACCATACGTGCATGTGATACGTCCAAAACGTATCTATAATTTCTGCTTGCTCCATGCCTCTTTTGGGTGATATTGCTATGATATTTATACACTTCCATACACTTTTGATCATATTTGGACTAACCTATTAACTCAGTGCACCCCAGTGCCAGTTTCTGTTTTCTGCTGTTTTTGTATTTCAGTTTTTCCCATTACGAGAACTGCCAGAAAAATCCCGGAAAAATTATATAAAAAATCAGCATTCCAGAAGGTTCCCGGTAGCCAAAGTACAGCCAGGGGGGCCACCAGGGCTCCAGGCGCCCTGGTGGCGCGCCCCCCCTGGGCCGCGCCGGGGGGGCTCCTGGGCCCCCCGAGCCTCGTCTGGTGCCCCCCTTTGGCATATATTTAGACCGTCTCCCAAAACCCTCAGGACGGAAACCCTTTTTCGCGATCTCATCTCTGTTCCGCCGCCGCCACCGCTTCCAAGATCGGGAGCACCAGGAGAACCCTTCCCGACACCCTGCCGGAGGGGAGGATCACCACCGGGAGCTTCTCCACCACCATGGACGCCTCCCGGATGAGTTGTGAGTAGTCTCCCTTGGACCATGGGTCCATGACCAGTAGCTATGTGATGTTCTCCTCCCGTTCTTGTGCTTCACTAATTAGTCCTCGTGAGCTGCCCTACATGATCGAGGCACATATGTAATCCTTATGCTGTTGCTATGATGAGTTTGCTGGGATCCGATGGATTATGAGATTATGTTCAGATTGTGTTTGAGTAATATATTTGATTCACCTCTTTTATATTTATGTTCGTAAGTAA
The DNA here is from genome assembly GCA_902687465.1 of Secale cereale. NCBI lineage: Eukaryota > Viridiplantae > Streptophyta > Magnoliopsida > Poales > Poaceae > Secale > Secale cereale. Next base: position 39,467,732 of record LR738710.1, on the reverse strand, counting down.
TTCTTGCATGTTCTCCGTTGTTATTTATTGCTTTGGCCAAGTAGTAGGTAGTGACTCCAAGAGGGAACGTTATGCTTGATTGTGGGTTCATGCCCCTCGATGACTAGTTTGAGTGATAGAAACATGAGTCTAGGGGATGTGTTGTTGCCACAAGGGGGAAAACAACGGTGCTTGTGCCCGCGGGTGCAAGGATTGTTTACTTTACGCAAAGTTCTTTTAATGCAGTTGTCTGTTGCTTTGAGTTTACACTATGGGTGGGACTCGCAACTTAATACCAGCGAGATGTTCTGGATAGATATCTCAAGGTGGATGATTAGTAGTAGATGCAGATGGATTTCGGTCTACTTGCCTTGGCGTACCGCCCATGCTTTGAACCTCTACCTTTCTTGCAACATAGTTAGCATTGGTTTGCGCACATAATTCTGTCAATTGCCCAGCTGTAATTCGTTTACCTCACATAGTTGTTTTATCGTCTTTTGGGAGAGAGACATCACTAGTGAACATCATGGGACCCCGGTCCATATTACCATCATTGATCACATCCGCTATTTACTTTCCGCTTTTTACTTACTATTGCAGCAATACCTATCACTATTATCACTTGCGTTTGATCCTTTGTAAACGACAAGGCCGGAGGGATTGACAACCTCTCTGTACTCGTTGGGAGCAAAGTTATTTGTATCTGTGTGCAGGTCCACGTTGATTGCTAATATCTGGCGCCGTTAGCAGTTGACACCTTCTTGTTGAAACTGGGAGTCTCAGGGGAAATCGATCCTTGGTATCTTTGCCAAGGGAAAACTTCCGCTACACTGCATCTCAAACCTTCCACTTGGGGTAACCAACGAGGGGCGAGAAGCCATCAAGCAAAGTTTTCTGGCGCCGTTGCCGGGGACTCCACTCTTCAGGATAGGGGAGTTGCACGCTATCTTTTACCTTTGCTTTTTAGTTTTGTTAGTTTACCTTTCAGTTTTTGCTTTAGTATCTTTTATCGAAAATCACAAAAAATAGTTATCTTGCTTGCTTGCTGCTATGGGTTCCACCGAGAACACCAAGTTGTGTGACTTCACTAGTCATAACAACGATGACTTTATCTGCACACCTATCACTACACCTGCCACTTCAGCACCTTCGTATGAAATTAAACCTGCTTTACTGAACTTAGTCATGAAAGATCAATTCTCCGGTGCTGGAGATGATGCTGCTTTACACTTAAACAACTTTGTTGAACTTTGTGATATGCAAAAGTACCATGAATTTGCCCTTGGAGCTCTTCAATTCTTTCTTCAGACGCGGTGATGCTTTTCCACATCTCCTTCATCTCCTTCAGGAAGTAGTTCTTCAGCCCGTTGATGATGTCAAAGTTAGCTTCAACACCACGCTCGATCATCTTCTTGTACTCGAAGACTTCTTGCTCCACTTCTTCCAGCCTGGCCTGGATGCTCCCCTCCTAGATAGGTCCCTTCAGATCTTCTTGATGAAGGACACCGTCCTCCATCCGAACAACCTGAGGGTGCTTCTTCACCTCAGCGAGGTAAGGGTTGATGACGTTGACGACGAACTTGTCCTTGGGGGAACTTGGAGAAGCCATGGCACCTAGATTCAGCTGAAAGATTCCCTGGCAGAAACAGAACGAAAAGAAAACACATGCAATCGCAAGATACGTTGCCGGAACAATCCGGGCAAATATATAGCAAAAATTTATGCACAGAAAGGAAGGTAACAGGCTAAAGCGGGGTCGGAGACGGACCCCCTGGCGATACGTCCAAAACGTATCTATAATTTCTGCTTGCTCCATGCCTCTTTTGGGTGATATTGCTATGATATTTATATACTTCCATAGACTTTTGATCATATTTGGACTAACCTATTAACTCAGTGCACCCCAGTGCCAGTTTCTGTTTTCTGCTGTTTTTGTATTTCAGGTTTTCCCATTACGAGAACTGCCAGAAAAATCCCGGAAAATCATATAAAAAATCAGCGTTCCAGAAGCTTCCCGGCACCCGAAGTACAGCCGGAGGGGGGCCACCAGGGCTCCAGGCGCCCTGGTGGCGCGGCCCCCCTCCTGGCCGCGCCGGGGGGGCGCCTGGGCCCCCCAGGCCTCGTCTGATGCCCCCCTTTGGCATATATTTATATCGTGTCCCGAAACCCTCGAGACGGGAACCCTTTTTCGCGATCTCATCTCTGTTCCGCCGCCGCCGCGCTTCCAAGATCGGGAGCACCAGGAGAACTCTTCCCGGCACCCTGCCGGAGGGGAGGATCATCACCGGGAGCTTCTCCACCACCATGGACGCCTCCCGGATGAGTTGTGAGTAGTCTCCCTTGGACCATGGGTCCATGACCAGTAGCTATATGATGTTCTCCTCCTGTTCTTGTGCTTCACTAATTAGTCCTCGTGAGCTGCCCTACATGATCGAGGCACATATGTAATCCTTATGCTGTTGCTATGATGAGTTTGCTGGGATCCGATGGATTGTGAGATTATGTTCAGATTGTGTTTGAGTAATATATTTGATTCACCTCTTTTATATTTATGTTCGTAAGTAATTCTTGCATGTTCTCCGTTGTTATTTATTGCTTTGGCCAAGTGGTAGGTAGTGACTCCAAGAGGGAACGTTATGCTTGATTGTGGGTTCATGCCCCTCGATGACTAGCTTGAGTGACAGAAACATGAGTCTAGGGGATGTGCTGTTGCCACAAGGGGGAAAACAACGGTGCTTGTGCCCGCGGGTGCAAGGATTGTTTACTTTACGCAAAGTTCTTTTAATGCAGTTGTCTGTTGCTTTGAGTTTACACTATGGGTGGGACTCGCAACTTAATACCAGCGAGATGTTCTGGATAGATATCTCAAGGTGGATGATTAGTAGTAGATGCAGATGGATTTCGGTCTACTTACCTCGGCGTACCGCCCATGCTTTGAACCTCTACCTTTCTTGCAACTTAGTCAGCATTGGTTTGCGCACATGGTCCTGTCAATTGCCCAGCTGTAATTCGTTTACCTCACATAGCTGTTTTATCGTCTTTTGGGAGAGAGACATCACTAGTGAACATCATGAGACTCCGGTCCATATTACAATCATTGATCACATCCGCTATTTACTTTTCCGCTTTTACTTACTATTGCAATTATATCTATCACTATTATCACTTGCGTTTGATCCTTTGTAAACTACAAGGCCGGAGGGATTGACAACCTCTCTGTACTCGTTGGGAGCAAAGTTATTTGTATCTGTGTGCAGGTCCACGTTGATTGCTAATATCTGGCACCGTTAGCAGTTGACACCTTCTTGTTGAAACTGGGAGTTTCAGGGAAATCGATCCTTGGTATTGCCAAGGGAAAACTTCCGCTACACTGCATCTCAAACCTTCCACTTGGGGTAACCAACGAGGGGCGAGAAGCCATCAAGCAAAGTTTTCTGGCGCCGTTGCCGGGGACTCCACTCTTCAAGATAGGGGAGTTGCATGCTATCTTTTACCTTTGCTTTTTAGTCTTGTTAGTTTACCTTTCATTTTTTTGCTTTAGTATCTTTTATCGAAAATCACAAAAATAGTTATCTTGCTTGCTTGCTGCTATGGGTTCCACCGAGAACACCAAGTTGCGTGACTTCACTAGTCATAACAACGATGACTTTATTTGCACACCTATCACTACACCTGCCACTTCAGCACCTTCTTATGAAATTAAACCTGCTTTACTGAACCTAGTTATGAAAGATCAATTCTCCGGTGCTGGAGATGATGCTGCTTTACACTTGAACAACTTTGTTGAACTTTGTGATATGCAAAAGTACCAAGAAATAGATGGTAATATTGTTAAGCTTAAGCTTTTTCCTTTCTCCTTGAGAGGAGGAGCTAAAATTTGGTTTCAATCTTTGCCTAGAAATAGCATAGATTCATGGGACAAGTGCAAAGATGCTTTTATTGGAAAATACTATCCACCTGCTAAAATTATCCAACTAAGAAGTAACATAATGAATTTTAAACAATTGGATAATGAACACGTTGCCCAAGATTGGGAACGTATGAAATCTCTTATCAAGAACTGCCCTACTCATGGTTTGACTACTTGGATGGTTATCCAAACTTTTTATGCAGGCTTGAACTTTACCTCGCGGAACTTGTTAGATTCGACCGCGGGAGGAGCCTTTATGTCAACTACACTTGGTGCTGCCACGGAGCTTCTCGGTGAGATGATGACCAATTATTCCCAATGGCACACCGAACGCGCTCCAACAGGTAGGAAGGTAAACTCCGTCGAGGATATTTCCTCCCTAAATGAAAAAGTTGACTTGATCATGTCTCTACTTTCGAAGCAATCTTCTGTTGATCCTCGTGATGTTCCTTTAAATTCTTTGATTGCTCAAGAACAAGTAGATGTGAACTTTATCTCTAGAAACAATTCTAACAACAATGCTTATAGGAGTAATTTTGGTAGCAATCCTAGACCGTTCCCCTCTAATTCTTATGGGAACAACAATGCTTATCCTAGCACCAAGAACTCCACTACTGAACTAGAGATTATGCTTAAAGATTTCATCACTACCCAAAAAGCTTTTAATAATAGTGTAGAAGAAAAACTAAACAAACTAGGTGATCTCTCTTCAAAGGTAGACAATTTAGCCAATGAGGTAGAATTGCTTAAAATTAGAACTTCTCCTATTGAGGAGAGGAAGGTCACTCCTATGAATGCTATTCAAGTGCAAATTAATGAAAACATTAGGATGATGGCTAAACTTAAAGAGAGATGGGCTAGAGAAAGGGAGGAAGAAGATAGAATTAAGAGCCTTCCTACCCACCACACTGTTGCTACTATCCAAGTTGTTGAGGATATCCAAACTCTTAGCACCCAATGCACTCCTGGTCCCGATGGACCTATTAATGGTGATGCTATGACTATAGAAACTACCAAACAAGTGAACCTAAAGGACATCACTACCACCTTACTTGATAGTAGTGACCTTGATTTTGATAATTACACTCTTACCGAAGTTATTGGTTTCCTTCACAAGATGTCTAGAGATCCCCACACTAGCACGCTTAATCTTGCCTTCATGAGCATATCACTAATGCTCTCATCAAAGCTAGGGAGGAGAAACTTAGAGTAGAAGCCTCCATACCTAGAAAGCTAGAAGATGGTTGGGATCCTATGATAAAAATTAAGTTGAATAACTTCTCTTGCTATGCTTTATGTGATGTTGGTGCTAGTACCTCTGTTATGCCCAAAAGAATATATGATATGCTTAAACTGAAACCTTTTGATTCTTGTTCTTTTGGTGTTCGTCTCGTTGATTCTTCCATAAAGAAACCTTTGGGGAGGATCGACGATGTTCTTATCATTGTCAATGACAACTATGTTCCCGTTGATTTTACTATTATGGATATTGAATGTGAACCTTCTTGTCCAATTATTTTGGGACGTCCTTTTCTACGCACCGTTGGTGCTATCATTGACATGAAAGAGGGGAATATAAAATTCCAGTTTCCTCTCAAGAAAGGGATGGAACACTTCCCTCGAAAGAAGATTAAGTTACCTTTTGAGTCCGTCATACGGGCTAGCTATTCTTTTACTCTTGATAAAACTTGATCTCTTTGCATTATGCCTAGCTTAAAGGCATAAAAGAAAGCGCTTTTGGGAGGCAGCCCACATGAATAAATTTATTTTGCTTTTGTTGAGTCTTGATGTTGTTAACTACTGTAGCATCATCATTGTATCTTTGCTTTTCAATTTTGTGCCAAGTATAGCCTCTGATTGCAAGAAAGTTCAAAAGTTGTGACGTGCTGTCCAGGAAACAGATTCTGTCCTTGGATAGAAAAATTCGTATAAAATCACCGGATCATCTTTTTGGTCTGATTTTTTTCGAGAGCGTGATCTATATAATTTTCTTTCGTGCATCTATTTTGAGTTTTTTGATTAGAGTGGCAGAAGTGCCCCGGAAAAATCATTTACTACCTGATGTTCTGTTTTTCATAGATTCTGTCCTGTTTTGCCTTTCCTTCATTTTGCAAACCTATAACTTGCTTTTTCTTTGCAAAAACCTTTTGGCAATCTTGAGAAACAGTAGAACTTCAAGAATATCTTTATTTCCAGCAAGGAACAATTATTTTATTATGGGTACTAACCTCGCTAATCAGATTATGATGAGTTATGTATGAAGGGAGTTTTCAAGTGTGCGAGGGAAGATGATAAAAAGATTTAGGAGTGTCAAACGCTCAAGCTTGGGGATGCCCCCATGCACCCCCAAGAAATATTCAAGGAGACTCAAGCGTATAAGCTTGGGGATGCCCCCGTGCATCCCCTTCTCCATCAACATTATCAGTTCGTCTTTCGTTCCACTATATTTTAATCACTTCATGTGTTATGTGCTATGCTTGGAGCGTCTTGCTTTTAGTTTTCCTTTTAGTTTTCTTTAGCTTTTCATAACGAGTTGGAACTCAGCTTTCTTTATGTGGGAGAGAAACACGCTCCACTTCTACCTAGAACATAACATAGAATTTTCATGTCTATCCTTGCTGTGTGTGTTCTTTGTCTTTTAATAGCTACTATCATGCTTAGCTCTTAGTATTCATGCTTATCTTTTTAAAGAGCTTTCGTTTAGTTGGTTGCTTGAACTCTCTTTAGTTATCATGCTTATCTTATTAAGAGAGTTTGCTTCCGTTGCATTGGTTGATATGTCTATGATAAAGATGCTACGTGCATAATGGCGCTTAGTAGTTCATGTTTTCTTATGGTTAGTTTCAAATAGCTGGGGGGTTCCCAATGTGTTATTGGAGTACCAACATGATTTGTTTGCCTATGATGTGCTATGGTTTAGCAATATCTTCCTTCGAGAATTTATTTTGATTGACTTGGCGTATGCTCACGCATATTTAAGACTATAAAGAAAGTCTGTCAAGCCTTGATGATCTTTTGTTTCTGAGTAGCGATATAACTTCCATGCCTGATTCAATGTTGCTTTGTCGCTCTGCATGATTATGACCGTCATTGCTCTCTCAGTTGGTCGCTCCCAGTCTTTTGCTAACCTCCACCTGTACTAAGCGGACTGACTGCTTGTGCATCCACATTCTTTTATACCAGTTATGCCATATGAGTCCACCATACCTTCCTACATGGTATTTACCTGCCATTCCTAACGGAGACTTGCATGTACCATCTCGAAATTATTCAAAGAAAAATGCATTCCTATTTTGTGCCTCTGTTGTAAGTCCATGAGGAAGTAGTAGTTAATTCATAATCTTTTTAAGTTGGACAAGCTTCACCCCGGGATTGCATGTATAATGTGCAAACCCATAATACGAGAAGGAACTGGCATTGAGTGCGCCCGGTTCAAAATTAATATAACAAACAAACCCTCCTTCATGCTTTGTTCATGAGAAATCAGAAAACTTTGGCAGTGATAAACAAAGGAGATTAAGAGGATGTGATCGTCCTCATTCGGGAGCCATTCCTCGAAACTTGTCCATCTCAAGAAGTGATTGAGTTGTCTGCTAGCATTTGTTGACGAAACGTGCATGATCTGAAAAAAATTATTACCTTTGTTTTAAAACCAAGAGCTCTGGTACATGTTTTGTCTTTGTTTCCGACTACGGGTTTTAAACCTTGCCAACAAAAGCCACGGTTCGAGAGTCTCCACCTTCTTTTAAAGCACCAACTACTGAGAGCATGATTGTCATTCTGAGTGTAATGTGCATTGTCCCAAAGTAGCATTGTCTTTTGCATGATTGTGATATCGTTTATTCTGAAATCATTGTATCTAGTCATCACTTAAACCTTGGAGGTGCCCCTGCATTTATGTTTTGCTTCACTAAAGGGGGCAAGCGAGATATCACTTTATCATATTTGCACACCATGTTCATTACAAATCTATTTGATGTTTCTGTATCATATTGTAAAACTTTCAGTTCTTTGTGATTTTCTCATGAGGCAACTTAATTACTATAGATTCATTGTCTCAGTAAGCTTTTGTCATATGACTATGAAAAAGTCCTATATGGTTAATAGCATATCACCACAGAAATTATTCTTGTTATCATTTACCTACTCGAGGACGAGCAGGAATTAAGCTTGGGGATGTTGATACGTCCAAAACGTATCTATAATTTCTGCTTGCTCCATGCCTCTTTTGGGTGATATTGCTATGATATTTATACACTTCCATACACTTTTGATCATATTTGGACTAACCTATTAACTCAGTGCACCCCAGTGCCAGTTTCTGTTTTCTGCTGTTTTTGTATTTCAGTTTTTCCCATTACGAGAACTGCCAGAAAAATCCCGGAAAAATTATATAAAAAATCAGCGTTCCAGAAGGTTCCCGGTAGCCAAAGTACAGCCGGGGGAGGGGGGGGGGGCGCCTTGGCCCCGCGAGCCTCGTCTGGTGCCCCCCTTTGGCATATATTTAGACCGTCTCCCAAAACCCTCGGGACGGAAACCCTTTTTCGCAATCTCATCTCTGTTCCGCCGCCGCCGCCGCTTCCAAGATCGGGAGCACCAAGAGAACCCTTCCCGGCACCCTGCAGGAGGGGAGGATCACCACCAGGAGCTTCTCCACCACCATGGACGCCTCCCGGATGAGTTGTGAGTAGTCTCCCTTGGACCATGGGTCCATGACCAGTAGCTATGTGATGTTCTCCTCCCGTTCTTGTGCTTCACTAATTAGTCCTCGTGAGCTGCCCTACATGATCGAGGCACATATGTAATCCTTATGCTGTTGCTATGATGAGTTTGTTGGGATCCGATGGATTATGAGATTATGTTCAGATTGTGTTTGAGTAATATATTTGATTCACCTCTTTTATATTTATGTTCGTAAGTAATTCTTGCATGTTCTCCGTTGTTATTTATTGCTTTGGCCAAGTAGTAGGTAGTGACTCCAAGAGGGAACGTTATGCTTGATTGTGGGTTCATGCCCCTCGATGACTAGCTTGAGTGACAGAAACATGAGTCTAGGGGATGTGCTGTTGCCACAAGGGGGAAAACAACGGTGCTTGTGCCCGCGGGTGCAATGATTGTTTACTTTACGCAAAGTTCTTTTAATGCAGTTGTCTGTTGCTTTGAGTTTACACTATGGGTGGGACTCGCAACTTAATACCAGCAAGATGTTCTGGATAGATATCTCAAGGTGGATGATTAGTTGTAGATGCAGATCGATTTCGGTCTACTTACCTCGGCGTACCGCCCATGCTTTGAACCTCTACCTTTCTTGCAACTTAGTCAGCATTGGTTTGGTCACATGGTCCTGTCAATTGCCCAGCTGTAATTCGTTTACCTCACATAGCTGTTTTATCGTCTTTTGGGAGAGAGACATCACTAGTGAACATCATGAGACTCCGGTCCATATTACCATGATTGATCACATCCGCTATTTACTTTTCCGCTTTTACTTACTATTGCAATTATATCTATCACTATTATCACTTGCGTTTGATCCTTTGTAAACTACAAGGCCGGAGGGATTGACAACCTCTCTGTACTCGTTGGGAGCAAAGTTATTTGTATCTGTGTGCAGGTCCACGTTGATTGCTAATATCTGGCGCCGTTAGCAGTTGACACCTTCTTGTTGAAACTGGGAGTCTCAGGGAAATCAATCCTTGGTATTGCCAAGGGAAAACTTCCGCTACACTACATCTCAAACCTTCCACTTGGGGTAACCAACGAGGGGCGAGAAGCCATCAGCATGCTACGGGAATCACTAACCTTAACACAAATATTTCTTAATTTCGTAATCACTCTACTAGCATGAATTTAATATCACTATCCTCATGTCTCAAAACAATTATCAAGCATCCAACATCTCTTTCTATTCAATGCACTTGATGTGATTTTTTTTACTACATTGACATTGGATGTTTATCATGTGAAGACTAGTTTCTTTAGCCTAAACACTTTACCATGCTGTTTTAATAGACTCTCAAATAGAAATAAGTGAAGCATGAGAGTTCAACAATTTCTACAAAATATTACCACCACCATGCTCTATAAGATATAAGTGAAGCACTAGAACAAAAACCATTCAACTCAAAAGATATAAGTGAAGCACATAGAGTGTTCTAACAATTTCTAGGCCATATTTAACTCTCTCAAATAGGTGTGTCCAGCAAGGATGATTGTGGTAAACTAACAAGCAAAGACTCAAATTATACAAGACGCTCCAAGCAAAACACATAACATGTTGCGAATAAAAATATAGCTCCAAGTATAGTTACCGATGGATGAAGACGAAAGAGGGGATGCCTTCCCGGGGCATCCCCAAGCTTAGGCTTTTGATTATCTTGAATTTACTTGGGGTGCCATGGGCATCCCCAAGCTTAGGCCTTTGCTACTCCTTGTTCCATAATCCATCAAAGCAATACTCAAAACTTGAAAACTTCACAACACAAAACTTAGACAAAAATTCTCGTGAGCTCCGTTAGTAAGAGAAAACAAACCACTACTCAAAGGTACAGCAGGTAATTCATTCATTGTTTTTATTTGTGTTAAACCTACTGTACTCCAAGTTCTCTATGGTTCATATCCTCCAATATTAGTCATAGATGCACCGGAATAAGCAAACAAAACACGAAAAACAGAATCTGTCAAACACAGAACAGTCTGTAGTAATCTGCTGGGTTCGCCTACTTATGGAACTCCAAAAAATTCAAACTAAATTGGTAAATTTGCACAATTTGTCTACCAATCATCTGCAAAAAGAATCAACTAAAAAACATGCTCCAGTAAAATCCCACGAGTACTTTAGCTAGCGCTAAAGATTCTGTTTTTCACAGCAAAATCATATAAACTTCACACAAGTCTTACCAAAGGTTCTACTTGGCACAAACACTAAACAAAACATGAAACCACATCTAATCAGAGGCTAGATGCAATATTTATTCCCTAACATCAACAAAAACAAAATACAAAAAATTGGGTTGCCTCCCAACAAGTGCTATCGTTATAGCCATTAAGATAGGCTTGAGAATTCAATGATGCTCACATGAAAGATAAGAATTGAAGCACAAGGAGAGCGTCATAAAACATGTGACAAACACATCTAAGTCTAACATACTTCCTATGCATAGGCATTTTATAAGCAAACAATTTATCATAGCAAGCAAGATCTAGCGTATGCAAGGAAGAAGAAAGAAACAAGATCAATCTCAACATGAAGAGAGGTAATTTAGTAACATGAAGATTTCTATGACCATATTTTCCTCTCTCATAATAATTGCATGTAGGATCTTGAGAAAATTCAACAATATAGCTATCACATAACATATTCTCAACACGATCCACATGCATGCAAAGTTGACACTCTTCCAAAATAGTGGGATCAATATTAACTAAAGTCATGACCTTTCCAACGCCACATCTATCAAAATTTTCATAAGATTGATCAATATCTAAAGTAGTGGGATCAAAAGTTGACACTCTTTCAAATCCACTTTCAATGTTATGGCAAACATTATTATCAATCTCATAACCATGATGGGGTTTAAATAAATTTTCTAGATCGTAAGAATCATCACCCAATCATGATCATTGCAACAAGTAGTAGACATAGCAAAACTAGCATCCCCAAGCTTAGGGTTTTGCATAATATTAGCACAATTGACATCAATAAAATTTATAGTAACATCATTGCAATCATGCTTTTTATTTAAGGAGCTAACATGAATCACTTTTTCTTTTAACAATTCCTCACAATTTTCAGATTCATAAATCTCAAGCAAAACCCCATAAAGATAATCTAGTGCACACAACTCACTAGAAATAGGTTCAACATAATTGGATCTCTTAAAGAGATTAGCAAGTGGATGAGGATCCATAACTTAGCAAGCGAAGATGCAAGCTAATCGAGGGCACATAGCAACACAAGCAAACAGAAAGGCAAACGGACGGTAAACACACGGCAAAAAGAAGGGCAAATAAAACGGCAAGGGTGAAGTGGGGGAGAGGAAAACGAGAGGCAAATAAATGTAATACGAAGGATAAGGGTTTGTGATAGGTACTTGGTATATGACTTTTGCGTAAGCCTCCCCGACAACGGCGCCAGAAATTCTTCTTGCTACCTCTTGAGCTTGCGTTGTATTCCCTCGAAGAGGAAAGGGAGATGCAGCATAGTAGCGTAAGTATTTCCCTCAGTTTTTTAGAACCAAGGTATCAATCTAGTACGAGACTACGCGCCAGTCCCTCGCACCTGCACAAACAAATAAGAGCTTCGCAGCCAACGTGATAAGGGGTTGTCAATCCCTTTACGGTCACTTACGAGAGTGAGATCCGATAGAGATTATAATTATATTTTTGGTATTTTTAGTTTAATAAAACAGAAAATAAAAGCAAGAAAAGTAAACTAGATGTAGATTGATATGTTGAGAATAGACCCGGGGGCCATAGTTTTCTCTAGTGGCTTCTCTCATGATAGCGATATTCTACGGCGGGTAAACAAATTACTGTCGAGCAATTGATAGAAAAGCGAATAATTATGAGACTATCTAGGCATGATCATTGTATATAGGCATCACGTCCGAGACAAGTAGACCGACTCCTGCCTGCATCTACTACTATTACTCCACACATCGACCGCTATCCAGCATGGATCTAGAGTATTGAGTTCATACGAACAGAGTAACGCTTTAAGCAAGATGACATGATGTAGAGGGATAAACTCAAGCAATATGATGAAAACCCCATCTTTTTATCCTCGATGGCAACAATACAATACGTGCCTTGCTGTCCCTACTATCACTGGGAAAGTACACCGCAAGATTGAACCCAAAGCCAAGCACTTCTCCCATTGCAAGAACTATAGATCTAGTAGGCCAAACCAAACCAATAATTCAAAGAGACTTGCAAGAATATTACGAGCACACATAAAAAGTTCAGAGAAGAACCAAATATCTTTCATAGATAACCTTGATCATAAACTCACAATTCATCGAATCTCGACAAACACACCGCAAAAAGAGATTACATCGAATAGATCTCCTCGAAGACCGAGGAGAACTTTGTATCGAGATCCAGAGAGAGAGAAGATGCCATCTAGATACTAGCTATGGACCCGAAGGTCTGTGGTAAACTACTCACAACTCATGGTGAGGGCGATGATGATGATGATGAAGGCCTCCGTGATGGATCCCCCTCCCGGAACAGGCTCCAAGATGGGATCTCCACGGGAACAGAAGCTACGGTGGTGGAATTAGGGTTTTCTCTTTGCGTATGGAGTGTCTAGGGTACGTAGGTATACTCCCTCCGTTCCTAAATGTAAGGTGCATTAGTTTTTTAAAAAGTCAAACCTTGTCCATGTTTGACCAGCTTTATAGCAAAATATATAAAGATTTATGTGGGGACCCCGACTCGTAAGTCGTGATCACCGAATGCACGTGTACAGTGATCCCAGAGATCAATGCTCACTGAACACACAGAAGCAGAATAACAAGAGTCTTACATCCATACATACCGTATTACATAAATAGGACCATAATGGTCAAGTCTTGAGTATATCATCGCAGCGGAAATCTTCAACGACAACATGGACCCATGCCATCTGCCTTAACCCTACAGGCATTCTGACTGGGAAGCGTCCTAGCTCGCATGCTCGTCACCAAGAAATCTTCATCATAACCTGTTCTCTCATGCCTGGCCAATAAAATAACCAGTGGCAAGCCAATGAGTACATTGAATGTACTCGCAAGCAACCCAAGTGTGATAACAGAATAATTATGCAAGGCTCAACTGCTAGGTTGGCAGTTTTGCGAAAAGCTAGTTTTTCATATGCAAGTATGATCAACATATAACATGGACATGCATGTGTCCGCAACAAGTATCAGGAGGTCACAGACATCAATATCGAGAAAGAGTTGTAATCAACTCATGTTCAAGCTCATTGTAACTCTCTCACAATCACATCAACAATATCTCTGAATCGTGTTGTTTTCCAGAAACTTATGGACATAGTCTAAGTAGCACCACCCAACTGTCCTTGACCGCGGACACGGCTATTCGAATAGTTTGACACTCTGTAGAGGTTGCACACTTTACCCACAAGATCCGGGGAACTTCCGTGTCATCCACGACCCGCGGTACCTCAAGTACCCGGGGTAAGCACCCGATCACTATCTTTCCCTAGGCGACACTAATATGGAGTCCACTCGATTGGTAACAGCCCCGTGCCAAACATTTCACATCTCAAGGTTTGTGGAGACTCGCTCCGCATTCATCACATATCACAAGCACGGGGTACCAACGGTGTGTCCGGTGCCCTGTGAAAACAGTCATGGCCGCCTATCAGAGCACGACCCCGTCCCGAGAGTGACCTCATGTCACCCCCGTCACTAGTAATGCGGGCACCATGCTAGTATCGACCTAGGTAATCAATAATGCCCTTTCCCATATAAGGGTAGAGTGGTTGCACATGTTTGGTTAGGACGGTAGTCACACATAAATCTAATCCATCTCTGTAAACAACACTTTCGTCGAGCCTCGGCACACTACTTCTTCACCAAGTAGTGCCCTAGCTCCTCATCAACTCCCAGGGGCATTAGTGGCACCCACTGGGTCATTTGCAAGTATGTCAGACCACACTTGTTTCACTCAATGCATAACCCCGACCCATTTGCGTAGCCAACTACTATAGCATACATCTATCAATTCCCACCCGCATAACCCTCATAGGAAGGTAGGGTCATGTTTGATGCAAGTTTCAACAGTAAAGTAACAGGGGTAGCAACCAAAGTGGTTTCCACCTCAACATGTTTCCGATGCATTGAATAATAAGGTGCTATGAGACATGCATAAAAAGGTTTCTTGAACATGGTCAAAGGGCTGCTTGCCTTATTCTTCTGAGTCTTCAAACCTTCTGGTCCATCTCCGAGTACTTCGTTTATTTCATCAACTAACGATGGAAACAATCATAATAAGCAACACAATCAAGCAAAAAATAAAAGTGCTCTAAAAATAGAAGTTGGACTTTTCTAGGATACCTCTGGTCATATTAGAAATGACCAATGTGGTTTCATAGGTGTTGGATCAATAGGTAGTTTGGAACATTTCAATGTGATGGAACCAAAGGGTTTATGGATTTGGAAGAAGTATACAGAAATATTTCCTTGAATGATGAGCAAAGGTACCCATCATCAAGTCATGATTTTAGAAGCATTTAGGAGTTGGTTTCACTGGATTTGGATTTGAAATGAATTTCCTAGGATTTTGCAAAGCTGATAAATATGAAGAAATGGCTCAATATTTGGTGGGGTACAGAAACTATTATTAAAAATGTTCCAAAACTAAGTTTGGACATGAAAAGCATCTAGGAACTTGAATCACTGCATTTGGATCAATATTGAGCTCTCTGTCATTTTCTAAAGTTCATCACAAAAATGAAATAAAAGCATTTGATAAATATTTGTGAAAGAAATGTTTCTAGAATAATGTGCATGTTGCACCATGTGATAGAGCATGATTTATGGAGCCATAGGAAATTTGAATCATGCAATTTGGAGTTCATATGAATTATCTAGGCATTTTTGATGTTGGCAGAATAAAGAAAAGAAAAAGAATAAGGGTTCAACCTTATACAGTGTGCTGGGCGAGGGATAGTTCGCGGGCCGGCCCATCTGCACAGCAGCGCGCAGGGGCTCGGCCGCACGCGTGCAGGGGGGCCACGCCGGAGGCGTCTTTTGGTGAGGCGCTTTCGCGCGGGGGAGGTGGGCTGCGCCGAAGCCGTCTCCACTTAAACGGGTGGGCCTGCTGGCTGGGTCGCTGCCAGGTGGGTTCCCCCCCGCAGGGTCTTCTTCCTCCTCCCGCTCCCGCAACAGAGGGGAGGGGAGGCACGGGCAGCGCGACGCCGGCGCCCGTCCCCCAGCGGCACGGGCCACCCCTGGCCAGGGCGCGGTCACCGGAGGGGTCCCCGGGGAGCGGCGCATCCAGGAGGTCCCTTGGGGCGGCAGGGGAGGGGCCGGAGCTCCTCCTGCATCGGCCATGGCGGCGGCCCCGTCGGTTGATGGTGGAGCGGGCACCACGGGGCTCGGGAAGGAGCGGCGAGGGGACGGGGAGCTCCGCTGGTCTGCTGCGGTTCTCCTGGTAGCCAAGGAAGAGGAGGAGAGGCTCTGGTCCATCCATGCCGGGCAGAGGCCGACGACGACCTTGGTGGCCATGGCGAGGGAAAGAGAGCACTAGGGGGAGAGGGGGCATGTCTAGGAGATGCACGGGAGAGAGGAGGGTCCAGAAGAGGCGAAGGGCGCTCGGGGGAAGGCCTTAAATAGGCGCAGCCACGATGCACCGTGAGCGTCGTCCATGGACGCGCTCGGGCGTGCTCGTGGAGAGAGGAGGAGGACCGGGGAGGATAAGACCGACAGCCCCGCAGGTTGCGGACGTCGAGGGGACCTCGGGGGACACGCTCTCTCTGCCCAAGGTTGTCTGGAAGCCTCGGGAGGGCCGAGCTACAGTGCCTTGGTGCACTGTAGCGTGCTCCAGAGCGCGCCTTTGGCCGGCATGCTCATGTCTTTGCTTTCCAGGCCGTGTCCCCCAGTGTCCAGTAGTGCTAGGGGATAGTAAACAATGGGGAGGCAGTCTTGGATGCTCTTGTGAGCCACTGAAATGAGGAGGGAGGTGAGGAAGAAGGTGAAAACTGCTGTCCAGCAGTGTAACTTGGGGTTTTACCCCCTCCAATAATTGAGCTGAGGCCATAGAGAAGTTACTGGGGGTAGAGGATGATCAGGGGAAGGTGTGGTAGAAATTTGGGGTAAAGGGAAATAGTAAAAGAGGTTCAAACACTGGTTTTGGTAAATGACCAGAAGGTGTTTGATCAGGTTTTGGGGAGGCAAATGACCTCCACTTGACATGGGACTTAACAGGATCAAGTGTCACATATAATTAGGCCCCTACACCAAATTTGAGCTCATTTGGGCAAAGTGGCCAATGTAACTTTGATGAACCCTAGAAATCAACAGAAATGGTTTCACCATGTTTGAGTCAAGAAATTCATCTCCCCTTGATGCACCACTTGGTGTAGCATCATCATTTGGGGTTATGAACATGCCCACAAAGTTTGAGGCTCCAGATAAAAAGTTGACAATGTAAAGTTGTTCAAATTTGAATTTGAACACAAGTGGTTTTGGGGTGATCTGATCAAGTTGCTCTATTCCAAATCTTGTGCCATTTGGTCTAGATGCCTTATTAGGCCATTCTAGCATGTGCACCAAATTTGAGAGCATTTGGACAAGTTTGGCAATGTAGAGTTGCTCAAACTTCAAACATGGACAAAATGGTTTTGAGGGGATTAGAGGATGTTTCCTTGATCTTCAAGGCATGAGGCTTTGCAAGATCATCAAGTATGTCATATATGACATGAAGAAGTTTCCCTGGAATTTTTGGAGAATATTTCCTTTGTAAATATTTCAAAAGCTTGAAATATCTAGAAAGGGTTTTGGAAGGATTTGCCCAATATTTTGAACATGACCATGTGCTGAAACTCTTATATATGGACAATATATGTCCTATGAGTCTCCCTGAATTTTGGCAAATATTTTTGAAATGATTAAATAATTTTTCCCTATTAAAGACCATTTCTGGCCTTAAGAAAAAGCTTTTAAATAAAATATAAAAATAACTTTTAAAATTATACTTTTGTGGTTTCTGGGAGTCCTATATCTAATAGGATTCAAATATACTTTTTGAAAGATTTTTCACACCCTAAATAAGGTACTTTCAATGCAAACCTCAATTCAGGGGTTTTTGGAAAACTAATTTTAGAAAATACCATTTGGCAAAAATATTTTTATAAGAAAATTCTATACTGGTCTATACACATGGCATGATCATTGGGAAAAGGTTTTGGGTCAAGGAGATGAAGTATAAGAGTTGGAGGATTTATTTGATTTTTAGAGCACTAGCAAACAGCAGACAAAAGTCAAATCAAGCAAAGTCAAAAACACTCAAAAGTTTTTGCAAATCCACATTTTTAACATGGAAATTAGCTTAAGCAATTGTGACATGAAAATCAGGGTGTGACAGACCTACCCCCCTTACAAGAATCTCGTCCCCGAGATTCCTAGACTAGGCGTGGAAAGAAAGGCGGAGTCTTGGATACGGGGTAGTCTTCACTTCTTCTTGTTGGTTCTGCTTCCGAGCGGTGCTCCTTGGAATCCTGAAGTGCTTGATGGTATGGCTTCTTGCTTGATGCCTTCCTTGATGGAGGTTGCTGAGGGGTCTCTTGCATAGGTTAGGTTGGGTTGGGTTAGCTGCCAAAGGCTCGGTGATCGATGTTCTTGCGGGCATCGGGCTAGCTAGGAGGTAAGAAGTACTTCCAGAGTGGGGGCTCGTGGAAGATTTGGTGCACGGAGGGTATCTCAGGCGGTAGATCTAGCTAGGGAGCCGTCTACCACATGACTTGCAGTGATCTCAAAGGGGTCCAATGAACCTTGGTGCGAGCTTCCCCTTGACGTGGAAACGCTTGGTTCCCTTCAGAGGAGTTACCCGCAGGTACACGTGATCCCCGACATGGAAACTCATGTCCCGACGGTGAGTGTCAGCATAGCTCTTTGCCTTGACTTGGCTGCCTTCAAACGTTCTCTGACTAGTTGGACTTGCTCTTCCGCTGCGCGAAGAATATCCGGTCCAAAGACTAGCCCTTCTCCAGTCTCTGACCGGTTGAGGGGTGTGCGACATCTGCGTCCGTACAACACCTCAAATGGTGCCATCTGAAGGCTCGACTGGTAACTGTTGTTATAGGGGAACTCGGCAAAAAGGGAGACAATCCTCCCACTTGGCTCCATATGCCAAGACACAGGCTCGGAGTCATGACTTCGAGAATCTGATTGACTCGTTCAGTCTGACCTCCGGTCTGGGGGTGGAAAGCCGTGCTGAAAGATAACTTGGTTCCCAAGGCTTCTCGGAACTTCTTCCAGAACCTTGAGGTGAACTGGGTTCCTTGATCTGGCACAATCTCCTTGGGAAATGCCGTGAAGACTTACGATTCGGTCGATGTAGAGAGCTGCCAGCCAGTTGCCATCATAAGTGGTCTTGACAGGAATGGAATGGTCCACCTTGGTCAAATGATCGACTATGACCCAGATAAAGTCATGTCCTCTATTCGACCTTGGTAATCTAGTGATGAAGTCCATTCCGACTTTATCCCACTTCCACTCAGGAACCTTGAGTGGTTGAAGCAATCCAGCGGGTCGCTGATGTTCAGCCTTGACCCTTTGGCACACATCACACTCTGCAACATAGGTTGCAATCTCTCTTTTCATCCCGTGCCACCAGAATCGTGCCTCCAAATCTTGATACATCTTGGTGTGAGCGTTCCTTCGACACGGAATTGCTCGGTTCCTCCGGGAGGAGTGGTTTGCAGATACGCCCGGTCTTCGACGCGGAAGTTTACTTCTTGATGACGGTGGTCGGTGTAGATCTTCCTTCTTGACAGGGCGGCCTTCAAATGTCTTCCATCCAGCTGTCCGTCTCTTCTTTGTCTTCAGCCAGACAAGTAGGCCATCAGATAATGATGTTACCCAACTTGTCCAATTACTCCAAGAGGTCTATGGGGGTACGCAAGGTAAGCTGGGGTATTGGTGGTGGTCTCCGCTGAGTATTTGCAGAGGCCTTCCTGACTTAGAGCCAAGGCCCGTGGTCGGAATCTGATCAGGTTGTGGCTCGGTGGGGCTTAAGGGTTTCAAGGATTCTAGTGAGTGAGTGAACTTATATCATCTTATCCTTAAGCACAGTTTCTGAGATGCCAATAGCTCTATCTAGTACTCCAAACGGGAAAAGCATCTTCTCACATAGACCAACTTCGATCACCACTCATTGCCATACATATCCTCATGATTCTCAAGAGACGGTCTCACAAAATTATACTGTCTATGATCCCCAAATCTATAGGTATGCCTACCTCTAAAATCCAAAGGTAGATCATACATGCTGCTGAGCTTAAATTAAACTCCACAATCCAAGCACTCAACCTAATCTTGCAAGGCTCACGATAATGCATTTCTATTCTAAGGAAACACGTCATATGCCACTCCAAGATTTGTTTCCTTCCTATTGATCAACTCCAATAGCCCGGTAATTCCCATCAATCTCCACATAATCCAACACTTCTACAAATCCGACGTCTACGGTATTCCACAAAATCTCAAGTCCCTATAATCCCCAAATACTCGGAAGGACTATGCATCATGATAGTATGTCCACCAAATTCCCGTCATCCGGGTCAAGTAAACTCCAAGATCACGACCTTTTAGATCCCTAAATCAACTTCGACAAATAATCCAATCTCCTAGGTTATTGTCCACCGAGAAGCATGATATCATAATCAGGATCATAGGTCTAAATCCAATTTTACTCCGAATCATGCAGACATATCCAGCATTATACCGACCAGAATCACCTACATAAATCCAAATCTCATGCCCAACGGCACTTCTACATACTTCCCCAAGGTCATGGTCTCGCCAATACGAAAACCTCACAATCCATCAAGGTCTCAGATAGTTCCTCGAAGTCACTGATATAAACCACCAAGTCATCTGTCCAATATCCTCGAACTGGTCTATCTATGGCATCGTCAGACCTCGTGCTATATTAGGATGAAAAATGTGCTCACTCATCGTGTCCACTAGCTCCTTTACGAACCCAGTGTTGTGCAAGGTTATAAAGGCTTAACTGGTTCTCTCGCTTTACCATGGGTTAGGCACATGGTTAAGGATTCATGCTGGAGTGTCTTGTGAAGTCTCAAAGGGTCTAGAAAGAGGGTCACTGGTCTGGAGGGTTATACATGATTCTACGGGGTTGCACTTGGTCACGGAGGTTGTAGCAGAAGTCTTCAGTGCCAGTTGGTTGCCGAGGTGGAATCCTTGGTGCCTCTTGTCTTGCGGGTCTTCCGTTGGGGAGAGTGAGAATAGAGGGAAAAAGCAGCATAGAGGAGGGAAACGTCTAAAGGGGGTTCTATAGTGCAGGTGCAACAAACAGGTGCAAAAAGGGCGAAACAAAAGAAACAAGGCGAGGAAGGTGATATAGCCATGCACTTGTTGCCTGGGGAAAAAGTGCGACTTATATCAAAACACAAGCAGATAAAAGCAAACAACACACAATCATGGTTCTATTCGAACCATCATACGGACTCGACTGCGCATAGGGGGTACACGACTCATCCTACCCTAGGGGTTCTCGGACTCAGTGTCGTGACTTGAGCCTCGTGCAGTCTTCTGGGCTTCCTCAGGCGTTTCCATGTCCCTTGTAGTTGCTTGATGAACGATCCAGGTTGAGCCTGAAGAATCTTCAACAACTTCTCGCCTGATGAGGTGAGGTGGTGAAGGTGCCTCCTTGTAGCTGGCGTTGACTTGGTCTTCTCTTGTCTCTTTAATCATGACGATCCCTTGTGCCTTCTGGGGCGTCGAGGGTACCAGGTAGGCAATCCATATGTAATGAAAATAACAAGGCATAATAGAGGTCCAACATGTCGGTTTCGTTGATGAAAACATCGACACCAAGAGTGGGGGACGAAGAGAACCGTTTTCCTGCTCACCATAGTGAGGCGGACCAAATGGCAAGGTTCTCATCCACCGGTGGTTGTCGATACAACAACGGTAGTGACAAGATTACTCTATTAGCGATGCATATCATGACTTTGCACGACTCATGCCATGGTCATCGTAGGTTAGGGTTGCACCATCTTCTGGGTCTTCATGTCCTTACTCATCGAGGATGGATTTTCTGTTGGTATCATCTTGTCGTGGTGTCTCCAATCTTGCGTGCAAAAGTGGTGGGTGAGTGTTTGGCAAGGTACACTCCACGAGGATTACAGAAAATCCAGTGGTCAGGGGCATAGGGGTTTTAGCGACCAAGGTTTTGAAGGGGAAGAGATCAAGTATAGCCTAGTTTTCGAAAAACTGAGAAGGGAAGAGAAGTATAGATAGCTTTGAAAACTAGTAATAGTTTTGAAAATAGTTTTGCCCTAACTAACGACCATGCTAACTAAGGCTTCCTACAGTCAGGATGGCTCTGATACCAGCTCTGTGGGGACCCCGACTCATAAGTCGTGATCACCGAATGCACGTGTATAGTGATCCCAGAGATCAATGCTCACTGAACACACAGAAGCTGAATAACAAGAGTCTTACATCCATACATACCGTATTACATAAATAAGACCATAATGGTCAAGTCTTGAGTATATCATCGCAGCGGAAATCTTCAACGACAACATGGACCCATGCCATCTGCCTTAACCCTACAGGCATTCTGACTGGGAAGCGTCCTAGCTCGCATGCTCGTCACCAAGAAATCTTCATCATAACCTGTTCTCTCATGCCTGGCCAATAAAATAACCAGTGGCAAGCCAATGAGTACATTGAATGTACTCGCAAGCAACCCAAGTGTGATAACAGAATAATTATGCAAGGCTCTACTGCTAGGTTGGCAGTTTTGCGAAAAGCTAGTTTTTCATATGCAAGTATGATCAACATATAACATGGACATGCATGTGTCCGCAACAAGTATCAGGAGGTCACAGACATCAATATCAAGAAAGAGTTGTAATCAACTCATGTTCAAGCTCATTGTAACTCTCTCACAATCACATCAACAATATCTCTGAATCGTGTTGTTTTCCAGAAACTTATGGACATAGTCTAAGGAGCACCACCCAACTGTCCTTGACCGCGGACACGGCTATTCGAATAGTTTGACACTCTGCAGAGGTTGCGCACTTTACCCACAAGATCCGGGGAACTTCCGTGTCATCCACGACCCGCGGTACCTCAAGTACCCGGGGTAAGCACCCGATCACTATCTTTCCCTAGGCGACACTAATATGGAGTCCACTCGATTGGTAACAGCCCCGTGCCAAACATTTCACATCTCAAGGTTTGTGGAGACTCGCTCCGCATTCATCACATATCACAAGCACGGGGTACCAACGGTGTGTCCGGTGCCCTGTGAAAACAGTCATGGCCGCCTATCCAAGCACGAACCCGTCCCGAGAGTGACCTCATGTCACCCCCGTCACTAGTAATGCGGGCACCATGCTAGTATCGACCTAGGTAACCAATAATGCCCTTTCCCATATAAGGGTAGAGTGGTTGCACATGTTTGGTTGGGACGGTAGTCACACATAAATCTAATCCATCTCTGTAAACAACACTTTCGTCGAGCCTCGGCACACTACTTCTTCACCAAGTAGTTCCCTAGCTCCTCATCAACTCCCAGGGGCATTAGTGGCACCCACTGGGTCATTTGCAAGTATGTCAGACCACACTTGTTTCACTCAATGCATAACCCCGACCCATTTGCGTAGCCAACTACTATAGCATACATCTATCAATTCCCACCCGCATAACCCTCATAGGAAGGTAGGGTCATGTTTGATGCAAGTTTCAACAGTAAAGTAACAGGGGTAGCAACCAAAGTGGTTTCCACCTCAACATGTTTCCGATGCATTGAATAATAAGGTGCTATGAGACATGCATAAAAAGGTTTCTTGAACATGGTCAAAGGGCTGCTTGCCTTATTCTTCTGAGTCTTCAAACCTTCTGGTCCATCTCCGAGTACTTCGTTTATTTCGTCAACTAACGATGGAAACAATCATAATAAACAACACAATCAAGCAAAAAATAAAAGTGCTCTAAAAATAGGAGTTGGACTTTTCTAGGATACCTCTGGTCATATTAGAAATGACCAATGTGGTTTCATAGGTGTTGGATCAATAGGTAGTTTGGAACATTTCAATGTGATGGAACCAAAGGGTTTATGGATTTGGAAGAAGTATACAGAAATATTTCCTTGAATGATGAGCAAAGGTACCCATCATCAAGTCATGATTTTAGAAGCATTTAGGAGTTGGTTTCACTGGATTTGGATTTGAAATGAATTTCCTAGGATTTTGCAAAGCTGATAAATATGAAGAAATGGCTCAATATTTGGTGGGGTACAGAAACTATTATTAAAAATGTTCCAAAACTAAGTTTGGACATGACAAGCATCTAGGAACTTGAATCACTGCATTTGGATCAATAGTGAGCTCTATGTGATTTTCTAAAGTTCATCACAGAAATGAAATAAAAGCATTTGATAAATATTTGTGAAAGAAATGTTTCTGGAATAATGTGCATGTTGCACCATGTGATAGAGCATGATTTATGGAGCCATAGGAAATTTGAATCATGCAATTTGGAGTTCATATGAATTATCTAGGCATTTTTGATGTTGGCAGAATAAAGAAAAGAAAAAGAATAAGGGTTCAACCTTATACAGTGTGCTGGGCGAGGGATAGTTCACGGGCCGGCCCATCTGCACAGCAGCGCGCAGGGGCTCGGCCGCACGCGTGCAGGGGGGCCACGCCGGAGGCGTCTTTCGGTGAGGCGCTTTCGCGCGGGGGAGGCGGGCTGCGCCGAAGCCGTCTCCACTTAAACGGGTGGGCCTACTGGCCGGGTCGCTGCCAGGTGCCCCCCCGTAGGGTCTTCTTCCTCCTCCCGCTCCCGCAACAGAGGGGAGGGGAGGCACGGGCAGCGCGACGCCGGCGCCCGTCCCCGGCGGCACGGGCCACCCCTGGCAGGGCGCGGCCACCGGAGGGGTCCCCGGGGAGCGGCGCATCCAGGAGGTCCCTTGGGGTGGCAGGGGAGGGGCCGGAGCTCCTCCTGCATCGGCCATGGCGGCGGCCCCGTCGGTTGATGGTGGAGCGGGCACCACGGGGCTTGGGAAGGAGCGGCGAGGGGACGGGGAGCTCCGCTGGTCTGCTGCGGTTCTCCTGGTAGCCAAGGAAGAGGAGGAGAGGCTCTGGTCCATCCATGCCGGGGAGAGGCCGACGGCGACCTTGGTGGCCATGGCGAGGGAAAGAGAGCACTAGGGGGAGAGGGGGCATGTCTAGGAGATGCACGGGAGAGAGGAGGGTCCAGAAGAGGCGAAGGGCGCTCGGGGGAAGGCCTTAAATAGGCGCAGCCACGGTGCACCGTGAGCGTCGTCCATGGCTGCGCTCGGGCATGCTCGTGGAGAGAGGAGGAGGACCGGGGAGGATAAGACCGACAGCCCGGCAGGTTGCGGACGTCGAGGGGACCTCAGGGGACACGCTCTCTCAGCCCAAGGTTGTCTGGAAGCCTCGGGAGGGCCGAGCTACAGTGCCTTGGTGCACTGTAGCGTGCTCCAGAGCGCGCCTTTGGCCGGCATGCTCATGTCTTTGCTTTCCAGGCCGTGTCCCCCAGTGTCCAGTAGTGCTAGGGGATAGTAAACAATGGGGAGGCAGTCTTGGATGCTCTGGTTTGCCACTGAAATGAGGAGGGAGGTGAGAAAGAAGGTGAAAGCTGCTGTCCAGCAGTGTAACTTGGGGTTTTACCCCCTCCAATAATTGAGCTGAGGCCATAGAGAAGCTACTGGGGGTAGAGGATGATCAGGGGAAGGTGTGGTAGAAATTTGGGGTAAAGGGAAATAGTAAAAGAGGTTCAAACACTGGTTTTGGTAAATGACCAGAAGGTGTTTGATCAGGTTTTGGGGAGGCAAATGACCTCCACTTGACATGGGACTTAACAGGATCAAGTGTCACATATAATTAGGCCCCTACACCAAATTTGAGCTCATTTGGGCAAAGTGGCCAATGTAACTTTGATGAACCCTAGAAATCAACAGAAATGGTTTCACCATGTTTGAGTCAAGAAATTCATCTCCCCTTGATGCACCACTTGGTGTAGCATCATCCTTTGGGGTTATGAACATGCCACAAAGTTTGAGGCTCCAGATAAAAAGTTGACAATGTAAAGTTGTTCAAATTTGAATTTGAACAGAAGTGGTTTTGGGGTGATCTGATCAAGTTGCTCTATTCCAAATCTTGTGCCATTTGGTCTAGATGCCGTATTAGGCCATTCTAGCATGTGCACCAAATTTGAGAGCATTTGGACAAGTTTGGCAATGTAGAGTTGCTCAAACTTCAAACATGGACAGAATGGTTTTGAGGGGATTAGAGGATGTTTCCTTGATCTTCAAGGCATGAGGCTTTGCAAGATCATCAAGTATGTTATATATGACATGATAGAATTTTCCCTGGAATTTTTGGAGAATATTTCCTTTGTAAATATTTCAAAAGCTTGAAATATCCAGAAAGGGTTTTGGAAGGATTTGCCCAATATTTTGAACATGACCATGTGCTGAAACTCTTATATATGGACAATATATGTCCTATGAGTCTCCCTGAATTTTGGCAAATATTTTTGAAATGATTAAATAATTTTTCCCTATTAAAGACCATTTCTGGCCTTAAGAAAAAGCTTTTAAATAAAATATAAAAATAACTTTTAAAATTATACTTTTGTGGTTTCTGGGAGTCCTATATCTAATAGGATTCAAATATACTTTTTGAAAGATTTTTCACACCCTAAATAAGGTACTTGCAATGCAAACCTCAATTCAGGGGTTTTTGGAAAACTAATTTTAGAAAATACCATTTGGCAAAAATATTTTTATAAGAAAATTCTATACTGGTCTATACACATGGCATGATCATTGGGAAAAGGTTTTGGGTCAAGGAGATTAAGTATAAGAGTTGGAGGATTTATTTGATTTTTAGAGCACTAGCAAACAGCAGACAAAAGTCAAATCAAGCAAAGTCAAAAACACTCAAAAGTTTTTGCAAATCCACATTTTTAACATGGAAATTAGCTTAAGAAATTGTGACATGAAAATCAGGGTGTGACAATTTACAATACTAAATATATAAAATATAAAAATATATTTCATGGTGAATCTGGTGATGATGATTTGGTATTCTAGACATTGTTATTTTTGTCTATAAACTTGGTCAAAGTTAGGGAAGTTTGACTTTTAAAAAAAATAATACACCTTATATTTAGGAACGGAGGGAGTATATAGGAAGAAGGAGGGCACCGGGGGCCGTGTGGGCCAGCCTCGAGGCAGGGGGGCGCGCCCCCACCCTCGAGGGCTGGCCCTTCATCCCCTGACTTGGTCGTGACGTTTCCCGAGCGTGATTTCCTCCAAAAATATCTCTCGCGAAGGTTTTATTCCGTTTGGACTTCGTTTGATATTCCTTTTCTGCAAAACCCTGAAATAGGCAAAAAACAGCAATCTGGACTGGGCCTTTGGGTTAGTAGGTTAGTCCCAAAAAAGATATAAAAGTGAATGATATAGCCCATTAAACATCCAAGACTTCATAAATAATAGCATGGAACAATCAAAAATTATAGATACGTTGGAGACGTATCAGTGAGCCATCCCAATTCAAATTTAAATTGGTGACGGTTAGAACATGGTATTGGTTGTCCAAAATCGGTGAGCAATGGAGTGTGATCCGATAAGGCATCAATTCTTTCTAATGCCCGAACCGAGGCTAGGGGATATTTATATTCCCAGTCGGTGGTAACTAGCACCCGGTCAAGTTTTTCAAAGGTTGGCACGGTTATTGGCCCACGTATACTGACGACCAGACATCATGATCTCCCTCAGATCTAGACTATCAATAACAACATTAAAGAGGAAAGGCCACCTTGTCTCAAACCGGTCATTATTTTTTTCCTGCTGATATCGAAGGATATTAAAATCCCCCCGATTAACATGGGATGGGGATTGTCTCGACAGGTTTTAACAAGTTCTTTTAGAAATGCAGACTTAAACTCCTCTTGAGCGGCGCCATATACAGCTACCAGGCTCCAAAGGAAATTGTCAGACTTGTTACGAAGGTGGAATTTAATATGATACCCCCCTTCGACGTGGACAATAGTTGAAAGTACGTAGAGTTAATACCTAGCAATATTCCACCAGACCTCCCGGTCAGCGGTAAGACGTGCCATTCGTAATCCAAACCACATGAGAAGTGGTCCAGATCATGTGTTGGAAATGTTGGGAACGTTGCATAAATCAAAAAAAAATCTACGCTTCACCAAGATCAATCTATGGAGTCATCTAGCAACGAGGGAGAGAGGAGTGCATCTACATACCCTTGTAGATCGCGAGAGGAAACGTTCAAGAGAACGTGGATGATAGAGTCGTACTCGTCGTGATCCAAATCACCGATGATCCTAGCGCCGAACGGATGACACCTCCGCGTTCAACACACGTACGGAGCAACGACGTATCCTCCTTCTTGATCCAGCAAGGGGGAGGAGAGGTTGATGGAGATCCAGCAGCACGACTGCGTGGTGGTGGATGCAGTGGTATTCCAGCAGGGCTTCACCAAGCAACACTAGAGGAGGGAGAGGTGTCACGGGAGGGAGAGGGAGGCGCCAGGGCTTGGGGTACGGCTGCCCTCCCTCCCCCACTATATATAGGGGGGGCTAGGGGGGTGTGTCGGCCCTAGAGATCTGTGACACCCCCAATTTGACCGTACACTAATCATGCACGCAAATGTGTACGACCAAGATCAGGGACTCATTGAAAGATATCACAACACAACTCTAGACACAAATTAAAATAATACAAGCTTTATATTACAAGCCAGGGGCCTCGAGGGATCGAATACAAAAGCTCGAAAACACAAGAGTCAGCGAAAGGAAAAATATCTGAGTACAGACATAAGTTAAACAAGTTTGCCTTAAGAAGGCTAGCACAAAAGTAACAACGATCAAAAAGGCAAGGCCTCCTGCCTGGGACCTCCTAACTACTCCTCGAAGCTGAACTTCACGTAGAAACATCCTCGGGATCTTCTGGGTCCGGGACTCCACCATCTGGTTGCGTCATCCGAGAAGAAGGGACAAAAGGGGAAAAGGGGGAGAAAAGCAACCGTGAGTACTCATCCAAAGTACTCGCAAGCAAGGATCTACACTACATATGCAATGATATCTGTGTAAAGGGGTAATATATGTGGACTGAACTGCAGAAAGCAGAATAAGAAGGGGGATAGCTAATCCAATCGAAGACTACGCTTCTCGTAACCTCCATCTTGCAACAGAAGATGAGAGTAGCTGGAAAGTAACAAGTATCCTCGCTTCTCGCAGCCTCCATCTTGCAGCAGTAGAAGGGAATAGATGGTAAGTTCACCAAGTAACATCGAATAGCATAAACCTACTCGGCGATCCTCCCACACATCACCCTGTGAGAGAGCAACCACCGAGTTGTATCTGGCACTGGTAAGGGTGTGTTTTATTAAGTATCCGGTTCTAGTTGTCATGAGGTCGGAATACAACTCCGGGTCGTCCTTTTACCGAGGGACACGACTATTCGAATAGATTAACTTCCCTGCAGGGGTGCACCACATAACCCAGCACGCTCGATCCCATTTGGCCGGACACACTTTCCTGCGTCATGCCCGGCCTCGGAAGATCAACACGTCGCAGCCCTACCTAAGCACAACAGAGAGGTCAGCACGTCGGTCTAAGTCCTAAGCACACAGGGGTCTGGGCCCATCGCCCAATGCACACCTGCACGTTGCGAGGGCGGCCGGTGAGCAGACCTAGCAACCTCCATTACTAAGGAAGTTACGTTACGCGGTCCAACCCGGCGCGCGCCGCTAAACCGCTGACGTCAAGAAGGCTTCGGCTGATACCACGACGTCGAGTACCCATAACTATTCCCACATAGCTGGTTAGTGCGTATAGGCCAACGGCCAGACTCAGATCAAATATCCAAACTCATTAAGCGTGTTATTATGAAATAACCGCGGACAACGACCAGGGCCAGGCCACCTCTCCATTGGGTGTCTCAACCTGCCCCTGTCCCTCCGCCACCAAGATCCACTCGGGGGCCGTCGGGAAATCAGGCCCACCACTTCCTGGATGGAGCCACCTGTCCTTTCAGCCCCCACATCGGAATCACTTGCGGGTACTCAAAGAGCCGACCCGACTTTAGTCACATCATGTATCATGTAAAGTATGTATATATTATATACCCATGATCACCACCCGAGGTGATCACGGCCCGATAGTATAGCATGGCAGACGGACAAGGATGCGGGGCCACTGATGGAATACTAGCACCCTATACTAAGCATTAGAATAACAGGTAAAGGTATCAATAGTGGTCGCAATAATGATAGGCTATGCAACAGAAACGGAGTAATCGAACAGCAACATGCTACACTACTCTAATGCAAGCAGTAGAGAGAAGAATAGGCGATATCTGGTGATCAAAGGGGGGGCTTGCCTGGAAGCTCTGCAGACGAAAGGAATCTTCGGAAGCGTAGCCATAGTCGAACACCGAAGCATCAATGGTCTCGGGGTCTATCACAGTATCGGAGTCTACCGAAAATAAGCAACGAAGGGGAAACAAATAAATAACAGGGCAAACAATAGCATCACAAAGCATAACATGGCAAAAGGCAGCGCTACGTGTCACCTAACGCGGTACGAGGTGATACACATGAAGAGGAATAACATCCGGGAAAGTATTCCCGGTGTTAGCCATTTTCGGGCAGATGAAACGGAGGGGAATGTTGCATGTTCGGTATGATAGAGATGTGTGGCGGACGAACGGATTGCGTAGTCGGATTTGTCTCGTCGATCTGAGCAACTTTCATATATAAATTATTTTCATCCGAGTTACGAATTATTTTATATTAATTTTAAAAGATTTAATCATTTTTAGAATTAATTTAATTATTTTAATTCAACATTATCCAGAATAGTGTATGCTGACGTCACCATGACGTAGGTGTGACATCAGCAGTCAACAGTGTGGTTGACTGGAGTCAAACCTGACATATGGGTCCAGTGGGACCCACCTGCCATTGACTACAAACTAACTAACTGTGTGATTAGATTAGTTAGTAGGTTAATTAGGTTTAATAGTTGATTAACAGAATTAATTAAGTTTAATTAATTAATTAATTAATTAATAATAATTATTTTTTTAATTCTTTTTTTTTACTTTTTTTTAACTGGGGACTGGGCCCCGCCTGGCAGTGGCTCAAGGCCATAGCGGGCACAACGGGTGCGGGCGTCGGGCGCCCACTGGGACGGCCCGTCGCAGCGCTGCCCGCCCCAGCGACAGGGGAGGCCAGCACGGGCGCGGGCACCGGGCGCCGGCGACCAGGGGTCGTGCGGGCGCCGGCGGCGAGGGGCCGCGCGGGCGTGGGCATTGTGATCGGCCGGAGCGGCGCCAGGCGCAGCGGGGCGAGGACGGCGGGGCGCCGGCGGAGACGGGCATGGTCGAGGCCGCCGGAGGCTGGCCGCGTGAGCGGGCGATGAGGGGCGGCCGGCGCGGCCAGGCGTGGCCCCGGTGCGGCAAGAGGCAGCGGGGGCAGGGCAAGCAACGGTGGACGGAGGCGCGGGCCTCGGTGGGACGGGTGATACGTCCAAAACGTATCTATAATTTTTGCTTGCTCCATGCCACTTTTGGGTGATATTGCTATGATATTTATACACTTCCATACACTTTTGATCATATTTGGACTAACCTATTAACTCAGTGCACCCCAGTGCCAGTTTCTGTTTTCTGCTGTTTTTGTATTTCAGTTTTTCCCATTACGAGAACTGCCAGAAAAATCCCGGAAAAATTATATAAAAAATCAGCGTTCCAGAAGGTTCCCGGTAGCCAAAGTACAGCCGGGGGGGCCACCAGGGCTCCAGGCGCCCTGGTGGCGCG
>LR738710.1:39293175-39431242 GCA_902687465.1 Secale cereale | reverse complement strand
ATTTCCCCTTCCTCTATGTATTGGATTGATGTACTCACTTGTCTTTATCTAGTATAATCCCCGAGACCAAGGTGACAGCGGTCTATTGGACATGGATTAGAAAAATATTTTCATGAGTGATTTCCTCTCTTGTGTGTTGATTGAAGATTGAGAGTCTCTTGGTGCTTGTCTTTGACTATCCTTTAGATATGTTGTGGTGATTGTGGGACTCTCTTTGGATGGCCGCGGTGACATTGGGAAATCCTTAGATTGAGAACTACGAACTTTGAGGTGTGCTTTTGTAGCCCTACATAATTCTCGTCCTCTCTTGACCACGAAGGAATGACCTCCGGGTGCGTCTCCATTGCATGTTTTATGGGAAATATCATGTGATTCGATTATGTTAATGTTGTTGGGAGTTGCCACTAGTGAAAGTATGAAGCCTAGGCCTTGTTTCCACCATTGCAATACCAATTGTGCTCACGTTTACCACTTGTTTGCTTGCTGCACTTTTTATTACAGATTTATATTACTTTGTTTTGCCATCCATATCACTTGCCATTTAACATCTCTTCGCCGAACTAGTGCACCTATACATCTAACAAGTGTATTAGGTGTGTTGGGGACACACGAGACTTCTTGTATCTTAGTTGCAGGGTTGCTTGAGAGAGACCATCTTCAACCTCTACTTCCCTGAGTTCAATAAACCTTAGGTCATCCACTTGAGGGAAATTGCTGCTGTCCTACAAACCTCTGCGCTTGGAGGCCCAACATAGTCTACAAGAGTAGAAGCGTGTGTAGACATCAGAGTGACGATTCAATAACCAACAGTCTAAGAACGAACTGTCGATCATTAACTTCAAAGCAATAGGGTTGCTAGAAGTGCAGAACTCAAGTAGCATCTTTAGCATATTGGTATCCCGGTTGAAAACAACATGGGGACCAAGGAAGAAAGGTGATGATGAGAAGTATCTCCATACCGAGAATTTCTAAGAGCTGGGGAAATCCCCACAACATTCTCGACATAAAAGACAGTAATACTTCAAGGCAGAACACAACACTCGCTGGAGAGCAAGTTGTATCCATAATGTGGACAAGTTCGCGATGAAAGGAAGTCAAGGGTGTTGTCAATGATAATAAAAATCATCGAGGGCAAGGCGGGTATTTCTCGTCATGAACACAATTGACATCTCGGAGGAAGTCAAAGTGTTGAAGGTGATCCAACACATTTGCCGGGAGGTTTCAAGAGGATGCAATCAAACAACAACGGCAACAAGCAAGGGAATGACAAAGTGGCAAGTTATAGGATCAATATATATGATGCAAGTTCGGAACCAAAGTTGCCTTTCAAGACAAGCAGCATGACGTTGAAGGCTCAATGTAAGTCGTGCTCACACACTGAAGAATTTATGCACCAGAGAAGGACGAGGTAGCACAGTCAAAGATAGAAAGAGCATGATATAGCCGATAGTCTGGGAATGACCAGATTGAGTTCAAAATTTTCCCAATAACATCTACTAGGGGTGTTGAATTTTTAGAGCGGATTTGATTTACTAAACGGTGTCCTCGGTTGATGGCAACCTAGAACCCGTAGAGTGATTACGACGAGGAAGTTATTACTTCAACAAAGTTAGTAAGATGAAGTGCAAAGGCATGATATCCTCGAGATACCGGAGGGTAAAACTCGAAGGCAGAACATGATAGTAGTAGAACTGGGTCGTTGACCGACGACAGAAGATATTTTAACCTTGTCAAAAATAGACGAGGCACTGGAATGAATTTCCATCAGATATATCAGATCAGGACAGCATGGTCGGAACCATAACTGTCAGGAATCAATTCAAGAATATCGAAAGAATCATACAGCTGCATAATCATTTTGCAAGAAGCTTCCGAGACGGTCTACATCATTTTCATGGGCATGAACAAAAGCTCAAGGTCGAATCCCATTTCTCCAATGCATACGTTTGATTTACCTCTTGCTTTGATAAAACTGTAGTGTTGGAATTTTATCCGGTAGAACACCAGAAGGGTATGACTTGTGAAAACTTTCGGGTTCTCACGAATTAGGGGAAGGCATAGGTTCAACCCATCGGGCATCTTAGTAACATATACCACAAGTTTCAAAAGTAAAAACACAAGCTCGAAAGCAGAGCATGGTTGGTCAAGCGGAGGATATAATTTACCAAAGGCATTATGTATCATGGGAAGAACTCACAAGGTGATTGAATATGAAGGACACTGTCGGATAACAATCCATCAATGGATCGGGCAATCCACAACGGAGCTGATGTGAGTATCGATACTCACTCAGAGGAAGAAAGAATGCAGAGGCATCAGATTCAAGAATCACCTTATTAGTCTGATGCTTGAAATAGAAAGAAATTATGGTTTCCAAAAGGAAGGATCAAAAGCAGACGCTCTGATCAAGGATGGATAGGTTGAAAATACTTAGTTGGACAATCAATAAAGGTTTGAATTGTCGAGAACCAACTCACGTCCGGAATGACATATGAGTCGGAAAGATAATTTTATAAAGGATAACCTGATGACTGCGTGCATATGCACACATTGACTCAATAGGCTCAAAATGGCTAATACAAGGGATGTTAACGAAGACTACTAGTCATATGGAATTAACCATAATGCAAGCAGGCAAGAATTTCAGGAGTAACAGGCTGCAGAGGATTTTCGAAAGATCAAAAGGTATTCCAATGAATTTTGTGAGACATATGAACAATCGAGAAGAACGGATTCTCGATAAATGTGAGAAAAATAACCGTAAAGGTTTTCATGTGAAATAAAACTACAAGACAGTAAACTCAAAGGATTCTCGAGACAACGGAGAATATTTCGAGGCATCTTGTAACAAGAAGAGCGACGAGGAATGATCATGAGAATGACAAGTGCATGCAGATATCCATAGGGATGTATCGGTGGCAGTGAATTGCAAAGGCGATGACCATAAGGGTCTCGGGAAAATATCGAGGGATATCCTCAGAACCTTCTGACGAAGCAGTTGATCTTCTGGAATGAGGGCTCTCCGAGAGAAATAGTTACGAGAACCTAGAGTCGGAGTTAGTAAAATCTTTTAACCCGAATAGAAGAGAGATCAGAGTCCCAGAGTATAGAAGAGGAATAAAATATCCTAACACCACCCATTGGTGTTGTGGGCCCGTAAGCCACACAACAAATTAGTAAATTTATTTTTCAAAGACTAGACTCAACTTCGGCCAAGGAGTTGGAAAGGGGGATTCCTATAGGCAACCTGGCTCTGATACCAACTTGTGACGCCCCCGATTTGACCGTACACTAATCATGCACGCAAATGTGTACGACCAAGATCAGGGACTCACTGAAAGATATCACAACACAACTCTAGACACAAATTAAAATAATACAAGCTTTATATTACAAGCCAGGGGCCTCGAGGGCTCGAATACAAAAGTGTTGGGGAACGTAGTATTTTAAAATTTTCCTACGATCAGGCAAGATCTATCTACCAGATGCATAGCAACGAGAGGGAAGAGTGTGTCTACGTACCCTCGTAGACCGGAAGCGGAAGCGTTAGAACAACGCAGTTGATGTAGTCGTACGTCTTCACGGCCCGATCGATCAAGCACCGAAACTACGGCACCTCCGAGTTCTAGCACACGTTCAGCTCGATGACGTCCCTCGAACTCCGATCCAGCCGAGTGTCGAGGAAGAGTTCCGTCAGCACGACGGCGTGGTGACGATTTTGATGTTCTACCGTCGCAGGGCTTCGCCTAAGAACCGCTACAATATTATCGAGGAGAACTGTGGTGGAGGGGGGCACCACACACGGATAAGAGATCATGAGATCAACTGTTGTGTCTAGAGGTGCCCCCCTGCCCCCGTATATAAAGGAGGGAGGGAGAGGCCGGCCCTAGAAGGGGCGCACCAAGTGTGGGGAGTCCTACTAGGACTCCCAAGTCCTAGTAGGATTCCCCTTTCCTTTCCGGAGTAGGAGAGAAGGAAAGAGGGGGAGAGGGAGAAGGAAAAGGGGGCTGCACCCCTTGTCCAATTCGGACCAGAAGGGGGCCACGCGCCTCCTTCCTTTTGGCCTCTCTCCTCTATTCCCGTAACTCCCCGGTACTCCGAAAATACCCGAATCACTCGGAACCTTTCCGATGTCAGAATATAGTCGTCCAATATATCGATTTTTACGTCTCGACCATTTCGAGACTCCTCGTCATGTCCCCGATCTCATCCGGGACTCCGAACTTCTTCGGTACATCAAAACTCATAAACTCATAATAAAACTGTCATCGAAACCTTAAGCGTGCGGACCCTACGGGTTCGAGAACTCTGTAGACATGACCGAGACACGTCTCCGGTCAATAACCAATAGCGGAACCTGGATGCTCATATTGGCTCCCACATATTCTACGAAGATCTTTATCGGTCAAACCGCATAACAACATACGTTGTTCCCTTTGTCATCGGTATGTTACTAGCCCAAGATTCGATCGTCGGTATCTCAATACCTAGTTCAATCTCGTTACCGGCAAGTCTCTTTACTCGTTCCGTAATACATCATCCCGCAACTAACTCATTAGCTGCAATGCTTGCAAGACTTATAGTGATGTGCATTACCGAGTGGGCCCAGAGATACCTCTCCGACAATCGGAGTGACAAATCCTAATCTCGAAATACGCCAACCCAACAAGTACCTTTGGAGACACCTGTAGAGTACCTTTATAATCACCCAGTTACGTTGTGACGTTTGGTAGCACACAAAGTGTTCCTCCGGTATTCGGGAGTTGCATAATCTCATAGTTATAGGAACATGTATAAGTCATGAAGAAAGCAATAGCAATAAAACTAAACGATCAAGTTGCTAAGCTAACGGATGGGTCTTGTCCATCACATCATTCTCCTAATGATGTGACCCCGTTGATCAAATGACAACTCATGTCTATGGCTAGGAAACATAACCATCTTTGATCAATGAGCTAGTCTAGTAGAGGCATACTAGGGACACTCTGTTTTGTCTATGTATTCACACATGTACTAAGTTTCCAGTTAATACAATTCTAGCATGAATAATAAACATTTATCATGATATAAGGAAATAAATAATAACATCTTTATTATTGCCTCTAGGGCATATTTCCTTCAGTCTCCCACTTGCACTAGAGTCAATAATCTAGCTCACATCGCCATGTGATTTAATACCGATAGTTCACATCGTTATGTGAATAACACCCATAGTTCACATCGCCATGTGACCAACACCCAAAGGGTTTACTAGAGTCAATAATCTAGTTCACATCGCTATGTGATTAATACCCAAGAGTAATAAGGTGTGATCATGTTTTGCTTGTGAGAGAACTTTAGTCAATGGGTCTGTCACATTCAGATCCGTAT
This sequence comes from Secale cereale, assembly GCA_902687465.1. Taxonomy (NCBI): domain Eukaryota; kingdom Viridiplantae; phylum Streptophyta; class Magnoliopsida; order Poales; family Poaceae; genus Secale; species Secale cereale. The sequence continues at coordinate 39,425,872 of LR738710.1, read as the reverse complement.
GTATTTTGCAAATTTCTATGTCTACAATGCTCTGCATAGAGCTACTCTAGCTAATTGCTCCCACTTTCAATACGCATCCAGATTGATACTTAGAGTCATCTGGATTTAGTGTCAAAGCTTGCATCGGCGTAACCCTTTACGACGAACTCTTTATCACCTCCATAATCGAGAAACATTTCCTTAGTCATCCAGTTACTAAGGATAATTTTGACCGTTGTACAGTGATCTACTCCTGGATCACTATTGTACCCCCTTGACAAACCCATGGCAAGGTACACAAAATGTTTGGTACACAGCATGGCATACTTTATAGAACCTATGGCTGAGGCATAGGGAATGACTTTCATTCTCTCTATATTTTTCTGTCGTGGTCTGGCTTTGAGTCTTACTCAACTTCACACCTTACAAGTCAGGCAAGAACTCCTTCTTTGACTGATCCATTTTGAACTACTTCAAAATCTTATCAAGGTATGTACTTATCGAAAGTCTTATCAAGCGTCTTGATCTATCTCTATAGATCTTGATGCCCAATATGTAAGCAGCTTCACCAAGGTCTTTCTTTGAAAAACTCCTTTCAAACACTCCTTTATACTTTCCAGAAAATTCTACATCATTTCCGATCGACAATATGTCATTCACATATACTTATCAGAAAGGTTGTAGTGCTCCCACTCACTTCTTGTAAATACAGGCTTCTCCAAAAGTCTGTATAAAACCATATGCTTTGATCACCTCATCAAAGCGTATATTGCAACTCCGAGATGCTTGCACCAGTCCATAGATGGATCGCTGGAGCTTGCATACTTTGTTAGCACCTTTTGGATCGACAAAACCTTCTGGTTGCATCATATACAACTCTTCTTTAATAAATCCATTAAAGAATGCAGTTTCGTTATCCATTTGCCAGATTTCATAAAATGTGGCAATTGCTAACATGATTCGGACAGACTTAAGCATCGCTACGGGTGAGAAAATCTCATCGTAGTCAACACCTTGAACTTGTCGAAAACCTTTCGCAACAAGTCGAGCTTTGTAGACAGTAACATTACCATCGGCGTCAGTCTTCCTCTTAAAGATCCATTTATTTTCAATGGCTTGCCGACCATCGGGCAAGTCAACCAAAGTCCATACTTTGTTCTCATACATGGATCCCATCTCAGATTTCATGGCCTCAAGCCATTTCGCGGAATCTGGGCTCATCATCGCTTCCTCATAGTTCGTAGGTTCATCATGGTCTAGTAAAATGACTTCCAGAACTGGGTTGCCGTACCACTCTGGTGCGGAACGAACTCTGGTCGATCTACGAAGTTCAGCAGAAACTTGATCTGAAGTTTCATGATCATCATCATTAGCTTCCTCACTAATTGGTGTAGGAATCACTGGAACGAGTTTCTATGATGTACTACATTTCCAATTCGGGAGAAGGTACAATTACCTCATCAAGTTCTACTTTCCTCCCACTCACTTCTTTCGAGAGAAACTCCTTCTCTAGAAAGGATCCACTCTTAGCAACAAAGACCTTGCCTTAGGATCTGTGATAGAAGGTGTAGCCAACAGTTCCTTTTTGGGTATCCTATGAAGATTTACTTCTCCGATTTGGGTTCGAGCTTATCATGTTGAAACTTTTTCACATAAGCATCGCAGTGCCAAACTTAAAGAAATGACAGCGTAGGTTTCTCGTCAAACCACAGTTCATACGGTGTCATCTCCACGGATTTAGATGGTGCCCTATTTAACGTGAATGTAGCTGTCTCTAATGCATAACCCCAAAAGCGATAGTAGTAGATCGGTAAGAGACATCATCAATCGCACCATATCTAATGAAGTACGGTTATGATGTTCGGACACACCATTACACTATGGTGTTCCAGATGGCGTGAGTAGTGAAACTATTTCACATTGTTTTTACTGAAGGCCAAACTCGCTAACTCAAATATTTTACCTCTACGATCATATCGTAGAAACTCTTATTTTCTTGTTACGATGATTCTCCACTTCACTCTGAAATTCTTTGAACTTTTCAAATGTTTCAGACTTGTGCTTCATTAAGTAGATATACCCATATCTGCTCAAATCATCAGTGAAGGTCGGAAAATAACGATACCCGCCGCGAGCTTCAACACTCATTGGTCCACATACATCTGTATGTATGATCTCCAACAAATCTGTTGCTCGCTCCACAGTTCCGGAGAACGGAGTTTTAGTCATCTTGCCCATGAGGCATGGTTCGCAAGCACCAAGTGATTCATAATCAAGTGATTCAAAAAGTCCATCACTATGGAGTTTCTTCATGCGCTTTACACCAATATGACCTAAACGGCAGTGCCACAAATAAGTTGGACTATCATTATTAACCTTGCATCTTTTGGCTTCAATATTATGAATATGTGTATCACACGATCGAGATCCAACAAAGCATTTTCATTGGGTGTATGACCATAGAAGGTTTTATTCATGTAAACAGAACAACAATTATTCTCTAACTTACATGAATAACCGTATTGCAATAAACATGATCAAATCATATTCATGCTCAACACAAACACCAAATAACACTTATTTAGGTTCAATACTAAACCCGAAAGTATAGGGAGTGTGCGATGATGATCATATCAATCTTGGAACTACTTCCAATACACATCGTCACTTCATCCTTTAACTAGTTTCTGTTCATTATGCAACTCCCATTTCGAGTTACTACTCTTTAGCAACTGAACCAATATCAAATACCGAGGGGTTGCTATGAACACTAGTAAAATACACATCAATAATCTGTATATCAAATATACCTTTGTTCACTTTGCCATCCTTCTTATCCGCCAAATATCTAGGGCAGTTCCACTTCTAGTGACCATTTCCTTTGCAGTAGAAGCACTTAGTTTCAGGCTTGAGTTTAGCTTTGGGTTTCTTCACGGGAGTGACAACTTGCTTGTCATTCTTCTTGAAGTTCCCCTTCTATCCCTTTGCCCTTTACTTGAAACAAGTGGTCTGGTTAACCATCAACACTTGATGCTCTTTCTTGATTTCTACCTTCGCCGATTTCAGCATCGTGAAGAGCTCGGGAATTACTTTCGTCATCCCTTGCATATTATAGTTCATCACGAAGTTCTACTAACTTGGTGATAGTGTCTAGAGAACTTTGCCAATTACTATCTTATCTGGAAGATTAACTCCCACTTGATTCAAGCAATTGTACTACCCAGACAATCTGAGCACATGCTCACTGGTTGAGCTATTCTCCTCCATCTTGTAGGCAAAGTACTGTCAGAGGTCTTATACCTCTCGACACGGGCATGAGTATGAAATACTAATTTCAACTCTTGGAACATCTCATATGCTCCGTGGCGTTTCAAAAACGTTTTTGAAGTCCCGGTTATAAGCCGTAAAGTATGGTGCACTAAACTATCAAGTAGTCATCATATCGAGCTTTTGTCAAAACGTTCATAACGTCTACATCTGCTCCGCAATAGGTCTGTCACCTAGCGGTGCATTAAGGACATAATTCTTCTGTGCAGCAATGAGGATAATCCTCAGATCACGGAACAATTCCGCATCATTGCTACTAACATCTTTCAACTTGGTTTTCTCTAGGAACATATGAAATAAACGTGGAGCAACATCGCGAGCTATTGATCTACAACATAGATATGCTAATACTATCAGGACTAAGTTCATGATAAATTAAAGTTCAATTAATCATATTACTTGAGAACTCCCACTTAGATAGACATCCCTCCGGTCATCTAAATGATCACGTGATCCAAATCAACTAAACCATGTACGATCATCACGTGAGATGGAGTAGTTTCAATGGTGAACATCTTATGTTGATCATATCTACTATATGATTCACGTTCGACCTTTCGGTCTCCAGTGTTCCGAGGCCATATCTGCATATGCTAGGCTCGTCAAGTTTAACCCGAGTATTCTGCGTGTGCAAAACTGGCTTACACCCGTTGTATTTGAACGTAGAGCTTATCACACCCGATCATCACGTGGTGTCTCGGCACGACGAACTTTCGCAACGGTGCATACTCAGGGAGAACACTTATACCTTGAAATTTAGTAAGGGATCATCTTATAATGCTACCGTCGTTCTAAGCAAAATAAGAAGCATAATAAGATAAACATCACATGCAATCAAAAATATGTGACATGATATGGTCATCATCATCTTGTGCTTTTGATCTCCATCTCCAAAGCACCGTCATGATCACCTTCGTCACCGGCGCGACACCTTGATCTCCATCGTAGCATCATTGTCGTCTCGCCAACTATTGCTTCTACGACTATTGCTACCGCTTAGTGATAAAGTAAAGCAATTACATGGCGATTGCATTTCATACAATAAAGCGACAACCATATGGCTCCTGCCAGTTGCCGATAACTTTAAAAAACATGATCATCTCATACAAAACCGTATAACTCATCATGTCTTGACCATATCACATCACAACATGCCCTGCAAAAACAAGTTAGACGTCCTCTACTTTGTTGTTGCATGTTTTACGTGGCTGCTACGGGCTTAGCAAGAACCGTTCTTACCTACGCATACAAAACAACAACGATGTTTCGTCAAGTATGTGCTGTTTTAACCTTCACAAGGACCGGGCGTAGCCACACTTGATTCAGCTAAAGTGAGAGAGACAGACACCCGCCAGTCACCTTTTAAGCAACGAGTGCTCGTAACGGTGAAACCAGTCTCGCGTAAGCGTACGCGTAATGTCGGTCCGGGCCGCTTCATCTCACAATACCGCCGAAGCAAAGTATGACATGCTGGTAAGCAGTATGACTAGTATCGCCCACAACTCATTGTGTTCTACTCGTGCATATCATCTACGCATAGACCTGGCTCATGATGCCACTGTTGGGGAACGTAGTATTTTAAAATTTTCCTACGATCACGCAAGATCTATCTACCAGATGCATAGCAACGAGAGGGAAGAGTGTGTCTATGTACCCTCGTAGACCGGAAGCGGAAGCGTTAGAACAACGCGGTTGATGTAGTCGTACGTCTTCACGGCCCGACCGATCAAGCACCGAAACTACGGCACCTCCGAGTTCTAGCACACGTTCAGCTCGATGACTTCCCTCGAACTCCGATCCAGCCGAGTGTCGAGGAAGAGTTCCGTCAGCACGACGGCGTGGTGACGATTTTGATGTTCTACCATCGCAGGGCTTCGCCTAAGCACCGCTACAATATTATCGAGGAGAACTGTGGTGGAGGGGGGCACCGCACACGGATAAGAGATCATGAGATCAACTGTTGTGTCTAGAGGTGCCCCCCTGCCCCCGTATATAAAGGAGGGAGGGAGAGGCCGGCCCTAGAAGGGGCGCGCCAAGTGTGGGGAGTCCTACTAGGACTCCCAAGTCCTAGTAGGATCCCCCTTTCCTTTCCGGAGTAGGAGAGAAGGAAAGAGGGGGAGAGGGAGAAGGAAAAGGGGGCTGCACCCCTTGTCCAATTCGGACCAGAAGGGGGCCACGCGCCTCCTTCCTTTTGGCCTCTCTCCTCTATTCCCGTAACTCCCCGGTACTCCGAAAATACCCGAATCACTCGGAACCTTTCCGATGTCAGAATATAGTCGTCCAATATATCGATTTTTACGTCTCGACCATTTCGAGACTCCTCGTCATGTCCCCGATCTCATCCGGGACTCCGAACTCCTTCGGTACATCAAAACTCATAAACTCATAATAAAACTGTCATCGAAACCTTAAGCGTGCGGACCCTACGGGTTCGAGAACTATGTAGACATGACCGAGACACGTCTCCGGTCAATAACCAATAGCGGAACCTGGATGCTCATATTGGCTCCCACATATTCTACGAAGATCTTTATCGGTCAAACCGCATAACAACATACGTTGTTCCCTTTGTCATCGGTATGTTACTAGCCCGAGATTCGATCGTCGGTATCTCAATACCTAGTTCAATCTCGTTACCGGCAAGTCTCTTTACTCGTTCCGTAATACATCATCCCGCAACTAACTCATTAGCTGCAATGCTTGCAAGACTTATAGTGATGTGCATTACCGAGTGGGCCCAGAGATACCTCTCCGACAATCGGAGTGACAAATCCTAATCTCGAAATACGCCAACCCAACAAGTACCTTTGGAGACACCTGTAGAGTACCTTTATAATCACCCAGTTACGTTGTGACGTTTGGTAGCACACAAAGTGTTCCTCCGGTATTCGGGAGTTGCATAATCTCATAGTTATAGGAACATGTATAAGTCATGAAGAAAGCAATAGCAATAAAACTAAACGATCAAGTTGCTAAGCTAACAGATGGGTCTTGTCCATCACATCATTCTCCTAATGATGTGACCCCGTTGATCAAATGACAACTCATGTCTATGGCTAGGAAACATAACCATCTTTGATCAATGAGCTAGTCTAGTAGAGGCATACTAGGGACACTCTGTTTTGTCTATGTATTCACACATGTACTAAGTTTCCAGTTAATACAATTCTAGCATGAATAATAAACATTTATCATGATATAAGGAAATAAATAATAACATCTTTATTATTTCCTCTAGGGCATATTTCCTTCAAAAAGCTCGAAAACACAAGAGTCAGCGGAAGCAAAAATATCTGAGTACAGACATAAGTTAAACAAGTTTGCCTTAAGAAGGCTAGCACAAAAGTAACAACGATCGAAAAGGCAAGGCCTCCTGCCTGGGACCTCCTAACTACTCCTCGAAGCCGAACTTCACGTAGAAACATCCTCGGGATCTTCTGGGTCCGGGACTCCACCATCTGGTTGCGTCATCCGAGAAGAAGGGACAAAAGGGGAAAAGGGGGAGAAAAGCAACCGCGAGTACTCATCCATAGTACTCGCAAGCAAGGATCTACACTACATATGCAATGATATCTGTGTAAAGGGGTAATATATGTGGACTGAACTGCAGAAAGCAGAATAAGAAGGGGGATAGCTAATCCAATCGAAGACTACGCTTCTCGTAACCTCCATCTTGCAGCAGAAGATGAGAGTAGCTGGAAAGTAACAAGTATCCTCGCTTCTCGCAGCCTCCGTCTTGCAGTAGTAGAAGGTAATAGATGGTAAGTTCACCAAGTAACATCGAATAGCATAAACCTACTCGGTGATCCTCCCGCACATCACCCTGTGAGAGAGCAACCACCGAGTTGTATCTGGCACTGGTAAGGGTGTGTTTTATTAAGTATCCGGTTCTAGTTATCATGAGGTCGGAATACAACTCCGGGTTGTCCTTTTACCGAGGGACACGGCTATTCGAATAGATTAACTTCCCTGCAGGGGTGCACCACATAACCCAGCACGCTCGATCCCATTTGGCCGGACACACTTTCCTGGGTCATGCCCGGCCTCGGAAGATCAACACGTCGCAGCCCTACCTAAGCACAACAGAGAGGTCAGCACGTCGGTCTAAGTCCTAAGCACACAGGGGTCTGGGCCCATCGCCCAATGCACACCTCCACGTTGCGAGGGCGGCCGGTGAGCAGACCTAGCAACCTCCATTACTAAGGAAGTTAAGTTACGCGGTCCAACCCGGCGCGCGCCGCTAAACCGCTGACGTCAAGAAGGCTTCGGCTGATACCACGATGTCGAGTACCCATAACTATTCCCACGTAGCTGGTTAGTGCGTATAGGCCAACGGCCAGACTCAGATCAAATATCCAAACTCGTTAAGTGTGTTATTATGAAATAACCGCGGACAACGACCAGGGCCAGGCCACCTCTCCACTGGGTGTCTCAACCTGCCCCTGTCGCTCCGCCACCAAGATCCACTCGGGGGCCGTCGGGAACTTAGGCCCACCACTGCCTGGATGGAGCCACCTGTCCTTTCAGCCCCCACATCGGAATAACTTGCGGGTACTCAAAGAGCCGACCCGACTTTAGTCACATCATGTATCATGTAAAGTATGTATATAGTATATACCCGTGATCACCACCCGAGGTGATCACGGACCGATAGTATAGCATGGCAGACGGACAAGGATGCGGGGCCACTGATGGAATACTAGCACCCTATACTAAGCATTAGGATAATAGGTAAAGGTATCAACAGTGGTAGCAATAATGACAGGCTATGCAACAGAAAAGGAGTAAGCAAACAGTAACATGCTACACTACTCTAATGCAAGCAGTAGAGAGAAGAATAGGCGATATCTGGTGATCAAAGGGGGGGCTTGCCTGGAAGCTCTGCAGATGAAAGGAATCTTCGGAAGCGTAGCCATAGTCGAACACCGAAGCATCAATGGTCTTGGGGTCTATCACAGTATCGGAGTCTACCGAAAATAAGCAACGAAGGGGAAACAAATAAATAACAGGGCAAACAATAGCATCACAAAGCATAACATGGCAAAAGGCAGCGCTACGTGTCACCTAACGCGGTACGAGGTGATACAGATGAAGAGGAATAACATCCGGGAAAGTATTCCCGGTGTTAGCCATTTTCGGACAGATGAAATGGAGGGGAATGTTGCATGTTCGGTATGATAGAGATGTGTGGCAGACGAACGGATTGCGTAGTCGGATTCGTCTCGTCGATCTGAGCAACTTTCATATATAAATTATTTTCATCCGAGGTACGGATTATTTTATATTAATTTTAAAAGATTTAATCATTTTTAGAATTAATTTAATTATTTTAATTCAACATTATCCAGAATAGTGTATGCTGACGTCACCATGACGTAGGTGTGACATCAGCAGTCAACAGTGTGGTTGACTGGAGTCAAACCTGACATATGGGTCCAGTGGGACCCACATGTCATTGACTACAAACTAACTAACTGTCTGATTAGATTAGTTAGTAGGTTAATTAGGTTTAATAGTTGATTAACAAAATTAATTAAGTTTAATTAATTAATTAATTAATTATTATTTTTTTAATTCTTTTTTTTTACTTTTTTTTAACTGGGGACTGGGCCCCGCCTGGCAGTGGCTCAAGGCCATAGCGGGCACAACGGGTGCGGGCGTCGGGCGCCCACTGGGACGGCCCGTCGCAGCGCTGCCCGCCCCAGCGACAGGGGAGGCCAGCACGGGCGCCGGCGGCGAGGGGCCGCGCGGGCGTGGGCATTGTGCTCGGCCGGAGCGGCGGCAGGCGCAGCGGGGCGAGGACGGCGGGGCGCCGGCGGAGACGGGCATGGTCGAGGCCGCCGGAGACTGGCCGCATGAGCGGGCGATGAGGGGCGGCCGGCGCGGCCAGGCGTGGCCCCGGTGCGGCAAGAGGCAGCGGGGGCTGGGCAAGCAACGGTGGACGGAGGCGCGGGCCTCGGTGGGACGGGTCGTGCGGTGCTGCGGTGGCCGGGGCGCAGAGGTGAGGTCGGGGCCCTGCGCGGGCTGGATGCGGCCAAGGCGACGAGCTACGCGGGCAGGAGGCGGGCGCGGAGGCGCGTGCGAGCGTGCGACGCACGGGGAGCGGGGCGTGGTGAGCGCACTGGACGGCGCGGCGCGCCAGATCGGGGCGGGGCGTGCGAGTGCAGCCAGAGCCGGGGCGGCCGCGTGCTCAGGCGCGACGGCGCAGCTCTGGACAAGGGAGATGGGACACGACCTACGGCGACGAGGTAAAGGGGAAGCGGGGCGCGGGAGCTCACTGTGTGGGCGCACGGGGCCCGGTGACGGGTTAGTGGCAGCAGCGGCGCGGCAACGATGATGGACGACGGCGGCGACTCGATGAAGAAGAAGGAGCGGGCATCGTCTTGATGGTCCTCGGCGCCATCACGATGGTGCAGACGGGGCCGCTGAGTACGGCGGTTCTTCTAGACAGGTCCTCAGGCGGTGGCGAGATTAGTGGACGCGTGGGCAAGCTCCTCCATGGCGACGGGCTCGTCGGACACAGCGGATCTGGAGGAGGGAAATGAGGGGATCTACGGGGAGCCAGGCCAGAGGGGGAGTGAGGAGTGGGGTGAGTGTGGGAGAAAATATCCCAAGCAGAGACCTCGGTGGAGGCCTTATCCTCATGGCCACCGCCGGTGAGTGGGTTCGATGGGGACGAACGAGACGGCCGCTCGGTCGGACGCGCCTGAGGTACAGGGAACCTGAGCGAGGGGTTTAGAGTGGGTCGTCTAGACCTGTTGGGCCAAGCGGCCCAGGGGGGGTTTTCCTTTTCGTTTTGAATTTCCCCCTTTTTTTTCTTTTATTACTTTTACTGATTTAGTTTGTTTCCTATTAAATTTAGTTTTAGTAAGATATACTTGTAGCATCTAAATTAGTATTTCAACTTAGTCCATAGTCAACAAGAGTCTAATCCTCAATCAATTAGTTTAACCTTTTTTTATTAATTAAAAAAGGTATTTAAACAATTATTTTTACTATTGTTTTATATATCTTATAGTATTTAAGAATTTTAAAAAGGTGTGGTTTCTCCACCATAATTACCTAGGCAATATTTGGTTCACTTTGAACATTTCAGTTTTATTATTTGAAAACTCTTAATATTTGTCTTTATTTTAAATTTGAAATTTGAACTTGGTTTTGAACTGACACGAGTTTATCCACTGTAATCGAGGTGACGTGGCATCATTACCAAAGTTTTACTATAGCTTGATTACCCGGGCGTCACAAGATCCCATCTCTAGGGGGGCGGCGGCCTAGCGGGGGGGGGGGGGACTTGCCCCCCAAGTCATGTGTGGCGCCCCCACCCCTAGGGTTCCCAACCCTAGGCGTAGGGGGGAGGCCCAAGGGGGGCGCACCAGCCCACTATGGGCTGGTTCCCTTCCCCTTTCAGCCCATGGGGCCCTCCGGGATAGGTGGCCCCACCCGGTGGACCACCGGGACCCTTCCCGTGGTCCCGGTACAATACCGGTGACCCCCAAAACTCTCCCGATGGCTGAAACTGGACTTCATATATATATATATAAATCTTTACCTCCGGACCATTACGGAACTCCACGTGACGTCCGGGATCTCATCCGGGACTCCGAACAATATTCGGGTTACCGCATGCATATATCTCTACAACCCTAGCGTCACCGAACCTTAAGTGTGTAGACCCTACGGGTTCGGGAGACACGTAGACATGACCGGGACAACTCTCCGGTCAATAACCAACAGCGGGACCTGGATACCCATGTTGGTTCCCACATGTTCCTCGATGATCTCATCGGATGAACCACGATGTCAAGGATTCAATCAATCCCGTATACAATTCCCTTTGTCTATCGGTATAGTACTTGCCCGAGATTCGATCGTCGGTATACTGATACCTTGTTCAATCTCGTCATGGCAAGTCTCTTTACTCGTTCCGTAATACATCATCCCGTGACCAACACCTTAGTCACATTGAGCTCATTATGATGATGTCTTACCGAGTGGGCCCAGAGACACCTCTCTGTCATACGGAGTGACAAATCTCAGTCTCGGTTCATGTCAACCCAACAGATACTTTCGGAGATACCCGCTGCGTACCTTTATAGCCACCCAGTTACATTATGAAGTTTGGCACACCCAAAGTATCCCTACGGTATACGGGAGTTGCACAACCTCGTGGTCTAAGGAAAAGATACTTGACATTGGAAAAGTTTTAGCATTACGAACTACACGATCTTGTGCTAGGCTTAGGATTGGGTCTTGTCCATCACATCATTCTCCTAATGATGTGATCTCATTATCAATGACATCCAATGTGCATGGTCAGGAAACGGTAACTATCTGTTGATCAACGAGCTAGTAACTAGAGGTTTACCAGGGACACGTTGTGGTCTATGTATTCACACATGTATCACTGTTTCCGGATAATACAATTCAAGCATGAATAACAGACAATTATCATGAACAAGGAAATATAATAATAACCATTTTATTATTGCCTCTAGGGCATATTTCCAACAGTCTCCCCCTTGCACTAGAATCAAATCTCTAGTTACATTGTGATGAATCGAACACCCATAGAGTTCTGGTATTGATCATGTTTTGCTCGTGGAAGAGGTTTAGTCAACGGATCTGCGACATTCAGATCCGTATGCAGTTTACGAATATCTATGTCTCCATCTTGAATATAATTCCGGATGGAGTTGAAACGACGCTTGATGTGCTTGGTCTTCTTGTGAAACCTGGGCTCCTTGGCAATGGCAATAGCTCCAGTGTTGTCACAGAAGAGGGTCATCGGGCCCGACGCGCTTGGAATGACTCCTAGGTCGGTGATGAACTCCTTCATCCAGACTCCTTCCTGCGCTGCTTCGCAAGCAGCTATGTACTCCACTTCACATTCAGAATGCGCCACGACGCTTTGCTTGCAACTGCACCAGCTGACTGCCCCACCATTCAAAATATACACGTATCCGGTTTGTGACTTGGAGTCATCCAGATCTGTGTCGAAGCTAGCATTGACGTAACCCTTTACGACGAGCTCTTCGTCACCTCCATAAATGAGAAACATATCCTTAGTCCTTTTCAGGTACTTCAGGATGTTGTTGACCGTTGTCCAGTGTTCTATACCGGGATCACTTTGGTACCTCCCGACCAAACTTATGGCAAGGTTCACATCAGGTCTGGTACACAGCATGGCATACATAATAGAACCTATGGCTGAGGCATAGGGGATGACACTCATCTTTTCTCTATCTTCTGCCGTGGTCGGGGATTGAGCCGTGCTCAATCTCATACCTTGCAATACAGGCAAGAACCCTTTCTTGGACTGATCCATATTGAACTTCTTCAATATCTTATCAAGGTATGTGCTTTGTGAAAGACCAATGAGGCGTCTCGATCTATCTCTATAGATATTGATGCCTAATATGTAAGCAGTTTCTCCAAGGTCCTTCATTGAAAAACTCATATTCAAGTAGGCCTTTATGCTTTCCAAGAATTCTACATCATTTCCCATCAGCAATATATCATCCACATATAATATGAGAAATGCTACAGAGCTCCCACTCACTTTCTTGTAAGTACAGGCTTCTCCCCAAGTCTGTATAAACCCAAACGCTTTGATCACGTCATTAAAGCGAATGTTCCAACTCCGAGATGCTTGCACCAGCCCATAGATTGAGCGCTGGAGCTTGCATACCTTGTTAGCATTCTCAGGATCGACAAAACCTTCCGACTGCATCATATATAGTTCTTCCTTGAGGAAGCCATTAAGGAATGTCGTTTTGACGTCCATTTGCCATATCTCATAATCATAGTATGCGACAATTGCTAACATGATTTGGACGGACTTCAGCATCGCTACAGGAGAGAAAGTCTCGTCATAGTCAATCCCTTGAACTTGTCGATAACCTTTAGCGACAAGACGAGCCTTGTAGATGGTAACATTACCATCCGCGTCAGTCTTCTTCTTAAAGATCCATTTGTTTTCTATGGCGTGCCGATCATCAGGCAAGTCCACCAAAGTCCATACTTTGTTTTCATACATGGATCCTATCTCGGATTTCATGGCTTCAAGCCATTTTTTGGAATCCGGGCCCGCCATCGCTTCTTCATAGTTCGAAGGTTCACCGTTGTCTAACAACATGATTTCCATGACAGGGTTGCCGTACCACTCTGGTGCGGAACGTGTCCTTGTGGACCTACGAAGTTCAGTAGTAACTTGATCTGAAGCTTCATGATCATCATCATTAACCTCCTCCCTAGTCGGTGCAGGCACCATAGGAACATCTTCCTGCGCTGCGCTACTTTCCGGTTCGGAAGGGGTGACTGTCACCTCATCAAGTGCCACTTTCCTCCCACTCACTTCTTTTGAGAGAAACTCTTTCTCCAGAAAGGATCCATTCTTAGTAACGAAGACCTTGCCTTCGGATCTGAGGTAGAAGGTATACCCAATAGTTTCCTTAGGGTATCCTATGAAGATGCATTTTTCCGATTTGGGTTCGAGCTTTTCAGGTTAAAGTTTCTTGACATAAGCATCGCAACCCCAAACTTTTAGAAACGACAGCTTAGGTTTCTTGCCAAACCAAAGTTCATACGGTGTCATCTCAACGGATTTAGAGGGAGCCCTATTTAAAGTGAATGTAGCAGTCTCTAAAGCATAACCCCAAAATGATAGCGGTAAGTTGGTAAGAGACATAATAGATCGCACCATGTCCAACAGAGTACGATTACGACATTCGGACACACCATTACACTGAGGTGTTCCAGGCGGTGTCAATTGTGAAACAATTCCACAGTTCCTAAGGTGCGTGCCAAATTCGTGACTTAAATATTCTCCTCCACGATCCGATCGTAAGAACTTTATTTTTCCGTCACGTTGATTCTCAACCTCATTCTGAAATTCCTTGAACTTTTCAAAGGTCTCAGACTTGTGTTTCATCAAGTAGACATATCCATATCTACTTAAGTCATCTGTGAGGGTGGGAACATAACGATAGCCTCCGTGAGCTTCAACACTCATTTGACCGCACACATGAGTATGTATGATTTCCAATAAGTTGGTTGCTCGCTCCATTGTTCCGGAGAACGGAGTCTTGGTCATCTTACCCAAGAGGCATGGTTCGCACGTGTCAAATGATTCATAATCAAGAGACTCCAAAAGTCCATCTGCATGGAGCTTCTTCATACGTTTGACACCAATATGACCAAGGCGGCAATGCCACAAGTATGTGGGACTATCATTATGAACCTTACATCTTTTTGGCATTCACACTATGAATATGTGTAACATCACGTTCGAGATTCACTAATAATAAACCATTAACCAGCGGGGCATGACCATAAAACATTTCTCTCATATAAATAGAACAACCATTATTCTCGGATTTAAATGACTAGCCATCTCGCATTAAATTAGATCCAGATACAATGTTCATGCTCAAAGCTGGTACCAAATAACAATTATTGAGGTTTAAAACTAATCCCGAGGGTAGATGTAGAGGTAGCGTGCCGACGGCGATCACATCGACCTTGGAACCATTCCCGACGCGCATCGTCACCTCGTCCTTCGCCAGTCTCCGCTTATTCCGCAGCTCCTGCTTTGAGTTACAAATGTGAGCAACTGCACCGGTATCAAATACCCAGGAGCTACTACGAGCGCTCGTAAGGTACACATCAATGATATGTATATCACATATACCTTTGACGTTTCCGGCCTTCTTATGTGCTAAGTATTTGGGGCAGTTCCGCTTCCAGTGACCTGTTCCCTTGCAATAAAAGCACTCAGTCTCAGTCTTGGGTCCATTCTTTGGCTTCTTCCCGGCAACTGGCTTACCGGGCGCGGCAACTCCTTTGTCGTCCTTCTTGAAGTTCTTCTTACCCTTGCCTTTATTGAACTTAGTGGTTTTATTCACCATCAACACTTGATGCTCTTTCTTGATCTCCACCTCCACTGATTTCAGCATTGAATACACCTCGGGAATGGACTTCTCCATCCCTTGCATATTGAAGTTCATCACAAAGCTCTTGTAGCTAGGTGGGAGCGACTGAAGGATTCTGTCAACGTCCGCTTCGTCTAGGAGATTAATTCCCAACTAAGACAAGCGATTGTGCAACCCAGACAATTTGAGTATGTGCTCGCTGACAGAACTATTCTCCTCCATCTTACAACCGTAGAATGCGTCGGAGACGTGATATCTCTCGACTCGGGCATGAGCTTGGAAAACCATTTTCAGCTCTTGGAACATCTCATATGCTCCGTGGTGCTCAAAACGCTTTTGGAGCCCCGATTCTAAGCTTTAAAGCATGCCGCACTGAACCAGGGAGTAATCATCACAACGCGACTGCCAAGCTTTTATAATGTCTTGGTTCGCTGGGGCGGGAGCGTCACCTAGCGGTGCTTCAAGGACATATGTTTTCTTGGCAGCTATGAGGATGATCCTCAAGTTACGGACCCAGTCCGTATAGTTGCTACCATCGTCTTTCAACTTGGTTTTCTCTAGGAACGCGTTGAAGTTGAGGGTAACATGAGCGTGGGCCATTGGATCTACAAGACATATTGTAAAGATTTTAGACTAAGTTCATGACAATTAAGTTCATCTAAACAAAATTTAATGAACTCCCACTCGGATAGACATCTCTCTAGTCATCTAAGTGATACATGATCCGAATCGACCAGGCCGTGTCCGATCATCACGTGAGACGGATTAGTCATCAACGGTGATCATCTTCATGTTGATCGCATCTTCTATACAACTCATGTTCGACCTTTCGGTCTTCCGTGTTCCGAGGCCATGTCTGTACATGCTAGGCTCGTCAAGTGAACCCTAAGTGTATTGCGTGTGTAAATCTGGCTTAAACCCGTTGTATGCGAACGTTAGAGCCTATCACACCCGATCATCACATGGTGCTTCGGAACAACGAACCTTAGCAACGGTGCACAGTTAGGGGGAACACAATTCTTGAAATTTTAGTGAGAGATCATCTTATTTACTACCGTCGTTCTAAGCAAGTAAGATGTATAAACATGATAAACATCACATGCAATCAAATAGTGACATGATATGGCCATTATCATTTTGCTTCTTTGATCTTCATCTTCGGGGCTCCATGATCATCAACGTCACCGGCATGACACCATGATCTCCATCATCATGATCTCCATCATCGTGTCTTCATGAAGTCGTCTCGCCAAACATTACTTCTACTACTATGGCTAACGTTTAGCAATAAAGTAAAGTAATTACATGGCGTGATTCAGTGACACGCATGTCATACAATAAATAAGACAACTCCTATGTCTCCTGCCGGTTGTCATACTCATCGACATGCAAGTCGTGATTCCTATTACATGAACATGATCAATCTCATACATCACATATATCATTCATCACATTCTTTTGGCCATATCACATCACACGGCACATGCTGCAAGAACAAGTTAGACGTCCTCTAATTGTTGTTGCAAGTTTTTACGTGGCTGCTATAGGTTTCTAGCAAGAACGTTTCTTACCTACGCCAAAACCACAACGTGATATGCCAATTTCTATTTACCCTTCATAAGGACCCTTTTCATCGAATCCGATCTGATTAAAGTGGGAGAGACTGTCACCCGCTAGCCACCTTATGCAACTAGTGCATGTCAGTCGGTGGAACCTGTCTCACGTAACCGTACGTGTAAGGTCGGTCCGGGCCGCTTCATCCCACGATGCCGCTGAATCAAGATAAGACTAGTAGCGGCAAGAGAATTGAACAAATCTACGCCCACAACTGCTTTGTGTTCTACTCGTGCAAGATACTACGCAGAGACCTAGCTCAGATGCCACTGTTGGGGAACGTAGCATAAATCAAAAAAATTCTACGCTTCACCAAGATCAATCTATGGAGTCATCTAGCAACGAGGGAGAGGGGAGTGCATCTACATACCCTTGTAGATCGCGAGCGGAAGCGTTCAAGAGAACGTGGATGATGGAGTCGTACTCGTCGTGATCCAAATCACCGATGATCCTAGCGCCGAACGGACGACACCTCCGCGTTCAACACACGCACGGAGCAGCAATGTCTCCTCCTTCTTGATCCAGCAAGGGGGGAGGAGAGGTTGATGGAGATCCAGCAACACGACAACGTGGTGGTGGATGCAGGGGTATTCCAGCAGGGCTTCACCAAGCAACACTTGAGGAGGGAGAGGTGTCACGGGAGGGAGAGGGAGGCGCCAGGGCTTGGGGTTCGGCTGCCCTCCCTCCCCCCACTATATATAGGGGGCCTAGGGTGGTGCGCCGGCCTAGGGGGGGACTCGCCCCCCAAGTCATGTGGGGCGCCCCCCAACCCTAGGGTTCCCAACCCTAGGCGCAGGGGGAAGGCCCAAGGGGGGCGCACCAGCCCACTATGGGCTGGTTCCCTTCCCCTTTCAGCCCATGGGGCCCTTCGGGATAGGTGTCCCCACCCGGTGGACCCCCGGGACCCTTCCGGTGGTCCCGGTACAATACCGGTGACCCTCGAAACTCTCCCGATGGCCGAAACTGGACTTCCTATATATAAATCTTTACCTCCAGACCATTCCGAAACTTCTCGTGACGTCCGAGATCTCATCCGAGACTCCGAACAACATTCGGTTTACCGCATGCATATATCTCACAACCCTAGCGTCACCGAACCTTAAGTGTGTAGACCCTACGGGTTCGGGAGACACGTAGACATGACCGAGACGACTCTCTGGTCAATAACGAACAGCGGGACCTGGATACCCATGTTGGTTCCCAGATGTTCCTCGATGATCTCATCGGATGAACCACGATGTCAAGGATTCAATCAATCCAGTATACAATTCCCTTTGTTTATCGGTATAGTACTTGCCCGAGATTCGATCGTCGGTATACCGATACCTTGTTCAATCTCGTCATGGCAAGTCTCTTTACTCGTTCCGTAATACATCATCCCGTGACCAACACCTTAGTCACATTGAGATCATTATGATGATGTTTTACCGAGTGGGCCTAGAGACACCTCTCTGTCATACGGACTGACAAATCCCAATCTTGGTTCGTGTCAACCCAACAGATACTTTCAGAGATACCCGTTGCGTATCTTTATAGCCACCCAGTTATGTTCTGATGTTTGGCACACCCAAAGTATCCCTACGGTATCCGGGAGTTGCACAAACTCACGGTCTAAGGAAAAGATACTTGACATTGGAAAAGCTTTAGAATTACGAACTACACGATCTTGTGCTAGGCTTAGGATTGGGTCTTGTCCATCACATCATTCTCCTAATGATGTGATCTCATTATCAATGACATCCAATGTCCATGGTCAGGAAACCATAACCATCTGTTGATCAACGAGCTAGTAACTAGAGGTTTACCAGGGACACGTTGTGGTCTATGTATTCAGACATGTATCACTGTTTCCGGATAATACAATTCAAGCATGAATAACAGACAATTATCTTGAACAAGGAAATATAATAATAACCATTTTATCATTGCCTCTAGGGCATATTTCCAACAGGAAATATAATAATAACCAGGCAGCCAATCTTTCTTTTTGATGATTTCTTCAACTGCAAGTTCATTGAATTTACAATGTGATTCACTGGTGGCTGTTAGTGTGTAGGTTTTGCAGTTGTACTGATTTTGAAATTGGGTGCCCACATGAATCTAGTGTTCACAATCATTTCATCATTTGACTTGTGTTGAACCTCATTACTTTATGAAAATGCCATCTTATATATTGAGTAGAAAATGCCAAGTGTTGGATAGTGAAGTGAGCAGGCAATGCCATCTTATATATTGAGTAGAAAATTCCTATTGCTCATCTGAATATATTGTCAAGATGCAAGTCAGGTAAACACCGACAAAAAAAAAGACAGCAAAACACTAACATTTGCGCAAAAGACAGTTAAGAAGGAAAATTACAATCAAAACCAAAGAATCTCCCAAGGTTGACACTTGTCATACTTGTAGCTTTCATTTGGTTCACCGAACTTTTAGCAAAAATGTTGATACCCTCTACACACATGCTGTTCTTATTCAGTCTACAAGTTTGCATCACCAAAGCTACAACAGTTGGGTGCAGTGGCGGAGCCTCTTGGAGGTCAAAGGGGGTCACGACCCCCCCTTTCAAAAGCACAACTGTAAAATTACTAGATATACTAACCATTATGCCTAGCTCGTCAGAAGATAACCAGCAAAATACAAGAGGAAGAGAGAGGGATATAGGAAGAACCGCATAGCAGCACGATAGACGGAGATGGAGCAGTGCATAGCGAGGCAGGAGTTGTGCCATAACCATTATGTATTGTCTGTGAATTGGTACTAACGTTTCTTTTGGCTAGTGCATAGCGATGCCGTCGTATGTCGTGTACAAGGGTAAGGTTCCCGGAGTCTACGACGACTGGGATGAGTGTCGGAGACAGGTTCACCGTTTCAGCGGTAACAGTTACAAAGGGTACACCACTAGGGCGGAGGCGGAATCTAGATACGCCCGCTATCTAGCGGGAGAGGGGAGGGAGCGTTGGAGGAACTGGATGAAGACGAGTTTCATCGTGATGATGCTGATCGTGATGACCGCAGCTCTCTTCTATGTGATGGTAGTTTAGATGATCGATATCGACTTGTAATGTGAAGACAAACTCGCTACTCGCGGTCTCGAGACTTGTAATATAATGTTCTATCTTTGTTCGGTCTTTTGAATTCGGAGACTAATATGATGAATTGTATTCGGAGACTAATATGATGAATTGTATTCAGAGACTAATCTTCTATTGTATTCGATGAATCTATTGTTGATGTGTGCTGCTGTCTATATTCTGTCCAATAATACATTTTGTAACCTGTGCAAAAAACAAAGAAGTAAAAATAAAATAAAAAACCTAATATTCATACTAATGGCGCATCACATAACAGTGCGCCATTAGTATGCCAAAGGATACTAATGGCGCATCATCCCACAGTGCGCCATTAGTATGCCAAAGTTACTAATGGCGCATCACGCAAGAGTGCGCCATTAGTATGCCAAAGCACCTGGGTATATATGGCCCCCTGGGAGGCATACTAATGGCGCATCGTGGTCTATACTAATGGCACACCTGTGGTGCGCCATTAGTAGAAAATACTAATGGCGTGGCACTAATGGCGCACCAGCAGTGCGCCATTAATGGCCAAAATAGGTGCGCCATTAGTAGCCCTTTTCCTAGTAGTGTGATGTAGAAATCTCCACCATGCTTGCCAATTACACTTTTGAGGGTGGAATGCCTAAGAAATTAGGAGATCCAGGAGTACCTACTATACCTTGCTCCATTAAGAGAAATTGTGTTAAGACTGCTTTGTGTGATCTTGGAGCCGGTGTTAGTATTATGCCTCTCTCTTTATATCATATACTTGACTTGAGTAAGTTGACACCTACTGAAATATCCTTGCAAATGGCTGATAAATCAACTGCTATACCTGTCGGTATTTGTGAGGATGTGCCTGTTGTAGTTGCAAATGTTACTATTCTAACGGACTTTGTTATACTTGATATTCCCGAGGATGATAGTATGTCTATTATTCTTGGAAGACCTTTTTTGAATACTGCAGGGGCTGTTATTGATTGCAACAAAGGCAATGTCACTTTTCATGTCAATGGTAATGAGCATACGGTACACTTTCCGAGGAAACAACCTCAGGTCTTCAGTATCAACTATATTGGAAAAACTTCAACTATTACTATTGGAGGTTTTGAGTTTCCTATTCCTACTTTCAAGAAGGCATATGACATACTTATTGTTGGGGACATACATATCCCCATTGAGGTAACATAGTGTTATTCGAAAATTCTCCGGTTTCATGTTACTCGGAAAGAGTTCATTAGCAAGACTTGATCAACCTTGTTAATGGATTCCTTTTGATGAACATGGGATAGGTGAATCTAGATAGCACAAACCTTCTGTACCTTTCTTTTACTTTCTGCTAATTAGGTTAAATAAAAGAAAATTAGCAATATATGTCTGTTTCCATACTTATCCGTGCAATAAAAAAATATCCCGAAAATAAAAGTTCTCCAAATGCCATGAAAATGAAATATGATTTTTCCTAGAATATTTAAGAAAATATGGCACTGAACACATGATACGTCCAAAACGTATCTATAATTTCTGCTTGCTCCATGCCTCTTTTGGGTGATATTGCTATGATATTTATACACTTCCATACACTTTTGATCATATTTGGACTAACCTATTAACTCAGTGCACCCCAGTGCCAGTTTCTGTTTTCTGTTGTTTTTGTATTTCAGTTTTTCCCATTACGAGAACTGCCAGAAAAATCCCGGAAAAATTATATAAAAAATCAGCGTTCGAGAAGGTTCCCGGTAGCCAAAGTACAGCCGAGGGGGGGGGGCACCAGGGCTCCAGGCGCCCTGGTGGCGCGCCCCCCTGGGCCGCGCCGGGGGGGGGGGGCGCCTGGGCCCCCCGAGCCTCGTCTGGTGCCCCCCTTTGGCATATATTTAGACCGTCTCCCAAAACCCTCGAGATGGAAACCCTTTTTCGCGATCTCATCTCTATTCCACCGCCGCCGCCGCTTCCAAGATCGGGAGCACCAGGAGAACCCTTCCCGGCACCCTGCCGGAGGGGAGGATCACCACCGGGAGCTTCTCCACCACCATGGACGCCTCCCGGATGAGTTGTGAGTAGTCTCCCTTGGACCATGGGTCCATGACCAGTAGCTATGTGATGTTCTCCTCCCGTTCTTGTGCTTCACTAATTAGTCCTCGTGAGCTGCCCTACATGATCGAGGCACATATGTAATCCTTATGCTGTTGCTATGATGAGTTTCCTGGGATCCGATGGATTATGAGATTATGTTCAGATTGTGTTTGAGTAATATATTTGATTCACCTCTTTTATATTTATGTTCGTAAGTAATTCTTGCATGTTCTCCGTTGTTATTTATTGCTTTGGCCAAGTAGTAGGTAGTGACTCCAAGAGGGAACGTTATGCTTGATTGTGAGTTCATGCCCCTCGATGACTAGCTTGAGTGACAGAAACATGAGTCTAGGGGATGTGCTGTTGCCACAAGGGGGAAAACAACGGTGCTTGTGCCCGCGGGTGCAAGGATTGTTTACTTTACGCAAAGTTCTTTTAATGCAGTTATCTGTTGCTTTGAGTTTACACTATGGGTGGGACTCGCAACTTAATACCAGCGAGATGTTCTGGATAGATATCTCAAGGTGGATGATTAGTAGTAGATGCAGATGGATTTCGGTCTACTTACCTCGACGTACCGCCCATGCTTTGAACCTCTACCTTTCTTGCAACTTAGTCAGCATTGGTTTGTGCACATGGTCCTGTCTATTGCCCAGCTGTAATTCGTTTACCTCACATAGCTGTTTTATCGTCTTTTGGGAGAGAGACATCACTAGTGAACATCATGAGACTCCGGTCCATATTACCATCATTGATCACATCCGCTATTTACTTTTCCGCTTTTTACTTACTATTGCAATTATACCTATCACTATTATCACTTGCGTTTGATCCTTTGTAAACTACAAGGCCGAAGGGATTGACAACCTCTCTGTACTCGTTGGGAGCAAAGTTATTTGTATCTGTGTGCAAGTCCATGTTGATTGCTAATATCTAGCGCCGTTAGCAGTTGACACCTTCTTGTTGAAACTGGGAGTCTCAGGGAAATCGATCCTTGGTATTGCCAAGGGAAAACTTCCGCTACACTGCATTTCAAACCTTCCACTTGGGGTAACCAACGAGGGGCGAGAAGCCATCAACACACAGCGAAGGGAGCCAGCACCTGGCCTCGAGGGCATAGGGCGCGCCCCCTTCACAGGGCGCGCCCCCTGCCTCGAGGGCCCCACGTGGTCCCCCACCACTTATCCTTTCACCCACACCCTTCTTCTTCCTCCCCAAAAAATCCCCAGCCAGCTCAAACCCGAGTTCTAGCTCGTTTTGCTGCCATTTTCGATCTCCTTGTTCAAAGCACCATTCACCAAACTGTTTGGGGAGATTGTTCCTTGGTATGTGACCCCTCCATTGGTCCAATTAGTTTTTGTTCTAGTGCTTTATTTGTTGCAAATTTGTGCTGCTGTGGTGACCTTGTTCTTGAGCTTGCATGTCAAATTTTCTTGGTCCCAAGTAGTTCTAATGCATGATATAGCTTCTAGGCACTTATAGGAGTTGTTGCTATCATTCTTGTTGAGTTTGGTTAACTTTTATTGTGAGTTACTAAAAATTTCAGAAAAATGTCTAGGAAAAACTTCCAAGGAGGTCCTTCAAGGAAGCAAGGACCAAGGCTCGCGTTCCGTGAGCCGGATGATGAACCACCGAGGGATGCTGATGTACGGCCTTGTGAATGGCCGTCAGATGAATTTATGAGTCAAGCGGGCATCAAAGACGAATTTTACGCATATGTGTGTAACGCTGACCTCGAGGACTTCATGCAAGATAAGTGCCTCTAGTACCGTGGCTTAACTGATAGCTTTGTGAGAAGGTTTAAATTTTCATCTTCACGTAATTCTCACACTGTCTTGTTTGATCTATATGATAAATCTTATACCATGGACTTAGAGGATTTTAATGAAGCATGCAAGCTCCCACAGTGGGGCAGTATGAGTGATCCTCGTAAATCTGAATTTAGAGAATTTCTTGCTAGTATTACAGTGGGGGAATCCAGGGACATCACACAAGCCACCACTGGGAGCATACATTTTCCTGCTATTCATTACTTTGCTCTCTTTATCGGTAGATGTATAAATGGTAAAGATGAGGCTTGTCACATGTGTGTCCCTGATCTTAGCGTTCTCAGGAGTGCTGTACTAGGTGATAGGCAATATAATCTGGGAGCTATTGTTGCATGTAGGCTACACCATAATGGTTCTAATGGAGATTTATTTGGTGGGATCTATGCTACTCGCATAGCCCGCTATCTTGGTGTGTCTGTGCACCCTTATGATGACCCCTTACCTACTGTTTATTTAGACTGTAATGCTATGGCTAGTCACCGGTTTATAGAGTGGGATAATCAAACTCTCAAATATCGACTAATCTTTAACCCGCAGCATGACATCCCTATTGTTCTTCCTGCCCCTACTTTGTTTAACTTTCAGGAAAAGGGGAGATACACTATAACTAGGGAGGAAGGAAATGCCTATTATAACATGACGGAGGCAAACCGCCTTCGAGCTACAGCTCAGCAGGCAGCAACTATTGCATCTCAGTACGACCCCAACTACAACTTTGGATATCCGTCAGGCCAGTACTGGCCATAGACCAACTTAGGCCAAAAACCTAAGCTTGGGGGAGTACGTGTTTCTCACCGACTTACATTCATGTCCACACTTATTCTAGCTGTCGATGCTCACACTCTTTCACTGTACCATCCATGCTTAGTCTAAATTTATTTTTCTTAGTCTTTTTCTTGTGTGCTAGAAAAACCCAGAAAAACAAAAATATTAGTTGTAGCTTCTAGCTAGTTTATTTTCTTTGCTTGTAGTGGTAACTAAAAATAAAAAACCCAAAAAGATTTCTCATTCTTCTTTTGCTTGTTGGGAGCTTTCCCGTGTAAATAGTTTCTTTTCTTTTCCTTAGGGGTTAAGAGTAGAAGACCATGATTAAAAAGGCTTAGTGGCTCTCACATGCTTTGTTGTTGATTTAACCTTGAGCCATATTACCTTGTCTTCTCTCTTGTATTAAATGTCTGCAGATTCCAGCTTAGTCCAATGCACGTGCACTATTATTATTTTCCACACTGTTCTGTCGTGCGAGTGAAAGGCAATAAGGATGATATATGATGAACTAATTGAGATGAGAAAAGCTGGTATGAACTCGACCTCTCTCGTTTTTGTAAATATGAATGCTCGTCGTTCTTGATTCAGCTTGTTATGAATGAAACATGTTTGCAATGACAATAAGAGATCATAGCTGCTTATGCCATGCTAAGCTGAGAGTTTATAATGGTCTATCTTGCGTGCCAACATGATATTAAAATGGTTGTGATGTGGTATGATGGGTGGTATCCTCCTCTGAACGATTTAAGTGACTTGACTTGGCACATGTTCACGCATGTAGTTGAAACAAATCAACATAGCCTTCACGATATTTATGTTCATGGTGATTTATATCCTACTCATGCTTGCATTCATTGTTGATTAATTTTAATGCATGTTCATGACCGTTGTTGCTCTCTAGCTGGTCGCTTCCCAGTCTTATTCTAGCCTTCACCTGTACTAAGCGGGAATACTGCTTGTGCATCCACTTCCATAAACCCCAAAGTTATTCCACATGAGTCCACCGTACCTTCCTATATGCGGTATTTACCTGCCGTTCCAAGTAAATTTGTATGTGCCAAACTCTAAACCTTCAAATGAAATTATGTTTTGTATGCTCGAACAACTCATGTATCAACTAGGGTTGTCTATATCTTCCATGCTAGGTGGGTTATTCTCACGATGAGTGGACTCCGCTCATCATTCATGAGAAAATGGCTGGTAACTGGGATGCCCAGTCCCATGCTTAAAATCATAATAATTAAACAAAACTTCCCCAGGGCTGTTGCTTGTTTGGACGGTACCCCGTGGATTCGGATTGCCGTGGAGTGTGCTTGTTGGTGGTTGGGGGAGTATAAACTTCTACCATTCTGTTTGGGAACTGCCTATAATGTGCGTAGCATGGAAGATATCGAGATTCTTGGTTGTTATGTTGACAATGAAAGTATACCGCTCAAAATGTTATTCAGTCTCTATTTAAAAATCGAGCTCTGGCACCTCTACAAATCCCTGCTTCCCTCTGTGAAGGGCCTATCTATTTACTTTTATGCAGAGTCATCATCCTCTTATCAAAGAGCACCAATAGGAGAGCACCTCTGTCATTGCATGTATTACTATTAATTTGCATTGAATATGATCATGACTGGATATCTTTTACCATGAATTACAATGTCTAGTCAGTCCTTGATCTTTAAAGGTGCTCTGCATTTATGTTTTGCGTTCTTAGAGAGGGCTAGCAAGATACCATCCTGTTATATCATATCATGATTGTTTTGAGAAGTGTTGTCATCCGAGGTTTATTATTATTGCTCGCTAGTTGATTATGCCATTGATGTGAGTAGTCTTGAGACCTGAAAGTTATTGTGAATGTGGTTAGTTCATGATCTTGTTGAAATCTTGAATGCTAGCTTACATATTTGCAACAACAAGAGCAAACAGAGTTTGTCAAAGTTTTTCTTTATCACTTTCAGTTTATCAACTGAATTGCTTGAGGACAAGCAAAGGTTTAAGCTTGGGGGAGTTGATACGTCTCCAACCTATCTACTTTTCCAAATACTTTTCCCCTTGTTTTGGACTCTAACTTGCATGATTTGAATGGAACTAACCCGGACTGACGCTGTTTTCAGCAGAACTGCCATTTTGTTGTTTTTGTGCAGAAATAAAAAGTTCTCGAAATCGCCTGAAAATCAACGGAGATTTATTTCAGAAAGTATAAAAAATACTGGCAAGAAGATCCACATCTGGGGGCCCACGGTCCGTCCTCGAGGGTGGGGGGCGCGCCCCCCTTCCCAGGGCGCGCGCCCCTGCCTCGAGGGCAGCCCGGTGCCCCACCGACGTACCCCCAGGTCCTATATATTCCGTTTCGTGGAGAAAAAAATCAAGGAGAAAGAATTATCGTGTTTTACGAGACGGAGCCGTGATGGCTTCTCGCCCCTCGTTGGTTACCCCAAGTGGAAGGTTGAGATGTAGCGTAGCGGCAAATTTCCCTTGGCAAAGATACCAAGGATCGAATCCCGTGAGACTCCGAGGGTCGACAAGTAGGTGTCAACGGCGCGAGAAACTTAGCGGTTGACGGGACCTGCACACAGATACAGATAACTTTGCTCCCAACGAGTACAGAGAGGTTGTCAATCCCTCCGGCCTTGTTGTTTACAAAGGATCAAACACAAGAGATAATAATGATAGCTATGACTACAACTAGGAAATAAATAGAAGGTGTGATCAGCGGTGGTAATATGGACCGGGGTCCCATGATGTTCACTAGTGATGTCTCTCTCCCAAAAGACGATAAAACAGCAAAGCGAGGTAAACAAATTACAGCTAGGCAATTGACAGGATTATGTGCGCAAACTAATGCTAACTATGCAGCAAAGAAATGTAGAGGCTCAAAAGCATGGGCGGTACGCCAAGGCAAGTAGACCGAAATCCATCTGCATCTACTACTAATCATCCACCTTGAGATATCTATCCAGAACATCTCGGTGGTATTAAGTTGCGAATCCCACCCAAAGTGTAAACTCAAAGCAACAGACAACTGCATTAAAAGAACTTTGCGTAAAGTAAACAATCCTTGCACCCGCAAGTACAAGCACCGTTGTTTTCTCCCTTGTGGCAACATCACATCCCCTAGACTCATGTTTCTGTCACTCAAGCTAGTCATCAGGGGGCATGAACCCACAATCAAGCATAACGCTCCCTCTTGGAGTTACT
The DNA here is from genome assembly GCA_902687465.1 of Secale cereale. Taxonomy (NCBI): domain Eukaryota; kingdom Viridiplantae; phylum Streptophyta; class Magnoliopsida; order Poales; family Poaceae; genus Secale; species Secale cereale. Next base: position 39,398,110 of record LR738710.1, on the reverse strand, counting down.
ACCTACTACTTGGCCAAAGCAATAAACAGCAACGGAGAACATGCAAGAATTACTCAAGAACAAAGATATAAAAGAGGTGAATCAAATATATTACTCAAACACAATCTGAACATAGTCTCATAATCCATCAGATCCCAGCAAACTCAGCAAAGCAACATCAGAAAGATTACATATGTGCCTCGATCATGTATGGCAGCTCACGATGTCTAAACCATGAAGAGCAAAGAGGGGAGGAGAACATCACATAGCTACTGATCATGGACCCATGGTCCAAGGTGGACTACTCACGACTCATCCGGGAAGCGTCCATGGTGGTGGAGAAGCTCCCGGTGGTGGTTCTCCCCTCCGGCAGGGTGCCGGAAAGAGTTCTCCTGATGCTCCCGATCTTGGAAGCGCTGCGGCGGCGGAACAGAGGCGAGATCGCGAAAAAGGGTTCTGCCCTCGAGGGTTTTGGGATGAGAGGGATATATATGCGAAGGGGGGCAGCCAGAGGCGGAGCAGGGGCCCCAGGCGCCCCCCTGGCGCGGCTAGGGGTGGGGCCGCGCCAGGTGGCCACCTGGGCCTCCCCTGGCTCCCCTCTGGCCCATCTTTGGTTCTTCGCGAAGCTTCCTGTACGCTGATTTTTCCTATATTTTTCCTGGAATTTTTGGAGCACTTTTAATATGGGGGAAACCTGAAATAGAAAAACAGCAGAAAACAGGAACTGGCACTGTGGTGCACTGAGTTAATAGGTTAGTCCAAATATGATCAAAAGTGTATGGAAGTGCATCAATATCATAGCAATATCACACAAAAGAAGCATGGAGCAAGCAGAAATTATAGATACGTTTTGGACGTATCAACACCCCCAAGCTTAATTCCTGCTCGTCCTCGAGTAGGTAAATGATAACAAGCATAATTTCTGTGGTGACATGCTATCAACCATATAAGAACTTTTAAGTAAATCAATCAAGGCATGTAATTCAATTTAAGTCATAACAAGCAAGAGTCTATATTAGCATTGTAACAAGCAACATAAGAACATAAAGGTGCAAGAGCTCTAGCTGTCCGTGACTCGAATGTCTCCAAATGGTGTTTGCGTGCAAGAAAGGGGATAGGGATATACGAGAGAGTAAAACATAGTTTTTGTATTGTTGAGAACTTAATCTACTAAAGTTTCACACTTGGTCTTCTTTGGAATCTTATCTTGACTCATCCCCAGACCACTAGCCAGGTACAAGTCAAAATGATCCACTCCCTTTCGATATTTTGAGCACTCATGCAATGGATGAGTGTAAGCAAGAAAGTTGACACTTAGGATGGCAAAGAGAGAAAAATGATGAAGGGGGAAGACAAAAAAGGTGTGAATGGCTCACATCAATGAGGACAATCATAGGCGAGAGAAAGCCAAATGATAGATATGATGTGAGGAGTAGGGATTGCCATGCAACGGATGCACATATGAGCTAAGGTAAGCTCTCCAATGGAACTAGTGGGGGTGCATCCAACTTGCTCGCTCAAGAAGACCTAGAGTTCTTTTGAGGAGGCTCATCATTGGAATGTACAAGCCAAGTTCTATAGTGTGAAGGTCCCCACATAGCTATATGCATGAATGATAATCTCTATGGAGTACAAGGTATAAGATGGAGTACGAGTGTGGATCTCTCAAAAGGAATAGTAGTGTGCCCCCTTCTCTCTTTTTATTTCTTTTTCTCTTTTTTCTAATTTTTTTATTTTTGTGTGGCCTCAATGGCTCTTTCTATTTAACTCTCATTTGTCCTCATTGGGATCTTTTGATTTTGTCCTCTTTGGGATCTTTTCCTCACTTTAGGGGCAACACTCTATATATTACAAGAAGTATAGAAGATCTTTCACACTTTACAAAAGTACTCAACATAAAGAAAATGAAACTATCATGATGTATGCAAATGTATGCCTCTGCCAGTGTAGCAGGATATGCAATGATACTAGCGCGTCATGTAGCAATGATTAGGGCAAGGCCCAACTAGCATGCGGCTCATCGATCAAGCAAAAGCATGTATGACATGAAGATCAAGTCATGAGAAGATGGATGTTGCATGGCAATGTATCTCGGAAAGGCTATGGAAATGCCTTGATAGGTAGGTATGGTGGCTGTTTTGAGGAGGGATATAATGAGGCTTATGATGACAGAGCGTATTGTGCCAAGGATTTGGATGCACCGACGAAGTATGCGCCAACTCTCGAGGTGAGAAAGGGCAATGCACGGTACCGAAGAGGCTAGAAAAATATGGCTAGGTGGAAGTGTCAACTTTTGAATACTCACATTAGTCCGAAGAACTCATGCACTTATTATCGGTAACTCTCAATCTAATTAGGAGGTTCACAAAGAGACAAGTACCCCGAGGAGGAGTGTTTGGGGGTTTTGTTATCCTTACGCATCCTCGACTCATGGTACGTGAGTGTACTCTAATATTCGATCCCTCCAAAGATTAGTGATCCATCTAGTAGCTAAAGTTCTCAACTATTTTGTAGGTTTTCGAAAATAAACACGGATTGCCCAAAATACGACATCTATCACTAAGAGGCTAAAGCTCTTGACACCAAAAGTTCAGACATTACTCATGGCAATACCTCAAAACTATTGCAAGTTACTACTAAAATTAAATAGCAACCACAATTACCTACTTTAAGTTAAGACACACAACTCAGCGCAACAGGCAAACTCTCTTAACAAGATAAACATGAAAACTCAAGAGAGTTCAGCAACCAACTAAACAAAAGCTCTTTAAAAAGAAAAGCATGAAAACTAAGAGCTAAACATGACAGCAGCTATGGAAAGACAAAGAACACACACAACAAAGATAAGCATGAAATTCCTATGTTGTGTTCTAGGTTGAAGTGGAGCGTGTTTCTCTCCCACACAAAGAAAGCTGGGTTCTAACTTGTTATGAACAGCAAGCAAAGCTAAAGAAAACTAAAAAAAGGAAACTAAGAGCAAGACGCTCCAAGCATAGCACATAACGCATGAAGTGATAAGAATATAGTGGAACGAAAGACGAACTGATAATTGTTGATGGAGAAGGGGATGCATGGGGGCATCCTCAAGCTTAGACGCTTGAGTCTTCTTGAATATTTCTTGGGGGTGCACGGGGGCATCCCCAAGCTTGAGCGTTTGACCCTCCTGGATCTTCTTTTATCATCTTCCCTCGCACACTTGAAAACTCCCTTCATACATAACTCATCATAATCTGATTAGCGAGGTTAGTACCCACAATAAAATAATTTTTCCCTACTGGAGATAAAAATAATCTTGAAGAGCTACTATTTCTCAAGATTGCCAAAAGGTTCTTGCAAAGAAAAAGCAAGCTCAAGGTTTGCAAAACGAAGAAAAGGCAAAACAGGAATCTGTGAAAAACAGACCAGCAGGTAGTAAATAATTTTTTCGGGGCACTTATGCAACTCAAATCAAAAAACTCAGAACAGACGCTCGAAAGTCAATTGTATAGAGCACGCTGTCAAAAAAAATTCAGATCAAAAAGATGATCTGGTGATTTTATTCGAATTTTTCTGTCCAAGGACAGAATCTGTTTTCTGGACAGCACGTCACAACTTTTGAACTTTCTTGCAATCGGAGGCTAAACTTGGCACAAAGCTGAAAAGAAAAGATACAATGATGATGCTACTGTAGTAACAAACATCAAGACACAACAAAAGCAAAATAAAACCTAATTCGTTGTGGGCTGCCTCCCAAAAGCGCTTTATTTTATGCCTTTAAGCTAGGCATGATGCAAAAAGAGAAGATCAAGTTTTATCAAGAGTAAGAGAATAGCTAGCGCGTGTAACGGACTCAAAAGGCCACTTAATCTTCTTTCTAGGGAAGTGTTCCATCCCTTTCTTGAGAGGTAATTGGAATTTTATATTCCCCTCTTTCATGTCAATGATAGCACCAACGGTGCGAAGAAAAGGACATCCCAAAATAATTGGACAAGAAGGTTCACATTCAATATCCATAATAGTAAAATCAACGGGAACATAATTGTCATTGACAATGATAAGAACATCGTCGATCTTCCCCAAAGGTTTCTTTACGGAAGAATCAACAAGACGAACACCAAAAGAACAAGGATCAAAAGGTTTCAATTCAAACATATCATACATTCTTTTGGGCATAACGGAGGTACTAGCTCCAACATCACATAAAGCATAGCAAGAGAAGTTATTCAACTTAATTTTAATCATAGGATCCCAACTATCTTCTAGCTTTCTAGGTATGGAGGCTTCTACCCTAAGCTTCTCCTCCCTAGCTTTGATAAGAGCATTAGTGATATGCTCTGTGAAGGCAAGATTAAGTGTGCTAGTGTGGGGATCTCTAGACATCTTGTGAAGAAAACTAATAACTTCAGAAAGGGCGCAATTATCAAAATCAAGGTCACTACTATCAAGTAAAGTGGTAGTGGTGTCCTTTAGGCTCACTTGTTTGGTAGCTTCTATGGTCATAGGAGTTTCTTCTTCTACTGTTGAGGTCATAGCATCACCATTAATAGGTCCAATGGGACTAGGAGTGCATTGGGTGCTAAGAGTTTGGATATCCTCAGCAACTTGAATAGTAGCAACAGTGTGGTGGGTAGGAAGGCTCTTAATTCTATCTTCTTCCTCCTTTTCTCTAGCCCATCTCTTTTTAAGTTTAGCCATCATCCTAATGTTTTCATTAATTTGCACTTGAATAGCATTCATAGGAGTGGTCTTCCTCTCCTCAAGAGGAGAAGTTCTAATTTTAAGCAACTCTACCTCATGGGCTAAATTCTACCTTCGAAGAGAGATTATCTAGTTTGTCTAGTTTTTCTTCTACACTCTTATTGAAGGCCTTTTGGGTAGTGATGAAGTCTTTAAGCATAATCTCTAGTTCAGAAGTGGAGTTCTTGGTGCTAGGATAAGCATTGTTGTTCCCATAGGAATTAGAGGGGAACGGTCTAGGGTTGCTACCAAAATTACTCCTATAAGCATTGTTATTGAAATTGTTTCTAGAGATAAAGTTCACATCTACTTGATCTTGAGCAATCAAAGAATTTAAAGGAACATCATGAGGATCAATAGAAGATTGCTTGGAAAGTAGAGACATGATCAAGTCAACTTTTTCATTTAGGGAGGAAATCTCCTCGACAGAGTTTACCTTCCTACCTGTTGGAGCGCGTTCGGTGTGCCATTGGGAATAATTGTCGAGAAGTTTCGTGGCAGCACCAAGTGTAGTTGACATAAAGGTTCCTCCTGCGGCCGAATCTAACAAGTTCCGCGAGGAAAAATTCAAGCCTGCATAAAAAGTTTGGATAACCATCCAAGTAGTCAAACCATGAGTAGGGCAGTTCTTGACAAGAGATTTCATGCGTTCCCAAGCTTGGGCAACGTGTTCATTATCCAATTGTTTAAAATTCATTATGTTACTCCTTAATTGGATAATTTTACCAGGGGGATAGTACTTCCCAATAAAGGCATCCTTGCACTTGTCCCAAGAATCTATACTATTCCTAGGCAAGGATTGAAACCAGATTTTAGCTCCTCCTCTCAAGGAGAAAGGAAAAAGCTTAAGCTTAACAATATCACCATCTACTTCTTTGTACTTTTGCATATCACAGAGCTCAACAAAATTATTTAAGTGCAAAGCAGCATCATCTCCAGCACCGGAGAATTGATCTTTCATAACTAGATTCAGCAAAGCAGGTTTAATCTCATAAGAAGGTGCTGAAGTGGCAGGTGTAGCAATAGGCGTGCAGATAAAGTCATTGTTGTTATGACTAGTGAAGTCACACAACTTGGTGTTCTCGGTGGAACCCATAGCAGCAGCAAGCAAGATAACTATTCTTGTGATATTTGGTAAGGGACACTAAAGCAAAAACTGAAAGGTAAACTAACAAGACTAAAAAGCAAAGATAAAAGATAGCGTGCAACTCCCCTATCTTGAAGAGTGGAGTCCCCGGCAACGGCGCCAGAAACTTGCTTGATGGCTTCTCGCCCCTCGCTGGTTACCCCAAGTGGAAGGTTGAGATGTAGCGTAGCGGCAAATTTCCCTTGACAAAGATACCAAGGATCGAATCCCGTGAGACTCCGAGGGTCGACAAGTAGGTGTCAACGGCGCCAGAAACTTAGCGGTTGACGGGACCTGCACACAGATACGGATAACTTTGCTCCCAATGAGTACAGAGAGGTTGTCAATCCCTCCGGCCTTGTTGTTTACAAAGGATCAAACACAAGAGATAATAATGATAGCTATGACTGCAACTAGGAAATAAAAACAGGAAGTAAATAGAAGGTGTGATCAGCGGTGGTAATATGGACCGGGGTCCCATGATGTTCACTAGTGATGTCTCTCTCCCAAAAGACGATAAAACAGCAAAGCGAGGTAAACAAATTACAGCTGGGCAATTGACAGGATTATGTGCGCAAACCAATGCTAACTATGCTGCAAAGAAAGGTAGAGGCTCAAAAGCATGGGCGGTATGCCAAGGCAAGTAGACCGAAATCCATCTGCATCTACTACTAATCATCCACCTTGAGATATATATCCAGAACATCTCGCTGGTATTAAGTTGCGAATCCCACCCAAAGTGTAAACTCAAAGCAACAGACAACTGCATTAAAAGAACTTTGCGTAAAGTAAACAATCCTTGCACCCGCAAGTACAAGCACCGTTGTTTTCTCCCTTGTGGCAATAGCACATCCCCTAGACTCATGTTTCTGTCACTCAAGCTAGTCATCAGGGGGCATGAACCCACAATCAAGCATAACGCTCCCTCTTGGAGTTACTACCTACTACTTGGCCAAAGCAATAAACAGCAACGGAGAACATGCAAGAATTACTCAAGAACAAAGATATAAAAGAGGTGAATCAAATATATTACTCAAACACAATCTGAACATAGTCTCATAATCCATCAGATCCTAGCAAACTCAGCAAAGCAACAGCAGAAAGATTACATATGTGCCTCGATCATGTAGGGCAGCTCACGAGGTCTAAACCATGAAGAGCAAAGAGGGGAGGAGAACATCACATAGCTACTGATCATGGACCCATGGTCCAAGCTGGACTACTCTCGACTCATCCGGGAAGCGTCCATGGTGGTGGAGAAGCTCCCGGTGGTGGTTCTCCCCTCCGGCAGGGTGCCGGGAAGAGTTCTCCTGATGCTCCCGATCTTGGAAGCGCTGCGGCGGCGGAACAGAGGCGAGATCACGAAAAAAGGGTTCTGTCCTGGAGGGTTTCGGGACGAGAGGGATATATATGCGATGGGGCGCAGCGAGAGGCGGAGCAGGGGCCCCAGGCGCCCCCCTGGCGCGGCCAGGGGTGGGGCCGCGCCAGGTGGCCGCCTGGGCCTCCCCTGGCTCCCCTCTAGCCCATCTTTGGTTCTTCGCGAAGCTTCCTGTACGCTGATTTTTCCTATATTTTTCCTGGAATTTTTGGAGCACTTTTAATATGGGGGAAACCTGAAATAGAAAAACAGCAGAAAACAGGAATTGGCACTGTGGTGCACTGAGTTAATAGGTTAGTCCAAATATGATCAAAAGTGTATGGAAGTGCATCAATATCATAGCAATATCACACAAAAGAAGCATGGAGCAAGCAGAAATTATAGATACGTTTTGGACGTATCAAGCCGCCGCCAAGCCCTAATCTCTCTCGGGAGGGCTGATCTGGAATCTGTTCGGGGCTCTGAAGAGTGGAGATCGTCGCCATCATCATCATCAATCTTCCTCCATCACCAATTCCATGATGCTCACCGCCGTGTGTGAGTAATTCCATCGTAGGCTTGCTGGACGGTGATGGGTTGGATGGGATTTATCATGTAATCGAGTTAGTTTTGTTAGGGTTTGATCCCTATTATCCACTATGTTCTGAGATTGATGTTGCTATGACTTTGCTATGCTTAATGCTTGTCACTAGGGCCCGAGTGCCATGATTTCAGATCTGAACCTATTATGTTTTCATGAATATATGTGTGTTCTTGATCCTATCTTGCAAGTCTATAGTCACCTACTGTGTGTTATGATCCGGCAACCCTGAAGTGACAATAATCGGGACCACTCCCGGTGATGACCGTAGTTTGAGGAGCTCATGTATTCACTATGTGTAATGCTTTGGTCCGATACTCTATTAAAAGGAGGCCTTAATATCCTTTAGTTTCCAATAGGACCCCGCTGCCACGGGAGGGTAGGACAAAAGATGTCATGCAAGTTCTTTTCCATAAGCACGTATGACTATATTCGGAATACATGCCTACATTGCATTGATGAACTGGAGCTAGTTCTGTGTCACCCTAGGTTATAACTTCTACATGATGAATTGCATCCGACGTAATTTCCCATCACCGATCTAATGCCTACGAGCTTTACATATATTGCTAGCTGCTATTTACTTTCCCGTTGCTATCATCACAAAAACTACAAAAACACTATCTTTAGTTTTATTGCTGCTATCACCACTATCATATTACTGTGCTACTAAACTATCTTGCCGCAGATACTAAGTTTCCAGGTGTGGCTGAATTGACAACTCAGTTGCTAATACTTAAGAGTATTCTTTGGCTCCCCTTGTGTCGAATCAACAAATTTGGGTTTAATACTTTACCCTCGAAAACTTTTGCGATCCCCTACACTTGTGGGTTATCAAGGCGGAGTAGACTGTTGCGGTGATGAAGAAGAAGATCGCAAGGGCTACTCCTCGGCCTCCTCGGATCCGGAAGCCAACGCCCCCTGGTGACGGAGGTGTAGATGATAATGTGCGGAGTTCCGCCCTGGCAGACTCCTGGCCAGCACGAACGGATGGGGAGAAGATCACTCCCCGTCGAGTCGGAGAGACAGGTGCAGGCGATGGTGGTGGCGATGGAGAACTCGCATTCACCACCGCGGTTTCCATCCTCTCCAGTATGGGACGCACGTGACCCCCCTTGTCGAGATGCGGCGACGCCGACCAGTGAGTCGGTGATGGCGGCGTCGAGGACCGGGGCGCCAGCGTCGTCAGGGAAGCAGCGGTAGACGAAGTAGCCGACATCAACGAAGAAGACCCCATAAATGATGAAGAAGCAGCCGTGGCAGGTAAGCCTCGATGAGGGTTCGGCGGTGTGACGGCAAAGGTCATCTGCATGGGTACCACTCCTCCCGAGGTAGGATGGGCCGAGGTGTTGTTGGATGATGAATAAGTGGGTTTGGGCCTTTTACTTGTATAATTGCCCCCCACTGTGTCATCCCTTTCATGTCCCTTATCAGCTCCTGAATCATCCCCGTGCTCCCATACTCGAGGCACAAAATCAGCATCAACACGGAAGTCCTCTTTTTCCAGGCTGTACCGGAACTCATAACCCTTCCTTTGAACGACCACGTTAGAAGAAAGAGAATCAATTGTGCTTCTCTTGAAAGCATCCAGGTTCAACACCGCTACCTGAATACGAACAATTCCTATGCGACGCAAACATAGAAGATCGACATCCAGAGTAGCTCCAATAACCGAACTGACCGCCCCAAGACCCAAGAAATGATGAAGAGCATGAGGCACACCGTGCACATGTACCCAAATAGGAATAAGCTTGAAACGGTGTGGTATCTCGTCTGACTTCCAAGGCTTGAACTCAATGGTGACATTCTGAGACTTGAGAAAAACTGCAAAACCGATCACCCTCTGCAAAACCTCCTCACTAGGAAAGGACATCAGAAATGCATCCTCACCATGCGGTACAGCCTCCCAAGTCCACTCATGCTGAAACTGAGCAATCTTGGCCACCTCCAGCTCCACAATATTGGCAGAAAGTGAACCATCAGAAATCGAAACCAAAGCTATCCGTGAGTCCTGCTGTGAGAGATCGTCCCTACAAACATTATCAGGCATCTGAAAAAACGCCATGGTTTCAGTTCCATAACCACATAGCATCGCCGCCGTCTTCGGTACCTTTAAGGCAGGGCACCGTCTCATGGTCATCGGGTGATTGGTCTTGTTATAGATGAAGCGGTATTGCTGCGTCTCGCAGTCGTCCGCCTTGTGTCCAGCAGATTGGCATTTGGAACACCAAAGTTTTTTGGGTACTGTTGCCTCTTGGACACCACCTGTAGACTGAATATGCTATGTGTCCAAAGTATAGTTGCAAACTGCATCTGCGTTGCTGTCACAGGGGGCAAGGTGGGCATCTGAGCCAGGGATTGCACCGGTTGGGCAGTAGCAAAAATAGGAGCAGCGGCGACCACTTGCGGAGCAGCAGGATGTTGAGTAGCTGCACCATGGCGGGCCTTGATGCGGCCACCCTTACCACCCTTCTGCTTGCGCGGCCGGACTGCGGCAGGAACCCCGACGACTGCATTGATGTAGACTGACGGACCGGCGGCTGCATTGCCATAGACGTCTGGTACTATTAGGGCAGATCCATCGCGAGGCGCTTTTGGAGGACGCCATGATTCTTTTACTGGCCATTTGACGGTTGCAATCTTAGTTTAGTTCCAATAAGCGTCATGTGTGGTATTGATGAAATAAATTGCGTTGAGCGCTTGCACTTTTTTTTGTCGAGTTAACTCCGAAGGCAACAAGCGTACTAATCAGACGGCAGTTTTGCATCTGTGATTAGCGTCTCACATTGGGAGGAAAGGTGCTCGGGGGATTTTTGGATTTATATTATTTATATTGTACTAGCAAAAGAGCCCGTGCGTTGCAACGGGAGAAAAATAATATCACACATCTCTTCGTAATAACCATGACTTAAGACCCAACATGTCCACATGCATCCCATACCTGTTGCCTCTTATCCTCCTTCACACCCTCTTCAACAGTAGCCTCGATACTCACATAATCACGACACGTTTGAATGTAGTTAATTCTAAGGTGTTTTTTTCTCTCTCTCTCTCTGCATAAGATGAAAAATTTAATTTGTTTTTTTATCGGAGGTTTTATCGAGATGTGGATGCGTGGAGGTTTTGTGGAGGTGTGTATGTTGGGGAACAAAGTATTTTCAAAATTTTCCTATGATCACGCAAGATCTATCTACTAGATGCATAGCAACGAGGGGAAGAGTGTGTCTACGTACCCTCGTAGACCGGGAGCGGAAGCGTCAAGTGACGCGGTTGATGTAGTCGAACTTCTTCGCGATCCAACCGATCAAGCACTGAACGTACGGCACCTCCGCGTTCAACACACGTTCAGCTTGATGAAGTCCCACGAGCTCTTGATCCAGTTGAGCTTCACAGGAGAGTTTCGCCAGCACGACGGCGTGGTGACAGATATGATGTATCTACCGGCGCAGGGCTTCGCCTAAGCACTACAACAGTATGACCGAGGTGTGTTTCCATGGAGAGGGGCACCGCACACGGCTAAAACAATTCAACTTGTGTGTCCTAGGGTGCCCCCTACCCCCGTATATAAAGGAGCAAGGGAGAGGCCGGCCCTAGAGGGGGCGCGCCAAGTGTGGGGAGTCCTACTAGGACTCCCAAGTCCTAGTAGGATTCCCCTTTCGTTTCCGGAGTAGGAGAGAAGGAAAGAGGTGGAGAGGGAGAAGGAAAAGGGGGCTGCACCCCTTGTCCAATTTGGACCAGAGGGGGGGGGGCGCCTCCTTGCTTTTGGCATTTCTCATCTATTCCCGTATGGCCCAATAAGGCCCATATACTCCGAAAAATACCCGAATCACTCGGAACCTTTCCGATGTCCGAATATAGTCATACAATATATCGATCTTTACATCGCGACCATTTCGAGACTCCTCGTCATGTCCCCGGTCTCATCCGGGACTCCGAACTCCTTCGGTACATCAAAACTCATAAACTCATAATACCGATCGTCATCAAACGTTAAGCGTGCGGACCCTACGGGTTTGAGAACTATGTAGACATGACCGAGACTCATCTTCGGTCAATAACCAATAGCGGAACCTGGATGCTCATATTGGCTCCTACATATTCTACGAAGATCTTTATCGGTCAAACCGCATAACAACATACGTTGTTCCTTTTGTCATTGGTATGTTACTTGCCCGAGATTCGATCGTCGGTATCTCTATACCTAGTTCAATCCCATTACCGGCAAGTCTCTTTACTCGTTCTGTAATACAACATCTCGTGACTAACTCATTAGTCTTTTGCTTGCAAGGCTTATTATGATGTGCATTATCGAGAGGGCCCAGAGATACCTCTCCGACACTCGGAGTGACAAATCCTAGTCTTGATCTATGCCAACACCACGAACACTTTCGGAGACACCTGTAGAGCATCTTTATGATCACCCAGTTACGTTGTGACGTTTGATAGCACACAAGGTGTTCCTACGGTATTCGGGAGTTGTAGAATCTCATAGTCATAGGAACATGTATAAGTCATGAAGAAAGCAATAATAGTAAAACTAAATGATCATAGTGCTAAGCTAACGGATGGGTCTTGTCCATCACATCATTCTCCTAATGATGTGATCTCGTTGATCAAATGACAAATCATGTCTATGGTTAGGAAACATAACCATCTTTGATCAATGAGCTAGTCTAGTAGAGGCATACTAGGGACACTCTGTTTTGTCTATGTATTCACACATGTACTAAGTTTCCGGTTAATACAATTCTAGCATGAATAATAAACATTTATCATGATATAAGGAAATATAAATAAAAACTTTATTATTGCCTCTAGAGCATATTTCCTTCGGTCTCCCACTTGCACTAGAGTCAATAATCTAGCTCACATCGCCATGTGATTTAATACTGATAGTTCACATCGTTATGTGAATAACACCCATAGTTCACATCACCATGTGACCAACACCCAAAGGGTTTACTAGAGTCAATAATCTAGTTCACATTGCTATGTGATTAATACCCAAGAGTAATAATGTGTGATCATGTTTTGTTTGTGAGAGAAGTTTAGTCAGCGGGTCTGTCACATTCAGATCCGTATGTATTTCACAAATTTCTATGTCTACAATGCTCTGCATGGAGCTACTCTAGCTAATTGCTCCCACTTTCAATACGCATCCAGATTGATACTTAGAGTCATCTGGATTTAGTGTCAAAGCTTGCATCGGCGTAACCCTTTACGACGAACTCTTTATCACCTCCTAATCGAGAAACATTTCCTTAGTCATCCAGTTACTAAGGATAATTTTGACCGCTGTACAGTGATCTACTCCTGGATCACTATTGTACCCCCTTGACAAACTCATGGCAAGGTACACAATATGTTTGGTACACAGCATGGCATACTTTATAGAACCTATGGCTGAGGCATAGGGAATGACTTTCATTCTCTCTATATTTTTCTGCCGTGGTCTGGCTTTGAGTCTTACTCAACTTCACACCTTACAAGTCAGGCAAGAATTCCTTCTTTGACTGATCCATTTTGAACTACTTCAGAATCTTATCAAGGTATGTACTCATCGAAAGTCTTATCAAGCATCTTGATCTATCTCTATAGATCTTGATGCCCAATATGTAAGCAGCTTCACCAAGGTCTTTCTTTGAAAAACTCCTTTCAAACACTCCTTTATGCTTTCCAGAAAATTCTACATCATTTCCGATCGACAATATGCCATTCACATATACTTATCAGAAAGATTGTAGTGCTCCCACTCACTTCTTGTAAATACAGGCTTCACCGCAAGTCTGTATAAATCTATATGCTTTGATCAACTTATCAAAGCGTATATTCCAACTCCGAGATGCTTGCACCAGTCCATAGATGGATCGCTGGAGCTTGCACATTTTGTTAGCACCTTTAGGATTGACAAAACCTTCTGGTTGCATCATATACAAGTCTTCTTTAATAAATCCATTAAAGAATGCAGTTTTGTTATCCATTTGCCAGATTTCATAAAATGCGGCAATTGCTAACATGATCCGAACAGACTTAAGCATCGCTACGGGTGAGAAAGTCTCATCGTAGTCAACTCCTTGAACTTGTTGAAAAACATTCGCAAAAAGTCGAGCTTTGTAAACATAACATTACCGTCAGCGTCAGTCTTCCTCTTGAAGATCCATTTATTTTCGATGGCTTGCCGATCATCGGGCAAGTCAACCAAAGTCCACACTTTGTTCTCATACATGGATCCCATCTCAGATTTCATGGCCTCAAGCCATTTTGCAGAATCTGGGCTCATCATCGCTTCTTCATAGTTCGTAGGTTCATCATGGTCCAGTAACATGACTTCCAGAACCGGGTTGCCGTACCACTCTTATGCGGAATGAACTCTGGTTGATCTACGAAGTTCAGCAGAAACTTGATCTGAAGTTTCATGATCATCATCATTAGCTTCCTCACTAATTGGTGTAGGAATCACTGGAACTAGTTTCTGTGATGTTCCACTTTCCAATTCGGGAGAAGGTACAATTACCTCATCAAGTTCTACTTTCCTCCCACTCACTTCTTTCGAGAGAAACTCCTTCTCTAGAAAGGATCCACTCTTAGCAACAAAGACCTTGCCTTCGGATCTGTGATAGAAGGTGTACCCAACTGTTTCTTTTGGGTATCCTATGAAGATTTACTTCTCCGATTTGGGCTCGAGCTTATCATGTTGAAACTTTTTCACATAAGCATCGCAGTCCCAAACTTAAAGAAATGACAGTTTAGGTTTCTCGTCAAACCACAGTTCATACGGTGCCATCTCCACAGATTTAGATGGTGCCCTATTTAACGTGAATGTAGTTGTCTCTAATGCATAACCCCAAAAGCGATAGTGGTAGATCGGTAAGAGACATCATCGATCGCACCATATCTAATAAAGTATGGTTATGACGTTCGGACACACCATTACACTATGGTGTTCCAGGTGGCGTGAGTAGTGAAACTATTTCACATTGTTTTTACTGAAGGCCAAACTCGCTAACTCAAATATTTTACCTCTACGATCATATCGTAGAAACTCTTATTTTCTTGTTACGATGATTCTCCACTTCACTCTGAAATTCTTTGAACTTTTCAAATGTTTCAGACTTGTGCTTCATTAAGTAGATATACCCATATCTGCTCAAATCATTAGTGAAGGTCAGAAAATAACGATACCCGCCGCGAGCTTCAACACTCATTGGTCCACATACATATGTATGTATGATCTCCAACAAATCTGTTGCTCGCTCCATTGTTCTGGAGAACGGAGTTTTAGTCATCTTGCCCATGAGGCATGGTTCGCAAGCACCAAGTGATTCATAATCAAGTGATTCCAAAAGTCCATCACTATGGAGTTTCTTCATGCGCTTTACACCATTATGACCTAAACGGCAGTGCCACAAATAAGTTGCACTATTATTATTAACCTTGCATCTTTTGGCTTCAATATTATGAATATGTGTATCACCACGATCGAGATCCAACAAACTATTTTCATTGGGTGTATGACCATCGAAGGTTTTATTCATGTAAACAGAATAACAATTATTCTATGACTTTAAATGAATAACCGTATTGCAACAAATATGATCAAATCATATTCATGCTCAACGCAAATGCCAAATAACATTTATTTAGGTTTTACACTAATCCCGAAAGTATAGGGAGTGTGCGATGATGATCATATCAATCTTGGAACCACTTCCAACACACATCATCACTTCACATTTAACTAGTCTTTGTTCATTCTGCAATTCTCGTTTCGAGTTACTAATTTTAGCAACTGAACCGGTATCAAATACCCAGGGGTTGCTATGAACACTAGTAAAGTACATATCAATAATCTGTATATCAAAATATACCTTTGTTCACTTTGCCATCCTTCTTATCCGCCAAGTATCTAGGGCAGTTCCACTTCCAGTGACCATTCCTTTGTAGTAGAAGCACTTAGTTTCAGGCTTGAGTTTTAGCTTTGGGTTTCTTCACGGGAGTGACAACTTGCTTGTCATTCTTCTTGAAGTTCCCCTTCTATCCCTTTGCCCTTTACTTGAAACAAGTGGTCTTGTTAACCATCAACACTTGATGCTTTTTCATGATTTCTACCTTCGCCGACTTCAGCATCGCGAAGAGCTCGGGAATTCCTTTCGTCATCCCTTACATATTATAGTTCATCACGAAGTTCTACTAACTTGGTGATAGTGACTAGAGAACTTTGTCAATTACTATCTTATCTGGAAGATTAACTCCCACTTGATTCAAGTAATTGTAGTACCCAGACAATCTCAGCACATGCTCACTGGTTGAGCTATTCTCCTCCATCTTGTAGGCAAAGTACTGTCAGAAGTCTTATACCTCTCGACACGGGCATGAGTATGAAATACTAATTTCAACTCTTGGAACATCTTATATGCTCTGTGGCGTTCAAAACGTTTTTGAAGTCCCGGTTCTAAGCCGTAAAGCATGGTGCACTTAAACTATCAAGTAGTCATCATACCGAGCTTTTGTCAAAACGTTCATAACGTCTACATCTGCTCCTGCAATAGGTCTGTCACCTAGCGGTGCATCAAGGACATAATTCTTTATGCAGCAATGAGGATAATCCTCAGATCACGGAACAATTCCGCATCATTGCTACTAACATCTTTCAACTTAGTTTTCTCTAGGAACATATAAAACATAAACGGGGAGCAACATCGTGAGCTATTGATCTACAACATAGATATGCTAATACTACAAGGACTAAGTTCATGATAAATTAAAGTTCAATTTAATCATATTACTTAAGAACTCCCACTTAGATAGACATCCCTCTAGTCATCTAAATGATCACGTGATCCAAATCAACTAAACCATGTCCGATCATCACGTGAGATGGAGTAGTTTCAATGGTGAACATCTTATGTTGATCATATCTACTATATGATTCACGCTCGACCTTTCGGTCTCCAGTGTTCCGAGGCCATATCTGCATATGCTAGGCTCGTCAAGTTTAACCCGAGTATTCTACGTGTGCAAAACTGTCTTACACCCATTGTATTTGAACGTAGAGCTTATCACACCCGATCATCACGTGGTGTCTCGGCACGAAGAACTTTCACAACGGTGCATACTCAGGGAGAACACTTGTACCTTGAAATTTTGTAAGGGATCATCTTATAATGCTACCGTCGTTCTAAGCAAAATAAGAAGCATAATAAGATAAACATCACATGCAAATCAAAATATGTGACATGATATGGCCATCATCATCTTGTGCTTTTGATCTCCATCTCCAAAGCACCGTCATGATCAGCTTTGTCACTGGCGCGACACCTTGATCTCCATCGTAGCATCGTTGTCGTCTCGCCAACTATTGCTTCTACGACTATCGCTACTGCTTAGTGATAAAGTAAATCAATTACATGGCGATTGCATTTCATACAATAAAGCGACAACCATATGGATCCTGCCAGTTGCCGATAACTTTACAAAACATGATCATCTCATACAAAACCGTATAACTCATCATGTCTTGACCATATCACATCACAACATGCCCTGCAAAAACAAGTTAGACGTCCTCTACTATGTTGTTGCAAGTTTTACGTGGCTGCTACGGGCTTTAGCAAGAACCGTTCTTACCTACGCATACAAAACCACAACGATGTTTCGTCAAGTATGTGTTGTTTTAACCTTCACAAGGACCGGGCGTAGGCACACTTGATTCAGCTAAAGTGAGAGAGACAGACACCCGCTAGTCACCTTTAAGCAACGAGTGCTCATAACGGTGAAACCAGTCTCGCGTAAGCGTACGCGTAATGTTGGTCCGGGCCGCTTCATCTCACAATACCGCCGAAGCAAAGTATGACATGATGGTAAGCAGTATGACTAGTATCGCCCACAACTCATTGTGTTCTACTCGTGCATATCATCTACGCATAGACCTGGCTCATGATGCCACTGTTGTGGAACGTAGTATTTTCAAAATTTTCCTACGAGCACGCAAGATGTATCTACTAGATGCATAGCAACGAGGGGAAGAGTGTGTCTACGTACCCTCGTAGACCGGGAGCGGAAACCTCAAGTGACGCGGTTGATGTAGTCGAACTTCTTCGCGATCCAACCGATCAAGCACCGAACGTACGGTACCTCCGCGTTCAGCACACGTTCAGCTTGATGACGTCCCACAAGCTCTTGATCCAGTTGAGCTTCATAGGAGAGTTTCGCCAGCACGACGGCGTGGTGACAGATATGATGTATCTACCGGCGCAGGGCTTCGCCTAAGCACTACAACGGTATGATCGAGGTGTGTTTCTGTAGAGAGGGCACCGCACACGGCTAAAACAATTCAACTTGTGTGTCCTAGGGTGCCCCCCTGCCCCCGTATATAAAGGAGCAAGGGAGAGGCCGGCCCTAGAGGGGGCGCGCTAAGTGTGGGGAGTCCTACTAGGACTCCTAAGTCCTAGTAGGATTCCCCTTTCCTTTCCGGAGTAGGAGAGAAGGAAAGAGGTGGAGAGGGAGAAGGAAAAGGGGGATGCACCCCTTGTCCAATTCGGACCAGAGGGGGGGCGCGCGCCTCCTTCCTTTTGGCCTTTCTCCTCTATTCCCGTATGGCCCAATAAGGCCCATATACTCCGAAAAATACCCGAATCACTTCGGAACCTTTCCGATGTCTGAATATAGTCGTCCAATATATCGATCTTTACATCTCGACCATTTCGAAACTCCTCGTCATGTCCCCGGTCTCATCCGAGACTCCGAACTGCTTCGGTACATCAAAACTCATAAACTCATAATACCGATCGTCATCAAACGTTAAGCGTGCGGACCCTACGGGTTCGAGAACTATGTAGACATGACCGAGACTCATCTCTGGTCAATACCAATAGCGGAACCTGGATGCTCATATTGGCTCCTACATATTCTACGAAGATTTTTATCGGTCAAACCGCATAACAACATATGTTGTTCCTTTTGTCATTGGTATGTTACTTGCCCGAGATTCGATCGTCTGTATCTCTATACCTAGTTCAATCTCGTTACGGCAAGTCTCTTTACTCGTTCCGTAATACATCATCTCGTGACTAACTCATTAGTCTTTTGCTTGCAAGGCTTATTATGATGTGCATTACCGAGAGGGCCCGGAGATACCTCTCCGACACTCGGAGTGACAAATCCTAGTCTTGATCTATGCCAACACCACGAACACTTTCGGAGACACCTGTAGAGCATCTTTATGATCACCCAGTTACGTTGTGACGTTTGATAGCACACAACGTGTTCCTACGGTATTCGGGAGTTGCATAATCTCATAGTCATAGGAACATGTATAAGTCATGAAGAAAGCAATAGCAGTAAAACTAAACGATCATAGTGCTAAGCTAACGGATGGGTCTTGTCCATCACATCATTAGAATGATGTGATCCCATTGATCAAATGACAACTCATGTCTATGGTTAGGAAACATAACCATCTTTGATCAATGAGCTAGTCTAGTAGAGGCATACTAGGGACACTTTGTTTTGTCTATGTATTCACACATGTACTAAGTTTCCGGTTAATACAATTCTAGCATGAATAATAAACATTTATCATGATATAAGGAAATATAAATAACAACTTTATTATTGCCTCTAGGACATATTTCCTTCAGTGTATGCATGGTTACCGATGGGGTCCTCTGTCTCCAAAATATTTTGCTAAGCTGTTTATTTCTAATACGGATCTACATCGGTACCAAATAATTAAAAATAGATAGTGCGGAGTTGATTAAGATTGCATTGGAAATAATTAGAAATAACATTTTAAAAATGTTTAACAGGTAAAAAAATCATATTCAAATTCTACATATTTTTCTAATCAATTTTCATATATAACATGTCAAAATTGGAGTTACGGTTTAAAAGATATATATGAATATTTTAAAAAGTCTTTAAACTCATTTAAAATAGGACGGCGGGTTGATTTAGAAAGAAAACAGGGGTATCCTGAAAATCAACAAAAAGTTTTTTCTTACTTAAAATATGACGGTGGGTTTATTTCCGTCAACTACAGGGTGTTTTCTGTGAAAACGAAATGTTTTCCAGGACTACTACAGGTGGGACTGTGGGTTAATTTCTTATAAACCGAGGGACTTTTATGCAAATTCGCTAGCGACGACGGACGACCAGAAACCAAATTTTCTTTATTATTAGGTAAAGATAAAGAGGTAAAGATTTTTGTTAGCGTTCAGATAAGCACCTACCATTGTGGATGCCCTTAAACTGTTATCCTCATTGAAATGATGTACAACTTTCAATCCCTATGAATCTATCTAGCACTCATGGAATCAATATTCTATTTATTGGATGACATGAAATTCTAGGGAACTCCACATACATATTTCATATATGTATTTTATACATATGAATGTATATCATTAATTTTGGCGAAAGTTCTAGTTTGCCAAGGGTGCAAATGAAATGAGGATGAATTGACAAAACATTTCTACAAAAAAAAATTATGCCACTTATACTTTATGATATTCTAATGAGATTGGATGTTAAAGATTTTTCATTTTATCCCCTTTCTATCCATAATACACTAGAAAGTTTGGCTTTACTTTGATTTAGAATAGTGTGCATACTTTAATTTCTAAAAATAATTTGAGGATTCTTTTTTTATTTCAGATCGGCGTAGTATAATTGCTACTCCCTCCGTCTCATAATGTAAGACGTTTTTTGACACTAGTGTAGTGTCAAAAAACGTCTTACATTATGAGATGGAGGGAGTAGAAAATTGAGTATTTCATTGTGAAAATCTGAAATTTTGATCCAAGTGGGGTCAATGGTTTTGCCCCTGTTTTTCTTTGTTAGTTTTGACACTAGAATAGACCTGCAGCAGTTGTTGACAAGAAGAGTTTTTGGCAGTGCTAACAACAAATGACTGTGCTATTTGGCACACGTGTGCCACATAGCTAAAACTACCACACACATCTTATTCCTTCCTTTCTAAGTACAGAACGATCTCCCTCCCTTCGATCCCTCCTTCTCCCGAACGACCCCGTGGGCTCGCCCGAGAAACTTGCTTCTCCCGCACATCTCGGGCCCTCACCCCCCCCCCCCCGGTCGGGGAAACTGCCACTTCTTCACATCTCCCACGTAATACAAAAATTTGTGCATGTCGGATTCGAACCCACAACTCCCTGGCATCAAAGCGCACCACCACAACCAACTCACCCTCAGGGATTTGTTGCTGAACTAAAGAAAACTATTCGTTTTTACCCTCTTTTTACAATCGTGTTATTACAGAAAATTACCACGATTTCCCCTCGGGTCAAAGTTACCATGGTATTCGTACGTAATTTATCAGGTCTATGTTGCCTAAGTTACCATGCTATTTATATAGAACTTACCAGGTGCTATGTTTCAACAACTACACCCCCTTTCAATGTTAGTGATGTGTTTTGTACACAAGTTATCAGGTTCTCCATGCGTAAAATACCGTGGTACTAATACATAAGTTATCAGGGTATGTTTACATCAACCTTCCCCTGGCCAAAGTTACCATGGGAGATTGTACATGACTTACCGGTTCTACAATTTGTATATTATCATGGTACTTACACCTAAAAACACGGGTGTGTTTCAGTAGCTTTTTCCATAGGTAAAAATTACCACAATATTTTTGTGTAACTTATCATGCCTATAGCGGGTCAAAGCGGACCGTTTTTTGGCCAACCCACGAGCACGTGTGTCCCTCATGACACTAATCATTATGTGACTTTCTCGTGGCACGTCATGTGTTGTGTTCATCCAAGAGGCCCCGCGAGGCGAGTGTATGTTTTTAACAACTTTTTTTCTTTGGTAAAAAGTTACTAAGGTGTTTATATGTAAGTTATCGGTTATGGGTGCTTGTATTATCATGTTATTTACACACAAAAAATTCGGGGATGTTTCGAACAACTTTTTTCCGGGTCAAAAATTTATCATGGTGATTTTAGGTAACCTATCAAGCCCGCCGTGCTTAAAATATCATGCTATTTATACAAAATTTATCAGGGGAATGTTTTAGCAAAAATTCCCTTCCCCACGGGTCAAAAACTTATCATGGTGTTTAGTTATCGCAGTGCATATGTTTTCATGCTATTACACATAAAAAAACAGGAGAGGGAGGTATGCTACCGTGCTATTTACACATAAGTTACCGGAGTACCTTTTCATTATTTTTCTTCCCGGTGGTCGAAGTTACCATGGTGTTTCTATCTCATTTATCAGATGTGCGCTGCGTATATTACCATCTATTTACACATAAATTATCAGGTGTATTTTCATATTTTTCTTCCCCAATGGTTAAAGATATCATGATGTTTGTATCTAAATTGTCAGGTGTATGGCGTGAATGTTATCGTGCTATTTACAGAAATTACCGAGATCAAAGTTATCACGATGCTTTCAACAAAGTTATGACGCCTCCGGTGCTTATATGACCATGCTACTTACACATAATGTAACATGTGGTATACAGAAGTTATCATGTTGGTGGTGCGTTAATTATCCTAGTGGTGATGGAGAATTTACCACGGAAAAAGTTTATGTGCCAGGGTTGATAGGTGAAACAAAAAGATTTTCTGTGCTAACATATTAAAGGCAAACATGTCTAAAACCGTATTTTTCTTAGCTTGTCCAACAATGAGTCATAGGTGAGGTGGTCAGCTCCCCTAGTTTATTACTTGCAGACCGGAGATTAAATCCCAATCCCAGCATTATTTTTGGGAGGCATCTGCGGGTGCGCGCGATAAAATTGGAAGGACGTGAGGGAAAACTAAAGAAGGAAGGAAATCGGGAGGGAAAACTAGAGAAGGAAGGAAATCGGGAGGGCAGGGTGGGTGCGCGCGATCTGATCTGACGGTGCGGGATGTGTGCGGCAGTTTTTACAATCTGCCACACTGTTGCCATATACATATGTAAAGTTTTCTAAAGTCATGATCCAAACACGTAAAGTTTTCTAAAGTCATGAACTTATTTTGTGTGTGAAGATTTTTTCAAATTTGTGATCATATTTCCAAATTCCTGTTTTTTCTTTAAATTCATGAAAAATCATGTCTATTATTTTACAAAATTAAGAGTAGATAGCCGGTCTTTGTAATGGACAACACTACAACAGCAAAAAGAAAAAAACAGAAGAAAAAGGTGAGCCAAGGCCAGCGGGTGACACTGGTGCAGGAGGGAACGTGATATTTTATGCCACGACGGAAATTTTTCTCAAATACACATGACAACATTTTTTTATGATATGAGTTTTTTGATGTATGCAACATATTTTTTACTTTGTAGTCACAATTTTAAAAAAAATATCACAAACATATGTTTGAAAAGTGTGTACACTTTTAAAATGCACCGACATATTTTTTAATTAGACAAACATTTTTTACATTGTATTTTTTTTAAACGCCATTTACTTTGTTTTAAACTCATGAACATTTTTTAATGTAAACAACATTTTGTTAAAGCTATCAACATTTTTTAAATGATGCTAATATATATTTACACTATGTTTACATTTTTCAAATCCTCGGTTTATAAATTCTTAAGTGCATCGAAGTTTTGAAATTTATGTGTTTGGAATATTTTTTAAAACATAAACAAAAGAGAAGAGAAAAGTATTGACCAGCTACTTGGGCCGCGGCGAAACGAGATTGTGTCTCGCTGCGCGCGTACACAGCGGCTTCCGTTGTTGCTGCAGGATACGCGAGAAGTCTTGTTGCCGCACATGCCCAAACGCCGATCACGCCTACGACCACTAGGAATGAGAGAGTAGATCGTTTTTTTTTCTTCGAGAAAACTTCGATCTATTTATCTTCAATCATGTCAGCATAATGAACATCAAAAATAATAATACCACATTCAGATTCGTAGATCATCTAGTGACGACTACAAGCATAATTGGTTTGCTACCAACATTTGGCATTGCCAACGGATTTGCTAGAACACACTGCCCCCCCTCACCCCCGCGTCGCCTCTCTCCCTGGCGGCACGGGGGGGAACCACTCCGGCGCCGCCTCCTCCCCCCCCCACTCCTCCCCCTCACCTCGCCGCCGCCGGAGGAGCCCGCCGGCGAAGCCCGGTCGGGATCCAGGGAGGGTGGCGGCGGGGCATCTCCCTGCGAGGCGCGGGGACGGATCTGGCGCGGCGGGTCCTGGCGGGCGCGCGGGCGCTGCTCCGGCGGCTCTGGCTCGCGGACGGGCGTGGCTCCGGCGCTGGCTTGCGCGCGGGCACGCGGGAGGGGTTGCCCGGCGAGGATCTGGCGGGCGGAGGTGAGCTTCGGCTCAGCGGGGCGCGCTTGTGGCTCGGGCGCGGACGTCGGCTGCGGGCGGTGGATGGGACTCCGGGCGGCGGCCCGGTCCGGGCTCCGGCGTGGCCTGGACGTGGACGGCGTGTGCTCGCGCGACGGCGCTCGGCTACTGGATGCGCGCGTGGGGTGCGGATCGACGACGGGGCGTGGCAGCGGCTGGCGCGCGGCGGGCGCAGTCACCGACTGGGCGTGGCGGCTGGCTGCTCTGGAGCGTGAGGTGCGCTGCAGGTGGAAATGCTGCTCGTCTACTCTGCTGCTCCGTTCGTGCGGCTTCGATCTGGTTCTGGTGTGAGCTAGCTCCTTGATCTGGGCGCTGCACTTCGCGGTGCGGCTTTGGTGGCTGCGGTGGTGGTGGTCGCGGTGGTGCTGCGGTGGTGGACGGCGGCTTCGGCCAGGGGGGCGGTGCGTGTCTGCTCATGGTGGATCGTGGGATCCCGTGGCAGTTTGAGGTTGACCTCGGCAGGTGGTGGTTGATGGGCGGCGGTCGGTGGCTGCAGGTGGTCATCTCCGGGAGAAATCCTTGCTTCGGTCTTCTTCGGAGCCGGTGACGGCGGCACCCGCGGGTGCCGCGATCTTTCTTGAAAGCGTCGTCGTGGAGGTGCTCCTGCTTCTCCCCACAGCTTGGGCTCCGGAGGGAAACCTCAGATCCGCTGGATTGGGCGATGAAGGCGTCTCGCGTCTTTCTCCTCCTTGGGGGCATCGTCTCGGAGCCGGCAACGACTGGGAGACCGGTGGATGGAGGCATCTTCGCCGCATGGGTTGCGGCATCTTCGCCGCGTGGTTTGCGGCATCTTCGCCGCGTAGTTTGCTGAGGCGGCCTTTTTCGGGGGCGCCAATTTCTGTTTGGCAACGATGATGGCGTCGAGAGGAACTCTGGTCGCGGCTCGGGCTTTGGTAGTCGGATCTTCCCGGCGTGTCCGAGGTGCTCTTTGGGGCACGGTCGGCGCAAGTCCTGCATATTTTCCTTGTGATGATCGTCGTCAGAGTCGGAGCTGTCGGTTGTTCGCGCGTGTGGCCTTCTGTTGGCATGTGCCGTCTTGGTTTCTGCAGCTGTTTGCGGGTTGGCTTTGACGATGAAGGTCTACGGTGAAGTCGGAGTCGCCCGTTCGGAGTAGCCGGTGATGACGATGACGCTTGCGACTGCTCGACGGATGTCCTCTCCCCTTTGGAGCTCTGTGATCCCATGTCGGTGGCCAGGTTGGCCGGTGGTTCCCATTTATGTGGGTTGGATTGTATCGGTTTTAGCCCGGTTTTCCGTCAATTAACCGGGCAATTCTCACTCCTTCTTAATTAATGAAAATGGCAAATCTTTTGCCTCGTTTCAAAAAAAAACATTTGGCATTGCCAGTATTTGACAAACCAACATTTGGCAATATCGTTTTGGTCTTTTCCAGCCGCCTCCTCCTCCTCCAAGAAAGAAAGTTTAGGGTTCCTGCCTCTCGCCGGCGCCGGCGCAGGTCCGCCTCGTCTCCAGTGGCCTTAGGGCCATGGAGGCGCGGTGGATCCTGGCAAGGGCCGACGGGAGGGCTCCGCTTTTAGTCGATTTTTTCAATCTTGCTAGGGTTTGTGTCCTGCTCAGGAAGACGAGACGGCGGCGGCTCCCTGAAGATGGAATAAATGTCTCCCCGCCTAGCCCCCGTTCCGGCGATGCGTCTAGCATCGTTGGTGGGCGTGTGGAGGTGTGTCTCCGGCAGATCTATCTTTGGTGGATTTGTTCGAATCTCGTCGTTGTTCGTCTACGTTCGTGTGTCTTCGGTTTGGATCCTTCCGATCTACGTTATTTTTCATCGGCGACGGTTGCTGTTCTGGGGTGCTGGTCCTATGGGGCCTTAGCACGACGACTTCCCGACTGTCTACTACAACAAGGTGTGCCCGACTCCGGCGATGGAGGGGTGATGACGGCGGCGCGCCTTCGGCTCGCTTCAGTGCGTGTAGTCGTCGCTAGGTGGTCTACGAATCTAGATGTAATTTTTATTTCTTGTGTTCGTTGTACTGACATGATTGAAGATGGATAGATTCGAAGTTTTTTCAAAAAAAAAACATTTGGCAATATCAAAAGTTGCCAACATTTGGCAACCTTTTGTGAGATTGGCAACGGAAAATGGCAAGCAACCAATCTATAGCCAACATTTGGTAGTTGCCAAAATTTAGCATGCTGATTATTGGCATCAAACAAATTATGCTCGTCGCCGTCACGTCATCGCCCCTTCCTTTCTGGAGTCGGGAATTAGTCGTGCTAAGACCCTATAGGACCAGCGCACAGTAGCCGCCACTGATGAAAAATAATGTAGATTGAAATGATCCAACCCGAAAACACACAAACATATACGACAACAACTAGATCCGAGCAAATCCACAGAGGATAGATCTGCCGGAGACACACCTCCACACGCCCACCAACGATGCTAGACGCACCACCGGAACGGGGTTAGACGGAAAGATCTTTATTCCATTTTCAGGGAGCCGCCGCCGTCTCATCTTGGTGAGCAGAACCCAAACCCTAACAAAACTCTAAGGAACAACTAATAACGAGCCCTTCCGCTGGCCCTTGCCAAGATTCATCGTATTCCCATGGCCCTAAGGCCACTAGAGACAAGGTGAACTTGCGACGGCCCCGACGAGAGGCACATACCCTAACTTTATTTTGGAGGAGGAGGCGGCGGCTGCCGGAGTGCGTGAGTTGTTGAGCGGTTGACGGAAAAGGCGGCAAATTTAACAATTTTGACCTGTTGGCGTAATCAATTCACGGAATGAACTATCTGCGAAACTATTTCACAACCATGACCTTTTTGTGTAGCGCCTGCCTCAGAGGCGCTGCACCCTACTGTGCAGCGCCTAGCTCAGGGGCGTTGCACGCCTGTCCACCGTGGCAGCCTCCTGTGCAGCGCCTGCCTCAGAGCGTGCAACGCCTCTGAGTTAGGCGCTGCACAGTAGGGTGCAGCGCCTTTGAGGCAGGCGCTACATAAAAAGATCATGACTGAGAAATAGTTTTACAGATAGTTCATACCGTTAATTGATTACGTCAACAGATCAAAATTGTCAAATTTGCCGGAAAAAGGCAGGGAGACACGAGCAGCCCAGGAAACACCTGCCCGCACCTTGTCGTGTCCTACTCTCCCAACCGAACGAGCTCAACGCAGCTTCGGCCGCTCCTACCTTGCATTGGCTGCCAAGTGCCAAGCGCCAAGCACCGGACTGTGCTTTCACCGTCCAAATCTTGTTAGCTCAAGCCTCGCTATTTCTCTCCATTGAAAATTGCTCGATGCTATTACTAACTCGACGGAGAGTGACCTCGAGTCGGCGGGAAAAAACGCGTACGTCTCTCTGCTGCCAGCCGTGTTGTTTTCAACAGCGTAGCAGTCGGTATTAACTAACCGGCCACACCACGTACGCTATCCAGAAAAACGGTGACACCAACTGCTGCACCGGCCATGACCAATAGCTTCCAGTTGTGTAGTACGAACAAAAGGTTGGTTGGGATCTGGTCTGATTGTTCCACGCAGGCTGGGCGGACGATGCCATTCTCCTTTGCGTCGTGATGACACGTGCGCACTGCTACCACTTTACCCTGGATAATATTATTAGCAGTGGTATGTTGGAGTATCAAATTCACAATTCACAATGCAGTATGTTGGGATCTGGTCTGATTGTTCCATCATCATTCTGTTATCCGTCTGAGCTGACAACATAGTGCACTAGTAGTGGCAAATTTGACTATTTTGACCTGTTGTGGCAACCAATTCACAGAATGAACTGCTCGCGAAACTATTTCACAGTCGTACCCTTTTGTGTAGCACCTGCCACGACGGCGCTGCACCCTTCTGTGCAGCGCCTGCCTTAGAGGCGTTGCACGCCTTGCCACCGTGGCAGTCCCCTGACCCGCACCCGGCCGTGCAACGCCTCCCACTCAGACGCTGCACTACCACTTATTTGTCCAGAGAGCAACAGATACAGGCATGTGCAGCGCCTGCCACACAGGCGCTGCACTGTATAGTGCAACGCCTGGCACCCAGGCGCCACACTATACAGTGCAGCGCCTGTGTGGAAGGCGCCACACATGTGATGAATAGTAGAAATAGAGACAAGTTCGACAAATGTAGAAATAGAGACAAGTTCAACACATATAAAAATAAAGACTAGTTCAACACATATAGAAATAGGACAAGTTCAACACATATAGAAATAGAGACTAGTTCAACACATATAAAAATAGGACAAGTTCAACACATATAGAAATAGAGACTAGTTCAACACAT
Source organism: Secale cereale (assembly GCA_902687465.1). Taxonomy (NCBI): domain Eukaryota; kingdom Viridiplantae; phylum Streptophyta; class Magnoliopsida; order Poales; family Poaceae; genus Secale; species Secale cereale. The sequence goes on along the minus strand of LR738710.1, from coordinate 39,369,757 downwards.
ATAGAAATAGGACAAGTTCAACACATATAGAAATAGGACAAGTCCGACATAACGTTCGACACTACTATCAACATTACAAAAAGAGACACATATAGAAATATGACTAGTTTCTTCTGCGCTTGCTAGCTCCTGCTCCCCTCTTCACACATGTCTTCTTGACCTTCCTAGGAAGAGGAACCCGCTCCGGCTCCGGCTCCGCCTCCTCATCCTCATCGTCATCCAAATAGTCATCCAAAGCCGCCATCCGCGAGGTTTCGACCGCCCTTTTGCCTTTCTGGGTAAAGTCCTCGGGTGTGTATTTCTTGTATTCCCTCCTAGGCTTTAACTTGATTGCAGAACGAGGCTTGTACTTCCCCAACACCATATCGTCAGGAGCCTATGCATCAACAAAAGTTAAGGAAAGACCGTGTGTGAGCATGTAGTTAGCAATGCAACAACAACCGTACCGTGAGCATGTAGTTAGCAATGCCATACCTCTTGGGTGACCACACCAACATCCTCATCATCCAAAGGATTACCATCGCCAGAAATGGGATCTGATGGTGTCGCCGACCCAGAACGTTCTGGTGATACGTACTCGGGGTCACGACAACCGAAAAGATTAGATAGCCGCCTTAACTTTTGGCCCTGGCGCTGCAACATGAACAAGTGAATGAGAGAACGAACGTGCAAACACATGTTAAGTGCTAGTTTGAAGGAGATGTGAACCTTAAGGAATGCTCGAAGGGCACCTTCCCCATCGTCTTTGCCAGCCGGGGTTGTTTCCAATATACTATCGGTCTCATCGGCTGCTTTCTTGATCTGGGCACGCTATGAACACAAATGGTATTAACGTGTTAGGCAAGTGAAGATGTAAATAGTGCGAATGGAAAAGAGTAAAGGGCAAATACCACAAAGTTCATCATTGGGCCTGAAGGGATCACTGAGTTTCCTTTACGAACTAATGAGTTGTACTCGTGCTGGGCTATCTCATCGAATACGGTGGGATCTTCCAAAATATCCCCAGCATACGCCGGCTTGCATACCTCCACACGAGTTCTTGCAAGGAACCATGTGAGATAGTTGTTGAACGCCAACGGGCAGTGCTCACGAAGCGGGGCTCCTTTGTTGCGCCTAGCTTGATCAACAGCATACTGCCACTGCACAACATACTTCCTGTGATGCTTGGCCCAGTCCTTGATCTTGCGCTGTTTTTTCCTATCCAACCTGGAAGTTATAAACATACTATTAGAACCAACGATGAGGCCGACAAGCAGCTAGGTGCTAAAGGTTAGTTATATCTTACGCGTGTAGCAGTCGGTCCGTGTCCTCCCATTCCGGCGGGAATGTCTGGAACAAACCAAACTGGCGGTACACCCGATGTGGCAGGTGAACCTCAACCGCCCAGTTGCATATGAGTGGACACCGCATATGCCAGAGTTCCCTATCCCTAGTGCACATCGGATTCAGCACGAACTCAATAGGGTTCCCAAAACTCTCTCCACTGCCATACGGTTCCCATACAACCTGCAAAAGGGGATAAAATGCAAAATTGATATCTAGTTAAGATATAAGCATGATAAAAACTTATGCAATATCGACTAACCTGCTTAGTCGTGATGGCGTCAATCTCGCTCCTGTAGAGCTTGTACATGACCGGTGGATCATCCGTCATCTCATTTAACACATCCCACTTGTAAGCCCAAGTGGGGAGCCGTAGTGGGTCCTGTTTATCTTCCCAAGGCTCGTACTTCACGGTCTTCGGTCGTCCAACTGGCAAACGCTCCCAGCTTCATATGGAAAGAGCGAGCAAACAACCACCGATACCTCCAGATAGCCTGCAACTGGCTTCGTCCAACTGCACATAAAAAAGAACATGATCGTATTAAAAGCAAGATCGCATTCAGCATGTACCAATGAGGTGAAATATGAACAACTTCATACCTGTCTATACAAGTAAGCCAGTGTCGCCGAACCCCAACTCCATTTGCTATCGAAGACGGTCAACGCCTTCAGCCACATCCATGGAGCATTCTTGCCTGTGCCATCAGCAAACAAAGTCCTGGATATAACATACCACATGTAGACACAAGCATGTGTCCTCACCGTGTCCTCATCAGCCTCCAAAGGGCAAGTACCAAAGTGCGTAGTAATCCAGGTGTAAGGGGCACCGGCTGCGACCCTTTCCTTCTTCTTGCCTTCAGCTTCTGGTTCCTGAGGCTCTGGAGGAACCATGCCGATAAGGGCTTGCATCTGCTGGCGCCACCCATCTGAATCAGTACTCATACATAAAGGAATGCCATCGACAGGAAGACCGGTGATCATTGCTATATCCTGAAGCGTCACCGTCATCTCCCCGGTCCGCAGATGGAAACTGTGCGTCTCCGGCCTCCAGTGATCAATGAGCGCGGTAAGTGCCGCAGCATTGTTGGGTGGCGTCGACCGGCTGACCAACTGAATGAAAGGGAGAAGTCCTGCCTCCCTAACATACGGTGTGTAGCGTTCATCATAGCGCATCCACCCAAGGTTGACTCTGTGAGCCCGAAGCTTCAGAGGTGCAAGTTTCTACAAGCAAAACAAATAAATCATTAAATATGGGGTATGTGTTTGAAAATTAACGGAATAATTAACAACGGCAAATTTCATTATTACCCGTTGATCCACGGACATAGCGTAAGACCGGTGTTGTTTGTCCCAGTGATCATCGAGAAGCCACTCCATCATCCTAACCATTTGAATTTTTTTGAAAAAAGGTATTCAACACAATGTAGGTTTCCAACATAGAAGAGTTTCCAACATAATGTAGGTTTCCATCTAAAATAACATCTAACTCATCTAAAATAACATCCTAACTCATCTAAAATAACATCTAATACCATCTAACATAATGTAGGTTTCCAACATAGAAGAGTTTTTTCAATACATACTAACTAACTAAGCCTACTTCAATACTAACTACACTAACATCATCCTCCCCCTCTCCTAAATTCATCTAACTCATCTAACTAAACTAACACTACTTGAATACTAACTACACTAACATAATCTAATACCATCTAATACCATCTAATACCATCTAACATAATCATCTACAAATCACAAATCCCACATATGCAATATTCTAATCTAATCTAAAAAGAATTACACAAATCTTCCAAAAAAGAGAAAATGTATGGATAGAAAGAAGGGGATCGGAGGAGTGTACCTTGTAGGATCGAAGGGGGAAGAAATCCACGGACAAAAACTTCAGATCTGAGGGTTTTTGGGATTGAGATTGAGAGAAGGGGAGGAGAGGATGCAGCAGCCGCAAGGGTTAACTGCAAGGGTGGGGATTGGGCCTACGTGCGGTGAAGGGATAAGTGGTAGTGCAGCGCCTGGCTCGGGGGCGCTGCACATTACTGAAGGAAATATGCCCTAGAGGCAATAATAAATTTATTATTTATTTCCTTATATCATGATAAATGTTTATTATTCATGCTAGAATTGTATTAACCGGAAACTTAGTACATGTGTGAATACATAGACAAAACAGAGTGTCCCTAGTATGCCTCTACTAGACTAGCTCATTGATCAAAGATGGTTATGTTTTCTAGCCATAGACATGAGTTGTCATTTGATCAACGGGATCACATCATTAGGAGAATGATGTGATGGACAAGATCCATCCGTTAGCTTAGCACTATGATCGTTTAAGTTTTACTGCTATTGCTTTCTTCATGACTTATACATGTTCCTATGACTATGAGATTATGCAACTCCCGAATACCGGAGGAACACTTTGTGTGCTACCAAACGTCACAACGTAACTGGGTGATTATAAAGGTACTCTACAGGTGTCTCCGAAGGTACTTGTTGGGTTGGCGTATTTCGAGATTAGGATTTGTCACTCCGATTGTCGGAGAGGTATCTCTGGGCCCACTCGGTAATGCACATCACTATAAGCCTTGCAAGCATTGCAGCTAATGAGTTAGTTGCAGGATGATGTATTACGGAACGAGTAAAGAGACTTGCCGGTAACGAGATTGAACTAGGTATTGAGATACCGACGATCGAATCTCGGGCAAGTAACATACCGATGACAAAGGGAACAACGTATGTTGTTATGCGGTTTGACCGATAAAGATCTTCGTAGAATATGTAGGAGCCAATATGAGCATCCAGGTTCCGCTATTGGTTATTGACCGAAGATGAGTCTCGGTCATGTCTACATAGTTCTCGAACCCGTAGGGTCCGCACACTTAACGTTTGATGACGATCGGTATTATGAGTTTATGAGTTTTGATGTACCGAAGGAGTTCGGAGTCCCGGATGAGACCGGGGACATGACGAGGAGTCTCGAAATGGTCGAGACGTAAAAATCGATATATTGGACGACTATATTCGGACATCGGAAAGGTTCTGAGTGATTCGGGTATTTTCGGAGTACTGGGGAGTTACGGGAATAGAAGAGAGAGGCCAAAAGGAAGGAGGCGCGTGCCCCCCTTCTGGTCCGAATTGGACAAGGGGTGCAGCCCCCTTTTCCTTCTCCCTCTCCCCCTCTTTCCTTCTCTCCTACTCCGGAAAGGAAAGGGGAATCCTACTAGGACTTGGGAGTCCTAGTAGGACTCCCCACACTTGGCGCGCCCCCTCTAGGGCCGGCCTCTCCCTTGCTCCTTTATATACGGGGGCAGGGGGGCACCCTAGGACACACAAGTTGAATTGTTCCAGCCGTGTGCGGTGCCCCCCTCCACAGAAACACACCTCGGTCATACCGTCGCGGTGCTTAGGCGAAGCCCAGCGCCGGTGAATACATCATATCCGTCACCACGCCGTCGTGCTGACGAAACTCTCCCGTGAAGCTCAACTGGATCAAGAGCTCGTGGGACGTCATCAAGCTGAACGTGTGCTGAACGCGGAGGTGCCGTACGTTCGGTGCTTGATCGGTTAAATCGCGAAGAAGTTTGACTACATCAACCGCGTCACTTGACGCTTCCGCTTCCGGTCTACGAGGGTACGTAGACACACTCTTCCCTCTCGTTGCTATGCATCTGGTAGATAGATCTTGCGTGATCGTAGGAAAATTTTAAAATACTACGTTCCCCAACAGTGGCATCATGAGCCAGGTCTATGCGTAGATGATATGCACGAGTAGAACACAATGAGTTGTGGGCGATACTAGTCATACTGCTTACCAGCATGTCATACTTTGCTTTGGCGGTATTGTGAGATGAAGCGGCCCGGACCGACATTACGCGTACGCTTACGCGAGACTGGTTTCACCGTTATGAGCACTCGTTGCTTAAAGGTGACTGGCGGGTGTCTGTCTCTCTCACTTTAGCTGAATCAAGTGTGGCTACGCCCGGTCCTTGTGAAGGTTAAAACAACACATACTTGACGAAACATCGTTGTGGTTTTGTATGCGTAGGTAAGAACGGTTCTTGCTAAGCCCGTAGCAGCCACGTAAAACTTGCAACAACAAAGTAGAGGACGTCTAACTTGTTTTTTCAGGGCATGTTGTGATGTGATATGGTCAAGACATGATGAGTTATACGGTTTTGTATGAGATGATCATGTTTTGTAATGTTATCGGCAACTGGCAGGAGCCATATGGTTGTCGCTTTATTGTATGAAATGCAATCGCCATGTAATTGCTTTACTCTATCACTAAGCGGTAGCGATAGTCGTAGAAGCAATAGTTGGCGAGACGACAATGATGCTACGATGGAGATCAAGGTGTCGCGCCGGTGACGAAGGTGATCATGACGGTGCTTTGGAGATGGAGATCAAAAGCACAAGATGATGATGGTCATATCATGTCACATATTTTGATTGCATGTGATGTTTATCTTATTATGCTTCTTATTTTGCTTAGAACGACGGTAGCATTATAAGATGATCCCTTACTAAATTTCAAGGTATAAGTGTTCTCCCTGAGTATGCACCGTTGCGAAAGTTTGTCGTGCCGAGACAACACGTGATGATCGGGTGTGATAAGCTCTACGTTCAAATACAACGGGTGTAAGCCAGTTTTGCACACGCAGAATACTCGGGTTAAACTTGACGAGCCTAGCATATGCAGATATGGCCTCGGAACACTGGAGACCGAAAGGTCGAGCGTGAATCATATAGTAGATATGATCAACATAAGATGTTCACCATTGAAACTACTCCATCTCACGTGATGATCGGACATGGTTTAGTTGATTTGGATCACGTGATCATTTAGATGACCGGAGGGATGTCTATCTAAGTGGGAGTTCTTTAATTAATATGATTAAATTGAACTTTAATTTATCATGAACTTAGTCCTGGTAGTATTAGCATATCTATGTTGTAGAACAATATCTCGCGATGTTGCTCCATGTTTATTTTTTATATGTTCCTAGAGAAAACTAAGTTGAAAGATGTTAGTAGCAATGATGCGGAATTGTTCCGTGATCTGAGGATTATCCTCATTGCTGCACAGAGAATTATGTCCTTGATGCACCGCTAGGTGATAGACCTATTGCAGGAGCAGATGCAGACGTTATGAACGTTTTGACAAAAGCTCGGTATGATGACTACTTGATAGTTTAAGTGCACCATGCTTTACGGCTTAGAACCGGGACTTCAAAAACGTTTTGAACGCCACGGAGCATATAAGATGTTTCAAGAGTTGAAATTAGTATTTCATACTCATGCCCATGTCGAGAGGTATAAGACCTCTGACAGTACTTTGCCTACAAGATGGAGGAGAATAGCTCAACCAGTGAGCATGTGCTCAGATTGTCTGGGTACTACAATTACTTGAATCAAGTGGGAGTTAATCTTCCAGATAAGATAGTAATTGACAAAGTTCTCTAGTCACTATCACCAAGTTAGTAGAACTTCGTGATGAACTATAATATGTAAGGGATGACGAAGGTAATTCCCGAGCTCTTCGCGATGCTGAAATCGGCGAAGGTAGAAATCAAGAAAGAGCATCAAGTGTTGATGGTTAATAAGACCACTTGTTTCAAGTAAAGGGCAAAGGGATAAAAGGGGAACTTCAAAAAGAATGACAAGCAAGTTGTCACTCTCATGAAGAAACCCAAAGCTAAACTCAAGCCTGAAACTAAGTGCTTCTACTGCAAAGGAAATGGTCACTGGAAGTGGAGCTGCCCTAGATATTTGGCGGATAAGAAGGATGGCAAAGTGAACAAAGGTATATTTTGATATACAGATTATTGATGTGTACTTTACTAGTGTTCATAGCAACCCCGGGGTATTTGATACCGGTTCAGTTGCTAAAATTAGTAACTCGAAACGAGAATTGCAGAATGAACAGAGACTAGTTAAAGGTGAAGTGACGATGTGTGTTGGAAGTGGTTCCAAGATTGATATGGTCATCATCGCACACTCCCTATACTTTCGGGATTGGTGTTGAACCTAAATAAGTGTTATTTGGTGTTTGTGTTGAACATGAATATGATTTGATCATGTTTAGTGCAATACGGTTATTCATGTAAGTTAGAGAATAATTGTTGTTCTGTTTACATGAATAAAACCTTCTATGGTCATACACCCAATGAAAATGGTTTGTTGGATCTCGATCGTGTGATACACATATTCATAATATTGAAGCCAAAAGATGCAAGGTTAATAATGATAGTGCAACTTATTTGTGGCACTGCCGTTTAGGTCATATTGGTGTAAAGCGCATGAAGAAACTCCATAGTAATGGACTTTTGGAATCACTTGATTATGAATCACTTGGTGCTTGCGAACCATGCCTCATGGGCAAGATGACTAAAACTCCGTTCTCCGGAACTGTGGAGTGAGCAACAGAGTTGTTGGAAATCATACATACTGATGTATGCGGACCAATAAGTGTTGAAGCTCACGGCGGGTATCGTTATTTTCTGACCTTCACTGATGATTTGAGCAGATATGGGTATATCTACTTAATGAAGCACAAGTCTGAATCATTTGAAAAGTTCAAAGAATTTTAGGGTGAAGTGGAGAATCATCGTAACAAGAAAATAAGAGTTTCTACGATACGATCGTAGAGGTAAAATATTTGAGTTAGCGAGTTTGGCCTTCAGTAAAAACAATGTGAAATAGTTTCACTACTCACGCCACCTGGAACACCACAGTGTAATGGTGTGTCCGAACGTCATAACCGTACTTTATTAGATACGGTGCGATCGATGATGTCTCTTACCAATCTACCACTATCGCTTTTGGGGTTATGCATTAGAGACAACTACATTCACGTTAAATAGGGCACCATCTAAATCCGTTGATACGACACCTTATGAACTCTGGTTTGGCAAGAAACCAAAGTTGTCGTTTCTTTAAGTTTGGGACTGCGATGCTTATGTGAAAAAGTTTCAACCTGATAAGCTCGAACCCAAATCGGAGAAGTAAATCTTCATAGGATACCCAAAAGAAACTGTTGGGTACACCTTCTATCACAGATCCGAAGGCACGGTCTTTATTGCTAAGAGTGGATCCTTTCTAGAGAAGGAGTTTCTCTCGAAAGAAGTGAGTGGGAGGAAAGTAGAACTTGATGAGGTAATTGTACCTTCTCCCAAATTGGAAAGTGGAACATCACAGAAACTAGTTCCAAGTGATTCCTACACCAATTAGTGAGGAAGCTAATGATGATGATCATGAAACTTCAGATCAAGTTTCTGCTGAACTTCGTAGATCAACCAGAGTTCGTTCCGCATCAGAGTGGTACAGCAACCCGGTTCTGGAAGTCATGTTACTGGACCATGATGAACCTACGAACTATGAGGAAGCGATGATGAGCCCAGATTCCGCAAAATGGCTTGAGGCCATGAAATCTGAGATGGGATCCATGTATGAGAACAAAGTGTGGACTTTGGTTGACTTGCCCGATGATCGGCAAGCCATCGAAAATAAATGGATCTTCAAGAGGAAGACCGACGCAGACGGTAATGTTACTGTTTACAAAGCTCGACTTGTTGCGAAAGGTTTTCGATAAGTTCAAGGAGTTGACTACGATGAGACTTTCTCACCCGTAGCGATGCTTAAGTCTGTCCAAATCATGTTAGCAATTGCCGCATTTTTATGAAATCTGACAAATGGATAACAAAACTGCATTCTTTAATGGATTTATTAAAGAAGAATTGTATATGATGCAAACAGAAGGTTTTGTCAATCCTAAAGGTGCTAACAAAATGTGCAAGCTCCAGTGATCCATCTATGGACTGGTGCAAGCATCTCGGAGTTGGAATATACGCTTTGATAAGTTGATCAAAGCATATAGATTTATACAGACTTGCGGTGAAGCCTGTATTTACAAGAAAGTGAGTGGGAGCACTACAATCTTTCTGATAAGTATATGTGAATGACATATTGTCAATCGGAAATGATGTAGAATTTTCTGGAAAGCATAAAGGAGTGTTTGAAAGGAGTTTTTCAAAGAAAGACCTTGGTGAAGCTTCTTACATATTCGGCATCAAGATCTATAGAGATAGATCAAGACGCTTGATAAGACTTTCGATAAGTACATACCTTGATAAAATTTTGAAGTAGTTCAAAATGGATCAGTCAAAGAAGGAGTTCTTGCCTGACTTGTAAGGTGTGAAGTTGAGTAAGACTCAAAGCCAGACCACGGCAGAAAAATATAGAGAGAATGAAAGTCATTCCCTATGCCTCAGCCATAGGTTCTATAAAGTATGCCATGCTGTGTACCAAACATGTTGTGTACCTTGCCATGAGTTTGTCAAGGGGGTACAATAGTGATCCAGGAGTAGATCACTGTACAGCGGTCAAAATTATCCTTAGTAACTGGATGACTAAGGAAATGTTTCTCGATTATGGAGGTGATAAAGAGTTCGTCGTAAAGGGTTACGCCGATGCAAGCTTTGACACTAAATCCAGATGACTCTAAGTATCAATCTGGATGCGTATTGAAAGTGGGAGCAATTAGCTAGAGTAGCTCTATGCAGAGCATTGTAGACATAGAAATTTGCGAAATACATACGGATCTGAATGTGACAGACCCGTTGACTAAACTTCTCTCACAAGCAAAACATGATCACACCTCATTACTCTTGGGTATTAATCACATAGCGATGTGAACTAGATTATTGACTCTAGTAAACCCTTTGGGTGTTGGTCACATGGTGATGTGAACTATGGGTGTTATTCACATAACGATGTGAACTATCGGTATTAAATCACATGGCGATGTGAGATAGATTATTGACTCTAGTGCAAGTGGGAGACTGAAGGAAATATGCCCTAGAGGCAATAATAAATTTATTATTTATTTCCTTATATCATGATAAATGTTTATTATTCATGCTAGAATTGTATTAACCGGAAACTTAGTACATTTGTGAATACATAGACAAAACAGAGTGTCCCTAGTATGCCTCTACTAGACTAGCTCATTGATCAAAGATGGTTATGTTTCCTAGCCATAGACATGAGTTGTCATTTGATCAACGGGATCACATCATTAGGAGAATGATGTGATGGACAAGACCCATCCGTTAGCTTAGCACTATGATCGTTTAAGTTTTACTGATATTGCTTTCTTCATGACTTATACATGTTCCTATGACTATGAGATTATGCAACTCCCGAATACCGGAGGAACACTTTGTGTGCTACCAAACGTCACAACGTAACTGGGTGATTATAAAGGTACTCTACAGGTGTCTCCGAAGGTACTTGTTGGGTTGGCGTATTTCGAGATTAGGATTTGTCACTCCGATTGTCGGAGAGGTATCTCTGGGCCCACTCGGTAATGCACATCACTATAAGCCTTGCAAGCATTGCAGCTAATGAGTTAGTTGCAGGATGATGTATTACGGAACGAGTAAAGAGACTTGCCGGTAACGAGATTGAACTAGGTATTGAGATACCGACGATCGAATCTCGGGCAAGTAACATACCGATGACAAAGGGAACAACGTATGTTGTTATGCGGTTTGACCGATAAAGATCTTCGTAGAATATGTAGGAGCCAATATGAGCATCCAGGTTCCGCTATTGGTTATTGACCGAAGATGAGTCTCGGTCTAGTCTACATAGTTCTCGAACCCGTAGGGTCCGCACGCTTAACGTTTGATGACGATCGGTATTATGAGTTTATGAGTTTTGATGTACCGAAGGAGTTCGGAGTCCCGGATGAGACCGGGGACATGACGAGGAGTCTCGAAATGGTCGAGACGTAAAAATCGATATATTGGACGACTATATTCGGACATCGGAAAGGTTCCGAGTGATTCGGGTATTTTCGGAGTACTGGGGAGTTACGGGAATAGAAGAGAGAGGCCAAAAGGAAGGAGGCGCCTGCCCCCCTTCTGGTCCGAATTGGACAAGGGGTGCAACCCTCTTTTCCTTCTCCCTCTCCCCCTCTTTCCTTCTCTCCTACTCCGGAAAGGAAAGGGGAATCCTACTAGGACTTGGGAGTCCTAGTAGGACTCCCCACACTTGGCGCGCCCCCTCTAGGGCCGGCCTCTCCCTTGCTCCTTTATATACGGGGGCAGGGGGGCACCCTAGGACACACAAGTTGAATTGTTCCAGCCGTGTGCGGTGCCCCCCTCCACAGAAACACACCTCGGTCATACCGTCGCGGTGCTTAGGCGAAGCCCTGCGCCGGTGAATACATCATAGCCGTCACCACGCCGTCGTGCTGACGAAACTCTCCCGTGAAGCTCAACTGGATCAAGAGCTCGTGGGATGTCATCAAGCTGAACGTGTGCTGAACGCGGAGGTGCCGTACGTTCGGTGCTTGATCGGTTGAATCGCGAAGAAGTTCGACTACATCAACCGCGTCACTTGACGCTTCCGCTTCCGGTCTACGAAGGTACGTAGACACACTCTTCCCTCTCGTTGCTATGCATCTGGTAGATAGATCTTGCGTGATCGTAGGAAAATTTTAAAATACTACGTTCCCCAACAATTACAATGTGTGGCGCCTGAGTGGGAGGCGTTGCACGGCCGGGTGCGGGCCAGGGGACTGCCACAGTGGACAGGCGTGCAACGCTTCCAAGGCAGGCGCTGCACAGAAGGGTGCAGCGCCGTCGTGGCAGGCGCTACACAAAAGGGTTACGGCTGTGAATTAGTTTCGCGAGCAGTTCATTATGTGAATTGGTTGCCACAACAGGTCAAAATAGTCAAATTTGCCACTAGTAGTAGCTAGCAATCCTTGTTTGACCACATCATGTGCTAATTAATTATCTCGCGATCTGTCGATGGCTCCATCCACATGGCTCCTTTGCATGGGCCACGCCAGGAAAGGTAGCTGAACCAAAGAGGTTATTACATCGGTCTCCTCTGTCTGTCTGTCGTAGAAACATTTTATTGTGATGATGGATGCAGGGTGATTAGACAGAAATGGAAGGCGTGGAAAGAAATACTAGATTTCGCGGGACACACCTCGCGAGGGCCGTTGAACTAGCTAGACTTGCCAGGAGTTTCACCTTTGCTAAAACCGACATACCTCCTTCCTCATGCTTCAACTGGATTATATTAGAAATTCAAATGAATCAACCAATATTATCCGGATTGGATAGATAAGTCGATTGATTTTCTCTTGCCAATGTATACATGCCATTCATTATAGTAGCATATACCCAGTCAAACAAGAATATGCCATCCGTTGACGAACCATACACGGTAGAAATGATCCGTAATTTAGCATCACGGCCAAAATCACTTCTTACCATCTTTAATTAGGGATAAGCATATTTTTCGTCCTCGAACTCTTTCGATGGTATAGAATTCGTCCCTCAACTCCGAAGCCACTAAAACTCAGTCCCTCAACTGTTTAAACCGGATACTTTTCGTTCCTCGCGGCGCTTAAAGTGGTTTTGGTATGATGTAGACCCGGTTTTAACTAAGACTGTCCACATGCCTGGTTTTCTGTGGCTAGATTCCCTCCCTCCCTCCCAGCCATGACTTGGTTGAGCCCGATGTTATTGATATTCGTCCCAATATTGCAAAACATCGTTGCCGCTCTCCTCAATCAGGCCCTGTTCAAGCAGCAGGCGTGGCTCCCTCTTGTTCGATGTGGCTAGGATTTCTGGGCCCTGTTCATGCATTTTTTATTTCTGGATCGTGCAACAACTCACCTTGATGATTTAGATTTTGGCTTCCTTGTTTGATGCGCCAGCCAAATAATTATAGTGCATAGTAAATATACTTTTTCTTTCAATTCATGGAACTGACCACCAGATATGTGCTCCTCTGTCTTTGATTTCTATTTGTTTGCAGAAACCGATAAAAGTCACTTAAGTGGCATGGCGGTCAAAACCAAGCCACATGGACGGTTTTAGTCAAAACCGGGTCCATGTCATACCAAAACCACTTTAAGCATTGCGAGAGACGAAAAGTATCCGATTTAAATAGTTGAGGGGCCGAGTTTTAGTGATTTTGGAGTTGAGGGATGAATTCTATACTATCAAAAAAGTTCGAGGACGAAAAATATACTTATCCCCTTTAATTAAGTCGTCAGTTACCATTCCGGGCATGAGATATCCACGAGAAGATAATGTTTGGTTTTTTGTCACTTATTATCTACCGAGACAAATCAACCAAGAATGTCAAAGAGCGAGAGGGTGGCGCCGCAAATCAAGGGACATTTTTGTAATGAGAAAATAGCACCATCTCAGACATTCCAATCCAGACACCTTTTTCTACGTTTTCCATTCCATTTCGTGGCGGATCTACTCGAACCGCCCACGCCCCGCTGCCTATATAAACGCCAGCAGGCACCACGACGTACATCGTCCATCAAACATCAAAGATCAAACACAAACACGCACAAGTCCACAACGTACACACAACGAACCCATCTCATCCATTCTTTCAAGCAAGACAAGAGAGAGATCGAGCGAGCGATGGCTCCCATGCTCAAGCGGATGGTGGAGGACGCGCCGAAGAGGGCGGCGTACGTGACGTTCCTCGCCGGCTCCGGCGACTACTGGAAGGGCGTGGTCGGCCTGGCCAAGGGCCTCCGCGCCGTCAACTCCGCCTACCCGCTCGTGGTCGCCGTGCTCCCCGACGTCCCGGAGGACCACCGCCGCAAGCTGGTCAAGCAGGGCTGCCTCGTCCGCGAGATCGAGCCCGTGTACCCACCGGAGAGCCAGACCCAGTTCGCCATGGCCTACTACGTCATCAACTACTCCAAGCTCCGCATCTGGGAGGTACGTACAGCACCTAGTTACTATCTCGATCCATCTTTTCTCCTTTGGTTCGATGCTGACGACGATGGTGTACTTGGGTAGTTCGTGGAGTACGAGAGGATGGTGTACCTGGACGCGGACATCCAGGTGTTCGACAACATCGACCACCTCTTCGACCTCGACAAGGGCAGCTTCTACGCCGTCATGGACTGCTTCTGCGAGAAGACGTGGAGCCACACCCTGCAGTACAAGATCGGCTACTGCCAGCAGTGCCCGGACCGGGTGGCGTGGCCGGAGCGCGAGCTCGGCGTGCCCCCGCCGCCGCTCTACTTCAACGCCGGCATGTTCGTGCACGAGCCCAGCCTCGCCACCGCCAAGGCCCTCCTCGACAAGCTCGTCGTCACCGACCCGACCCCCTTCGCCGAGCAGGACTTTCTCAACATGTTCTTCAGGGACGTGTACAAGCCCATCCCGCCTGTGTACAACCTCGTGCTCGCCATGCTCTGGAGGCACCCCGAGAACGTCGAGCTTGAGAAGGTCAAGGTCGTGCACTACTGTGCTGCGGTACGTCCTTGTCATCGAGTTCCTAGCACAGACCATTTTCGCTGTTGATTCTTAATTTCTTATAACTGAATTTATGCAGGGTTCGAAGCCATGGAGGTACACCGGCGAGGAGGCCAACATGGACAGGGAGGACATCAAGATGCTCGTGAAGAAATGGTGGGACATCTACAACGACGAGGGCCTGGACTACAAGGCCGGCGACGAGACCACCAACCTGCTACGTGGAGCTCTGGTTGAGGCCCGCGCCGTGAAGTGCTTCCCGGCGCCCTCGGCAGCATAGGCTCGCTGCAGCCCGGCTGGCTCGTCGCAGCCTCGCAGGATGATCAATTAATCAGTTAGGGGATATGGGATTTCGGTAAAGAACAACACTATAGTATCGAAGTATGGATCAGGATCGATCAACACGTTTTTTGGTATTGTAGATCAACCTAGTTCATGTTTCTTCTTTAAGTGTGTACACCATGTATAGCTCTACTGGTTACGTACGTGTATTTTGCATGCTTAAATCAAAGCTATTGCATGTTCTTGTGAATGCCACAGCGCTCTCTCAGTTAACTAACGTTTGCAAAGCTTTCAATTAATTAGCATCGTCAAAGTTAATTAAACTTCGCTAACCGAAATCCGGACGAGACTTGCCTGCTTGCCCATCCGTGCTCCCGCTTGATTTGATTGAAATAAAATAAGACCCGGCCTCACGCCCTTAAAATCAAGGGAAGATGATTAGATTAGAAAGAAAAAAAGAAAAAAAAACCGTCGTAAGATGAAGTGGAAGCACGGATGGAAACATCGGAAGGGAGGAGGCAAGCCGGATCCCCGAAATCCATGGCCGCTCATCGAGAATGGATCTTGTGTTTTGATCCGCCCGCGTGTCCTCATCCCTCATCGTTTCCGGCAGACTATTCGTAGCCTGTGACGACGCGACGGCTGTGCTTCGCGCCTTTGTCCACGACCATAACAGCTCGGGCCCGGACGGTGCTTTCCTACTCTGGGTTGGCCGGCGCGTCCACGTCCGTACGGCCGGTGCTGGCCAACGTTCGCCGAGACGTCTAACGAGCCGTCGTCGTCCTCGTCATGATCGCCCACATGGGCAGGTGTATCGCCGACGTTGACCTCCACCTTATCCGGAATAAAACGGTGACACCGACGACAGTTATTGCAGCTATGCATTCTGTTGTAGAATTAAAGTAAAGAAGACAAAGTAGAGACACAAACGATACTCGTAGATCTATTGCAATGTGGGTGACATCTCTTCCTCAACAGATACCTCCTCGAAGACATCTCTTCATACAATTGATCACATATTTTTATTTCTCAACACTTCCCCTTGATCAATTCGTCATATGTATATTGCAATCCAAAAACTCCTTCTAAAATCCCTGTGGGAAATTTTTGAGGAGAAACATTATTACGATATGCCACCGAAAACTCCTTTAAAAAACCAGTGGGAAACATATAAGGAGAAACAACATGACATACGTCATATGAGAACCCATCATGAAAAACTCATAAAGGAAAAAAGAGTACAATATGAGTGATCACAAGATCACCAACGTGTTATAATTTGGGGTTTTACTCCCCCTAAATTTTGCAAACCTCAAGGTTATCTCATACCAATCCCACGAACCTAGTTCTGGAATATAAACATTGGTAGAGATATCGTGAATATCACAATAATTTGTTTGCAAATTACCCTCTTACATTTCTGTAACTCACGAGGATAAATATAAACCATAAGCAATACAAGTGACATTATCTTGGTATATAATGATAATCTCCACATGATTTCACATGTGGCCAATCATTCTATGAAGTCATCCACATTTTGTGATGCTTCTAATAAAATAGAATGATTACTGGAAGGACTCGTTTAGAGTCTATTCTGAAGACTTCCCTCAAAATACTCTTCCAGCAAACTCAGTCTTTGATATGGCATTGTGGGATCAGATAATTAGCCACTATCAATATATCAAACCATCACCCCATCTTGATTTTCCGGATGAAATTGATCAAGACCCTTTGTGCCCTGGATATATCCGAGGATATTCCTTAGACAAACCTTATACCTTTCGGGGAATTGCACTCTCAATAAATTGCCAAAAACTATAGTGTCAGGCTTGACATATTTTGCAAGATATATGAGTACTTCAATGGTATTTAGATATGGCAATTCATGCCCCACTATCACTTCACCATCTCCCTTATGTCTCAAGGATTTGTATCTCATATTAGGTATAATATGACCATATGTATCTTTGATATAATATATTCATATTGAACTTCTCCAATACTTTCGGATATATGAAGACTGATATCTTAGGGGGATATGCTCAAGTCATAAACTTAGCATAATTTGGTTTAACCCAAATATCTGTCTTAATATGATTGTGTGTATTTCATGTCTTATATAGTTAAGGTGATGTAAAATCCAATCCAGAATTTCTTCAAGAATACATGTCAACAATCATTAGTATGAGAGTAATCCTTGTCAATGAATAACTCGCTTAGTCGGTTGCACCACACAATTCTCCGACTACTTCAAGTCATAGAATGACTTTAGAAGTTTCACACATGCATGTTGCGATTTACCTTTGGATTCAGAATATTAAGTCATTCAATGACTTCAATATATACATCCAAACTAATTTACCCACGTGAGTATGTAGACAGTACATACATCAACCGTATGGATCTATACTGCCATTAACATTCAATATCGAAACATAATTCCACTCATACCAAGAAGGTATGCTACATCGTAACAGATGTCAGGTCTCTGCGAAAAACCCTTGTGCTACAAGCCTCGCTTTCTCACCACCTCATTTATTTTTATTTCCAAATAAAAATTCACTTCTCTTCCCCCTGGAAGATACTTATGAGGAGCAGGTTTTACAATGGTAAATACCTTTCTTTTGATGGGCGAGTGCCACTCTTCCTTAATTGCTTCCTTTCATTTGAACTAATATAAGTGCAACAACACTCTCCATGGATTTGGTTCAGGGCCCAAAGGGATTCTAGCAATTCTCGAGAAGAAATTTATGTCGACATATGTAGACTTTCTCATGTACGATTCTCCTGAATCAATATCATTGTGGAATTCTTATTATGCCTCTTAACTCCTTGTGATTCCCCACAACAACGGAGTCAAGGTGTTTCGATGTCCCAACACCTAAAAAATATGTGCACATATGTGTTGGATTTTAGATGCTGCGCATCCCTCAGGTGTCATTCAACCGAGGTTGAATCATATTTACTGATCGAGGAGGGAATATCCCCTGTTTCCGCTGAAACATATGAGAACTTAATCTCATGCTACCAGAATTCTCCCCCTCTTGCTCTCATCTAGGGAGACGAGTGGTTTGTTAGGTACCTCCACTTGTTCTGGTACTTGACCACAATGACACTTTTGTCATTAGTAAATATACTTGGCAGATTATTTGCAATATGTTGCAAATTTATCATAACTTGAACCTGCAGTTCACATTCTGAAGTACGTGGACAAAATGTCTATGACATTTTTTATCCATTTCCTGGCATTCTTTGTGGTACTCATCTCCCCCTAATGCCATAAAATGTTCTTATTGCAAAAGCAATCAGCATATGGGATGCAAATAAGTCCCCTCATAGGGCTAAGGTATTCGGCGGATTAACGATCATACCACAGTTATTCCTCACATAGATCCCAACCATATGCGAAGGCCCATGATATACGTTGGGGTGGTGATATCGGCATGCAACCGAATTACCGCAGATGGGAAATACTTCACTTATTTCCTCGTACAAACTGCAAGGGGGTGCAGTATCATTTGATCTCATTTAGACCAAATATGTGGAGTGTGAGACCGCATGCTACCATCAACAAAGTGTTGGTAAATCACAATTCTGCAACATTGGCTATGCAATACTGAATCTCTTCCATAAGAGATCAAGCCAAACCATTCTGGTTATGTACTATATACTGAATATAACCATTGAATGCTCGTGAATCAAGTTCAACGATATTCTATTCCAATGGGATTATCCCATGTCAGAATAATTTGCTCTAAATTCATCAATTTGAGCAATTAATTCAGTAAACACATGGTTTTGTGTGGACGACACACATCTAAGACAATCTTCTAGATGTGTCTATGAACACCATGAAGTACCAACATAACCCAGATAATGGTTGAATAATCCAAACATATTCTTGAATGAAATCAAGAGTATTGGCTGGCTCATTTCAAATTTTAAGGTGAGAGTGCCTTAAAATTAATTCCCCAATGTCACATGTAATGCACAAAACAATCTGATGATTGTTGGGAATATTGCAACTTGTCAAGTTGTGGCCAACAAAATTGTCAATAATTTGTCTAATCGTCCAATACCATGAAGATAAAGGAGGAAAAAAATAGTATGTATGCAACAAGATTGATTATGAACTGATTCATACACTCAGTTATCTCAACTTTCATGTCCGGATGACAAGATGTTGCAATTTATACTATATGTAGTAGTACAATTATAGGGTAATGATATTCAGGGATAACTAGGAGACTACACGAGCTCTCCAAAAATCTTGGGAATATCATTCCACAAGCATATCATCAATGTAGAGGAGTCCGTTCTCCTTTACCATGCTAGGATATTTTCTGGTTGTTTTCCTTTTTAAGTAGAACTTGAAACTTATCCCATTAAAAACATTGGCCTCCAGTGAGCCGGTGGTATGATTCAACCCAATACTTGACCAATCGCTAATCATTACTATGCCATTTCGTACAACCACCACTTTGACAAACTTGAAAATTGTCATTATGATCATTTAGATTAAATGATCCATTCTCTTTTGAGATATACACTCTATTTTTGTTTGTCCTTCACTTTACGTTCAACTACTCGTGGTTTTTTAACCACTATTGCTTAGTACTAAAAGCACTAGCATGAATTTTAGGTATTGCGGCATAAAACAAAGATGATATTTCTGTTTACCATCCTAGGAGAATTAAAGTGCAGTAAGTACTTATAGTCAGATATGTATCTGAAACTTCCTTATCACAAAGTCTCAACTTGATGTTGAGTTATAGACATTAGAAGTACAAGTCTAAATGGACTTGAAGTCCCGACAATGAATCGATAATCATTCATGTGATGCTTATAACAATATATTTCGCTTCAATGAAGCCTTAGAGGAAAAATGGATATCCGTTATCCATTACATACTCAGTTTGAAAACCGAGTCATTGCGATGATACATAAATGCAAATATGAATATTCTTAGCTATTTATAAACAGCCATGAAATTTTTGTAGGTGAAATCTTTGTGGCAACAAGGCCATGGGTCGACAAAATCATTAATGTCCATGACCCAGTTTTATTAATTATTTGCACCTTGTGTCATTACATCGCATTTTGTTTCGAAAAAAGGTCAGCCATATGTTGCATGAAATGCACATGCATTAATTTACCTTCAGTAAATTAAGTACAATAAAAATGCTATGACTAAGCATAATCATGATCATGGTGATTCTTAGTGTGAAGCAGTTGGAAATATGCCATAGAGGCAATAATAAAAGGATTATTATTATATTTCCTTGTTCATGATAATTGTCTGTTATTCATGCTTGAATTGTATTGTACGGAAACAACGATACATGTGTGAATACATAGACCACAACGTGTCCCTGGTAAGCCTCTAGTTACTAGCAGGTTGATCAACAGATGGTCACGGTTTCCTGACCATGGACATTGGATGTCATTGATAACGGGATCACATCATTAGGAGAATGATGTGATGGAAAAGACCCAATCCTAAGCCTGGCATAAGATCGTGTAGTTCGTAATGCTTAAGCTTTTCCAATGTCAAGTATCTGTTCCTTAAGACAATGAGGTTGTGCAACTCCCGAATACCGTAGGAATACTTTGGGTGTGCCAAACGTCACAACGTAACTGGGTGGCTATAAAGGTACGCAACGGGTATCTCCGAAAGTGTTTGTTGAGTTGGTACGAACCGAGACTAGGATTTGTCACTCCGTGTGACGGAGAGGTATCTCTGGGCCCACTCGGTAAGACATCATCATCATGAGCTCAAAGTGACTAAAGAGTTAGTCACGGGATGATGGATTACGGAACGAGTAAAGAGACTTGCCATGACGAGATTGAACAAGGTATCGGCATACCGACGATCAAATCTCGGGCAAGTACCGTACCGATAGACAAAGGGCATTACATACGGGATTAAGTGAATCCTTGACATCGTGGTTCATCCGATGAGATCATCGAGGAACACGTGGGAACCAACATGGGTATCCAGATCCCGCTGTTGGTTATTGACCGGAGAGTCGTCTCGGTCATGTCTGCGTGTCTCCCGAACCCGTAGGGTCTACACACTTAAGGTTCGGTGACGCTAGGGTTATAGAGATATATGCACACGGAAACCCGAATGTTGTTCGGAGTCCCGGATGAGATCCTGGACGTCACGAGGAGTTCCGGAATGGTCCGGAGGTAAAGAATGATATATAGGAAGTCCAGTTTCGGCCATCGGGAGAGTTCCGGGGGTCACCGATAGCGTACCGGGACCACCGGAAGGGTCTCGAGGGTCCATCGGGTGGGGCCACCCATCCCGGAGGGCCCCGTGGGCCGTAGGGGGAGGGGGACCAGCCCCTAGTGGGCTGGCGCACCCCCCATAGGCCTCCCCCATGCGCCTAGGGTTGAAACCCTAGGGGTGGGGGCGCCCCCCTTAGGCTTGGGGGCAAGCCACCCCCTTGGCCGCCGCCCCCCCCCCCTAGGAGATTGGATCTCCTAGGGCCGGCGCCCCCCTGGCCCCCTATATATAGTAGGGGGGAGAGAGGGCAGCCGCACCTCAGCCCCTGGCGCCTCTCCCCCCCGTTACACCTCCTACTCCTCCCGCAGGGTCTCGGCGAAGCCCCTCAGCTTTTCCTGTTGCATTCACCACCACGCCGTCGTGCTGCTGGATCTCCATCAACCTCTCCTCCCCCCTTGCTGGATCAAGAAGGAGGAGACGTCGATGTACCGTACGTGTGTTGAACGCGGAGGTGCCGTCCGTTCGGCGTTGGGATCATCGGTGACGAGGATCACGACGAGTACGACTCCATCATCCACGTTCCTTCGAACGCTTCCACTCGCGATCTACAAAGGGTATGTAGATGCACTCCTTTATGCTCGTTGCTAGATGACTCCTTAGATTGATCTTGGTGAAGCGTAGGAAATTTTTGAATTCTGCTACGTTCCCTAACAGTGGCATCTGAGCTAGGTCTTTGCGTAGCATCTTGCACAAGTAGAACACAAACAAGTTGTGGACGTTGATTTTGTTCAATTCTCTTGCCGCTACTAGTACAATCTTGATTCGGCGGCATCTGGGATGAAGCGGCCCAGATCGACCTTGCACGTACGCTTACGTGAGACTGGTTCCACCGACTGACATGCACTAGTTGCATAAAGGTGGCTGGCGGGTGTCTGTCTCTCCTACTTTAGTCGGATCAGATTCAATGAAAAGGGTCCTTATGAAGGGTAAATAGAAATTGACATATCACGTTGTGGTTTTGGCGTAGGTAAGAAACGTTCTTGCTAGAAACCTATAGAAGCCACGTAAAAACTTGCAACAACAATTAGAGGACGTCTAACTTGTTCTTGCAGCATGTGCTATGTGATGTGATATGGTCAAGAAGATGTGATGAATGATATATGTGATGTATGAGATTGATCATGTTCTTGTAATAGGGAATCACGACTTGCATGTCGATGAAAATGACAACCGGCAGGAGCCATAGGAGTTGTCTTATTTATTGTATGACCTGTGTGTCACTGAATAACGCCATGTAATTACTTTACTATATTGCTAAACGTTAGCCATAGTGGTAGAAGTAATAGTTGGCGAGACGACCTCATGAAGACACGATGATGGAGATCATGATGATGGAGATCATGGTGTCATGCCGGTGACAAAGATGATCATGGTGCCCCGAAGATGGAGATCAAAGGAGCAAAATGATATTGGCCATATGATGTCACTTTGATTGCATGTGATGTTTATCATGTTTATGCATCTTGTTTACTTAGAACGACGGTAGTAAATAAGATGATCTCTCAGTGAAAATTTCAAGAATTGTGTTCCCCCTAACTGTGCACCATTGCTAAGGATCATTGTTCCGAAGCACCACGTGATGATCGGGTGTGATAGGCTCTAACGTTCGCATACAACGTGTGTAAGCCAGATTTACACACACAATACACTTAGGGTTCACTTGACGAGCCTAGCATGTACAGACATGGCCTCAGAACACGGAAGACCAAAAGGTCGAACATGAGTCGTATAGAAGATACGATCAACATGAAGATGTTCACCGTTGATGACTAGTCCGTCTCACGTGATGATCGGACACGGGCTAGTCGATTTGGATCATGTATCACTTTGATGACTAGAGAGATGTCAATCTGAGTGGGAGTTTATTAAATTTGATTAGATGAACTTAATTGTCATGAACTTAGTCTAAAAATCTTTACAATATGTCTTGTAGATCAAATGGCCCACGCTCAAGTTGCCCTCAACTTCAACGCGTTCCTAGAGAAAACCAAGCTGAAAGACGATGGTAGCAACTATACGGATTGGGTCCGTAACCTGAGGATTATCCTCATAGCTGCCAAGAGATCATATGTCCTTGAAGCACCGCTAGGTGATGCACCCGTTCTCCCGGCGACCCAAGACGTTATGAACGTCTGGCAGTCGCGTTGTCCAAGAGCTGAAAATGGTTTTCCAAGCTCATGCCCGAGTCGAGAGATATGACATCTCCGACGCATTCTACAGTTGTAAGATGGAGGAGAATAGTTATGTCAGCGAGCACATACTCAAGTTGTCTGGGTTGCACAACCGCTTGTCTCAGTTGGGAATAAATCTCCCAGACGAAGCGGTCGTTGACAGAATCCTTCAGTCGCTCCCACCTAGCTACAAGAGCTTCGTGTTAAATTTCAATATGCAGGGGATGGAGAGGTCCATTCCCGAGGTGTATTCAATGCTGAAATCAGCGGAGGTGGATATCAAGAAAGAACATCAAGTGTTGATGGTCAATAAAACCACTAAGTTCAAGAAAGGCAAGGGTACGAAGAACTTCAAGAAGGACGGCAAAGGAGTTGTCGCGCCCGGTAAGCCAGTTGCCGAGAAAAAGCCAAAGAATGGACCCAAGCCTGAAACTGAGTGTTTTCATTGCAAGGGAACGGGTCACTGGAAGCGGAACTGCCCCAAATACTTAGCAGATAAGAAGGCCGGCAACGTCAAAGGTATATATGATATACATGTTATTGATGTGTACCTTACCAGCGCTCGTAGTAGCTCCTGGGTATTTGATACCGGTGCAGTTGCTCACATTTGTAACTCAAAGCAGGAGCTGCGGAATAAGAGGAGACTGGCGAAGGACGAGGTGACGATGCGCGTCGGGAATGGTTCCAAGGTCGATGTGATTGCCGTCGGCACGCTGCCTCTACATCTACCCTCGGGATTAGTTTTAAACCTTAATAATTGTTATTTAGTACCAGCTTTGAGCATGAACATTGTATCTGGATCTCGTTTGATGCGAGATGGCTACTCATTTAAATCCGAGAATAATGGTTGTTCTATTTATATGAGAGATATGTTTTATGGTCATGCCCCGCTGGTCAATGGTTTATTTTTGATGAATCTCGAACGTGATGATACACATATTCATAGTGTGGATGCCAAAAGATGTAAAGTTGATAATGATAGTCCCACATACTTGTGGCATTGTCGCCTTGGTCATATTGGTGTCAAGCGTATGAAGAAGCTCCATGCAGATGGGCTTCTAGAGTCTCTTGATTCTGAATCATTTGACACGTGCGAACCATGCCTTTTGGGCAAGATGACCAAGACTCCGTTCTCCGGAACAATGGAGCGAGCAACCAACTTATTGGAAATCATACATACCGATGTGTGCGGTCCAATGAGTGTTGAAGCGCGCGGAGGCTATCGTTATGTTCTCACCCTCACAGTTGACTTGAGTAGATATGGGTATGTCTACTTGATGAAGCACAAGTATGAGACCTTTGAAAGGTTCAAGGAATTTCAGAATGAGGTTGAGAATCAACGTGACAGAAAAATAAAGTTCTTACGATCAGATCATGGGGGTGAATATTTGAGTCATGAATTTGGCACACACCTAAGGAACTGTGGAATTATTTCACAATTGACACCGCGAGGAACACCTCAGCGTAATGGTGTGTCCGAACGTCGAAATCGTACTTTGCTGGACATGGTGCGATCTATGATGTCTCTCACCGACTTACCGTTATCTTTTTGGGGATTTGCTTTAGAGACTGCCGCATTCACTTTAAATAGGGCTCCGTCAAAATCCGTTGAGACGACACCGTATGAACTTTGGTTTGGCAAGAAACCTAAGCTGTCGTTTCTAAAAGTTTGGGGTTGCGATGCTTATGTCAAGAAACTTCAACCTGAAAAGCTCGAACCCAAATCGGAAAAATGCGTCTTCATAGGATACCCAAAGGAAACAATTGGGTACACCTTCTACCTAAGATCTGAAGGCAAGACTTTTGTTGCCAGGAATGGATCCTTTCTGGAGAAAGAGTTTCTCTCGAAAGAAGTAAGTGGGAGGAAAGTAGAACTTGATGAGGTGACAGTCACCCTTCCCGAACCGGAAAGTAGCGCAGCGCGGGAAATTGTTCCTGAGGTGCCTGCACCGACAAGGGAGGAAGTTAATGATGATGATCATGAAGATACAGATCAAGTTACTGCAGAACTTCGAAGGTCCACCAGGACACGTTCCGCACCATAGTGGTACGGCAACCCTGTCTTGGAAATCATGTTGTTAGACAAAGGTGAACCTTCGAACTATGAAGAAGCGATGGTGGGCCCGGATTCCAATAAATGGCTTGAAGCCATGAAATCCGAGATAGAATCCATGTATGAAAACAAAGTATGGACTTTGGTGGACTTGCCCTATGATCGGCACGCCATAGAAAATAAATGGATATTCAAGAAGAAGACAGACGCGGATGGTATTGTGACCATCTATAAGGCTCGGCTTGTCACTAAGGGTTATCGACAAGTTCAAGGTATTGACTACGACGAGACTTTCTCTCCCATAGCGATGCTAAAGTCCGTCCGAATCATGTTAGCAATTGCCGCATTCTATGATTATGAGATATGTCAAATGGCCGTCAAAACATCATTTCTTAATGGCTTCCTCAAGGAAGAACTGTATATGATGCAGCCGGAAGGTTTTGTCGATCCAGAGAATGTTGACAAGGTATGCAAGCTCCAGCGCTCGATCTACGGGCTGGTGCAAGCATCTCGGAGTTGGAATATTCGCTTTAATGATGTGATCAAAGCATTTGGTTTTATACAGACTTGGGGAGAAACCTGTATTTACAAGAAAGTGAGTGGGAGCTCTGTAGCATTTCTCATATTATATGTGGATGACATACTGCTGATGGGAAATGATATAGAATTCTTGGAAAGCATAAAGGCCTACTTGAATAAGAGTTTTTCAATGAAGGACCTTGGAGAAGCTTCTTATATATTAGGCATCAAGATCTATAGAGATAGATCGAGACGCCTCATTGGTCTTTCACAAAGCACATACCTTGACAAGATATTGAAGAAGTTCAATATGGATCAGTCCAAGAAGGGGTTCTTGCCTGTTTTACAAGGTATGAGATTGAGCACGGCTCAGTCCCTGACCACGGCAGAAGATAGAGAAAAGATGAGTGTCATCCCCTATGCCTCAGCCATAGGTTCTATTATGTATGCCATGCTGTGTACCAGACCTGATGTGAACCTTGCCATAAGTTTGGTAGGGAGGTACCAAAGTGATCCCGGTATGGAACACTGGACAGCGGTCAAGAACATCCTAAAGTACCTGAAGAGGACTAAGGATATGTTTCTCGTCTATGGAGGTGACGAAGAGCTCGTCGTAAAGGGTTACGTCGATGCTAGCTTCGACACAGATCTGGATGACTCGAAGTCACAAACCGGATACGTGTATATTTTGAATGGTGGAGCAGTCAGCTGGTGCAGTTGCAAGAAAAGCATCGTGGCGCATTCTACATGTGAAGCGGAGTACATAGCTGCTTGCGAAGCAGCGCAAGAAGGAGTCTGGATGAAGGAGTTCATCACCGACCTAGGAGTCATTCCAAGCGCGTCAAGCCCGATGACTCTCTTCTGTGACAACACTGGTGCTATTGCCATTACCAAGGAGCCCAGGTTTCACAAGAAGACTAAGCACATCAAGCGCCGTTTCAACTCCATCCAGAATTATGTTCAAGATGGAGACATAGATATTTGTAAAGTGCACATGGATCTGAATGTTGCAGATCCGTTGACTAAACCTCTTCCACGGGCAAAACATGATCAACACCAGAACTCTATGGGTGTTCGATTCATCACAATGTAACTAGATTATTGACTCTAGTGCAAGTGGGAGACTGTTGGAAATATGCCCTAGAGGCAATAATAAAAGGATTATTATTATATTTCCTTGTTCATGATAATTCTCTTTATTCATGCTTGAATTTTATTGTACGGAAACAGCGATACATGTGTGAATACATAGACCACAACATGTCCCTGGTAAGCCTCTAGTTACTAGCTCGTTGATCAACAGATGGTCATGGTTTCCTGACCATGGACATTGCATGTCATTGATAATGGGATCACATCATTAGGAGAATGATGTGATGGACAAGACCCAATCCTAAGCCTATCATAAGATCGTGTAGTTCGTAATGCTTAAGCTTTTCCAATGTCAAGTATCTGTTCCTTAAGACATTGAGGTTGTGCAACTCCCGGATACCGTAGGAATACTTTGGGTGTGCCAAACGTCACAACGTAACTGGGTGGCTATAAAGGTACGCAACGGGTATCTCCGAAAGTGTCTGTTGAGTTGGTACGAACCGAGACTGGGATTTGTCACTCCGTGTGACGGAGAGGTATCTCTGGGCCCACTCGGTAAGACATCATCATCATGAGCTCAAAGTGACTAAAGAGTTAGTCACGGGATGATGGATTACGGAACGAGTAAAGAGACTTGCCATGACGAGATTGAACAAGGTATTGGCATACCGACGATCGAATCTTGGGCAAGTACCGTACCGATAGACAAAGGGAATTACATACGGGATTAAGTGAATCCTTGACATCGAGGTTCATCCGATGAGATCATAGAGGAACACGTGGGAACCAACATGGGTATCCAGATCCCGTTGTTGGTTATTGACCGGAGAGTCGTCTCGGTCATGTCTGCGTGTCTCCCGAACCCGTAGGGTCTACACACTTAAGGTTCGGTGACGCTAGGGTTATAGAGATATATGCACACGGAAACCCGAATGCTGTTGGGAGTCCCGGATGAGATCCCGGACGTCACGAGGAGTTTCGGAATGGTACGGAGGTAAAGAATGATATATAGGAAGTCCAGTTTCGGCCATCGGGAGAGTTCCGGGGGTCACCGGTAGCGTACCGGGACCACCGGAAGGGTCCCAGGGTCCACCGGGTGTGGCCACCCATCCTGGAGGGCCCCGTGGGCCGTAGGGGGAGGGGACCAGCCCCTAGTGGGCTGGCACACCCCCCATGGGCCTCCCGCCATGCGCCTAGGGTTGAAACCCTAGGGGTGGGGGCGCCCCCCTTAGGCTTGGGGTGCAAGCCACCCCCTTGGCCGCCGCCCCCCCTAGGAGATTGGTTCTCCTAGGGCCGGCGCCCCCCTGGCCCCCTATATATAGTGGGGGGGAGAGGGCAGCCGCACCTCAGCCCCTGGCGCCTCCCCCCCCGTTACACCTCCTACTCCTCCCGTAGGGTCTCGGCGAAGCCCTGCAACTTTTCTCGTTCCATCCACCACCATGCCGTCGTGCTGCTGGATCTCCATCAACCTCTCCTCCCCCCTTGCTGGATCAATAAGGAGGAGACGTCGCTGTACCGTACGTGTGTTGAACGCGGAGGTGCCGTCCGTTCGGCACTGGGATCATCGGTGACGAGGATCACGACGAGTACGACTCCATCATCCACGTTACTTCGAACGCTTCCGCTCACGATCTACAAAGGGTATGTAGATGCACTCATTTATGCTCGTTGCTAGATGACTCCTTAGATTGATCTTGGTGAAGCGTAGGAAATTTTTGAATTCTGCTACGTTCCCTAACAGAAGCAACGCTGGGTTGGGAGCCGCCGCATGCGCTCGCATTCACCAGATCGATCAGGAGTCGTCATCCCGCTTGTGGCTCTTTCTGGTGGCGTGAACTCATCAAACTTATGCCAGTTTACAGGGGGGGTCTCGAAGATCATCGTTGTATCAGGGGAAACAACCTTTTCTTGGAAAGACAACTGGAGTAATGGCATTATGGCTAATAATTATCCGCGAGCTTTCTCCTATACCACCAGAGAAGATGCCTCGGTAAACCAACTCCTCACCATTACCAGTGTGGAACAAGGCTTCCACTTGCCCCTCTCGGTCCAAGCTCACAGTGAGCTGAGGGCGATGCAACAGCATGTGAGACCCCTGGAGATGACAGACACAAAAGATACCTGGACATGCATTTGGGGAGCGAGTGAACTCAAAACAACAGCGTACTATGCTTTCTTCTTCAAAGAGGTGATCGCACATGAAGCATATAAATGGTTGTGGAAGGCTCGGAGCATACCCAAGCTCAAAGTCTTTGGATGGTTCCTGTTGTTCGATCGCCTCAACACGAGAAACATGCTCAAGAGATGGCACTATAACATTGGCACCAACTTTGATTGTCTGCTCTATGGCCAACACATTGAAGAAACGGTGGAACATCTTTTTTCAGATGTGCATTCAGTACAACATGTTGGAATGAACTGAATATATCATGGCCTGCCCATGGAAATAGACTGGATATGACATCGCACCTCCAAACTTTGCACCAGTGAGCAATGGTTATGGACATTTTCTTGGTGGCCGCTTGGAGTCTTTGGAAAGAAAGAAACAATAACTATTTCGCCAAGTAGCCCCATCGATCTCTTCCTGGAGAGTCAGATTCAAGAAGGACTTTGATAACATTAGGCATTTTTTTGCGGGATGATAACATTAGACATAGAGTCCCTGATCACAAAAGACAAATAGTTGCTATGATAGTTGACTCAATACTTTAGACACTAGTGATGCCTCCCCCCAATGAGGGGTTGCTTGGGCTGCCACTTGTCATATGTAATGTAACATTTGTACTTGATTTAAGTTGGCAATATACAAAGCAGTAGGAGCCTTTCCTAACCCTTCAAAAAAAGGAGGGGTCGCGCTGCCCAAGGTGTACTCGTCGTCAACGTCGGGGCCAGTGAAGTCGATGAGCGTCGGCGCCGAGACAGCCCAGGGGAACGTCGTATCCCAGGCTGTGGCTGATATGTCTCCAAGGTATCTATAATTTTTTATTGTTCCATGCTATTATATTATCTATCTTGGATGTTTTATATGCATTAATATGCTATTTTATATGATTTTTGGGACTAACCTATTAACCCATAGTCCAGTGCTGGTTTCTGTTTTGTCCTTGTTTTTGAGTTTCGCATAAAAGGAATATCAAACGGAGTCCAAACGAAACAAAACTTTACAAGGATTTTTCTTGGACCAGAAGACACCAGAAGGACTTGGAGTACACGCTAGGGGAGCCTCGAGGCGGCCACAAGGGTGGAGGGCGCGCCCTCTACCTTGTGGGCCCCTCGAGACCCCCCTGACCTACTTCTTTCGCCTATAAATTCCCAAATATTCCAGAAACATCAGAACATCCATCGAAAGCACTTTTTCGCCGTCATAACCTTCTGTTCTCGTGAGATCCCATCTGGAGGCCTTTTCCGGTACTCTACTGGAGCGGGAATCAACCACGGAGGGCATCTACATCAACCCTATTGCCCTTCTGATGAAGTGTGAGTAGTTTACCACAGACCTATGGGTCCATAGCTAGTAGCTAGATGGCTTATTCTCTCTCTTTGATCCACAATACCATGTTCTCCTCGATGTTCTTGGAGATCTATCCGATGTAATCTTCTTTGGCGGTGTGTTTGTCAAGATCCGATGAATTGTGGGTTTATGATCATATTATCTATGGATAATATTTGAGTTTCTTCTGAATTCTTATATGCATGATTTAATATCTTAGTAATTCTCTTTGAACTATCGGTTTGGTTTGGCCAACTAGATTGGTTTTTCTTGCAATGGGAGAAGTGCTTTGCTTTGGGTTCAATCTTGCGGTGCTCAATCCCAGTGACAGAAAGGGGCATGACACCTATTGTATTGTTTCCATCGATGATAACAAGATGGGGTTTTCAACATATTGCTTGAATTAATTCCGCTACACCATGTTATCTTGCTTAAGGCGTTACTTTGTTCTTATGAACTTAATACTCTAGATGCAGAATTGTTTCGGTCGATGTGTGGAGTAATAGTAGTAGATGCAGGCAGGAGTCAGTCTACTTGATACGTACGTGATGCCTATATTCGTGATCATTGCCATAGATGTCGTCATAATTATTCGTTTCTATCAATTGCTTGACAGTAATTTGTTCACCCACCATAATATTTGCTATCATGAGAGAAGCCTCTAGCGAAACCTATGCCCCTCGGGTCTATTTTCCATCTTATAAGTTTCCGATCTACTATTTTGCAATCTTTTACTTTTCAATTTATAAGCCAAAAACCCAAAAATATTTACTTTACTAGTTCATCTATCTCTATCGGATCTCATTTTTGCAAATAACCGTGAAGGGATTGACAACCCCTTTATAGCGTTGGGTGCAAGTTGTTTGATGTTTGTGCAGGTATTTAGAGATTTGTGTGTAATCTCCTACTGGATTGATACCTTGGTTCTCAAACTGAGGAAAATACTTACTCTACTTTGCTGCATCATCCTTTCCTCTTCAGGAGAAAAACCAACGCAAGCTCAAGAGGTAGCAGGAAGAATTTCTGGCGCAGTTGCCAGGGAAATCTACGCCAAGTCAAGACCTATCAAGTACCCTTCATAAAACCCTCATCTCTTGCATTTACATTATTTTCCATTCGCCCCTCGTTTTCATCTCCCCCACTTTTAAAACGATTGTCTAAAAGATTTGCCTTTTTCCTTCGCCCTTTTTATTCGCCTTCTTTCCGTTTTGCCTCATGTCTTACTTGGTTTGTTTGCTCGTTCGCTTGGTATAATTGTGTGTTTATTGAAAATCAGAAACAAAGTTTATGGATCCTCATCCACTTGCTAATCTTTTTAAGAGATTAAATTATGATGAACCAATTGCTAATGAGTTGAGTGCACTAAATTATCTTTATGAAGTTTTGCTTGAAATTCGTGAATCTAAAAATTGTGATGAAATTTATGAAGCAATTCACGATAGTTTCTTCAATGAACAGCATGATTGCAACTATGTTATTATAAATTCTATTAATGTCATTTGTGCTAATAATATGCAAAACCCTAAGCTTGGGGATGCTTATTTTGCTATGCCCACTACTTATTGCAATGATCATGATTGGGGTGATGTTTCTTATGATCTTGAAAACTTATTTATGCCCCATGATGAATATAAGATTGATAATAATGTTTGCAATAATATTGAAAGTGGGTTTGAAAGAATTTCAACCTTTGATTCCACTACTTTGGATATTGATCAATCTTATGAATTTTTTGATAAAAGTGGGTTTGGAAAGGTCATGACTTTAGTTAATGATAAGCCCACTATTTTGAATGAGTGTCAACTTTACATACATATGGATCATGTAGAGAAATTTTTATGTGATAGCTATATTGTTGAATTTGAATATGAGCCTACATGTAATTATTATGAGAGAGGAAAATATGGTTGTGTAAATTTCCATGTTACTCCCTCCGTAAACTAATATAAGAGCGTTTATATCACTACTTTAGTAATCTAAACGCTCTTATATTAGTTTACAGAGGGAGTAGTAAATTACCTCTCTTCATGTTGAGATTGCTATCGTCTCTTTCTTCTTCCTTGCATATGCTAGTTTTTGCTTGCCTTGATAATTTGTTTGCTTATAAAATGCCTATGCATAGGAAGTATGTTAGACTTAGATTGGTTTGTCACATGTTTTATGATGCTCTCTTTGTATTTCAACTATTATCCTTCATGTGAGCATCATTGAAATCTTAATGCCTAGCTAAAAGGCTTTAAAGAAAAGCGCTTGTTGGGAGACAACCCAATATTTTTATTTCCTGTTCTTGAATAAATACACAATATTACTTCTATAGTAATTGTGTTTTGGTGTTTTAATTAGTGTTTGAGCCAAGTAAGACCTTTGGGATGACTTACGGTGATCGTTGACTTGATTTTGTTGAAAAACAGAAACTTTTGCACCCAGTATAGAAAATTCAATAATTCACTGGAACGTCGAAACCTTCTGAAAGTTTTACACAAAATTGATATACAAATTACCCACATCTTCCTAATTTTTCAGAATTTCAGAGTTACAGAAGTATGTGAAGTTTTCAGAGTGCTACAGACTGTTTTGTTTTTGACAGATTCTATTTTCTATGTGTTGTTTGCTTATTTTGATGCATCTATGGCTAGTATCAGGGAGTATGAACCATGGGAAAGTTGGAATACAGTAGATATTACATCAATATAAAATTAGAATAAGATCACAACGGTACCTTGAGTGGTTATTTGCTTTGTTTTACTAACGGAGCTCGCGAGATCTCTGTTGTGTTTTGTGTTGTGAAGTTTTCAAGCTTTGGGTAAGGATTTGATGGACTATGAAATAAAGAGTGGCAGAAGCCTAAGCTTGGGGATTCCCAACGCACCCCAAGGTAGAATTCAATGACGGCTAAGAACCTAAGCTTGGGGATGCCCCGAGAAGGCATCGCCTCTTTCGTCTTCATCTATTGGTAACTTTACTTAAGGCTATATTTTTATTCACTACATGATATGTGTTTTGCTTGGAGTGTCTTGTATGATATGAGTCTTTGTTTTTTAGTTTGCCACGATCATCCTTGTTGTACACACCTTTTGAGAGGGACACGCTTCAATCGTGATTTATTAGAATATTATATGTGCTTCATTTATATCTTTTGAGCTAGGCAATTTTGCTCTAGTGCTTCACTTATATCTTTTTAGAGCACGACGGTGGTTTTATTTTATAGTTGAACTCTCTTGCTTCACTTATATTATTTTGAGAGTATTAAAGAACAGCATGGTAATTTGCTTGGGTTATGAATTTAGTCCTAATATGATAGACATCCAAACGAGATATAATAAAAACTTTCATATATGGAGCATTGAATACTATGTGAAGTTTGACTCCTTATAATTATTTTGAGATGTTAAGATGGTAATATTAGAGTCATGCTAGTGGTAGTTTGTGAGGTTAAAGAAATAATTGTGTTAAGGTTTGTGATTCCCGTAGCATGCACGTATGGTCTCCTAACTATGTAACCGAATTAGAGCACTTTGTATTTTGGGTGTTGGTATTTGCGTGAAGGTCGGGGGCGCGCGATGGTTAACTCCTACCAACCTCCCCCCTAGGGGCATGCGTCGTAGTACTTTGCTTCGAGAGCTAATAAAATTTTCACAATAAGTATGTGAGTTCTTAATGACTAATGTTAAGTCCATGGATTATACGCACTCTCACCCTTCCACCTTGCTAGCCACTCTATCTAGTACCGCGAAACTTTCGCCGATGCATAAAACCCTCCTTATACCTTCCAC
This sequence comes from Secale cereale, assembly GCA_902687465.1. Lineage (NCBI taxonomy): Eukaryota > Viridiplantae > Streptophyta > Magnoliopsida > Poales > Poaceae > Secale > Secale cereale. The sequence goes on along the minus strand of LR738710.1, from coordinate 39,335,428 downwards.
AAAATAGCCACCATACCTACCTATTATGGCATTTCCATAGCCATTCCGAGATATATTGCCATGTAACTCCACCATTCCGTTTATTATGACACGCTTAATCATTGTCATATTGCTTTGCATGATCATGTACTTGACATAGTTTTTGTGGCAAAGCCACCGTTCATATTTTTTCTTACATGTCACTCTTGGTCATTGCACATCCCGGTACACCGCCGGAGGCATTCATATAGAGTCATATATTGTTCTAGTATCGAGTTGTAATATCGAGTTGTAAATAAATAAAAGTGTGACAATCATCATTATTAGAACATTGTCCCATGTGAGGTTATAAATATAGAGGCAAAAAGAGTCCAAAAAATGAGAAAAAGGTCTCCAAAAAAAAGGAGACTACAAAAAAAAGGAGAGAAGGGACAATGTTACTATCATTTTCCACACTTGTGCTTCAAAGTAGCACCATGTTCTTCATGATAGAGAGTCTCCTATATTGTCACTTTCATATATCACTATTTGGAATTTTTCATTATAGAACTTGGCTTGTATATTCCAACGATGGGCTTCCTCAAAATGCCCTAGATCTTCATAAGCAAGAAAGTTGATGCACACCCACTAGTTGTCTTTTTGAGCTTTCATACACGTATAGCTCTAGTGCATCCGTTACATGGCAATCCCTACTCACTCACATTGATATCGATTGATGGACATCACCATAGTCCATTGATTTGCCTAGTCGATGTGAGACTTTCTCCCTACTTTTGTCTATTACCACCTTCTATTTCACTCATAGTGCTATATCCATGGGTCACTCTCATGTATTGCGTGAAGAGTTGAAAAGGTTTAAGAATGTTAAAGTATGAAAACAATTGCTTAATTGACACCGGGATAGGCATGATTTTTTTACTTTGTGTTAAGAAGAGGGAGCATAAATGACAATATGATTTGTAGGGATAACTTTCTTTAGCCATGTTATTTTTGAAGCTTCGTAGATTACTTTCTAGTATGCTTGAAGTATTATTGTTTTGATATTGATGAAATTTAATTTTGAGTCTTATGGATCTGAACATTCATGCCACAATAAAGAATATTACATTGATAAATATGTTGGGTAACATTCCACATCAAAAATTCTGTTTTATCATTTACCTACTCGAGGACGAGCAAGAATTAAGCTTGGGGATGCTACTCCCTCCGTCCCAAAATAAGTGACTCAAAAATGACTCAACTTTGTACTAACTTTAGTACAAAGTTGAGTCACATATTTCGGGACGGAGGGACTATTATATTATCTATCTTGGATGTCTTATATGCATTAATATGCTATTTTATATGATTTTTGGGACTAACCTATTAACCTAGAGCCCAGCGTCAGTTTCTGTTTTTTCCTTGTTTTTGAGTTTCGTAGAAAAGAAATATCAAACTGAACGAAACTTTACGAGGATTTTTCTTGGATCAGAAGACACCAGAAGGACTTGGAGTACACGCCAGGGGAGCCTCGAGGCGGCCACAAGGGTGGAGGGCGCGCCCTGGGGGGTAAGGCGTGCCCCCTATCTTGTTGGCCCCCCGAGACCCCCTGACCTACTTCTTTCGCCTATAAATTCCCAAATATTTCAGAAACATCAAAATATCCATCGAAACCACTTTTCCGCCGATGTAACCTTCTGTTCTCGCGAGATCCCATCTCGAGGCCTTTTCCGGTACTCTGCTGGAGGGGGAATCAACCACGGAGGGCATCTACATCAACCCTATTGCACTTTTGATGAAGTGTGAGTAGTTTACCACAGACCTACATGTCCATAGCTAGTAGCTAGATGGCTTCTTCTCTCTCTTTGATCCACATTACCATGTTCTTCTCGATGTTCTTGGAGATCTATCCGATGTAATCTTCTTTTGCGGTGTGTTTGTCAAGATCCGATGAATTGTGGGTTTATGATCAGATTATCTATGAATAATATTTGAGTTTCTTTTGAATTCTTACATGCATGATTTAATATCTTAGTAATTCTCTTCGAACTATCGGTTTGGTTTGGCCAACTAGATTGGTTTTTATTGCAATGGGAGAAGTGCTTTGCTTTGGGTTCAATCTTGCGGTGCTCAATCCCAGGGACAGAAAGGGACATGACACGTATTGTATTGTTGCCATCGAGGATAACAAGATGGGGTTTTCATCATATTGCTTGAGTTAATTCCGCTACATCATGTCATCTTGTTTAAGGTGTTACTCTGTTCTTATGAACTTACTCTAGATGCAAAATTGTTTCGGTTGATGTGTGGAGGCCGGAGTCGGTCTACTTGATACGGACGTGATGCCTATATTCATGATCATTGCCATAGATGTCGTCATAATTATTCGTTGTTCTATCAATTGCTTCACAATAATTTGTTCACCCACCGTAATATTTGCTGTCACGAGAGAAGTCTCTAGTGAAACCTATGGCCCCCAGGTCTATTTTCCATCTTATAAGTTTCTGATCTACTATTTTGCAATCTTTTAATTTTTAATCTATAAACCAAAAATCCAAAAATATTTACTTTACTAGTTCATCTATCTCTATCAGATCTCACTTTTGCAAATAACCGTGAAGGGATTGACAACTCCTTTATCGCATTGGGTGCAAGTTGTTTGATTGTTTGTGCAGGTATTTGACGATTTGTGCGTAATCTCCTATTGGATTGATACCTTGGTTCTCAAACTGAGAGAAATACTTACTCTACTTTGCTGCATCATCCTTTCCTCTTCAAGGGAAAACCCAATGCAAGCTCAAGAGGTAGCAGCGACTACGTCGTCCGCCGGTGGCTGTACCGTTGCCGGCTGGGCTGCCCCACCACGGGCACAATGCTCCTTCTCTCCGTCCCACTCCCACTGCTCGAGCCACTCGCCCTCGCGACACTCCTCCGCCAGCCAGCGCTGCCGCCATTTCTCGGGGCAGATCCGCTCCTGCGTCGGCGTCGCCCAAGCCAGACGGGTGGTGCGCTGACCCACTCGCGCACATACCCGTCCCATGTGTAGCGCTCGGGTTTGACGAGGGTCGGCACCGACTCGGCTTTGGCGGGGGACGATGGGGCCAGCAGCGGCACGACGCATTCACCGGCAACGGTGAGCGCAGTAGCCTCCGTCAGGCGCGCCTGGTACACCACCGCAGCCTCCCCCGCCTTGCACTGCTCCCTCCTCGCTCTGATGGAGGGCAGCCGCCAGCGCCGCTTGGTAGGCTCCTACTCCTCCTCCTCCTCCTCCCCGCACACGACGAGGGGCGGCGAGGTGCCAGCCCGCACATGTTGGACGTCGCGCCGACACTACTCATCGTGCTCGAACTCGAACCAGACCTACCAATCGGGGAGAATCTTCGACGTTGGCGGGTATGAGGCGTTGCTCCGGCGTCAACTGCTGTCGCCGGTACCGCACCTCGTCCGTGTGCGCCCGCGCCGACCGCTGCACTGGGATCCTCTCCGATTCCAAATGATAGTCGTGTGGCAGCATGACGTCGGGGTACGGGAGGGGGATATGGTGCTCCCAATGCTACCTTGTCTAGTGCACTGGGACACTTATCCGCTGCCTCAGCGGACGGGCAGATGCCGGGGGAGACGGGGGTAGCGCGCACGAAGGGCCGGCGGGGGCCTTGCCCTTGTTCTTGCCGGCGAAGAAGCCCATGGTAGCTAGGATTGTCGCTGACGGGGGACTAGAGGGGTGGCTAGATGGGTACGGGCGTCTGGAAGAGGATGAGGACGCCCTCCCGATCGGATTAAAAAAGGACACCCGCCGTCGCTAATGCGTGGACCCGTGGTCGGCGGTCGCCATCAATAAAGATGTGGGAGATAGTTGACCGGCTGCCATGTGAGGACGCGATGAACACCAAGAGGATGCGCGGCCCGTCCGCTTCGCTTGTGTGTCGACACATTTTAGGCCCAAATTTGGGTTAGAAATGGGTCCATGCGGACGCGAAGCGAACACGTTTTGAGAATGAGTCGGCGCATTGGGTCATCACTTTCGTCCGCGATGACCCAAACGGACGGCGGCACACGAGATGGGTCACCGCGTTGGCGCAACCCCAAACGGATGTCCCTTTCATCTGCTTTTCGTCGGTTTGGGGAGGGGGCAATGAGGCCGTGTCCACCCCGATTTCTGGATGCGATGGTCATGCGCCCAAGATGCATTCGCATTTCAGCCGCATCTCGTCTGCTGTGCATACAAAAAAGTAAAAAGAACGAAGGGTGTAGCTAAATGGTCATAGTGGACGCCAGTGGCCGCTCTCTCGCCAGTTTATGCCCGCTGGCAACAAAGCCAGCGGCCTACAGAATGGTCACCCAAGTATCACGCCGGCAACAAAGACAACCTTCAAAATTGATAAGTTTTTTGGGCCCACAACAAAGCCAGCGGCCGGCACACGAGCCAGCCTTCAAAATGGATAAGTTTTTGTCGTCGACAACAAAGCCAGCGGCCAGCATAGCAGTCAGCCTTCAAAATGGATAGCCATCGCGGCCGTGGCCTCACCTAGTACAGGTTGTCGCGAGCGAATATCTCTTTCTGCCGGTTCATGAACCAAGCCCTCCTCTCCGGTGACGTGTTGTTCTTGTCGACGCTCAATCGCTCATGAACCAAGCCCTCCTCTTCGGTGACGTGTTGTTCTTGTCGACGCTCAATCGCTCATGAACGCGAGCGCCGCCTCCTTGGCCTTGGTGGCCTAGATCTCAAACTTCCTCTTCTTCACGGCCTCCTTCATATCAAGCTTATTTGTTTGATTCAGCGTCGAGCTTGGCACCTCTGCCGACGTGGGATCCGACCGCGGCTTCTTGGTACCCTTCTTCTTTGCCGCGGGACGCGCGGCCGCAGGCGGGTCGGTAGGATTCATTGGATCGCCGGCCATGATGAAGGTGGAGATGCGAGAGTGGGCGCGGGAGAGCTTTGGGCAAAAATGGAGGGAAAAGTGTGGCGGGGCGTGTCGCGGACAGACGGGTCAGGGAAGGACAATGGCGCACGTCATGCCCGTCCGTGCTATCCGTTCGGCCGCAAACGCGGTTCAACTTTGGGCCGAAAATGGGTTGAAAGCAGACGGAAAAATAGACAACGATATATTTGCTCCCACGCATTGGACGGTCTGTTCTGTTCGTTCACACTCAAACTGCGCGGCCGGACCATTTAGGGTCACACTTTAGAGTTGGCCTTACTTGTTACTGCCTGCTATACGTTGAAAGCGTTTTGTTTTATTGACGTTCGATCGCACGGAACGGGTCAGCTAGTCTTGCTACCTCGACATGAGCGGACCGACCGACGCGACACACGGACGGACGACGCGCATGCATGGCCGCCCTAGCAAAGCTAGGTAGGCACAGTAGCTACGGGTGTACGTACGTGCCGGTTCTGACTGAAAAAGGCACGTTTTTTCGCATGCATACGTGGCGGGCTGTAGCTCTACCCTCATCTACTCACCGGGCCCCTTGCTGCTTATCGCGGCATCCTATCCGTAACTGCGTGCACTAACGGTCACTAGGCCTTTCTTTAACCTGTGATCCCTTTTGTCAGTGCCACGTACCGCTGTTTCGAGAATTTCTAGCCCACCACGTACTACTACCTTTGGACAAATACGTACAACCTAGCGGTGCGTACGTTCCATGTCGTGCAGGGTTTATATTAGCATAACTACCGTTCATACTACACGCCGAGTCAAGAAGCTGGCTATGAACGAATAATAGTGCTTCGATTCGATCGATCAGGGTAGTAGTAGCATGCAGCTCAGGGCACGGCGCGTGTAGCCCCTAGAAAATTTATGTCGATTGGAAGTTTCCGCCGCCGGCGCACACGTACACGATCGGAAGTCCAGTCTAGTCTATTTGCGGACCGCCATGCACAAAGCGTGTGTCGTATCGATCTGCAAATGCGTCAAGGCTGTGCTGCTCCCTACGAGCCACGGCACAACGCGGCGAGGATATGAGCCGACAAGCGTCGTTGGCCTCCGGACGGGGGCGGTCCGTCCGTCGAGCGGATGCAGGCTGCTTCGAGAAGCCTGATCCGACCGGCTAAAGTTGCACGCGTGTGCATGGTCCGGTGACTGCAAAGGAAAAGTCGTTCCAGGCCGCACCAGCACCGCTCGTCCGGCACGCGCTCGGCCGGACGCTACTGGTTCCTTCCGCGCGCTGGGCGGCCAGCCGTCGTGGCATGGGCCCTACTACAGCATTTCTCATTTCTTGCGGTTTTTCATTCCTAGCAGAACTTATTTTCAATTGCTGCAGGTGTTTTTCATAAAAAATATAATAATTGCTGCAGGTGTTTTCGGAACATGTACACCACCTTAAAGCATGGAAAACGCTACACTTCAGCCATCGGATGCAAGCGTAGCGTCCGCCGCTTCCTTAGCCGCCGGATCAATCCTCATCGACCACTCGTTAATCCCGCATCCAGTTTTTTTTCTTGTAATAAGTGTCTTGTTCCAATAGATTTCTGGAACACATGCCTAATTTTGGAAAGAAAAGACGATTTGATGGTGAAGATTTTTTTTCCTGCAATAAGTGTTTTTGTTTTAAAAGGGTTCTGCGATAGACGTCTTGTTTCAAAAAAAAAAAATGGTACGGTGGTGAAGTTTTTTTTTTCTTTTCGAAATAGAGGTCTTGCTTCAAAAGGTTTTTGCAATAGACATCCGGTAAAGATTAAAAATAGTTCGGCGGTGAAGGGTATTTTTTTCCGCAACAAGGATCTTATTTTAAAAACATAGTCCAATTATAGTTCAAGTTGCAGAAAGCTCCCGACGTGATGTTACATAATTTGTTTATTTTCGATAAACAGGGGATCGCCCCCCGGATCCATTGCATATAGAAAGAAACCACAGCTTGACAAAGTCTTACAGAATCAGTACGTGACGTTACAGAATGAGAGCTGGCAGCTGCTCGCTGGGCCGAGGAGGGGCAGCAATTAAAAATCATGGGCGAGACAATTATTTGGTGGCCATCCAAAGGAGCTCCCGCACTTGGTGAACGACCAATTTTTTGGCTTGGCAGCTCCACGCTCCAATCCAAACAGCCTCGTAGACCTCAGTTCACTACCAACGATTTACACGCGGTTGGAGAGTTCCAGCCAGCCAAGCCACTATGGACGGCATCGGGATGAACCAATGCACATGCCCTTTAGGCGGTTGTAGATGAATAGCCCTCCAGATTGCAGAAACGGTGAACATGGGATGATTGAGTTGACGAGGTACCCAAATTAAAATCAGGTAGGTTTAAAAAGACAGGTATATCAACAACGTGATAACCAAACAAAGCTAACGGGTCTAGGTGAACGGTGAATGTCTGATTCCACTCGTCTGCCGACGTTAATCATAAATCATCCAGAAAACAGGCAGGCATCATGATGTAGGAACAACCGAACATCAGCAAAAGCTTAAGGTCCATAACTCCATAGACAAATTAAAGTATTCAAATGTTTTAAAGCATCATCCATGATATGGTAACATACGGTGGTAGCGGGTATCTGGACATGGCTGCACAGCAGCGAGATGCAAGAGCATTCACTTTGTTGACATTCCAGGACACCTAGTCGCGATGTGTAAGAGATGAAAATAGCTTCATGTGCTGATGTTGGCCATGGTTGAGCCAAGGGAGTCTGCACTGGCATTAGAGGCATCAAAGGGGCGACGCCGTCGTCGGCTTGCACATTTCACTTGATGGCACTGAGGAATACATAAGCAACATGCGTAAGTCGTATTAATATAAAATAAATAAAACTAAAATCGTGTTATTTATTTAATGCACAGAGTGGTTTCATCAAGAGAAGATAGTGGAACAGATGGAAATGATTCCACAAGCTAGAACGCTACCCTCACATCAGATTTGTTCTGATCCAATCATCCAACAGCACAGATCAGTACTTCGGTGCTACCTCGAACGCTACCCTCACATCAGATTAACAGTTAACTATGTGTTCAGCCGAGAAGATCTGGGTGAGAGCTCAAGATGGGGAACGGAAGATGAGAGTGAACATGAAAGAGAAGTGCAGGGTGGGTGGGGTGGGCCGACCAGAGCTAGGTGAGTTAATCGCGAACAGAAGCTTCTCTGCACAGAACAGCTTCTATCCCAGTGGTGGGACCGACGCTGCAAAAAGGACATGCATATTATGGGTGATATACTTGCTACAATTAAGTGATAAGGAGAACTATACACAGCATGTCGTACTATACATTTCGAACTAAAAGAACTAAGCCTCGGTACAGGATGTGTTAATAATGTTGCAAGTTGTTAACAGGGGAGAAACTTGAATATGGTCTCTGAAGTACATATAATGATTAATTAATTATCCAATTTAGTTCCGTTAAATAAAAAACCTCACAAACAGATGCAAGAACATAAAGTTCAACCGACATTTTCTTCCTAACGTCAGCTGTCATATACAGCAAGAAAGGCAACACGGTGACCCAAATCTATCACACGTTATTTTGGAATCATGATATCAAATGTTAATGTTCAATAATTTCTAACATTTTAGAGTTAAATATTGCGAGTCAAGAAGAAATAGGATACAAGAACAGCACCATATTACCTAATCGAGTTGAAATTGAAGACAACATGGGCTGCCCAGTTTGTGTCAAACTGGATGGCTGCTACACGCTATAACCATATTCACTCCAACCCCCATTGCAGCCACCCTCATTCCACATGTTTTGCTGGGGTTGCTGTAGAAGGGTAAACATAGATCTTATTGAGGAGATGGAAAAATGGACACATCTATAATAGTAGTAGCAAGATGATTACAGGATGCCTACCAGACTGTTCGGAACAGTATCCCTCGATGAAAGATGATCATTCAGCACACCATTCTGAGCAGACTCTGCTGCAGCTTCCCCATTACACGGCCTAAAGCAAATTAAGAGGCAAAATGTCAAGTGCCATGTGATAAAATAAGTGAAGAACTGGTTTAACAAATCTTTTTACTTGAGTGTATGAAGGTCAACAGAAGCAGAGCAAAATATAAACATGCCTTGAACTTGGAGCGGTATTCAGATATTTTGAGAATGCACAGGAAATGACATCAAAAGAAGTGGATCCCCCAGCACAAGATGGTCCGACGACTTCCTGATTCCTTCCCATTTTAAAACGAACAACCGGAATGGGACCAAAAGAAATGGATCTCCCGCAGCCATATGATTTGATGGATTCCAGCTTCATTTTTCGAATATCAACACCAACAAGCAATGCATCATTATCCTGAGACTCCACCTTAGACACGAGGTAGAAAACATCACCGCCGTAATAACCAAAGGTCGGGAAGCTTGTACACTTCAGTTTTCCCAATGTCCATTTCTTGTCTGTATCATTCCATAGATGAGATTGCAGCACAGAGGGTTCAGGTGGGGAGGCTGATATGTCGTCAACATGAAAAATGTGACTACTTTCCCAATAGTTCCAATCAATGCTCCTAAACATTGTACGGATCTTCCAGCCAGCAGGTGCATGCCGCACAGGTTTGTCATCTGTAACGTCGTCCATATCATCAAGACTGAGGAGCTCTGCATCATCGATGGTATCTGCAACATCAAAAATCATGGCCGTCTTCAAATTGCTCTTTCGGACAACGGGGAACCATCTGAGACAGTGTTCGATCTCGATGAAGTTGATGTAACCATCGGTGAAGCCAACGACGTCCCGCACTTGCCGTGCTTGGCTTTTCCGGTGCAGGTCGAATTCGGCCTTGGGCAGCGGGATGAAACGGGGAACAGGCTCCTTTTCAAGCAAATTGCAGACGACAATGCCGCGCCAGAGGTCGACCCATCCTACCGTGCTTCTTCCGAGCAAGAGCACCTTGTCAATTAGGATTGGCAGCTCCAGTGGCAGGACATCCGGGTCGGTCTGCAGCTGCACGTGTTTGGTGCTCCACTCGTTTGTCTCCGACGAGAAGATGTGCAGGTTGTAGTGCCCAGGGTCCGCATTCGGGGAAAGATCAGCGACCAAGAAATTGTCACCCTTGCCGGGCACGATGGCGGCGTGCCATGAGTGCCTGTAGGCTCGAGGGGAACACGGAACAGATCTGATGGTGGGCTTGCCGCCGGAGGCAGCCTTGTAGACGAAGTACTCGAGATGTGAGTCTTCTTCTGTGCTCCGTGGGCCGGAGCTGAAGGCGAAGCAGAGGAGGACGAGCTCACTGGCGGAGGAGACGACGCGGGGCTCCGTGGTGTAACAACCTTCGGGGCAGTGGACGCAGAAGTAGGAGACGGCGGGCGGGTCGGCGAGACAAAAGGTGACCTTGAATTCGTGGCCCGTGCTCGTCGTGGCCTTCACGGTGGTGGCGTTGACGCGGTCGGCGAAGTAGGCTCTGCTGTCGAGGAGGACCCAGGAGGGGTAGCGGGATGGGTTGGCGCCGGCGGGGTCGACTGCGGGGGGGTGGAAGGAGGCGGGATCGACGGCGGGTGGGTCGACGGAGGCGGGATCGACGGCGGGGGGGTCGACGGAGGCGGGATCGACGGCGGGGGGGTCGACGGAGGGGGCCGTGAAGGATTCCTCCATGGCTGCGGATCCAACAGGTACCGTGCCTTCTGGAAAACCCTATTGGACGCTGGGAGACGCTACGGGTCCGCCGGGTGATCTGTATAATACATCCGTCGCCTCGATGACCGTACGATGTACGCGAGCGCAGCCGCGCGATCTACTTCTGACGCGTGGATTTGTTTCCTCCCTGATCTATTAATTCCTGAAATAATGGTCAAGTTGCAGAAACAAGCGTCTTGCGAGCCATTCGATGCGTGAGGCGAGCCGTTCAATCCTCCGCTCTAATTTCCTGCAACGATGCTCTTGTTGCAAGATCTGGTCTTCTTTGATTTCCTGCAACAAGATATTTATTGCAAAACCTTATCTTTTACTCCCTCCGTTCGGAATTACTTGTCTCGAAAATGAATGTATCTAGAACTAAAATATGTCTAGATACATCCATTTCTGCGACAAGTAATTCGGAACGGAGGGAGTATAATTTTCTGCAACAAGACCCATGTTGCAAAACCTCTTCTTCTTTAGTTTTCTGCAACAAGACCCTTAGAAAAATCACAACAACATTTCCCGCCGCGTCTAATTTTATGCAACAACATTTTTCACGCGTCTAATTTTCTGCAATATCTTTCACGCGTCTAATTTTCTGCACATCTTTCACGTGTCTAATTTTTCTGCAACACGATCCTTGTTGCAAAAATTGCAACAACATCTGTACGTTGCGTCTAATTTTCTGCAACAAGACCCTTGTTACAAAAATTAAAACAACATCTCCGCCACATATAATTTTCTGCAACAGGACACATGTTGCAAAATTTGCAATAGCATCCCCGGCCCCTCGCGTACTTGGGCTGTGTGTCACCATCCATCATGGAACGCGCGAGTGTCCATCGGACGACTAAGCGAGCGGCTGATGTAAACGCGGATATCAGTCGGACTATTAGAATCTTTTTCCTTCTTTTATGGGCGCTGCTACGCGTCCACCGGACGATGTTTACGTATTATCCGCCGCCTCGATGGCCGATAGATGCCCGAACTGTTAGCCGTCCGATGGTGTACGCGTCCATGTCCACTCGTTACATCTCGCAACAAACACTCTGTTGCAGAAACAAGACTGCGTCTCCACTTCTTATTTCCCGCAACAAGCAATCTGTTGCAGAAACAAGACCACATATCCACTCGTTACTTCCCGCAACAAACGCTCAGAAACAAACCCGCATGTCTACTCGTTACTACCCGCAACAAACGCACTGTTGCATACCGCATGCCCACTCGTTATTTTCCACAACAAACACTTTGTTGCAGAAACAAGACCGGCTGCCTACTCGTCACTTCCCGCAACAAACGCTCTGTTGCAAACTGCATGCCCACTCGTTACTTTCGGCAACAAAAGCTCTATTGCAGAAACAAGACCGTGCGCCCGCTCGTTACTTCCCGCAACAAACGCTCGGTTGCAGAAACGAGAGAAATAACAGGGAGTGCCACCATCGCCACATCGGCCAGATAGAATGGGGGAAGGGATCTCTGATCCGTACCTGCTTGAGTCGTTGCCGGCCACCGCCGATCTCGAGCCAGTCATCGACGCCACCGCGTTGGATAAGTCCCAGCCGCGTCCACCACCCTTCCAAATCCAGTCGCTCACACTCCCAGCCATAGAAGCCCACGCTGTTGCGGGATGAAACCCTCCATTGTTATCCAGTTGCAGAAATGGCTGTCCTGAAACAAGCGGTGAGTTGCATAAAATGGACACGCCTCCAGCGAACGCGGGATAAAATATAGATCGGACGGCCATGGAGCCGGCGGATGGGCGCACGTGATCAGCCGACAGAAGGTAAGCTTTTCCCTTGGACGCTCGCTCCGGCAAAGTGCCGGGCGATCGCACAGAGCAGCCAAGCCAGCGACAAAACATGGGCCGACCCTCTTCCAGATATACACAATCCGTCCAAACGGTTTTGGGAACCTTCTAGAAGGTTCCCTAAACCGGGTTTTATCTTGTTTTGATTCTTTTCTAGGTTTTTCTGGCTTTCTATTATTTTTTCTTTATCTTTTCTCATTTTTCTGTTTCTGTTCCTTTTTCTTTTTCTCTTTCTTTTTTTTTCAAGTTTATTTTCCTTTTTCAGAAAGTGTCCAGAATTTTCGAAAATGATGACATTTTTCAATTTTTTGTTAAAAATATATGAAAATGTTTTCTGTTTTCAAATTTTGTTTCAAATGTAAAAAAATCAAAAAAGATGAGAATCTCAATAATTGTTCGCATTTTCAAAATTTGTTCAGAAATTTCAAAAAATGTTCTAATTCACAAATTTTGTTCGTTTTTTCAAAAATTGTTCGGAATCTTACTTTTGTTCTGATTTTTTTTTTCTGAATTTTAATTTTTGTTCTCATTTTTTTCAAATTTTGTTCATGTTGTTCCTGTTTTCAAAAGTATGGAGTTGAAAAATTGTTTGGAATGTTAATTTTTGTTCTCATTTTTGTTCGTGTTTTAAAAATTGTTCGGAATCTTACTTTTTGTTCTGAAAATTTGTTGAGAATGTTAATTTTTGTTCTCATTTTTAAATTTTCTTCATGTTGTTCGTGTTTTCAAAAGTTTGGAGTTGAAAAATTGTTTGGAATGTTAATTTTTGTTCTCATTTTTACAAATTTTGTTCATTTTGACTGAATTTTGTCCTATTTTCAAATTTTGTTCATAAATTTCAAATTTTGTTTGCTCATTTCAAAAAATCTTCGGAAATTCAATAAATGTTCACCTTTTTAAATTATGTTCACACACCAAAAACTATTTGTTTCGGAAAATGTTCACATTTGCTTTAAAAAAAATCAGAAATTTTAAATAATGTTCACATGTTATTATTTTTTCATAAATTAAAAAAATGTATGGGAATTACCACAGTGGCTGGCGTAAGGAGCCCACAAATTTCATTTGTATGGAATTTAGCGAACTTGTTTTATTTTCACGGCTGCCTATACTTCTTTAAGGGAGGCACTGCAATTCTTATATAGTAGCTCGCTTGTCGCAGTGGCTTGCGCATTGCGGGCACCTATAGAAGGCCCCGAGTTCGATTCCTACGTATTTTTCATTCCGCCAAGGACAGCGAATGGGCTGGCCCAGGTGACCTGTCTCCTGTACGAAGCTGCAACATTTTGTCATAGTAAGCGGCACATAGGAGGTCCCGTGCCTTCTTACGATGACCCCAGCGAGCCTTAGCGAACGCATCTACATGGGCAAGGAAAGCCCATCTACCCAGCCGTTGCCTAATGCCTGAACTGAACCTGCTATAAAAATAGACAAAACTTTTGCTAAAAAAACAAAAATAGGCAAAACCATTTCTAAAAAAACGAAAATAGACAAAACCGCTGCAAACTGGAGCTGTCACAAAACTGAAGAAAAAAAGCTGCCGCAAAACTGAAGAATCACACTTGTCTGCAATGTCAGTAAGGCGCATTCCCCTGCAAATATCTCGGGACCCCGCTTGCGATCCACCAATTAATTGGGGCGCGTGGATTGGCAACCGTTGCTCGATCAAGTAAGGAAGGTAGTACCTACGTGGCAGCGAGGGTTGATTCAGAGATCTGGGAGATTGATCCTTGCCAAATCCATTGTCTCTGCAAGGCCAGTACACCAACTCATGGTGTTAGACGCCCCATGCTGGGTTTTTGAAGACATGGAGAAGTGGATGAGGGCGTTTTTTGGGCTGGTAAAGAGAAAGTTAACGGCGGGCAATGCCTTGTGGCTTGGGACACTATGTGGCGTCGGACATGTTTTGGCGGTCTGGGAGTCAGACCTCTGTCTCCAGGCGATTGCGTTGCGTGTGCGTTGGGAATGGCTATGCATGTCTGATCCGTCGAGACCATGGCACGGTATTCCTATGACAGAAGACGCAAAGGTCAGGCTTGTTTTCAATAGCCTTGTCAAGATCACCGTGGGGGACGGCGAGGGGGTGCTGTTTTGGACGGACCGCTGGATCCATGGGTTCACGGTCAGTGAGATTGCCCCCCTCATCTTCGAGATGGTGAGCACGGGCGTACGCAACAGAAGGACAGTCAATCAAGCCCTGGCTGAGAACGCGTGGACGGCGGACGTGCTGGGTGATCTCTCCTTCACTGCGCACATACAGGTGGCCAACTTATGCCTTGCCATCGCCACGGTCCCAACAAATGACCAGCATCCGAATTAGTTTTTTGGGCCGGCAGACATCTCAGGAGCTTACACGACAAGGTCGGTCTACCAAAGGTTATGCTTGGGCATGGTGCGTCCTTCGACGACGGAAGGTATTTGGAGGAGTTGGGCACCTTTGTGATGCAAAAGTTTTGCTTAGCTCGCGGTGCAGTACCGGCTATGGACTTCGGATAGGAGAGCCAGAAATGGCCTCCAAGATGAACCGTCTCCGTGCTTCATGTGCTTACAAGAAGAGGCCAATGCGGATCACATCCTGGTGCATTGCGTCTACACGAGGGAGGTGTGGCATCGATGCCTCGATTCTTTCTAGCTTAACATCCATGTGCCGACCCCCAACACTACTCATTCTGAGTGGTGGATAGAATAGAGACTGAGGTTCACATGAAGGGTGCGACGAGGAATCGAGTCCTTTGTCATTGGGATGGCATGGGCTTTGTGGAAGCAGCATAACACAAGGGTCTTTAACAGGTCCCGCGACCAGAGGACGCCTCTCCAGCTCGCGGAGTTAATTCGCTTAGAGATCGTAGATTGGGCTAGCGTTGGTCTTGGTGTAGGAGGTTTAGACCCTTTTGTGAGAGTGTGATCGGGTGAGCTAGAGTTGGTGTGGGTGTGTTGTCTGCCATCTAGGATGTTCGCATCCCGGTTTGGCCTCTTGTAATTATTGTTCTGCCTTCTATAAAAATATGGTACGCCATTGGCGTACTCTCGGAAAAAAAACTTGTGCTGAATTGAACCTGCTATGAAACTGGAGAATTACACAACAATAGACAAACTAAAGTTTAAACAAGCAACCTGTGCAGGTTACAACCAAGTGAATTCCACTTAATAGTCTTAATCAACCGCTCGTCTCGCACTGAAAAATTCAAGAGCAGTACAAAATTTAAAATACTAGAATTTCCACATGTTTCTCTCTAGGGCAGATTTTACTAATTACTACATGACCACCACTATAAGAAAAAATGAACGCATGACCAACAGCATCCATCCGATCTTTAGCATTCACCACTCTTCAAGTCTTCCGGTGATAAAATAGATCTTCAAGTCTACTGATGACAAAAAGGACCTGATAGAAACATATCATCTACGTACAATTCTTCGACACTAGAACCCTGCATCATTGAAGGATTGCTCATATTATTTGCTGAAACCGTTAGTCAAGCACAATGGTAAATGGGATGAAGCATACCATCAGTAATTCAGTGTAACTCTTAATACATCCATAACCATGAAAATCATTCTCAATGCTCCCAGTATCTTTCTCTGTCAATGAATGAGTCTCATTTTTTGTGTTGCTGGGAACCCATAAGCAAGTCATGTGCATTGGTGGTTTTGGTAGACTTTTTCCTTCCTTTGTTGCTTTTCTTGATTCCATTCTCTTGCTGCTACATGTAAAAGGATACCAAAGTAAAAGACTATACTTGAATGGACAAGAAAGTAAATATCTATTAGCATAGAAAAGACATATTGTAGGAAATACTTGTGTCTTTTTAGCTTTGGTCGGTCTTTTACGCCCTTTCATTTGTTGTTGGATCTCATTCTCTTGTTGCTGAAAACAAAATGAACATAGAGATTCAATCATACAAACATACTATATTTGAAAGGTCAACAAAGTAGTTATTTTCCATGATATAAATAACATGTCGTAGGTAATTCTTGTGTCTCTTTAACTTCAGTTGGTCTTGTCTTCCATTTCTTGTGTTGCCTATCTATCCAAGTTGAATTTCGCTTCGAACATTTTTTTGTGGAGATTTTTTCTTTAGGCATGCAACACTTAAACCTTGATTGGATTCTTGAGGTACCACTTGTGTTTCACATTCCTCGACAAGGTGACCTTCACGTTCCTTTTTTAGTTGCTCTTCAACTTCCTCAGTGAGGATATCAAGTGCATTGTCAAGTAAAATATGGCGCGCTGGGAGCTTAGTGCTTGAGTGGCTAAGTTGACAATTTGTGTGTGAAAAAATTGCAGCTAAGAATGGTAACCAGCATTGGATTCTCAAAAACATTCCTTTCACTTCTATCTTGGATAGTTCCACACCGTGCACCTAGAGTCCAACGCTTTAAAATATAATGTGGTGGCAGTAATTTAATGTTCATCAAACCGAGAACTCTTAGAGCATGGGCGCATAGTCCAATTCTCTCAAATTGCCCACAACTACATGTGGCTGTTTGTTCCAACGGATTACCAACAACGATGCGCTCCTCTTCAAATATTGGATCTCCGCAAAGGCTACCAACTGCCACTGCAAATACATAATTCCCATCCAGTACTTTATTGCAGGCTGCTATAGATCTCACATACTCTGTTTGGAAACTTTCGAATATGCTAGGAGTGTATACCTCACTTGCTTGGACTAACATTGGTGTAGTTATTTTGATTCTAGGTAGTTTCTCTCTGGACTCATACTCCAAATTCAACTCGTTGTCTCGTTTCCCTTTCACAACCCTTTCAAAATGCTTGAAAAAGCAAACAAGGTCTAGTTCTGATTTCAGGTGGAGTTTCAAGTCATTGTTCAAGCTCTCGCTTAGTTGTGTGCTTCGTATCCCTAAGGTGAAAGCATCCCTCATATAACATTCAGCCACATCTCTCTTACTTTATAGATGCTATCAAACCAAGTTTGCTTCTCTACCTTAGTTCTCAATGTGTAGAAAGCCTCCACAAATGTTTCCATGTCATCATACCCGAACACACCAACACTAAAATCCTTAATAAGACTTGATTCTTTAGAGCAATGAGCAGACAAATGTTTGATGACATTTTGGATTATGTGAAAAGTGCACAATCCATGCCTTGCTTCTGTAAATACATCATCAATTGCATTTCCCATTGCAGTGTCTTGATATGTGAATATTGTTCTAGGTTGCTTCTTGTTGTGTGTTGACAAAAAAGTATCAAACAACCACCGGAAAGAATCAAATGTTTCATCATATAGAAGACAAGCACAAAAAATAACTGTTTCTCTGAAATGATTGAATCCAAGGAATACCCTGATGTCTACTACGCACCCTTCTTCTTGTAGACGTTGTTGGGCCTCCAAGTGCAGAGGTTTGTAGGACAGTAGCAAATTTCCCTCAAGTGGATGACCTAAGGTTTATCAATCCGTGGGAGGCGTAGGATGAAGATGGTCTCTCTCAAACAACCCTACAACCAAATAACAAAGAGTCTCTTGTGTCCCCAACACACCCAATACAATGGTAAATTGTATAGGTGCACTAGTTCAGCGAAGAGATGGCGATACAAGTGCAATATGGATGGTAGATATAGGTTTTTGTAATAGGAAAATATAAAAACAGCAAGGTAGCAAGTGGTAAACGTGAGCATAAACGGTATTGCAATGATAGTAGGCAAGGCCTAGGGTTCATACTTTCACTAGTGGAAGTTCTCTCAACAAGGATGACATAATTGGATCATATTACTAGCCCTCAACATGCAACAAAGAGTCACTCCAAAGTCACTAATAGCGGAGAACAAACGAAGAGATTATGGTAGGGTACGAAACCACCTCAAAGTTATTCTTTCTGATCGATCTATTCAAGAGTCCGTAGTAACGTTCAATCTATCATAGAGTTCGTACTAGAATAACACCTTAAAACACAAATCAATCAAAACCCTAATGTCACCTAGATACTCCATTGTCACCTCAAGTATCCGTGGGCATGATTATATGATATGCATCACACAATCTTAGAAACATCTATTCAACCAACACAAAGTACTTCAAAGAGTGCCCCGAAGTTTCTACCAGAGAGTCAAGACGAAAACGTGTGCCAACCCCTATGCATAGATTCCCAAGGTCACGGAACCCGCAAGTTGATCACCAAAACATACATCAAGTGGATCACATGATATCCCATTGTCACCATAGATAAGCACGTGCAAGACATACATCAAGTGTTCTCAAATCCTTAAAGACTCAATCCGATAATATAACTTCAAAGGGAAAACTCAATCCATTACAAGAGAGTAGAGGGGGAGAAGCATCATAAGATCCAACTAGAATAGCAAAGCCCGCGATACATCAAGATCGTGCCATCTCAAGAACACGAGAGAGAGAGAGAGAGAGAGAGAGAGAGAGAGAGAGAGAGAGAGAGAGAGAGAGAGAGAGATCAAACACATAACTACTGATACATACCCTCAGCCCCGAGGGTGGACTACTCCCTCCTCATCATGGAGAGCGTCAGGATGATGAAGATAGCCACCGGAGAGGGATCCCCCCCTCTGGCAGGGTGCCAGAACGGGTGTAGATTGGTTTTCGGTGGCTATAGAGGCTTTCGGCGGCGGAACACCCGATCTAGGTTAATTTCCGAAGGTTTCAACATTTATAGGATTTTTTGGCGTAGGGCTCAGGGGGCCCTCCGGCCTGTCCTCGCCCAACTCTTTTGCTTCGGGGGCTTCTTTTGGTCCAGAAAAAATCATAAAAAATTGGCTCGTCAATTGGACTCTGTTTGATATTCCTTTTATGTAAAACCCTAAAACAGGAGAAAAACAGAAACTGGCACTAGGCTCTGGGTTAATAGGTTAGTCCCAAAAATCATATAAAAGTGTATAATAAAGCCCATAAGACATCCTAGAAGGATAATATAATAGCATGGAACAATAAAAAATTATAGATACGTTGGAGACGTATCAGCCTGCTCGTCCTCGAGTAGGTAAATGATAAAAACAGAATTTTTGATGTGGAATGCTAACTAATATAGTTTTTCAATGTAATTCTCTTAATTGTGGCATGAATGTTGAGATCTGAAAGATTCAAGATAAAAGTCTATATTGACATAAGAAACAATAATACTTCAAGCATACTAACAAAGCAATCACGTCTTCTCAAAATACTATGGATAAAGAAAGTTATCCCTACAAAATCATATAGTCTCGCTATGCTCCCTCTTCATCACACAAAATATTCATATCATGCACAACCCCGATTTCAACCAAGCACTTGTTTCCATACTCTATCTTTTCAAACCTTTCAACTTTCACGCAATACATGAGCGTGAGCCATGGATATAACACTATGGGTGGAATAGAGGTGGTTGTGGAGAAGACAAAAAGGAGGGAGATAGTCTCACATCGACTAGGCGTATCAACGGGTTATGGAGATGCCCATCAATAGATATCAATGTGAGTGAGTAGAGATTGCCATGCAATGGATGCACTAGAGCTAAATATGTATGAACGCTCAACAAAAGAAACTAGTGGGTGTGCATCCAACTTGCTTGCTCACGAAGACCTAGGGCATTTGAGGAAGCCCATCGTTGGAATATACAAGCCAAGTTCTATAATGAAAATTCCCACTAGTATATGAAAGTGACTAAACATGAGACTCTCTACAATGAAGAACATGGTGCTACTTTGAAGCACAAGTGTGGAAAAAGATAGTAGCAATTGTCCCTTCTCTCTTTTCTCTCATTTTTATTGGAGGGGCTTCTATCTTTTTTTAGCCCCTCTCTATTTTTTTGGGCCATCTTTTTTTATTTGGCCTTTATCTTTCTTTTTTTGATTTTTTTCTCACACGGGACAATGCTCTAATAATGATGATCATCACACTTTTATTGATTTAGAACTCGATATTACAACTCGATACTAGAATGAAGTATGACCCTATATGAATGCCTCCGGCGATGTACCGGGATGTGCAATGAATCAAGAGTGACATGTATGAAAAATTATGCATGGTGGCTTTGCCACAAATACGATGTCAACTACATGATCATGCATGGCAATATGACAATATGAAGCGTGTCATATGAACGGAACGGTGGAAAGTTGCATGGCAATATATCTCGGAATGGCTAAGGAAATGCCATGATAGGTAGGTATGGTGGCTATTTTGAGGAACAATATGGTGGCTGTTTTGAGGAAGGATATATAGTGGGTTTATGGCACCGGCGAAAGTTGCGCGGTACAAGAGAGGCTAGCAATGGTGGAAGGGTGAGAGTGCATATAATCCATGGGCTCAACATTAGTCATAAGAACTCATATACTTATTGCAAAAATCTACGAGTCATCAAAACAAAGCAATCGACGCATGCTCCTAGGGGGGTGGTTGGTAGGAGCCCCCGACCTCCACACAAAGGTTGACACTTTACAAATACCTCATGCTCTAACTTCGTCACATAGCGGTTCACCATGTGCATGCTACGGGAATCACTAACTTTAACACAAGCATTTCTCAATTTCATTATAACTCCACTAGCATGACTCTAATATCACTAGCCTCATATCTCAAAACAATTATCAAGCATCCAACATCTCATCATATTCAATACACTTAGTGTGAAAGTTTTTACTACATTGATATTGGATGTCTATCATGTGAAGACTAGTTATATAGCCTAAACGAATTACCATGCTGTTTTAATAGATTATAAAAATGATATAAGTGAAGCATGAGAGTTCATCTATTTCTTCAAAATAAAACCACCGCCGTGCTCTAACAGATATAAGTGAAGCACTAGAGCAAACAACAAACTACTCCGAAAGATATAAGTGAATATCAATGAGTAGTTGAATAACTGTGTAACTATGTGAAGACTCTCTAACATTTACGAACTTAAGATCTTGGGATATATTCAAACAGCAAGCAAAACAAAATAAACTAAATTGGCCCTCCAAGCAAAACACATATCATGTGGTGAATAAAAATATAGCTCCGAGTATAGTTACCGATGGATGAAGACGAAAGAGGGGATGCCTTCCCGGGGCATCCCAAGCTTAGGCTTTTGATTATCTTGAATTTACTTGGGGTGCCATGGGCATCCCCAAGCTTAGGCCTTTGCTACTCCTTGTTCCATAGTCCATCAAAGCAATACTCAAAACTTGAAAACTTCACAACACAAAACTTAGACAAAAATTCTCGTGAGCTCCGTTAGTATAACAAAGCAAACCACTACTCAAAGGTGCAGCAATGAATTCATTCTTTGTTTATATTGGTGTTAAACCTACTGTATTCCAACTTCTCTATGGTTCATATCCTCCAATACTACTCATAGATGCATCGGAATAAGCAAACAACACACGAAAAACAAAATCTGTCAAAAACAGAACAATCTGTAGTAATCTGCAGTTTACGCCTACTTCTGGAACTCCAAAAAATTCAAACTAAATTGGTAAATTTGAGGAATTTGTCTACCAATCATCTAAAAAAAGAATCAGCTAAAAATCACGCTCCAGTAAAATCTGAAGACCACTTTAGCTGGTGCTAACGATTCTGTTTTTCACAGCAAGATCACATAAACTTCACACAAGTCTTCCCAAAGGTTCTACTTGGCACAAACACTAAACAAAACATGAAACCACATCTAATCAGAGGCTAGATGCAATATTTATTTCCTTACAGCAGCAAAAACAAAAAACATAAAATTGGGTTGCCTCCCAACAAGCGCTATCGTTTTACGCCCCTATCTAGGCATAATGATGCTCACATAAAAGATAAGAATTGAAACATAAAGGGAGCATCATGAAGCATATGAATTGCACATTTAAGTCTAACCCACTTCCTATGCATAGGTATTTTGTGATCAAACAACTTCTGGGAACGATAATCAACTAGCATAGGAAGGCAGAACAAGCATAACTTCAAAACTTTAAGCAAATAGAGAGGAAACTTGATATTATTGCAATTCCTACAAGCATATGTTCCTCCCTCATAATAATTTTCAGTAGCATCATGAATGAATTCAACAATATAACCAGCACATAATGCATTCTTTTTCATGATCTACTTGTATAGGAATTTTACTACTCTCCACATAAGCAAAATTCTTCTCATTCATAGTAGTGGGAGCAAACTCAACAAAATAACTAGCATGTGAAGCATAATCCAATTGAAAACTAAAATCATGATAACAAGTTTCATGGTTATCTTTATTCTTTATAGCATACGTGTCATCACAATAATCATCATATATAGCAACTTTGTTCTCATAATCAATTGGAACCTCTTCCGAAATAGTGGATTCATCACTAAATAAAGTCATGACCTCTCCAAATCCACTTTCATAAATATAATCATCATAAATAGGAGGCATGCTTTCATCATAATAAATTTGCTCATCAAGACTTGGGGGACTAAACATATCATCTTCATCAAACATAGCATCCCCAAGCTTGTGGCTTTGCATATCATTAGCATCATGGGTATTCAAAGAATTCATACTAACAACATTGCAATCATGCTCATCATGCATATATTTTATGCCAAGCATTCTATGTAATTCTTCTTCTAGTACTTGACCACATTTTTCCTTCCCATCATTTTCACGAAAGATATTAAAAAGGTGAAGCATATGAGGTAACCTTAATTACATTTTTTTGTAGTTTTCTTTTATAAATGAAACTAGTGATAAAACAAGAAACTAAAAGATTCGATTGCAAGATCTAAAGATATACCTTCAAGCACTAACCTCCCCGGCAACGGCGCCAGAAAAGAGCTTGATGTCTACTATGCACCCTTCTTCTTGTAGACGTTGTTGGCCCTCCAAGTGCAGAGGTTTGTAGGACAGTAGCAAATTTCCCTCAAGTGGATGACCTAAGGTTTATCAATCCATGAGAGGCGTAGGATGAAGATGGTCTCTCTCAAACAACCCTACAACCAAATAACAAAGAGTCTCTTGTGTCCCCAACACACCCAATACAATGGTAAATTGTATAGGTGCACTAGTTCGGCGAAGAGATGGTGATACAAGTGCAATATGTATGGTAGATATAGGTTTTTGTAATAGGAAAATATAAAAACAACAAGGTAGCAAGTGGTAAACGTGAGCATAAACGGTATTGCAATGATAGTAGGCAAGGCCTAGGGTTCATACTTTCACTAGTGGAAGTTCTCTCAACAAGGATAACATAATTGGATCATATTACTAGCCCTCAACATGCAACAAAGAGTCACTCCAAAGTCACTAATAGCGGAGAACAAATGAAGAGATTATGGTACGGTACGAAACCACCTCAAAGTTATTCTTTCTGATCGATCTATTCAAGAGTCCGTAGTAACGTTCAACCTATCATAGAGTTCGGACTAGAATAACACCTTAAGACACAAATCAATCAAAACCCTAATGTCACCTAGATACTCCATTGTCACCTCAAGTATCCGTGGGCATGATTATATGATATGCATCACACAATCTCAGAAACATCTATTCAACCAACACAAAGTACTTCAAAGAGTGCCCCGAAGTTTCTACCGGAGAGTCAAGACGAAAATGTGTGCCAACCCCTATGCATAGATTCCCAAGGTCACGGAACCCGCAAGTTGATCACCAAAACATACATCAACTGGATCACATGATATCTCATTGTCACCACAGATAAGCACGTGCAAGACATACATCAAGTGTTCTCAAATCCTTAAAGACTCAATCCGATAAGATAACTTCAAAGGGAAAACTCAATCCATTATAAGAGAGTAGAGGGGGAGAAGCATCATAAGATCCAACTAGAATAGCAAAGCTCGCGATACATTGTAGGATCGAAAGTATGTCTAGAGGGGGGGTGATTAGACTACTTGTAAATATAAAAATTCTGCCTTTTGATCAAGAACAGTTTTTGGCAGATTCACAATTATGATCAAGTCAAACATCACCCTACACATGCAATTCTAGAGTATAGGCAGCGGAAAGTAAATTGCACATGTAGTAAAGAGAGGTGGAGAAGAGCAAACGCAATTTGGAGACGCGGTGATTTTTCCCGTGGTTCCGATAGGTGGTGCTATCGTACATCCACGTTGATGGAGACTTCAACCCACGGAGGGTAACGGCTGCGCGAGTCCATGGAGGGCTCCACCCATGAAGGGTCCACGAAGAAGCAACCTTGTCTATTCCATCATGGCCTACGCCCACGGAGGGCTAGCCTTACTCGGGGTAGATCTTCACGAAGTAGGCGATCTCGTTGCCCTTACAAACTTCTTGGTTCAACTCCACATCTCGATGACGGAGGCTCCCAAGCGACACCTAACCAATCTAGGAGGCACCACCCTCCAAAAGGTAATAGATGTTGTAGATGATGATGAACTCCTTGCTCTTGTGCTTCAAATGATAATCTCCCCAACACTCAACTCTCCTCACTGATTTGGCTGTGGTGGAAGAAAGGATTGAGTGGAAAGCAACTTGGGAAGGTTAGAGATCAAGTTTCATATGGTGGGAGTGGAGCAACTTGATCTCAACACAAGGGTAGGTAGTTCTCTTCTCAGAAAGTGTAAGGTAGGAGTGGTAGTTCTTTCTGATGGCTCTCTCCACGAATGAAGAGGGGGTGGAGGGGTATATATAGCCTCCACACAAAAATCCAACCGTTACACACATATTTGAGCAATCTCGGTGGGACCGAAGTTGACAACTCGGTGAGACCGAAAGTTCAAATAATGTGAACGTTGGGGTTTTCGGTGGGACCGAAAATACCATCTCGGTTAGTCCGATTTGAGTAAAGACAGGAGCTTGCCAGTTTCGGTGGGACCGACTTCATCATCTCGGTGACACCGATTTGATGACAGAGGGTTACAGAAGCTTGACAGCCCATGTTTCGGTGAAACCGATTTCAAACTCGGAATATCCGATTTTTCTAGGGTTTGGCTTATGGCTGAGGTGGTTCATCTCGGTGTGACTGAGTTTGGAATATCGGTGGGACCGAGATTACTTATGAGTGTGTATTGTAGTGAAAGTTGCTGATAGTTAAAGGAGATATATCACTAAGCACTTGAGCAACCAGATCATCAACATAACCTCATCCCCTTTTAATAGTATTGGCTTTCCTATGGACTCAATGTGATCTTGGATCACTAAACCAAAAATGGAGTCTTGAGCTTTTGCCAATGCTTGCCTTAGCATTTTGAGGGGTCCACTTCTTCAGTCATTGCCATACCCATATCACTGAACTTCTCTGAAATGATTCTCAAGTAACTATTAGTTCAATGATATATATGTTGTTATTAATTGCCAAAACCACCCGGGGATTAGTTGCACTTTCAATCTCCCCCTTTTTGGTAATTGATGACAACATATAGATCAAAGCTTCGACAAAGGATATAATCAATGAATAATATCGTCGCTTTGAGAAGTATGTGATAAGCAAGAGCTCCCCCTAAATTTGTGCATTATTTAAGATTTGCGTTTGAATGCAAATGCACAATCGATTAGGATCATGGGTCACTCTTCCATGTCACATACATCTTGGTGGAGCGCACAAAATGATAAGAATGAATAGCATGCACCCAATCACCAAGACATGAGTAAATAGCCATACAAGATAGGAATAGCATATGATAAGCATTAAGCACACATTAAAGCATAGTACGACCAAGCACTCATTAAGGTAGCATCAAACGTAGTATCAAGCACACTGAAAGTTTCGAAAACCAAAAGTATCTCAAAGAAACCGTAAAAGAACGAAAGAGCAAAAGCGCAAAAGATAACAACACTCTCTCTCTCGAAGCCCTATGATCTATACAATTTCTCCCCCTTTGGCAACAAGTTACCAAAAAGTTTGAAAAAGCATAGAGCTAAACGTCACCGTGGGCTCTGCTGGCGGCTCCCGTATGGGTTGATGTCGGAGTAGATATGACGGCATCGGCGAAGACTTCAGCTGATGTCTGTGCTGGAGGAGTGGACACTGGAGCTGTGGCTGGAGTGACTGCTGGAGCTGTAGGAGGTGCTGAAGTTGTAGTCCTGGAGTCAGTCACTGGAATAGCAGCTGATCGGGATCCTCTGGGAATCGGAGCAGTCTGGCGATGAGAATCCTGGACTAGGTCATCCTGCACAAGCTCTGCCTTGTCCTGCTTTGCTTCCTCCATGTCTGCCTCAAGCTTGTTGACGGTCACCTGAATTTCAGTCAGCTTCACGTCCAGAGCGTGGATCTTCTCGTCAACAATCCTCTCTAGGCTCTCCTGAGATTGTTCAATGCTGGCCAGGCGTTGTTCAATTCTTTGAGTAGCTTCAAGAATCTGCTCTCCGAAACTCTTTGGTTTAGCTGCTGCTGCTGCTTCTTTATCAGCCTTGGCTTTCTTAGCAGCTTCTATCTTGGCTTGACCTTCGACAGATGTAGGATCCTCCTCGTCCATCACAACAACATTGTCTTCATGCTCTGGCTGCAGGGGTAAGTGTTTCCTATCCAACAAGAATTTGCCCGTGCCAAACTTGGCATTGATAAGCATCTGAATCTGTGGGGCAAATCCACATGACCTTTTCTGGTCAGCTGCAGTCCTCTTAATGGTTTCTACCATTAAGTCCATCACCTTGAAAGGTGCCTTCTCATCAAGTATATGCAGCATGTTGATAGAATACCCTCTGATCATGCGATGATCTCCAGACTTGGGCATCAAGGTATGCCTCAGAATAGTATTAGTGGTAGGTAAACCTGCCTGGAGATAGTAGACTGAGCCGAGCTTCCATATTTCCAAATCTGCTGCGGGGATCTCCTTGTACATGTTCTTCATGTTCTTCATGATTCTTCTTTGGAATCCCATAGACATCAATGTCATCCTCTCGTTGCACTGGAGCATTCAGAAGTTCTGCCCATTCTTCAACAGAAGAAGAAACTCTCTGACCTTCAGTCATCCAGGTGATCTTCCCATCAGGATAGAAGTGAGCTGTGGCATAGAATTGCATAATCATCTCATCGTTCCAATCTGTCAATTTCTGACCCACAAACTCTGCAACTCCACATGCAGTGAAGCTTTCATGCACATGGGGAAAGAAGTCTCTGTGCTCTTCGCTGTCAATGTATTCCCAGTCAACGTATCTGGTGTCTGCGACTATGGGCTTCTTGTCCATCAGCACAGTCTCATAGAAGTCCTGCTGCTCTCTGGTGTGAAATCTGGGATCTACAGCAGTCCTTCTCCTCACGGCATATGGGTCAGCTTGTCTCCATAGCCTGAGACATCTATCTTTCCTTGCCTTCATATCCTCGGCTTGAGGATGAGCATCATTGTGAAGTGGCAGTTTTGGACGGAGTTTCAGCAACACTTGTTCTTCCTCATCAGACTCAGCTGGTGGCACATCACCTTTGTTCTTCTCAGATGCTGGAATGTTTCTGGTAGTCCTCTTGGGCTTGGCAGCAGGCTTTGCTGGAGCTGCCTTAGCTTGAGCAGATTTCTTGGGCTTTGAAGTGGCTCCGACCTTAATGTCATCACCCATGAGCTTAGCCTTCTGAGGAGGAGGAGGCTGGGGTCCTTCTTCTTCTTCTTCATCTTCAACTGCTGCATCTGCATGAGGATCACTATACACAACCCTCTTTCTCTTGGAGGTTTTCTTCACTTTGCTTGGGGCTGGCTCTCCCAAGTTCAGCTTCTTGGCAACAGCTGACTGCTTGACTTTGCTGGTGCCCTTCTTTGACTGCTGACCTTGTTGCTCTTTGGCAACAACCTTTCTCTTAGGCTTGGAGGTCACTTCTTCCTCAGCAACGAAATCGGAATCCTCATCATCGGAGTTCTTCTCCTTTCTAGCTCTGGTGGCTGCAGGAGGCAAGCCACTTGGTGTACTCCTCTCACCATCATCAAATGGACTGCTAGTCTCAGGACTAGTGTCTGCTTCAGGAATGTCCGCAATAGGTGACTCTGACCTGTTCTGACTGTCACTGGCATCTGACATGGCTGACAACCTGTGAATAGATAAGGTATAGGCAGAGAAGAAGAGTTGTCACAAACTGCAGAAGTTTTTGCAAAAAAATGAGTTCAAATTTTAGTTTTAAGTTTTCACAGAAGGCATTTCGGTCAGACCGATTTTCAGTTTCGGTGAATCCGAAGTGTGTAACAGAAACTTTACACACCACTTTCGGTTTGACCGAAGTGGGTTTCGGTCCTGCCGATACACTAGGGTTTCACTAAAACTATATTTCGGTCACACCGATTTGCACAACTCGGTTGGACCGAAAGGTGTAGTGCAATGGCCAGAGGCCGAATCGGTCACACCGAAATTTTAAAATCGGTTTCACCGAGATGTGTTCCGTGGAAACCTAACCCTAAGAATTTTACTCGAAACTAGTTCAAACGAACCGATCTGGTGTAAAAGAAGATTTCAATCGTGGCCAGATGTTGGGCAAACCAAACGTGCATTGAATCGGAGATGGGAGCACGAGTGGGATCAAGACTCACCCTAACTTGGTGGAGTCTCTCTACGGCGGGAACGGCACGGAGGAGAAGGCCGTTGACGGCGACGGAGACCTGCGGCGAGGGTGCACAGGCGACGACGGCGACGATCCGGAGATCAGGGCGACGGCAGCAGGGGATGTGGGGCGAAAACGTTTGAAGGAGTAATCAACGCGCGCTGCCCTCAGTATATATATCCCTTTGCTGTCGGTGGGACCGAGTTGAAAAACTCGGTGGCACCGAGATGGATAACTGCTAGGCAGTTACGCATTTCGGTCACGCCGAGATTTAGAACTCGGTTTCACCGAGATGAAACCTGGATCAGTCTAAATGCTTTCGGTTTGACCGAGTTTGAAAAAGTTAGTCTGACCGAAATCACTTAGAAGGTTTTGGAGGTCAGCCTTAGACGGATTGGTGGCTCCGAGTGCTCCTCACTCGGAGGGTCCGAAAATGACTTGTTCAAAGTTTGTGATTTAAGCATGAATAGAATTTGAGACAAGAAAGCACAGATAGCTAGGGGAGGTACTTAGGCATTCTTGTCCATCCATTTGGCCAGAAAAATCAAAACAACCAAAACAACAAATGGATGTCCTCGAATGGATAAAATCATGCATTCAACATGCTCACACAATAAGATAGCAAATGAAATATGTGTCAAACATGCACAACCAAAACTCTAGCTACTAGCACATAATTTGTCGATGACTAGGTCATCTTTATATGAGTATTTTGACTTAGGAGCCAAATGAGAACATTTGATCATAGGTCATACTCATCGTTTAAGCACAAGTGGGGTTACCACTTTTACATAAAGCATTGATGTGTTCACATCATTTGAAGATGCTTTAGCTCAATTTTTAGAGCAAAGCTCCCCCTAGATGTGAGAACCCCTTTTAAAGGGTCAAACTAACCTTGGGTTGTCGTAGAAGACTTCATGTAGATGTTGAAGATGTGGATGCTCAATGTTGATGTAGATCATCAAGAGTTGGGAGCTATCCTTTGGATTAGGGCACTTTCAATACCTACATGGGTTAGTCCCACAAGGAACAAACAAGGATATCCATGGACATAGATTGAAGTTCACAATAGATGATGTCCATGAAAGCAATGATTACCTTGTCCCTTGACTTACCAACAAGAGGGTTTGTGACTCCATGAACTAGTGCATGATGTGGAAGTTGATTGCACAAGTTGCCAAAATGAATATGAGTGAAGTATGTTGGCGGAGTCACCCTCAAGAACCTTCTAGTTCTTCTTGTTTGGGATCCACATCATCTTGATGGGAATCCTTGGGGTTGTAGTTGAGCTTGACGAAGTAGAACTTGACGTGTCCTTGGGAACCCACTTGACCATAGCTTGAGGTGCTTCAATGAATGCATCAATCTCCTCTTGAAGCTTGTCCTTGGCTTTTAGCTTGTGGTCTTGTGGTGGAAGGTCATCTTGAGCTTGTTCCACATTGGAAGAAGTAGGATCATACTTCTCCTTTTGAGAAACAAACTGTGGAGTAGGGTATTGACCTTCTTCCCACTCAACACCTTCGGCGTTGAACTTTCGCTCAAAACCAATCCCTTGATTCTTCCGGTGCCTTCCTTGTTTGCGAACAATTTCCTCAAAGTTCTTGCTTCCGGCAAGACTCTTGTAGACACCTTTCTCTATGATTTCCTTCAATAAGCTATTTTCTTGCTCAAGTGTAACTTGGCTTGGAACATTGTTAGTGGAATCAAGAGAACTACTAGAAGTAACAACATTAGATTTAACATGGTTATTGTTACTACTAGAGGAAGAATTTTTCTTATGCTTGTCATGCTTAGTCTTAATAGGTGGCAAGAAATTAGACAAGAGAAGTCGTTTGGCAAGATATGAAGAACTCTTCTTTCGAAGATCGTCATTGATCGCTTTTAGAAACTCATGTTCTTGCTCTAGAGTGAGCTTCTCGAAGCGTAGCTTCTCATGAGATCTTAGGAGCTCTCTATGATCTTCTTGAGTTGTTTCATGAGCTAACTTAAGAGTGTTTAGTTCTTTAGTTAGACGCTCAATCTCCTTCATAGCATTGTCATTCGACTATTCTCGACTATAAAGACTACTAGCATTTTCATCGTTACTAAGCTCACTAGATTTATCATGCAAGAGCTCATCTTCACCAAGCAAGTCATCCTCATCACTATTGAAGTCAATGAATTCAGGGTGTGATACCTTGGGGCCTTTAGCCATGAAGCATCTTCCAATTCCCTCATTTGGTGAATCAAATAAGTCGTAGGAGTTGGAGTTGGAGGATACGAGAGCAAGACCGGCAACACCTTCATCTTGACTGTAGTCGGAGTCGGAGTGATAGCTTCCATCGGATTGATTGTCGGAGTCGGAGCCGGAGACCCATTCACCTACATGAGCTTGATGTCTTCTTCTTGTGTAGCTCCTTGATGACTTGTCTTTCCTCTCCGAATCCTTGCTTCTCCGAGAGGGTCTTCGTTCATAACGATCATCTCTACTCCTTCTCTCTTTCCGAGGTGACTCATCTCTTGATCTTCTTCTTGGAGATTCTTCTCTTCTCTTGTGGGGAGCCGTACACTCATTTGAGTAGTGTCCGGGTCTTCCACAATTGTAGCAGTTTTGATCACGACTAGAAGATCTCTTTTCACCATATGATCTAGACTTTGAGCTTCTCTCTTTGCCTCTATTTTTGTAGAATTTGTTGAAGTTCTTAACCATTAGGCTTATCTCTTCATTGGAAATTAACTTGTCACTTGAGGTTGTGGGAGCATCACTTGTAGCTTTGTAAGCACCACTTGACTTGTTGTGAAGCTCTTCCTTATCCTTAAGTGTCATCTCACGAGCAACAATTCTGCCAATGACTTCGGTTGGCTTGAGAGTCTTGTAGTTTGGCATCATTTGGATCAAAGTGCACACGGTGTCATACTTTCCATCCAAAGCTCTTAGAATCTTCTTGATGATGAATCGGTCGGTCATTTCTTCGCTTCCTAAGCCGGCAATCTCATTTGTGATGAGAGCAAGCCTAGAGTACATTTCAGCGACTCCTTCACCATCCTTCATTTTGAACTTGTCAAGTTGACCTTGAAGAATATCTAGCTTTGATTCCTTCACAGACTCGGTACCTTCGTGCATTTCAACCAAAGTATCCCAAATCTCTTTTGCATTTTCAAGACGGCTGATTTTGTTGAACTCCTCGGGACACAAAGCATTGAAGAGAATGTCACAAGCTTGAGCATTGTTTTGCAACATCCGCAATTCTTCCGGTGTAGCTTCGCGATCCGGAAGTTTTCCTTCCTCGAAGAATTCACCTTGCATACCAACACAAATAATGCCCCATGCGGCTGGGTTATGACCAAGAATATGCATTTTCATTTTATGCTTCCAACTAGCAAAATTTGTGCCATCAAAGTAAGGACCTCTACGATAATTACCCTCACTAGACGCCATACTCTCCTAGGTTGTGAAACCAAGCTTATGGAGTCCAATGCAATGGACACCAATACAACGGAGACCAAAGCTCTGATACCACTTGTAGGATCGAAAGTATGTCTAGAGGGGGGTGATTAGACTACTTGTAAATATAAAAATTCTGCCTTTTGATCAAGAACAGTTTTTGGCAGATTCACAATTATGATCAAGTCAAACATCACCCTACACATGCAATTCTAGAGTATAGGCAGCGGAAAGTAAATTGCACATGTAGTAAAGAGAGGTGGAGAAGAGCAAACGCAATTTGGAGACGCGGTGATTTTTCCCGTGGTTCCGATAGGTGGTGCTATCGTACATCCACGTTGATGGAGACTTCAACCCACGGAGGGTAACGGCTGCGCGAGTCCACGGAGGGCTCCACCCACGAAGGGTCCACGAAGAAGCAACCTTGTCTATTCCATCATGGCCTACGCCCACGGAGGGCTAGCCTTACTCGGGGTAGATCTTCATGAAGTAGGCGATCTCCTTGCCCTTACAAACTTCTTGGTTCAACTCCACATCTCGATGACGGAGGCTCCCAAGCGACACCTAACCAATCTAGGAGGCACCACCCTCCAAAAGGTAATAGATGTTGTTGATGATGATGAACTCCTTGCTCTTGTGCTTCAAATGATAATCTCCCCAACACTCAACTCTCCTCACTGATATGGCTGTGGTGGAAGAAAGGTTTGAGTGGAAAGCAACTTGGGAAGGCTAGAGATCAAGTTTCATATGGTAGGAATGGAATGGCTTGATCTCAACACAAGGGTAGGTGGTTCACTTCTCAGAAAGTGTATGGTAGGAGTGGTAGACTTTCTGATGGCTCTCCTCACGAATGAAGAGGGGGTGGAGGGGTATATATAGCCTCCACACAAAATCCAACCGTTACACACACATTTGACCAATCTCGGTGAGACCGAAGTAAAAACTCGGTCAGACCGAAAGTTCAAATATAGTGAACGTTGGGATTTTCGGTGGGACCGAAAATACCATCTCGGTGTGTCCGAAGTGAGTCAAAGGTTGGAGCTTGCCATCTCGGTGGGACCGAAAATAACAACTCGGATATTCCGAAGTGATGTCAATTGGTTACAGAAGGTTGGCAGTCCATTTTCGGTGCGACCGAAACTCAAAATCGGATGGACCGAGAAATTAGGGTTTGGAAGAATAACTGAGGTGGTTCATCTCGGTGGGACTGAGTTTGCAGAATCGGTTTGTCCGAGATTACTTATGAGTGTGTTAAGTAGTGAAGAGTGCTGATAGTTGAGGGAGCTAGATCACTAAGCACTTGAGCAACCAGATCATTAACACAACCTCATCCCCTTTTAATAGTATTGGCTTTTCCTATGGACTCAATGTGATCTTTGATCACTAAACCAAAAATAGAGTCTTGAGCTTTTGCCAATGCTTGTCTTAGCATTTTGAGGGGTCCACTTCTTCAGACATTTCCATACCCATATCATCGAACTTCTCTGAAATGATTCTCAAGTAAATATTAGTTCAATGATATATATGTTGTTATTAATTACCAAAACCACCAGGGGATTAGTTGCACTTTCAGTATGTAGCCGAGAACTCATGTAGAATCCCTTCCTCATCGAGAAAAGAGTCTACATTGGCATTCTTGAACTCCGTTCCATTGTCACTCCGAACTTTCTTGATCTTCACTTCAAATTGATTTTGGGCCTTTTTGGCAAAGGTTTTGAAGATTCTCTGAACCTGCGATTTGTCATCAAGGAAAAATACCCACGTAAATCTGGAATAATCATCAACTATAACTAGACCAAAGGAGTTACCACCAAGGCTTTTGTAAGCATTGGGACCGAAGAGGTCCATATGAAGAAGCTCAAGCGGTCTCCTTGTGGTCATGATGTTTTTCACGGGATGACTTCCACCTACTTGTTTTCCTGCTTGACAAGCACTACAAAGTCTATCTTTGTCAAAGAAAACATCTTTAACGCCAAGAATATGATCACCTTTGATCAACTTGTCTAGATTACGCATACCAACATGTCCAAGCCTTCTATGCCATAACCAACCTTTAGAGGATTTAGCAATGAAACAAGCTCTAGGTTGGGCTTTCTTAGTGAAATCAACAATATATAGATCACCTCTACGGATACCGATAAATGCCATGTTTTGATTGTCACGACGAAAGACTTGGCAATCTACTTTGGTGAACAACACATTGAATCCAAAGTCAGCTAATCTAGACACGGAAAGTAAATTGTATCCAAGAGATTCTACAAGCATGACATTTTGAATAGAGCTATCATGAGATATGGCCACCTTACCAAGGCCAAGTACCTTACCCTTGGAGTTGTCTCCAAAAGTCACATACTTGCGTGGACCATCGTTCTTTGCAAGCTCTCCAAACATGTCTTTGTCTCCGGTCATGTGGTCGGTGCATCCACTATCAAGAATCCACTCTTTTCCGCCGGACATGTAGTCTCTCAGATTTGCCATAAGATTGAGACTCTTCATGATCTTGTCTAGCTCGGTGTCCGAGTCGGAGTAATCATCATCATGCTCATGCTTATCATCATATTGACCCATAGATTGTTCATCATCAACACCTAGGTCAATTTGATAACCACTTGCATTAGTTTTGTCAATGTGACAATAATCTTGGGAATGTAATGCAAGAGCATTTCTAATTAAAACATTGATAAGACCGGGATCACCCTTCTTTTTCATAAGATCACGAAGCTCAAAGAAGCATTTATCAAAGTTGGGATCATTGGGGCGCATCTTATCAAATTCAATAGTCTTGTGTAGAATTTCATCAAGACTTCTCAAAGAGTAGTCCGGATAAAGTTCTTCCAAGAACTTCCACATAGCATAGGCGCACTCAAAGTTTGTAACAAGCTTAAGCAAGTCATCGGGTAACCCTCTAATGATAAGATTTACAGTCCTAAGGTTACGAAGCAAATCAAGCTCTTCATCCATGGTAGGGTGCAAGGGATCAAAAGGAGGCACATAGGGGGTCTCAACATATTTGCACAAATTGTACATCTTAAAGAT
This sequence comes from Secale cereale, assembly GCA_902687465.1. NCBI lineage: Eukaryota > Viridiplantae > Streptophyta > Magnoliopsida > Poales > Poaceae > Secale > Secale cereale. The sequence continues at coordinate 39,300,247 of LR738710.1, read as the reverse complement.
ACTAAGCATTTCAGACCTCCATGAGTTATATGACTCTCCATTAAGAATAGGCACTCTATGGCTAACACTCCCAAACGTAGACACGTCCATCTTCCTCCAATGGTGTGTAAACCAAAGCAATGGAGACCAAAGCTCTGATACCAATTGAGGGATCGAAGAAGGTGAGAGTGTCTAGAGGGGGGGTGATTAGACTACTCGACAAGATAAAAATTTTGTCTTTTATCAAGGACAGATTTTGGCAGATTTTGCATAACACACAAGTCAAGTAGCACACTACACATGCAATTCTAGAGTATGGGCAGCGGAAAGTAAATTGCACAAGTAGTAAAGAGAAGTGGAGAAGATCAAACGCAATTTGGAGACGCAATGATTTTTCCCGTGGTTCCGATAGGTGGTGCTATCGTACATCCACGTTGATGGAGACTTCAACCCACGGAGGGTAACGGCTGCGCGAGTCCACGGAGGGCTCCACCCACGAAGGGTCCACGAAGAAGCAACCTTGTCTATTCCATCATGGCCTACGCTCACGGAGGGCTAGCCTTACTCGGGGTAGATCTTCACGAAGTAGGCGATCTCCTTGCCCTTACAAACTTCTTGGTTCAACTCCACATCTCGATGACGGAGGCTCCCAAGCGACACCTAACCAATCTAGGAGGCACCACCCTCCAAAAGGTAATAGATGTTGTAGATGATGATGAACTCCTTGCTCTTGTGCTTCAAATGATAATCTCCCCAACACTCAACTCTCCTCACTGATTTGGCTGTGGTGGAAGAAAGGATTGAGTGGAAAGCAACTTGGGAAGGTTAGAGATCAAGTTTCATATGGTGGGAGTGGAGCAACTTGATCTCAACACAAGGGTAGGTAGTTCTCTTCTCAGAAAGTGTAAGGTAGGAGTGGTAGTTCTTTCTGATGGCTCTCTCCACGAATGAAGAGGGGGTGGAGGGGTATATATAGCCTCCACACAAAAATCCAACCGTTACACACATATTTGAGCAATCTCGGTGGGACCGAAGTTGACAACTCGGTGAGACCGAAAGTTCAAATAATGTGAACGTTGGGGTTTTCGGTGGGACCGAAAATACCATCTCGGTTAGTCCGATTTGAGTAAAGACAGGAGCTTGCCAGTTTCGGTGGGACCGACTTCATCATCTCGGTGACACCGATTTGATGACAGAGGGTTACAGAAGCTTGACAGCCCATGTTTCGATGAAACCGATTTCAAACTCGGAATATCCGATTTTTCTAGGGTTTGGCTTATGGCTGAGGTGGTTCATCTCGGTGTGACTGAGTTTGGAATATCGGTGGGACCGAGATTACTTATGAGTGTGTATTGTAGTGAAAGTTGCTGATAGTTAAAGGAGATATATCACTAAGCACTTGAGCAACCAGATCATCAACATAACCTCATCCCCTTTTAATAGTATTGGCTTTCCTATGGACTCAATGTGATCTTGGATCACTAAACCAAAAATGGAGTCTTGAGCTTTTGCCACTGCTTGCCTTAGCATTTTGAGGGGTCCACTTCTTCAGTCATTGCCATACCCATATCACTGAACTTCTCTGAAATGATTCTCAAGTAACTATTAGTTCAATGATATATATGTTGTTATTAATTGCCAAAACCACCCGGGGATTAGTTGCACTTTCATACATCAAGATCATGCCATCTCAAGAACATGAGAGAGAGATCAAACACATAGCTACTGATACATACCCTCAGCCCCAAGGGTGGACTACTCCCTCCTCATCATGGAGAGTGCCTGGATGATGAAGATAGCCACCGGAGAGGGATTCCCCCCTCCGGCAGGGTGCCTGAACGGGTGTAGATTGGTTTTCGGTGGCTATAGAGGCTTTCGGCGGCGGAACTCTCGATCTAGGTTAATTTCCGAAGGTTTCAGCATTTATAGGATTTTTTGGCGTAGGGCTCAAGTCAGGGGGCCCTCCGGGCTGTCCTGGCCCAACTCTTTTGCTTCAGGGGCTTCTTTTGGTCCAGAAAAAATCATAAAAAATTGGCTCGTCAATTGGACTCCGTTTGATATTCCTTTTCTGTAAAACCCTAAAACAGATGAAAAACAGAAATTGGCACTGAGCTCTGGGTTAATAGGTTAGTCCCGAAAATCATATAAAAGTGTATAATAAAGCCCATAAGACATCCTAGAAGGATAATATAATAGCATGGAACAATCAAAAATTATAGTTACGTTGGAGACGTATCATACCCCAATGGTCTATACTCCTTGGTTGTTCAGAAGGTTGTATCAAAAGTGACAACATCACCAAAATGAGCATAGTCAATGATCATTTTAGGATCAACCCAAAAAATATTTGCAATTTGTTCTTCGCAGTCCGGTTGTATGTCATACTCAAATGATTGATTTTCAATGGGTATATCCCGAAAATATTTCAACATACTCCCTACTTCACCATAAATTAGCTCCCTTTGGTGCTTACTATGCAAATAATTTTTGTGATCATGAGGAGTGTACGCAAGATTCAAAGATCCACCAACTTGCCGACTAGCTAGCTCATGTGCGGCTTTTGGCCCAATACCGGACTCATCGACATTTTCAATCTCAAAAGCTTGAATTTCAGAAATCTTCCGTTGTGATCGCAAAAGATGACATGTTTCCTGCAATTGCAGCTTGTGATTGTGCTCGATAAAAAGATGAAAAACTACATAATTCCCCACTTATCGATCTATGGTAAGGCCAATGTGAACTGGGCAATCAGTCCTAATTTCTGCTCGAGTTGCTTACTCAGGTGATCTCTTTTGTCCGATTTCTTATGTCCCTCTTGGCGACACATGAATCTACTTGATGTGATTATACCGTCAAACTTACTTGCATTTGCATACCTCTTCCTGACACCAAACCCAATTCGACCTCCGTAATACTCCCAAAAGTTCCAGGGCTCTTCTAACGTGCTAAATCTCATGCCAATCTGTGGTGCCCAGCTAGGTGAAGGAAATATGCCCTAGAGGCAATAATAAAGTTGTTATTTATATTTCCTTATATATCATGATAAATGTCTTTTATTCATGCTAGAATTATATTAACCGAAAACTTGATACATGTGTGAATACATAGACAAAACAGAGTGTCCCTAGTATGCCTCTATTAGACTATCTCGTTAATCAAAGATGGTTGAGTTTCCTAACCATAGACATGTGTTGTCATTTGATGAATGAGATCACATCATTAGGAGAATGATGTGATGTACATGACCCATCTGTTAGCTTAGCACAATGATCATTTAGTTTTATTGCTATTGCTTTCTTCATGACTTATACATGTTCCTCTGGCTATGAGATTATGCAACTCCCGAATACCGGAGGAACACCTTGTGTGCTATCAAATGTCACAACGTAACTGGGTGATTATAAAGATGCTCTACAGGTGTCTCCGAAGGTGTTTGTTGAGTTGGCATAGATCGAGAATAGGTTTTGTCACTCCGAGTGTCGGAGAGGTATCTCTGGCCCCTCTCGGTAATACACATCATAATACAGCCTTGCAAGAAAATGACTAATGAGGTAGTCACGAGATGATGTATTACGGAACGAGTAAAGAGACTTGTCGGTAACGAGATTGAACTAGGTAAGAAGATACCGACGATCAAATCTCGGGCAAGTAACATACCGATGACAAAGGGAACAATGTATGTTGTTGTGCGGTTTGACCGATAAAGATCTTGATAGAATATGTAGGAGCCAATATGAGCATCCAGGTTACGCTGTTGGCTAATTACCGGAGATGTGTCTCGGTCATGTGTACATAGTTCTCGGACCCGTAGGGTACGCATGCTTAACGTTCGATGCCGATTTGGATTATGAGTTATGTGTTTTGGTGACCGAAGTTTGTTCGGAGTCACGGATGAGATCACGTACATGAAGAGGAGTCTAGAAATGGTCGAGAGGTAAAGATTCATATATTGGAAGGTTGTATACGGACATCGGAATGGTTCCGGGGAAGTTTGGAGATTTATCGGAGTACCGGGAGGCTATCGGAACCCCCGGGAAGTTATTGGGCCTTATTGGGCCATAGGGGAGAAGAGGAGGCAGGCCAAGAGAGGAGCCCCGCCCCCCATGGAGTCTGAATTGGACTAGGGGAGGGGGAGCCCCCCCTTGCCCTTTCCTACTCATCCCTTTCCTTCTTTCCTACTCCGAAAATGAAAGAGGAATCCTACTACGACTTACGAGTCCTAGTATGTCTTCCCACACTTGGTGCGCCCTAGGGTCGGCCGGCCTCCCCCCTCCTCCTTTATATATGTGGGCAGTGGGCACCCCAAAGACACACAAGTTTCTCTTAGCCGTGTGCGGTGCCCCCTCCACAGATTACACATCAGATCATATTGTCGTGGTGCTTAGGAGAAGCCATGTGCAGATCACATCACCAACACCATCGCCACGCTGTCGTGCTGACGGAACTCTCCCCCGACCCTCAACTAGATCAAGAGCTCGAGGGACGTCATCATGCTGAATGTGTGATGAACACGGAGGTGCCGTACGTTCGGTACTTGGATCGGTTGGATCATGAAGACGTTCGACTACATCAACTGCGTTAACATAACGCTTCTGTTTTCGGTCTACGATGATACGTGGACACACTCTCCCCGTCTCGTTTCTATGCATCTCCTAGATAGATCTTGCGTGAGTGTAGGATTTTTTTTGAAATTGCATGCTACGTTCCCCAATAGTGGCATCATGAGCCAGGTCTATGCGTAGATGATTTGCACGAGTAGAATACAAATAATTGTGAGCGATAATAGTCATACTACTTACCACCAACGTTATACTTTGATTCAGCGGTATTGTTGGATGAAGCGACCCGGACTGACATTACATGACCGCGTTCATGAGACTGGTTCTACCGACGTGCTTTGCACACATGTGGCTGACGGGTGTCTGTTTCTCCAACTTTAGTTGAATCGAGTGTGACTACGGCTGTTCCTTGTTGAAGGTTATAACAACACACTTGACGAAAAATCATTTTGGTTTTGATGCGTAGGTAAGAATGGTTCTTGCTAGAAGCCCATAGCAGCCACGTAAAACTTGCAACAACAAAGTAGAGGACGTCTAAATTGTTTTTGCAGGGCATGTTGTGATGTGATATGGTCAAGACGTGATGATTTATACAATATTGTATGAGATGATCATGTTTTGTAAATTATTGGCAACCGGCAGGAGCCTTATGGTTGTCTCTTTATTGTATGAATTGCGAACGCCATGTAATTGCTTTACTTTATCACTATGAGTTAGCGATAGTAGTAGAAGCAATAGTTGGCAAGACGACCACGACGCTACGATGAAGACCATGGTGTCAAGCCGGTGATGATGGAGATCATGACGATGCTTTGGAGATGGAGATCAAAAGCACAAGATGATGATGGCCATATCATGTCACATATTTTGATTGCATGTGATGTTTATATTTTTATTCATCTTATTTTGCTTATAACGAGGTAGCATTATAAGATGATCCCTTACAAAATTCCAAGGTACAAGTGTTATCCCTGAGTATGTGATTAACCATAAGTATAGGGGATCGCAATAGTTTTCGAGGGTAGAGTATTCAACCCAAATTTATAGATTCAACACAAGGGGAGCCAAAGAATACTTGCAAGTATTAGCAGCTGAGTTGTCAATTCAACCACACCTGGAGATTAATTAACTGCTGCAAAGTGATCAATAGCAAAGTAGTTTGATAGTTTTGATAGTAGTGACAGCAGCAATAGTAACGGTAACAGTGATAGCAGTAGTTTTGTAGCAAGTGTAACAGTAGCAGCAGCACTAGTAACTTAACAAGATCAATATGGGACAAATTTGTAGGCATTAGATCGGTGATTCGTTGGATGATATTCATCATGTGACAGTTATAACCTAGGGCGATACGGCACTAGCTCCAGTTCATCGATATAATGTAGGCATGTATTCCATAAATAGTCATACGTGCTTTATTAAAAGAACTTGCATGACATCTTTTGTCCTACCCTCCCGTGGCAGCAGGGTTCATATTGGAAACTAAGAGATATTAAGGCCTCCTTTTAATAGAGAACCGGAACAAAGCATTAGCACATAGTGAATACATGAACTCCTCAAACTCTGGTCATCGCCGGGAGTGGTTCCGGTTATTATCACTCCGGGGTTGCTGGATCTTAACACGTAGTAGGTGACTATAACTTGCAAGATCGGATCTAAAACATGGATATAATGATGAATTCATAAACGGTTCAGATCTGAGTTCATGGCACCTGGGCCGAAAGTGACAAGCATCAAGCATAGCACACTACTAGGAAAAGGGCTGCTAGTGGCGCACCTGTTTTCGCTACTAATGGCGCACTACTGGTGCGCCACTAGCACCACGCCATTAGATTTTTTTACTAATGGCGCACCACTGGATTTTTTCATTTTTTTTCTTAATCTCAAGTCACTATGGCTTAATCTCGGGTCAATATGCTTAATCTTAAGTCAAATCGCACTCTGTGGTCAAACTTCCCGAAAGGTCACCCATCCTCACACTACTCCAGCCCGAGCACGCTTAACTCGCAGTTCTATCCAACCCCAGCACCAACTCACTTCACACGCACTTGTTGATATATCTATCATATCAATCCTATTAAACCTTCTTCATGTCTAGGACTTTGTTCATGTTCATGAGTATGATGAAATTTTGAAAAAGTATTTCAAACTTCCCGGTCATATTACGTATCATATTTTGAAAAATAAATCGATTTTTTTTCGAAACTAATTTTTTTTTCTGTTACTAGTGGCGCACCTAGCAAACGGTGCGCCACTAGTAAGTTTGAATTTTTTTCCATCTAGATCTTAAAAGCCCTGTAACTTTTTTTTTCTGTTAGGTTTTTGGGGATTTTGAAAAAACTTTTTAATCCGAGTTCGTATGCAAAAGTTATGCCCATTTTACAAATTTCAGAGATATTTTGCAAATAAAGTCGAAATTCATATTTGTAAATTTTCCCAACAAGTAGACCACATATCACATGGGAAACTTATTTTCTTTTATTTTTTTACATTTCCATCATTTTCTTTCATTTTTTAAACTAAAAAGGCGGTCCACG
>LR738710.1:39242812-39289938 GCA_902687465.1 Secale cereale | reverse complement strand
GGGGGGGGGGCGCCCCCACCCTCGTGGGCACCACGTAAACCCTACTCCATGGTTCTCAAGTCTCTCGTGCGTGATTTTCTCCAAAAATATCTCTCCCGAAGGTTTCAGTCCGTTTGGACTCCGTTTGATATCCCTTTCCTGTAAAACCCTGAAACAGACAAAAAATAGCAATCTGGACTAGGCCTTTGGGTTAGTAGGTTAGTCCCAAAAATAATATAAAAGTGTATGAAAAAGCCCATTAAACATCCAAAACATCATAAATAATAGCATGGAACAATAAAAAATTATAGATACGTTGGAGACGTATCAAGCATCCCCAAGCTTAATTCATGCTCGTCCTCGAGTAGGTAAATGATAAAAACAGAATTTTTGATGTGGAATGCTAACAAACATAGTTTTTCAATGTAATTCTCTTAATTGTGGCATGAATGTTCAGATATGAAAGATTCAAGATAAAAGTCTATATTGACATAAGAAATAATAATACTTCAAGCATACTATCAAAGCAATCATGTCTTCTCAAAATACTATGGCTAAAGAAAGTTATCCCTACAAAATCATATTGCCTGGCTATGCTCCCTCTTCATCACACAAAATATTCATATCATGCACAACCCCGATTTCAGCCAAGCACTTGTTTTCATACTCTATTCTTTCAAACCTTTCAACTTTCACGCAATACATGAGCATGAGCCATGTACATATGTCGGTGTACTAAGATAGGGGTACCTTAGTACCCCAACTTGTGCACGGGCAGTAGTAGCTTCCCGCGGCAGGGCTTACCACGCGCTCGCCAAGGTCTGCTCTGGTCCCTATGAAGGCATTCAAGAACAAAGTATCCAAGTTAAGAGACAAGACCCCGGCAAGAGGAGCTTGCCGGGAAGGCCGCACCAGGCTCAAAGACATCTTTTCGGCACAAGACCCTAGCAAGAGGAGCTTGCCAGGAAGGCCAAAGAATAAACATCTCAGGAGATATCGCGGCGCGTCATGCGCCCTGGCAGGCCCCGGAGAGCGACAAGCTTCCGGGCCCGGCAAGGCTGCGACCCCGGCAAGGTGCTTGCCAGGGGAGACTTACACTGCGTGCCTGCGCTCCAGCTCGTCTGTCCATACGTCGCCCCGGGGCCCTTCCAGGGGCACGTGGCAGACGGCTGTGTAGCCTGGGGTACGCGGTGGCAAGCCACGGTGACGAAGCTATCGCCGTGGCGAACGGAGACGCCCTGGCGGGCGCTTTTGGGGTGACGGCGACGGGCATTGAATGCCCTTGTCCCCCACCGTCAGGGTTAGGTGAAGACCACTGTTCACGTACTGTTCATGCACTGTTACAACTACCACCAAATTTACATTTCTACCCTCCTTTACATTGACACCTGTCGGCGACCCCTTTGCGCTATAAAAGGAGGCCCATGCACAACGTAGAGGAGGTTCGACCCCAGAAACTCGCTCACTCTCTCGCTCGGTGTAGCTGGTACTGTAGATCTTCAAGCTCCCGAGCCCAAAAACTTAATACAACCAAAGCAGGAGTAGGGTTTTACGCGTCCGCGCGGCCCGAACCTGGGTAAACTGCCCGCGTGTGCTCCTCGATCTGCTCTCCGTGCTCCCTCCGCTCCCTTACCGCAACGAAGAAGGGGCTCCGGTCCCATAGGTGTTCGTGGGTGGTCAGTTTCCCCGACATCTTTGGCGCGCCAGGTAGGGGGCGTCGAGGTTGTGCGAACCTGATCCGGCGCTCACGCGGGTGCAACCTTCAGCAACCTCACCAGCTTCATCAACTTCATCAACTGCGACAGCATGCCTCCGAAGAAGAAGGCTTCGGAGGTCGGAGGCCCGTCCGCGTCGATCCCACCGCCACCAGAACCAACGGTTGGTGGGGTAGACGCTGGCGGAGGGGTGGACGCCAGCGAGGACACTCGCAGCGTCGCCAAGTCCAAGGACAAGACGGACGACCGGGCGAACTCCAAAACCTCGGCGTCCGTGCACGCACCACGTCCCTCTCAGGAGGTGCCAGACCTGCAGCGACGTGGTACAGGAGGTACCATACGCTTGCTGGGACGAGGACAAGCCGGTGGGTCGCGGGACGCTCAAGGCCAGCGTGCTGGTACGAGCAAAGTGCGGTCGCCGGGGCGGGATCCTGCTCCTTCTAACCCTGTTAGAAGTCCGAGCATATCTCGCTCCTCGCACCGCTCGCCACCGCTTCCCTCCTCTCCAGCAGAAGCTCTTGCTAGAGCCCAACTGCTCCTCGACTTCCCTCCAGCGGCGGACAAGGCCGAAGACTGGAGGGCTACGATCCAGAGCCTCATCGCCTTCGCCAACAACGACACGCCGCAGCAGCCGGCAACATCACGGCCGCGGCAAGTCAGCCAAGCGAAGGCCGACGGAGACAAGACCGCCGGGGGTGCAACTACCATACACTCCCCGCCGCGGAAGCAGAAGTCGCCACCCCGCCGGATCAATGTCGACGACGACTCCACGGCGTCGTCGGATCCGCGGGCTCGCCGCGACCAGTGCCAAGTCCTCGACGATAGGCGACAAGAGGACGCTCGAACTCGTATCGAGCGTCGAAGAGAAGCCAGAAGACAGTCTGACCAGCGCGCTGGGACCGCTGTTGACATGCACGCGCCCGGTGAACCAGGCGACTTGCCGTACGCGGCAGGCTGCCCTGCGTTCACCCGAGAGCTGCGGCAAGTCCAGTGGCCCAGCATGAAGAACTTCAATCTCGACCTACCCGAGAAGTACGACGGCAAGACACACCCCTCAGAGTTTCTCAGCATCTACACCATTGCGGTGCAGGCTGCCGGGGGACGCGATGAGAAGATCCTAGCCAACTACTTCCCGCTCGTGCTTAGGCCAAACGTCAGGTCTTGGCTTATGCACTTGCCGGAGAGCTCCATCTCTTCTTGGGCGGATTTGTGCCATCAGTTTGTTGGCGCCTTCACGGGCGGCCACAAACCCCACGGCCAGGAGAGCGATCTCCACATCCTTGCCCAGAAGGAGGGAGAGTCCCTGTGCAAATATATCCAAAGGTTCAGCCGTGTTCAGCACAACATTCCCGACGTCCACCCTGCCGCGGTTATCAGCGCGTTCCACCAGAACGTGCGTAACCGCCGGATGAGGGAGGAGATGGCAATGACCAAGATCCGGGATGTCAGCGAGCTTTACGCTCTGGCTGATAAGTGTGCACGTGCTGAAGAGGGGAGGAGACTCCCCGGGGAGGATGCCGGTGCAGGAGGAAGCGACAGCGAGGATGCCGCCCCGGCAAGGAAAAACCGGCGGCGGAACAAGAAGAAGAAGAACAAGGAGGTACTGGTTGTCGAGCAGTCCGGCAAGGAGGCTCCCGCCAAGAAGACACAGACTGGTGGCTCCGGCAAGGAGGCCGCCCCTGTAGCGGCAGCCGACAAGCAGTACTGCAAGATCCATCGCACCAAGGGCCACGATCTCCAGAACTGCAAGAGGGTAGAGTACCTCGTAGAGCAGCAGAAAGCTGAATACGAGCGTCGCGACAAGGAGAAGGCCCAAGGGGGCGGAGGAGAGCCAAGCAAGAAGCGGCCGTTCAATGGCCGGGGAGGACGCCGCGGCAAGGCCAAGCAGCGGCAAGGTGACAGACCTCCCCGGGGCCGCGACAAGGATGAGGACGAAGATGACGATGAGGACATGGAAGAAGGAGACAACAGCGAGCAGGAGTTCCAGAAGGCCACAGAGGTCTTGTGTGTCGATGGAGGCGCCTCTCTGCACACTTCCCACCGCCAACTCAAGCAGTGGGTGCGGGAAGTAAATGCAGCTGAGCCGCCCGTCGAGTCACGCAGACTACTGAAATGGTCCGGCACGCCCATCATCTTCGATCTTGAGGACCACCCTGACCGCACAACCGCGGTCGGGTGTTTGCCGATGTTGGTTTCACCAACTATCCGCAACCTCAAGGTCACCAAGATGTTGGTCGACGGCGGGGCCGGCCTCAACTTGATCTCCTCCGCTGTGATCAAGAAACTACAGATTCCCGACAGTGAGCTCGAGGAAACCGGGTCGTTCCAAGGAATCAACCCGGGAAGGAGCAAGCCGAAGGGGAAGATCACGTTGCCAGTGACCTTTGGTGGAGAGCTCAACTTCAGGACGGAGAGGATCACGTTCGACGTTGCCGATATCCCATTGCCATACAATGGGATACTTGTCCGTCCTGCGCTCGCCAAGTTCATGGCAGCTTCCCACTACGCTTACAACATGCTCAAGATGCCGGGGCCGATAAGCGTCATCTCTGTCCCCGGCGACAAGAAGGATGCACTTATCTGCGCCGACAAGATCTACCGGGATGCAGCAGCCGCAGCAGACAGCAACACACTTGCCGCTGAAGCTCCCGGGGGGAAGACCAAGACCAAGTCCGGCAAGAGCTCTGGGGCCCACTCCAGCAAACGCACCTCTTCGGAGTGCTGCGCTGCCGTCGAGGACGCACCATCGAGCTCCACCGGCAAGTGCAAGAAAGGAATGGCAGCTCCACAGGCAACCAAGAAGGTGTCTGCCAAGGAGGACGGCACTGGTGATACCTTCACCATCAGTGCTACACTCGACCCCAAATAGGAAAGCGCGCTCGTTGCCTTCCTGCGGGCGAATGTCGACGTGTTCGCATGGCAACCGTCTAACATCCCCGGCGTTCCCAGGAAGGTAATTGAGCACAAGCTTGCTGTTTGTCCTCACGCGCGGCCCGTCAAGCAGAAGGTCCGGAAGCAAGCTGTGGAGCGCCAAGAGTTCATTGCCGAAGAGATTAAGAAGTTGGAAGCAGCAGGCCTGGTTAGAGGCGTACTCCATCCTACGTGGTTAGCCAATCCAGTTGTTGTGCGCAAGGCCAATGGAAAGAGGAGACTTTGTATAGACTTCACCGACGTGAATAAAGCTTGTCCCAAGGATCCTTTTCCCTTGCCACACATCGACCAGATTGTTGACTCCACGGCTGGATGTGAGTTGCTTTCGTTTCTCGATGCATATTCAGGTTACCACCAGATATTCATGGCCAAGGAAGATGAAGAGAAGACTGCATTCATTACTCCATGTGGCACATACTGCTTCATACGCATGCCCTTTGGGTTGAAGAATGCGGGCTCAACATTTGCAAGGGTGGTACACACTGCTTTTGAGCCACAAATACACAGAAATGTAGAAGCCTACATGGATGATATAGTGGTCAAGAGCTAGAGCAAGGATAGCCTGATTCAAGACTTACAAGAAACCTTTGAGAATCTGCGCAAGATACAACTCAAGCTGAACCCCGAGAAGTGCGTTTTCGGAGTCCCCTCCGGCAAGCTTCTCGGGTTCTTCGTGTCCCAGAGGGGGATTGAAGCCAATCCCGACAAGATAAAAGCCATCGAGCAGATTGAAGCCCCGAAGCATGTCAAAGACGTAAGGAGACTTGCTGGTTGTGTAGCTGCCCTCAGCAGGTTCATTTCAAAATCTGCAGAACGCGCCCTGCCTTTCTTCAAAATCTTGAAAAAGGCAGGTCCTATGAAATGGACTCCGGAAGCGGAGGCAGCGCTGCAAGACTTGAAAGGATACCTGTCCTCCACTCCAATACTTGTCGCACCTAGGCCACAAGAGAAGTTGCTGCTATACCTAGCGGCAACCAATCAAGTGGTTAGTGTTGCGTTGGTAGCGGAGAGGGAGGCAGATGAGGAACCCGCATCCCCGGCAAGCGAATCCAGCGAGAAGCAGGGGGCTTCCCCGACAAGCTCTGGCCCCGACAAGGAGAAGTCTGCGCAGGAACAAGGAGAAGTGCGAATAAAGATGGTGCAGCGCCCAGTGTATTTCGTAAGTTCCCTCTTGCAGGGGGCTAGATCAAGATACTCTGGGGTGCAGAAGTTGCTTTTCGGCCTCCTCATGGCCTCAAGGAAGCTGCGCCATTACTTCCAAGCACATGAGATAACGGTGATCACTCGCTTTCTGTTGAAGAGGATATTGCAAAATCCAGAAGCAACAAGCAGGATCGTCGAGTGGGCGTTGGAACTGTCAAGCTTTGGTCTCAAGTTTGAGAGTACTTCAACCATACAGAGCAGAGCTTTGGCAGAGTTCATAGCGGAATGGACCCCCACACCAGATGAAGAAGTTCCAGAAACGAGCGTCCCTGTCCAAGAAACAAGCCAAGAGTGGATAATGTACTTTGACGGTGCTTTTTCGCTGCAAGGCGCCGGTGCTGGCGTGGTACTCATAGCGCCCACCGGAGAACACCTCAAGTACATTGTTCAGATGCACTTTCCCAAGGAGCAAGCGACAAACAATACTGCTGAGTATGAAGGTTTGCTTGCCGGCCTCAGAATTGCGGCCGAACTTGGGATCAAGAAGTTAATTGTACGGGGAGATTCACAATTGGTGGTCCGACAAGTAAATAAGAGTTACCAGAGCCCTTTGATGGAAGCTTATGTTGATGAAGTGAGGAAGCTTGAAGAACACTTTGAAGGCCTGCAAATGGAGCACGTTCTGAGAGCTCAAAATGATATCGCAGATGGCCTCTCAAAGTGTGCTGCAATGAAGTTACCTATGGAACCAGGGACCTTCGTGCTCAAGCTAACTCAGCCATCCGTTACACCGTCGATTGGGCAGAGCAAGAAGAGGAAGTTGGTCTCCGGTGACTATTTGCCGGCGGATCTTCCCGAAGCCGCCGCCAAGGTCCCCAAGATCAGCAACCAAAATGCTCAGGAACAGTCTGCTCCTGCAGACCCAAGGGTCTGTACAGTTGAAGCAGGCGTTTCCGACAAGCCTTGCCCCGGCAGGCTTGCCGGGGAACCTTCAGCTCCGGCAGAGCCGCAGGTTCTTGCCGTGGAAGCTGGGGTTCCCGCAGCAGAAGAGATGCCTTTAGTCCTTGCTGTTTAACCTCAGGCTCCAGCATGGGCACATCAGATTGTCCGTTTTATTCAAACTGGAGAACTTCCCGATGAGCCAGAAGAGATAGAGAGGATAACCAGACAGTCAAGTATGTACCAGTTCGTCGACAACGAATTGTACAGAAGAAGACTCAACGGTGTCAGGTTGAAATGCATTTCCCGGGAAGATGGACAGAAGCTGTTGGCAGAGATACACGGAGGCATATGTGGCCACCACATTGGCGCAAGGGCACTTGTCGAGAAGGCGTTCTGGCAAGGGTTCTTCTGGCCAGAGGCCCTCCAAGATGCAACTGCACAAGTAACCAAGTGTGAAGCGTGCCAGTTCCATGCCAAGCAAATTCACCAGCCAGCTCAAGCTCTCTAGACAATCCCTTTGTCCTGGCCCTTCTCGGTCTGGGGGCTCGATATCCTCGGCCCCTTTCCCCGCGCCGTCGGGGGCTTTGAGTACTTGTACGTCGCAATCGACAAGTTCACAAAGTGGCCAGAAGTGGAACCGGTGAGGAAGGTGATAGCACAGTCAGCAGTCAGGTTCTTCAGATCAATTGTTTGCCATTTCGGAATCCCTAACAGGATCATCACCGACAACGGCACACAGTTCACAAGTCGCACCTTCATGCAGTACGTCCAAGACCTTGGCGCTAAGGTCTGCTTTGCTTCTGTTGCTCACCCGAGGAGCAATGGTCAAGCAGAGAGGGCAAATGCTGAAGTGTTGCGCGGGATCAAGACAAGAACCTTCGACAGGCTGCACAAGTGTGGAAGAAACTGGATAGAGGAGTTGCCGGCGGCTCTTTGGTCAATCAGGACGACACCAAGTCGAGCCACCGGACAGACACCCTTTGCTCTTGTCTATGGAGTAGAGGCAGTTCTCCCCACGGAACTCGTATACGGGTCTCCTCGAGTGCTCGCTTACGATGAGCTCGAGCAAGAGCAACTGCGGCAAGATGATGCATTACTCCTCGAGGAGGAACGTCTCCAGGCTGCTGTACGAGCTGCCCGATACCAGCAAGCCTTGCGTCGCTACCACAGCCGCAAGGTTAAGGCCAGGAGTCTCGAGGAAGGCGACCTTGTTCTTCGGCGCGTTCAGTCCGCCAAGAACTCCAACAAGTTGACGCCGAAGTGGGAATGCCCTTATCGGGTGAGGCAAGTCACAAGACCCGGCGCTGTCCGCCTTGAGACCGAAGAAGGTTTACCGGTGAGCAACTCTTGGAACATAGAGCATCTTCGCAAGTTTCACCCATAAGGCGCGGTTGCCGTGATCCGCTCCGGCAACCACCTTTTGTACAAGTCTTGCCGCTGTTGCATGTAAACCTTTGTACAAAGCCGGGCGCAGAACCCGTGCATCAGTAAAACTTTTGTGCTTCGCACCATTTTGTCATTTCATGTTGTTTCCTTTACTTGCATGTATCGTCTGACACTTTGTGCAGCACACACCCCTGGTAAGCAGTAACAAGCCGCAAGGCTCCATACTAGTGTTTCCTCCTCTTTTCCTTTCTCTCTTAAACAGAAGAAGTGTTCCTCGCGCACAAGTTTGCCGGGGGGGGGGGGAAGGAAATGGAGGTATGGACCAAGTGCTGTTCAAGAAAGGAAAGCCTTGCCGGGAAGCAAACACTTCACGAAAGCTAAGTTGCCAGAATTTGAGCAGTTCAAATTTTTAAAATTTTAGTTGTCTTCCTTGAACAACCACACTTTGTATGGAAAACCTGTGCGCGGAGGAACCTACCCGTGGCTAGCCGCACCCTTACTTTGTTTCGAGCACACTCAATGGCTTAAGTGAGCCGCGACAAGTGTCGCGCCCTTACTTCGTTTTCGAGTTCGCTCAACAATCTAAGTGTGCTGCGACTAGCTGCGGCAAGGTTTCTTGCCGGCAAGGGCATTGCTAGCAGGCTGCTAAGAGTCCCGCACTCAGCGCTCGCGGCAAGGGTTCCTTTGCCGGCAAGTTCCCTAAAAGCGTAGGGTGGAAAACATACAAAGTGAAGGGACTAAGCAAGGGAGATAACATTGCACTGATCATCCAAAATAAAGTATATATTACAGAGATAACTTGCCGCTGTTCTAATCAACTACTGCCTATAACTTAATCTACAGCGGCAAAGGAAGCAGAAAGGAGAAAGCCTAGTCCCTGCGGTCTCCATCGACCCTCTGGATCTTGCCCACCTTGGCTACGATGTGGGCGACTTGTGCCTTCAACGCTTCTTGGTCAGCTTCAGGCGGCAATGTCCGGAGAACGTTGACGAGATTGATCCCGGGCTTGCGGTAGACAATCTTCGACAACACCCGCTCCATGGTGCCCATGCAGAGCCGACGCGCCTCGTCAGCCAGCTGCACGGGGATCTTCTCCCGCAGCCGCGCAAGAGCCGGCGCCACCCCCCTGAAGAACAGGCTCAGCCTGGCGCTGTGGGGGAGGCTCTCGTTGGGGGAATACACGAGGTGCTCCGCCCTCAGCGCCATCATCTCCATGTCAATGTTGGCGGCGGAGGTGACGAGTTCATCAGTCCACTGCTCCACCACCCGCTGGAAGTTGTTTTGCGAGACGGCAGTGCTTTCCAGCAAGGCCCTTTCAGTGCGGAGATCATCCTTCAGCTTCGTCTCACGATCCCGGGCGGCGTCGAGCGAGTCAGTAAGGGTGGAGACCTTCAGCTCTAAATCAGCAATGGAGTTCCTGGCATCAGTGAGCTCTTTGCCCTTCTCGGAGAGGCGGATTTGCAGCTCCGAGTTGGTGTGAGCGTCCTTCTCCCGCGCCACGTTGAGTGCGGTGACCCTTTCTTCACTCGCCTTCAAGTACAGCTCCGTCTGCGCCAGCCTCGCTTCCAGATCCCTTTTGGCGGTCTCTGCAGCTGCGGCGGCATCCCTCGCCTCCTGCAGAGCCCCGCCGATAGCCTGCTCCCGAGCGGTGAGGTCGTCCTCGTGGGCGTCGAGGTCGACCTTCCGCTGGTTGAGCTCTCCTTCCCGTCGAGACAGCTCCTCGGCGGCCAGTTGCTGCTGCTCCTCGACCTCGGCCTTTTCGAGGACGAATGCTTGCTGCGCCCCGGCAAGCTCTTCGCGCTCCTCCGCCAAGTTCCGGAGGGCCGCCTGGTTGGCGGCACGGAGCTCCGCGGCGCGCTTCTCCAAGTCAGCACCAGCCTTGGCAGCCAGGGCCTCCCGAGACTCCAACTTCGCCTGCCTGGCCCGGTACAAGGCCAGGAGCCGGCGAAGGAGTCGCTCCTCTTCGGGCTCGTCGCTGCTGCCGGGCGCATCAACGACCTTCAACCCGGCGGAGGCAAGGACTTCTCCGTCAAACGTCTCCCCCTCCGCGGGTGCTCTGGATGAGGACGCCCACGGGACTTGTATAAAGACCCCGTTGGCGGCCTCCAGATAGACCCCCTGCCCAGCCGCAGGGGCGGAAGGGTCGACGGCCGGTGCAGCGTCCTGCGCTCCTGCGGCCTCCGGGCTAGCAGTGTGGTCGCCGGTCCCTTCCCCGGCTGCGGCATCGGCGGTCGGGGCGGTCTCCTCCACGGCTGGCTCGTCGGCTCCAGCCATTCCCTTGGCAGTAGTGGCGTTGCCGCCGTCGCCGTGCCCGCCCTCCTCAGCGGTGGTCTCCGTCTCCATCAGCTCTGGGGCGGGAGGATCTAACAGAAGAAAAAGAAAAGAAAGATTGTCAAGCAAATATCCAAAAAGACGAATCCAAGAAGAAGAAATTACAAGGGTTACCTTCGCGGGCTCCTTCGACGACGGGGTCCCTCGCCGGAGAATTCTCCCTTGGCGGCGGAGTAGTGGCCCCTGCTGGCGGAGGGCCGCCCGCGCCCTCCCTTGGCGGGGTGCTCACCCTTGTCGGGCTGCTTGCCCTTGGCGGGGTACTCGCCCTTGGCGGAGTACCCGTCCTTGGCGGAACGCTGTCCCTCGCCGGGGAGCTCACCCTTGGCGGGGAAGGTGGGGCAAGCGGCTCGTCGGGGGCGACCTCCTGGTGCTCCTGCGACTGCGGCTCCACTTCTGCACAAGACAACAAGCAAATAAGACATCAATTAGGATAATAACCTCAAGCGCGCCCGACGAGCAGAAAAGTGAACACATAGACTTACGCTGGGGGCTGCGCTAGGGGCTGCTCCCCGGAGCGGCGGGTTGGTCCGGCAAGTTTACCGCTGGCGCATCCTCCGTCGCTGCGGCAGGCTCGTCCTCCTCGATGTTGACCACAGGGATCTTGGCCCTCTTCGCCATCCGCTGGGTCAAGGTCCTGGAAACCAAACAAGATCAGAACCAAGCAAGAGAAACCAAGACAGAAGCAACAAAAATCAAGGAAATTGCAAGAACTTACTCTTCCTCCTCTTCATCAGAGCTGAGGGCGGAGAAGTCAAATCCCGCCTCGTGTGCTCTAGCGCGAGGGGCTGGGGGAGAAGGCTCCCTCGGGCGCTTGGCGGGCTCCGGGGCTGTGGGCTGTGAAGACCCAGCACCGGTCGTCGCCGAGGCCCGAGGGGCAGAAGGAGCACCAGAGCCGCTCCGGGAAGATCCTCCTCCGCTTGTCGCTCGGGCTTGGGGCGCCTCCTTAACGACCTCGCTCGTCGTGGTGGCACGCGTCGCACGGCGCTTCGGCTGTTGTCGAGGCGCCTGTGGCCTCGCCGGCTCGACGGCCTTGCGGAGGCGCTTCTTCTGTTGTTGCGGAGGGCTTGGTGGCGGCGGAGAATTCTCCGAGGATGAGGAGGCGTCGTCGTCAAGATTCAGAGACCCGCCAGAGTCCTCATCGGAATCTCCGGACTCGGCGTTCTCCTCCTCCTCGGCAGGCCCGCTGGACTCGGTCCCTTGCCCGGCAGTCTCGCTCGCCCCGGCAACCTCACTTGACCCGGCAAGCTTCCCGGAAGGCTCCCCGGCAAACTCCTCGGGCGCAATCTTCAGCAGCTTGAGGATTTCCGCCTCCTCGGCTTGGCTCACTGCGTCCGCTGCCTCTGCCTCGTCCACAGTATATCCAAATTCGCCCGCAGCCGCAGCTGCGGCGGCCTCCTCCATCCTGGAGGCAATGTATGCTACATCCCGGTCGGTGGTGTCCCGGGTGAGGCCCTTCTTCTCCTCGGTGTTGCGGGGCTTCTCGACCAAGTTGTCGAAGAAGGCTTGCACGGTCTCCGCTGGAGGCTCCAACCAAGTGGGGACGACCCCGTGGGAGTCACACTCAGGCATCACCGCGCGTATGGCGCTAAGGGCAGTGTTGTTGCACAACGGCACTACTCCCCGGGAAGGTCTGAACCACTCCGGGTGGTTGGGGTCATGCTTAAACAACTCCCGGACCATCCCCTTCAGCTCCAAGACAGTGCAATTGTAGTTCAACCCGGGGCGCAGCCTCATGCGGTCCGCCGCGTTGCCGAATTCCCAAGCGGGCCTCTTCCTCTCCTGCAGAGGGGCGATGCGGCGGCAGAGGAAGTCAGCTCCAACTTCTCCCACAGTTAGATTGGCGGCCCGGAGGCGAAGGATCCTGGTGAGGGCGATCTGCAACTTGTTGTCCTCCGGGGCCAATTCACTCCAATCCTTGCCGCGCACTATTGCAGTCTGGCGCGGCGAGGTAAAAGGCTCAGGCTTATCTTCCAGCACCCAGCACCAATCGGCTCTCCACTCCTCCCACTTGCCGCGAAGCTCTCCTTTCAAGTACACCTCCTTCTTGTTCAGCCTGAAGATCCAGGAGATGCCGCCGGAGAGTGGGGATCCGGATTCTACTCTAGGCGTGAAGAAATGGCGGAAAAGAGCTACATTTGGGTGGACCCCAACATAGTTTTCGCACAGATGTGCGAAAACAGCCATAGTAAGGATGGCGTTGGGGGTGAAATCTAGGAGGTGGAGGCCGTAGGTGTTCATTACATCACAGAAAAACTCCGAATACGGAGGACAGAGACCGCAATGGAAGAAGGCAGCGAAGTAGAAGTAACCTCCTGGGAACATGTCGACGGCGACGACGGGGAGGACTCTGGTGCGGGGATGAGCTTTCGTCTCCCTCGCCCAGAACAAGTAGTACTTGTCCCGTAGCTCCCTCGCGCCAAGCCTCGGCGGGAAGACCACCCTCCTTCTCCGCAGGGCTGCCAGCTTCGCCGCCTTCTCGGACTTTTCCTTCTTCGCCTTGTCGCTCTTCGCCTTGTCGCTCTTCGGAGCCATGGCAGGGGCGGCAAGGAAAGAGGCGAGGAGGTCGACGGTGCCGCGGATGCTGGGGAAGGCGGAAGAAGGGAGGAGCTCGGCTCTCTGTCGACCTAAGGGGAGGCAGAGAGCGGCGGGGGTTTCTGGAGATTCAAGGCGCAATGAAGGTAATGGAGGAAACTGCCCCTGCTTCCTCTGCTTTTAAGGGGGAAGTGGGGGACGTTCCGCATTTCCCATTAAAGAACAGGCCACGATCTCTCCCACGACGCCGCAATCGACGCGTGCCGTTAGGGAGGGATGCGGCGGATACGGAGAAGGATACGGCTTGCCGTGGGCCGCGTGTGCCCGCGCACTGTCTTGGGCCTGGCCCAACAGCGCTTGGCACCGTGTGTGGCCCAGGCCCGGGGGCTCCTGTCGGTGTACTAAGATAGGGGTACCTTAGTACCCCAACTTGTGCACGGGCAGTAGCAGCTTCCCGCGGCAGGGCTTACCACGCGCTCGCCAAGGTCCGCTCTGGTCTCTATGAAGCCATTCAAGAACAAAGTATCCAAGTTAAGAGACAAGACCCCGGCAAGAGGAGCTTGCCGGGAAGGCCGCACCAGGCTCAAAGACATCTTTTCGGCACAAGACCCTAGCAAGAGGAGCTTGCCAGGAAGGCCAAAGAATAAACATCTCAGGAGATATCGCGGCGCGTCATGCGCCCCGGCAGGCCCCGGAGAGCGACAAGCTTCCGGGCCCGGCAAGGCTGCGACCCCGGCAAGGTGCTTGCCGGGGGAGACTTACACTGCGTGCCTGCGCTCCAGCTCGTCTGTCCACACGTCGCCCTGGGGCCCTTCCAGGGGCATGTGGCAGACGGCTGTGCAGCCTGGGGTACGCGGTGGCAAGCCACGGTGACGAAGCCATCGCCGTGGCGAACGGAGATGCCCTGGCGGGCGCTTTTGGGGTGACGGCGACGGGCATTCAATGCCCTTGTCCCCCACCGTCAGGGTTAGGTGAAGACCACTGTTCACGTACTGTTCATGCACTGTTACAACTACCACCAAATTTACATTTCTACCCTCCTCTACGTTGACACCTGTCAGCGACCCCTTTGCGCTATAAAAGGAGGCCCATGCACAACGTAGAGGA
Source organism: Secale cereale (assembly GCA_902687465.1). Lineage (NCBI taxonomy): Eukaryota > Viridiplantae > Streptophyta > Magnoliopsida > Poales > Poaceae > Secale > Secale cereale. Next base: position 39,275,872 of record LR738710.1, on the reverse strand, counting down.
GGTTCGACCCCAGAAACTCGCTCACTCTCTCGCTCGGTGTAGCTGGTACTGTAGATCTTAAGGCTCCCGAGCCCAAAAACTTAATACAACCAAAGCAGGAGTAGGGTTTTACGCGTCCGCGCGGCCCGAACCTGGGTAAACTGCCCGCGTGTGCTCCTCGATCTGCTCTCCGTGCTCCCTCCGCTCCCTTACCGCAACGAAGAAGGGGCTCCGGTCCCATAGGTGTTCGTGGGTGGTCAGTTTCCCCGACAACATAGCACTATGGGTGGAATAGAGAGGTGGTTGTCGAGAAGACAAAATGAGGGAGATAGTCTCACATCGACTCGGCGTATCAACAGGCTATGGAGATGCCCATCAATGGATATCAATGTGAGTGAGTAGGGATTGCCACGCAACGGATGCACTAGAGCTAAAAATGTATGAAAGCTCAACAAAAGAAACTAGTGGGTGTGCATCCAACTTTCTTACTCATGAAGACCTAGGGCATTTGAGTAAGCCCATCGTTGGAATATACAAGCCAAGTTCTATAATGAAAATTCCCACTAGTATATGAAAGTGACTAAGCATGAGACTCTCTATCATGAAGAACATGGTGCTACTTTGAAGCACAAGTGTGGAAAAAGATAGTAGCAATTCCCCCTTCTCTCTTTTCTCTCATTTTTTTGGAGGGCTTTCTTTCTCTTTTTTTATTAGCCCCTCTCTATTTTTTTGGGCCATCTCTCTTTTTTTATTGGCCTTTCCTCACATGGGACAATGCTCTAATAATGATGATCATCACACTTTTATTGTTTTACAACTCGATATTACAACTCGATACTAGAACAAGTATGACTCTATATGAATGCCTCCGGCGGTGTACCGGGATGTGCAATGAATCAAGAGTGACATGTATGAAAAATTATGCATGGTGGCTTTGCCACAAATACGATGTCAACTACATGATCATGCATGGCAATATGATAATATGATGCGTGTCATATGAACGGAACGGTGGAAAGTTGCATGGCAATATATCTCGGAATGACTATGGAAATGCCATGATAGGTAGGTATGGTGGCTGTTTTGAGGAATATATATGGTGGCTGTTTTGAGGAAGGATATATAGTGGGTGCATGGTACCGGTGAAAGTTGCGCGGTACAAGAGAGGCTAGCAATGGTGGAAGGGTGAGAGTGCGTATAATCCATGGACTCAACATTAGTCATAAAGAACTCATATACTTATTGCAAAAATTTACGAGTCATCAGAACAAAGCAATCAACGCATGCTCCTAGGGGGAGGTTGGTAGGAGTTAACCATTGCGCGCCCCCGACCTCCACACAAAGGTTGACACTCTACAAATACCTCATGCTCTAACTTCGTCACATAGCGGTTCACCATATGTGCATGCTACGGGAATCACTAACCTTAACACAAGCATTTATCAATTTCATAATAACTCCACTAGCATGACTCTAATATCACTATCCTCATATCTCAAAACAATTATCAAGCATCCAACTTCTCATCATATTCAATGCACTTAGCGTGAAAGTTTTTACTACATTGATATTGGATGTCTATCATGTGAAGACTAGTTTTATAGCCTAAGCACATTACCATGCTGTTTTAATAGACTCTCAAAAGGATATAAGTGAAGCATGAGAGTTCAACAATTTCTTCTAAATATTATCACCACCGTGCTCTAAAAGATATAAGTGAAGCACTAGAGCAAAAACTATTCAACTCAAAAGATATAAGTGAAGCACATAGAGTGTTCTAACAATTCCTAGGCCATATTTAACTCTCTCAAATAGGTGTGTCCAGCAAGGATAATTGTGGAAAACTAACAAGCAGAGACTCAAATTATACAAGACGCTCCAAGTAAAACACATATCATGTGGTGAATAAAAATATAGCTCCGAGTATAGTTACCGATGGATGAAGACGAAAGAGGGGATGCCTTCCCGGGGCATCCCCAAGCTTAGGCTTTTGGTTGTCTTTGAATTTTACCTTGGGGTGCCATGGGCACCCCCAAGCTTAGGCTCTTTCACTCTTTGTTCCATAGTCCATCAAAGCAATACTCAAAACTTAAAAACTTCACAATACAAAACTTAGACAAAAATCTCGCGAGCTCCGTTAGTATAAGAAAGGAAACCACTACTCAAAGGTACTGCAATGAATTCATTCTTTGTTTATATTGGTGTTAAACCTACTGTATTCCAACTTCTCTATGGTTCATACTTCCCAATATTACTCATAGATGCGTTGAAATAAGTAAACAACACACGAAAAATAGAATCTGTCAAAAACAGAATAGTCTGTAGTAATCTACAGGTTCCGCATACTTCTGTAACTCCAAAAAATTCAAACTAAATTGGTAAACGTGAGAATTTGTCTATTAATCATCTGCAAAAAGAATCAACTAAATTTCACGCTCGAGTAAAATCTGATAACCATTCTAGCGAGCGCTAACGATTCTGTTTTTCACAGCAAGATCATATAAACTTCACACAAGTTTTTCCAAAGGTTCTACTTGGCACAAACACTAAACAAAACACAAAACCACATCTAAACAGAAGCTAGATGCAATATTTATTCCTAAACAGAAGCAAAAACAAAAAATATAAAATTGGGTTGCCTCCCAACAAGCGCTATCGTTTTACACCCCTAGCTAGGCACGATACATGAATAGATCTAGGTATTGCCATCTTTGGAAGGCAATCCATAAGTGGCTCTCATAATAGATTCATATGGTAATTTGATTTTCTTTCTAGGAAAGCATTCCATGCCTTTCCTTAACGGAAATTGGAATCTAATATTTCCTTCCTTCATATCAATAACTGCACCAATCGTTCTAAGGAAAGGTCTACGAAGAATAAAAGGACATGAAGGATTGCAATCTATATCAAGAACAATAAAATCTACGGGCACATAATTCCTATTGGCACCAATAAGAACATCATTAATCCTTCCCATAGGTTTCTTAATAGTGGAATCCGCAAGATGCAAATTCAAAGAACAATCATCAAGCTCATGGAACCCTAGCAAATCACACAAGGTTTTTGGGATAGTGGAGACACTTGCACCCAAATCACACAAAGCATAGTATTCATGATATTTAATTTTTATTTTGATAGTAGGTTCCCACTCATCATAAAGGTTTCTAGGGATAGAAACTTCTAACTCAAGTTTTTCTTCATAAGATTGCATCAAAGCATCAACTATGTGTTTAGTGAAAGCTTTATTTTGACTATAAGCATGCGGAGAGTTTAGCACGGATTGCAACAAGGAGATACAATCAATCAAAGAGCAATTATCATAATTGAATCCCTTGAAATCCAAAGGAGTGGGTTCATCACTATGCAAAAGTTTTAATCTCTTCACTCCCACTTTCAACAATTTTAGCATCAAGATCTAAAAACTCCGAATCATTGGGACACCTTAAAGTTGAATCATCTCCAATCCTATCTTCATCAAGATTTATGCTAGAAAACAAGGATCTAATAGGAGACACATCAATAACTTTCAGATCTTCATCTTTATTTTCATGATAACTAGAAGAACACGCTTTAATATAATCCTCTCTTTTAGCACGCATCCTAGCGGTTCTTTCTTTGCATCCATGAATGGAAATTCTCATGGCTTTGAGAGACTCATTGATATCATGCTTAGGTGGGATAGATCTAAGTTTCAAAGAATCAACATCAAGAGTAATTCTATCCACACTTCTAGCCAATTTATCAATCTTAAGCAATTTCTCTTCAAACATAGCATTGAAATTCTTTCGCGAAATCATAAACTCCTTAACACTAGTTTCAAATTCAGAAGGCATCTTTCCATAAGAGTTGTTGTAGGAATTACCATAATTATTAGAGGAATTACTAGGAAAAGGCCCAGGATTAAAGTTCCCTCTATAAGCATTGTTACCAAAATTATTCCTACCAACAAAATTCACATCCAAAGATTCATTGTTATTTTCAATCAAAGTGGACAAAGGCATATCATTAGGATTAGAAGAAGCACTCTTAACAGCAAATAATTTCATAAGTTCATCCATCTTTCCACTCAAAACACTAATTTCTTCAATAGCATGCACTTTTTTACTAGTATATCTTTCGGTGTGCCATTGAGAATAATTAACCATGATATTATCTAGGAGTTTGGTAGCTTCTCCTAAGGTAGTTTCCATGAAAGTGCCTCCTGCGACTGAATCTAAAAGATTTCTCGAAGCAAAATTCAAGCCAGCATAAATGTTCTGAATAATCATCCATAGATTCAAACCATGTGTAGGGAAATTACGTATCATTAATTTCATTCTCTCCCAAGCATGTGCAACATGCTCATGATCTAGTTGCTTAAAATTCATAATATCGTTTCTATGAGAGATGATCTTAGCAGGAGGGAAATACTTTGAGATAAAAGCATCTTTGCACTTATTCCACGAATCAATACTATTTCTAGGCAAAGAGGAAAACCAAGTTTTAGCACGATCTCTAAGTGAAAACGGAAATAAATTCAATTTAACAATATTGTTTTCCGTATCCCTTTTCTTTTGCATATCACACAAATCAACAAAGTTGTTTTGATGGGTAGCGGCATCTTCACTGGGAAGGCCAGAGAATTGATCTTTCATGACAAGATTCAACAAAGCAGCATTGATCTCACAAGATTCAGCATCGGTAATAGGAGCAATCGGAGTGCTAATAAAATCATTATTGTTGATATTGGAGAAGTCACACAATTTGGTATTGTTCTGAGCCATAGTGACAAGCAAGCAATCCAACACACGAGCAAACAAGAGGCAAGCGGACGATAAACACACGACAGAAGAAGGGCAAATAAAACAGCAAGGGTGAAGTGGGGGAGAGGAAAACAAGAGGCAAAAATGTAATGCGAAGGATAAGGGTTTGTGATAGGTACTTGGTATATGACTTTTGCGTAAGCCTCCCCGGTAACGGCGCCAGATTTTCTTCTTGCTACTTCTCGAGCTTGCGTTGTATTCCCTCGAAGAGGAAAGCGAGATGCAGCACAGTACCGTAAGTATTTCCATCAGTTTTTGAGAACCAAGTTATCAGTCCAGTAGGAGACCATGCGCGAGTCCCTTGCACCTGCACAAACAAATAAGAACTTTGCAGCCAACGCGATAAGGGGTTGTCAATCCCTTTACAGTCACTTACGAAAGTGAGATCTGGTAGAGATGATAGTTTGATATTTTTGGTATTTTTTATTATAAGAACAGAAAGTAAAAGCGGAAAAATAAAGTAAGTGTACATTGATATGTTGAGAATAGACCTGGGGGCCATAGTGTTCTCTAGTGGCTTCTCTCATGATAGCGATATTCTACAACGGGTAAACAAATTACTCTCGAGCAATTGATAGAAAAGCGAATAATTCTGAGACTATCTAGGCATGATCATTATATATAGGCATCACGTCTGAGACAAGTAGACCTAAACAATTCTGCATCTACTACTATTACTCCACACATCGACCGCTATCCAGCATGCATCTAGTGTACTGAGTTCATAAGAACAGAGTAACGCCTTAAGCAAGATGACATGATGTAGAGGGATAAACTCAAGCAATATGATATAAACCCCATCTTTTTATCCTCGATGGCAACAATACAATACGTGCCTTGCTGCCCCTACTATCACTGGGAAAGGACACCGCAAGATTGAACCCAAAGCCAAGTACTTCTCCCATTGCAAGAACTATAGATCTAGTAGGCCAAACCAAACCAATAATTCGAAGAGACTTGCAAGGATATTATAATCATACATAAAAAGTTCAGAGAAGAACCAAATATTTCTAATAGATAATCTTGATCATAAACCCACAATTCATCGGATCTCGACAAACACACTGCAAAAAGAGATTACATCGAATAGATCTCCTCGAAGACTGAGGAGAACTTTGTATTGAGATCCAAAGAGAGAGAAGAAGCCATCTAGATACTAGCTATGGACCCAAAGGTCTGTGGTAACTACTCACGACTCATGGTGAGCCGATGATGATGATGTAGAAGCACTCCGTGGAAGATCCCCCCCTCCGGCGGAGCTTCGGAACAGGCCCCAAGATGGGATCTCATGGGAACAGAAGGTTGCTGCGGTGGAACTAGGGTTTTCTCTGTTGTTCTGATGGTTTCGGGGTACGTAGGCATATATAGGGGGAAGGAGGGCACCGAGGGCCTTACGTGGGACCCACGAGGCAGGGGGCGCGCCCTAGGGGGGGGGGGGCGCCCCCACCCTCGTGGGCACCACGTAAACCCTACTCCGTGGTTCTCAAGTCTCCCATGCGTGATTTTCTCCAAAAATATCTCTCCCGAAGGTTTCATTCCGTTTGGACTCCGTTTGATACCCCTTTTTTGTAAAACCCTGAAACAGGAAAAAAACAGAATCTGTACTGGCCCTTTGGGTTAGTAGGTTAGTCCCAAAAATAATATAAAAGTGTATGACAAATCCCATTAAACATCCAAAACATCATAAATAATAGCATGGAACAATCAAAAAATACAGATACATTGGAGACGTATCATAAGCTACTTGTTTTTGCAATTTGGGACTTGGAATCCCTATTACCGCCCTTTTCTCGTGAAATGGTGAGTGAATAAACACTCAACCTGAGAATAACCAGCTTAGCATGGAAAATACCGACCACCTCCTGTTGTTCCATGAACAATCCAGGCACACAAAAGGGATATTTATTTGAAGTTTTTAGAGGTGGCACATGCAAATTTACTTGGAACGGCAGTGTAATATCGCATATAGGTAGGTATGGTGGACTCATCTGGGATGAAGTCATTGAGGCCGACATTAGCAATATATTGCATGAACTCCTCAAGAATTCCAGCCTCTTGAAAGAACGGGATGTGCGGCCACTCACACGGCCGTACTTCCGTCAACCTCCGAGGGTGGAGATCATTGTCAAAAGATTCCCCAATAACACCCTTGGAGTTCTTCTTTGAGCCAAACTTCCTGAAGACATTCATGTTCGCGTACAATTTTTCCTATGAACAAAAATCTGAAATTTTAGGGCCAATTTGGATTGTGTCCTGGCCATTGTGCTTGGAAAAAGTTGATGCCTGAAAGCTTCCTGATACGTGAATGTCTTCCTGCCTGGTCAGGCTAGCCTAGACTAGAGGTGTTTGGATCATAGCCTGGCCTGGCATATTATTAAATGGACCAAAAGTCAGCAAATCTGACATGCAACAGCAGACTATCCTTGGGATGGGTGCCCAGGCCGCTGTGTTTGTGCGCCAGGCTACCGAGCCCGGACGCCTGGCCCAGGCTAAGTAAGGTGCCTGGATTAGAACTCAGGCTAAGCAGGATCCACTCCAGGAACGCGGACATATCTTCGGAACGCCAACCAAACATAGTCCAGGCATGTTTCAGGCAGGATTCAGGCCAGACATTTTTTACCGAGGACTTGATCCAAACACACCCTTAGTCCACAATTTTTTCTCAACAATACTTCACAAGATTGGTAACAACTACTCATAGGGATACAAAGAAGCCATAGGAAGCAATCAAACTACTTAGAACACTAAAAATTCAATATGCAAGCACATCTACAGCAGCACCAAGAATAGCCAATTATTCAAAATATAAACAACAAAAACAAAAACTAATTGGACAAACGGTGGAGTCACATACCAAGCACCAATCCCCCAAAACAATTTCGAAAATAGAGCTTCAAGCAAAGAGATCGAGATCCGCGGGTTTGGGCTCAAGAACATGGGAGAGAGAGCAATGGAGATTTTTTTCTGGAGGTAAGTGATGATGTGGGCTAAAGAGATAAGTGAGAGGGCCCACGTGGGGACTACAACCCAGCAGGGCGCGCTTGGGGGTCCTAGCACGCCCAGGTGGGTTGTGCCCACCTGGTGCACCTCCCTCTGATATTATTTGCACAAAAAATTCTTAAATATTCAGAAGAAAAAAATTATAAATTTTTTAGGGCATTTTGAGAACTTTTATTTTTGGGTCATTTTTTATTGCACAAGAAAATCAAAATAGAGACAAAGCATTTTATTTTATTTTATTTAACTAGTAAGAACAGAAAATAAAAAGTAAGGACTCTCACTACTAGGAAAAGGGCTATAGATGGAATTGACACTAATGGCGCACCAGACTTGCGGTGCGCCATTAGTATATACTAATGGCGCACCATGTGTTGGTGCGCCATTAGTATCCAAATACTAATGGCGCACCGTTGACGTGGTGCGCCATTAGTAACAATTTTTTTTTCATATTTTTCTCAAAACTACTAATGGCGCACCAGTGGATAGTGCGCCATTAGTAGTTCAACTACTAATGGCGCACCACATCCACGGTGCGCCATTAGTAATTTTTTTTCAAATTTTGTTTTTATTTTGTTTTTAATTTTATTTTCAAAAAATACTAATGGCGCACCGTGGGAGTGGTGCGCCATTAGTAAGTTGAACTTACTAATGGCGCACCACTACCACGGTGCGCCATTAGTATTTTTTTTCTTCATATTTTGTTTATATTTTTTTATTTTATTTTCAAAAAATACTAATGGCGCATCGTGGGAGTGGTGCGCCATTAGTAGTTCAACTTACTAATGGCGCACCACTCCCACGGTGCGCCATTAGTATTTTTTTTTTCATATTTTGTTTTTAATTTTTTAATTTTATTTTTTAAAAAATACTAATGGCGCACCGTGGTGGTGGTGCGCCATTAGTAGTTCAACTACTAATGGCGCACCACCACCACGGTGCGCCATTAGTAACTTGGCCATTACTGCACCCCCCCCATGGACCGCCTTTTTCAGTTAATAAATAAATAAAAGAAAATGATGTAAATGTCAAAAAAATAAAAGAAAATAAGTTTCCCATGTGATATGTGGTCTACTTGTTGGGAAAAGTTACAAATATGAATTTTGACTTTATTTGCAAAATATCTCTGGAATTTAGTAAAACGGGTATAACTTTTGCATACGAACTCGGATTAAAAAGTTTTTTATATGAAAAATCATCTACTCGAAAAGTTACATCCAAATTTAACCGGGGGAACCCCGTTAAACATTTTCTAAATCCCCAAAAACCTAACAGAAAAAAAGTTACGGGGCTTTTAAGATCTACAGGCAAAAATATTCAAAAAATTTCAAACTTACTAGTGGCGCACTGTTTGCTAGGTGCGCCACTAGTAACAGAAAAGAAAAGAAAAAAATTTCGAAAAAAAAATTTATAATTTTTTTTCCAAAATATGATACGTAATATGACCGGGAAGTTTGAAATATATTTTCAAAATTTCATCATACTCATGAACATTAACAAACTCGTAGACATCAAGAAGGGTTAATAGGATTGATATGATAGATATATCAACAAGTGCGTGTGAAGTGAGCTGGTGCTGGGGTTGGATAGAACTACGAAGTTAAGCGTGCTCGGGCTGGAGTAGTGTGAGGATGGGTGACCTTATGGGAAGTTTGACCACAGAGTGCAATTTGACTTGAGATTAAGCAAATTGACCCCAGATTAAGCCATAATGATCTGAGATTAAGGAAAAAAATTGAAAAAAATTTTGAAAAAAAAATTGAAAAAAAATACTAATGGCGCACTTCTACGTAGTGCGCCATTAGTATGCCACCAGAGGTGCGCCATTAGTATCCAACTACTAATGGCGTGCTAGTAATGGCGCACCGGTAGTGCGCCATTAATGGGCAAAACCGGTGCGCCATTAACAACCCTTTTGTAGTAGTGTCTAGGTAGTGGTTACTAAATTCATCAACTTCATACCGCTAAAAAATGATTCATTAATAAGGTTGATCAAGTCTTATAAACAACCACTTTCGGTTGGCATGAAACCGAAGAACTTTCGTAAATCACTAAGTTACCTCAATGGGGATATGGATGTCCCCAACAATAAGCATTTCATATTTCTTTTTGACAGTAGGTAGAGGTATTTGAAAACTCCCAATAGTGATTGTCGGAGATTTTTCAATAACATTAATACCATTCACCTGGAATTGTTTCTTCGGAAAGTGCACCGTATGCTCATTACCATTAATATGAAAAGTGACCTTGTTTTTATTACAATCAATAACAACCCCTGCAGTATTCAAGAAGGGTCTACCAAGAATAATAGACATATTGTTGTCCTCGGGCATCTCAAGTATAACAAAGTCAGTCAGGATATTAACATTAGCAACAACAACGGGCACATCCTCACAAATACCGGTAGGTATGTCAGTTGACTTGTCAGCCATTTGCAAAGATATTTCAGTAGGTGTGAGTTTATTTAAGTCAAGTCTTTTATTCAAAGAGAAAGGCATAACACTAACACCATCTCCTAAATCACACAACGCAGTTTTCACATAATTATTTTTTATAGAGCAAGGTATAGTTGGTATACCCAGATCTCCAAGTTTTTTAGGTACTCCATCTTTGAAAGTATAATTAGCAAGCATAGTGGAGATTTTAGCTTCCGGTATTTTTCTATTATTAGTCATGATGTCTTTCATATACTTTGCATACAAAGGCATTTTTAAGATATCAGTTAAACGAGAACGCAAAAAGACTGGCCTCAGCATTTCAGCAAAGCGTTCAAAATCTTCATCATTTATCTTTTTAGTTGATTTGGGTGGAAAAGGCATAGTTTTTTGAACCCACGGTTCTCTTTCTTTATCGTGTTTTCTAGCAATGAAGTTGCTTTTATCATATCTTTTATTTTTAGGTTGTGGGTTATCAAGATCAACAGGTGGTTCTATCTCAACATCATTATCTAGTTCTTATTCATTTTCATTAAGTGAGTGTTCATTGTCAGATTAAGTTTTGGCATCAGAGATAGAAATATCATTATCATTGTCAAGAGGTTTTTCTACTTCAAGTTCACTAGTGTCATGCATAGTCCTATCATTTTTCTTTTTCTTTTTCTTTCCAGAAGGACTAGGTGTACTAGTGTGATGTCTACTACGCAACCTTCTTCTTGTAGACGTTGTTGGGCCTCCAAGTGCAGAGGTTTGTAGGACAGTAGCAAATTTCCCTCATGTGGATGACCTAAGGTTTATCAATCTGTGGGAGGCGTAGGATGAAGATGGTCTCTCTCAAACAACCCTACAACCAAATAACAAAGAGTCTCTTGTGTCCCCAACACACCCAATACAATGGTAAATTGTATAGGTGCACTAGTTCGGCGAAGAGATGGTGATACAAGTGCAATATGGATGGTAGATATAGGTTTTTGTAATACAGAAATATAAAAACAGCAAGGTAACTAAAGATAAAAGTGAGCATAAACGGTAATGCAATGCTAATAAACAAGGACTAGGGTTCATACTTTCACTAGTGCAAGTTCTCTCAACAATAATAACATAACTGGATCATATAACTATCCCTCAACATGCAACAAAGAGTCACTCCAAAGTAACTAATAGCGGAGAACAAACGAAGAGATTATGGTAGGGTACGAAACCACCTCAAAGTTATCCTTTCTGATCAATCTATTCAAGAGTCCGTAGTAAAATAACACGAAGCTAATCTTTCCGTTCAATCTATCATAGAGTTCGTACTAGAATAACACCTTAAGACACAAATCAATCAAAACCCTAATGTCACCTAGATACTCCATTGTCACCTCAAGTATCCGTGGGTATGATTATACAATATGCATCACACAATCTCAGATTCATCTATTCAACCAACAGAAAGATCTTCAAAGAGTGCCCCAAAGTTTCTACCGGAGAGTCAAGACGAAAAGTGCCAACCACTATGCATAGATTCCCAAGGTCACGGAACCCGCAAGTTGATCACCAAAACATACATCAAGTAGATCACGTGATATCCCATTGTCACCACAGATAAGCACATGCAAGACATACATAAAGTGTTCTCAAGTCCTTAAAGACTCAATCCGATAAGATAACTTCAAAGGGGAAACTCAATTCATCACAAGAAGGTAGAGTGGGAGAAACATCATAAGATCCAACTATAATAGCAAAGCTCGCGATACATCAAGATCGTGCCATCTCAAGAACACGTGAGAGAGATCAAACACATAGCTACTGATACATACCCTCAGCCCCAAGGGTGAACTACTCCTCCCTCGTCATGGAGAGCGCCGGGATGATGAAGATGGCCACCGAATAGGGATTCCCCCTCTGACAGGGTGCCGAAACAGGGTCTAGATTGGTTTTTGGTGGCAACAGAGGCTTTCGGCGGCGGAACTCCCGATCTAGGTTACTTTCCGGAGGTTTCAGTATATATAGGAGGTGTTGGAGTCGGGGGCAAGTAAAGGGGGTCTTCGGGCTGTCCATGAGGCAGGGGGGCGCGCCCAGTAGGGCAGTGCGCCCCTACCCTCGTGGGCAGCCCGCGCATCTCCTAGTCCTCCTCCGGTACTCCGTGGGCTTCTTCTGGTAAAAAAAAAGCTCCGTTGAGTTTCAGGTCATTTGGGCTCCGTTTGATATTCCTTTTCTGCGATACACTAAAATAGGAGAAAAATAGAAATTGGCACTGGGCTCTGGGTTAATAGGTTAGTCCCAAAAATCATATAAAAGTGTATATAAAAGCCCATAAAATATCCTAGAAGGATAATATAATAGCATGGAACAATAAAAAATTATAGATACGTTGGAGACGTATCATAGTGTTATTTCTTTGTGAGTCTTGTTCAATTCTTTTAGGGTGTCCCTCAGGATAAAGAGGTTCATGAGTCATTTTACCTCCTCTAGTTGGAACTCTAACAACACAGTCATGCATATTATGATTCATTACATCAAGTAATTCTCTTTGAGATTTAGCAACTTTTTCTAACTGGGTTTAAACCATAGAAGCATGTTTTCCAACACCTCCAACATCATTTGAAATTCTAAATAAAAGTCACTCAAGCGAGCAATCATATCAGAATTGTGCTTCAATTGTTTCATAACATTTGTATTGAAGTGATCTTGTTTTCTAATATAGTTTTCAAACTCATAAAGGCATTGACTAGGATGCATATTGTGAGGATTATCATTATCATTGAACTTCACAAGAGAATTTACCTCTACCACCTCAGGCAGTGGTGGTGCATTATCCCATGTATTTCTTCAATAGGAGGTAAATTTTTAACATCCTCATCTTTAATACCTTTTTCCTTCATAGATTTCTTTGCCTCTTGCATATCTTCATGACCGAGTGTCAAGCCCAAGATGCGATTCTATCCCGATCACGTGACACTTACGTGATTGGGGCACAACCGCATTTCGGGCGCTTAGCAAGATGGATATCATTACATCGTACCATACATACATACATACATGGGGGATACAACAATACATACAAGTCACATGAATACAACTTCATCAATACAAAGTATCCGACTACGGATACGGATACGTCCAAAACGTATCTATAATTTCTGCTTGCTCCATGCCTTTTTTGTGTGATATTGCTATGATATTTATACACTTCCATACACTTTTGATCATATTTGGACTAACCTACTAATGGTTGCAAAAGTGCACAATGTTCTTGTTTTACACTTTATTGTGTAGGAATTACTTGGAAATTGACAAAAACGCAAAAGGAGTCGTATTGGAGTAGGACTCTGACTTTCCTGAAATCTGTCTGAGAACGTTTTTTAAAGATGGTCACGTTCTGGCCCGAAGACGACGTCAAACGGAAAAAGTCTAGTTGCGAAAGTTGTGGGGAATTTTGAGGCGATGCTTCTGGATATAAAATCCGTTCAAATCGGAGTCCGGACGGCTGAGTAAAGCCCGTTTTACTGAGGCCCAAAATCCGATGACGGGAATCCGAGAGTCTATATAAAGAGAGGAAACCTAGGTCACCAAGGGCCACGAATTTTCCTCCTCCCGAGCCGCCGTCTTGGAGGGGAGGACCAGCACCATTGCAGCACCATCCACAAGGAAGAAGGGGGGCCAAGGAGCCGCTGCCCCCTAGGGCCGCCGCCGCCGCCGCGCCCCCAAGGGCCGCCGCCGCCGCCTCCGTGGCTGCCGCCGGCCGTCTCCTTCTCGCGGGGCTGCACCTCTCCATCAACACCATCATCAACCTCCTCCTCACCATGTCCATGTGTGAGTAGTCTTCTCCGGGGCCGAGGGCTCGTACGTGTAGCTATGTGGTTATCTCTCTCTCCCATGATGTGATCTTCGTTGTGATCATAGGCTATGTTAATCTTGGTTGATTCCATGATATTTCCCCTTCCTCTATGTATTGGATTGATGTACTCACTTGTCTTTATCTAGTATAATCCCCGAGACCAAGGTGACAACGGTCTATTGGACATGGATTAGAAAAATATTTTCATGAGTGATTTCCTCTCTTGTGTGTTGATTGAAGATTGAGAGTCTCTTGGTGCTTGTCTTTGACTATCCTTTAGATATGTTGTGGTGATTGTGGGACTCTCTTTGGATGGCCGCGGTGACATTGGGAAATCCTTAGATTGAGAACTACGAACTTTGCTGTGTGCTTTTGTAGCCCTACATAATTCTCGTCCTCTCTTGACCACGAAGGAATGACCTCCGGGTGCGTCTCCATTGCATGTTTTATGGGAAATATCATGTGATTCGATTATGTTAATGTTGTTGGGAGTTGCCAGTAGTGAAAGTATGAACCCTAGGCCTTGTTTCCACCATTGCAATACCATTTGTGCTCACGTTTACCACTTGTTTGCTTGCTGCACTTTTTATTACAGATTTATATTACTTTGTTTTGCCATCCATATCACTTGCCATTTAACATCTCTTCGCCGAACTAGTGCACCTATACATCTAACAAGTGTATTAGGTGTGTTGGGGACACAAGAGACTTCTTGTATCTTAGTTGCAGGGTTGCTTGAGAGAGACCATCTTCAACCTCTACTTCCCTCAGTTCGATAAACCTTAGGTCATCCACTTGAGGGAAATTGCTGCTGTCCTACTAACCTCTGCGCTTGGAGGCCCAACATAGTCTACAAGAGTAGAAGCGTGTGTAGACATCAAGCTATTTCTGGCGCCATTGCCGGGGAGGTGAGTGCTTGAAGGTATATCTTTAGATCTTGCAATTAAATCTTTTTGTTTCTTGTTTTTATTTTCACTAGTTTTGCTTAATGGAAAACAACAAAAATATGAGAGAGCTTTATAAGCTCTACCTTGAACTTGGACATGATGTGTTCGAAGAGAAAATTAAAAAACCTTTGGAACTTTATTATTTGCATAACAATCATGATGGTGGTGATGTTATTAGTATGTTTTTATTTAATATCAATATTGCTAATGACATGGAAAGCTCTAAGCTTGGGGATGACACGTTTGATGAACATGATATTTTTAGTCCCCCAACTTTTGAGGAGAAAATTTACTTTGATGATACTATGCCTCCTATATGTGATGATTACAATGATGAATATGATATTTTCAGTCCACCTACTATTGAGGATAAAACTTATTATGATTATGATATGCCTCCTAAATACGATGATTACCATGATGGTTATGATAGTCTTACTCTCACTATTCCTAATAAGAAAGATTTTGCTTATATGAAGAGTAATGACACTTTTATGCTTTTGGATCATGGAAATAATGCCTTATGTGATAGTTATATTGTTGAGTTCATCCATGATGCCACTGAAATTTATAATGAGAGAGGGAGACATGGTTCTAAATATCTTAATAATAAGAAGTTTCCTCTTTTTATGGTGAATATTTTGAAGTTATGCTTGTTTTGCCTTCCTATGCTTATTGCTTTGTGCTTCAATGAATTATTCTATTGCAATATTCCTATGCATAGGAAGCATGTTAGGCTTAAATGTGTTCGGTATTTTCTTCTTGATGCTCTATTTTGTTCTTCAACTCTTATTCCTACGAGAGCATCATTAAAGTCTTATGACTAGCTTAAAGGCATAAAAGAAAGCGCTTTTGGAGGCAGCCCACAATGAATAGAATTTTATTTTGCTTTTGTTGTGTCTTGATGTTGTTACTACAGTAGCATCATCATTGTATCTTTACTTTTCAGCTTTGTGCCAAGTGTAGCCTCTGATTGCAAGGAAGTTCAAAAGTTGTGATGTGCTGTCCAGGAAACAGATTCTGTCCTTGGACAGAAAAATTTGTATAAAATCACCAGATCATCTTTTTGGTCTGAATTTTTTCTACAGCGTGCTCTATACAATTGGCTTTCGGGCGTCTATTCTGATTTTTTTATTTGAGTTGCAGAAGTGCCCCGAAAAAATTATTTACTACCTGCTGGTCTGTTTTTCATAGATTCTGTCATGTTTTGCCTTTTCTTCGTTTTGCAAACCTTGAGCTAGCTTTTTCTTTGCAAAAACCTTTTGGCAATCTTGAGAAACAGTAGACCTTCAAGAATATCCTTATTTCCAGCAAGGAAAAATTATTTTATTATGGGTACTAACCTCGCTAATCAGATTATGATGAGTTATGTATGAAGGGAGTTTTCAAGTGTGCGAGGGAAGATGATAAAAAGATTCAGGAGTGTCAAACGCTCAAGCTTGGGGATGCCCCCGTGCACCCCCAAGAAATATTCAAGAAGACTCAAGCGTCTAAGCTTGGGGATGCCCCCGTGCATCCCCTTCTCCATCAACAATTATCAGTTCGTCTTTCGTTCCACTATATTTTTATCACTTCATGTGTTATGTGCTATGCTTGGAGCGTCTTGCTTTTAGTTTCCTTTTTAGTTTTCTTTAGCCTTGCTTGCTTTTCATAACGAGTTGGAACTCAGATTTCTTTGTGTGGGAGAGAAACACGCTCCACTTCAACCTAGAACATAACATAGAATTTTCATGTCTATCCTTGTTGTGTGTGTTCTTTGTCTTTCAATAGCTACTATCATGTTCAGCTCTTAGTTTTCATGCTTATCTTTTTAAAGAGCTTTTGTTTAGTTGGTCGCTGGAACTCTCTTTATTTATCATGCTTATCTTGTTAAGAGAGTTGGCTTCTGTTGCACTGGTTGATATGTCTATGATAAAAAATGCTATGTGCATAATGGTGCTTAGTAGTTCATGTTTTCTTATGGTTAGTCTCAAATAGCTGGGGGGTTCTCAATGTGTTATTGGAGTACCAACATGATTTGTTTGCTTATGATGTGGTATGGTTTAGTGATATCTTCCTTCAAGAATTTATTTTGATTGACTTGGCGTATGCTCACGCATATTTAAGACTATAAAGAAAGTCTATCAAGCCTTGATGATCTTTAGTTTCTGAGTAGCGAGATAACTTCCATGCCTGATTCAATGTTGCTTTGTCGCTCTCCATGATTATGACCGTCATTGCTCTTTTAGTTGGTCGCTCCCAGTCTTTTGCTAACCTTCGCCTGTACTAAGCAGACTGACTGCTTGTGCATACAAAATCCTTTAAACCAGTTATGCCATATGAGTCCACCATACCTTCCTATACATGGTATTTACCTGCCATTCCTAGCGAAGACTTTCATGTACCATCTCGAAATTATTCAAAAAAGCATTTCTCTTTTGTGCCTCTATTTTAGCTCATGAGGAAGTAGTATTTAATTCATGATCTTTTTAATTTGGACAAGCTTCACCCCGGGATTGCATGTCTAATGTGCAAACCCATAATACGAGAAGGAACTGGCATAGAGTGCGCCCAGCTCATTAAAAAATAATATAAACAAACAAACTCTCCTTCACGCTTTGTTCATGAGAAATTAGAAAACTTTGGAAGTGATAAACAAAGGAGATTAAGAGGATGTGATCGTCCTCATTCGGGAACTGTTCCTCGAAACTTGTCCAGCTCGAAAAGTGATTGAGTTATCTGCTAGCATTCGTTGACGAAATATGCATATTCTAAAAAAATAATTATTACCTCCGTTTTTAAAACCAAGAGCTTTGGTACATGTTTAGTTTTTGTTTCCGACCACGGGTTTTCTACCTTGCCAACAAAAGCCACGGTTCGAGAGTCTCCACCTTCTTTAAAGCACCAACTATTGAGAGCATGATTGTCATTCTGAGTGTAATGTGCATTGTCCCAAAGTACCATTGTCTTTTGCATGATTATGATATCGTTTATTCTGAAATCATTGTATCTAGTCGTCACTTAAACTTTGGAGGTGCCCTGCATTTATGTTTTGCTTCACTAAAGGGGGCAAACGAGGTATCACTTTATCATGTTTGATCACCATGCTCATTACAAATCTATTGAGTATCTCAGTTTCATATTGTAAAACTTTCAGTTCTTTGTGATTTTCTCATGAGGCAACTTAATTACTACAGATTCATTGTCTCGGTAAGCACTTGCCATGTGACTGTGAAAAGTCCTTATATGGTTAATAGCATGTCACCACAGAAATTATGCTTGTTATCATTTACCTACTCGAGGACGAGCAGGAATTAAGCTTGGGATGTTGATACGTCCAAAACGTATCTATAATTTCTGCTTGCTCCATGCCTTTTTTGTGTGATATTGCTATGATATTTATGCACTTCCATACACTTTTGATCATATTTGGACTAACCTACTAATGGTTGCAAAAGTGCACAATGTTCTTGTTTTACACTTTATTGTGTAGGAATTACTTGGAAATTGACAAAAACGCAAAAGGAGTCGTATTGGAGTAGGACTCTGACTTTCCTGAATTCTGTCTGAGAACGTTTTTTAAAGATGGTCACGTTCCGGCACGAAGACGACGTCAAAAGGAAAAAGTCTAGTTGCGAAAGTTGTGAGGAATTTCGAGGCGATGCGTCTGGATATAAAATTCGTCCAAATCGGAGTCCGGACGGCCGAGTAAAGCCCGTTTTACTGAGGCCCAAAATCTGATGACGGGAATCCGAGAGTCTATATAAAGAGAGGAAACCTAGGTCACCAAGGGCCACGAATTTTCCTCCTCCCGAGCCGCCGTCTTGGAGGGGAGGACCAGCACCATTGCAGCACCATCCACAAGGAAGAAGGGGGGCCAAGGAGCCGCTGCCCCCTAGGGCCGCCGCCGCCCCGAGGGCCGCCGCCGCCACCTAGGGCCGTCGCCGCCGCCTCCGTGGCTGCCACCGGCCGTCTCCTTCTCGCGGGGCTGCACCTCTCCATCAGCACCATCATCAACCTCCTCCTCACCATGTCCATGTGTGAGTAGTCTTCTCCAGGGCCGAGGGCTCGTACGTGTAGCTATGTGGTTATCTCTCTCTCCCATGATGTGATCTTCGTTGTGATCATAAGCTATGTTAATCTAGGGTGATCCCATGATATTTCCCCTTCCTCTATGTATTGGATTGATGTACTCACTTGTCTTTATCTAGTATAATCCCTGAGACCAAGGTGACAGCGGTATATTGGACATGGATTAGAAACATATTTTCATGAGTGATTTCCTCTCTTGTGTGTTGATTGAAGATTGAGAGTCTCTTGGTGCTTGTCTTTGACTATCCTTTAGATATGTTGTGGTGATTGTGGGACTCTCTTTGGATGGCCGCGGTGACATTGGGAAATCCTTAGATTGAGAACTACGAACTTTGAGGTGTGCTTTTGTAGCCCTACATAATTCTCGTCCTCTCTTGACCACGAAGGAATGACCTCCGGGTGCGTCTCCATTGCATGTTTTATGGGAAATATCATGTGATTCGATTATGTTAATGTTGTTGGGAGTTGCCACTAGTGAAAGTATGAACCCTAGGCCTTGTTTCCACCATTGCAATACCATTTGTGCTCACGTTTACCACTTGTTTGCTTGCTGCACTTTTTATTACAGATTTATATTACTTTGTTTTGCCATCCATATCACTTGCCATTTAACATCTCTTCGCCGAACTAGTGCACCTATACATCTAACAAGTGTATTAGGTGTGTTGGGGACACAAGAGACTTCTTGTATCTTAGTTGCAGGGTTGCTTGAGAGAGACCATCTTCAACCTCTACTTCCCTGAGTTCGATAAACCTTAGGTCATCCACTTGAGGGAAATTGCTGCTGTCCTACTAACCTCTGCGCTTGGAGGCCCAACATAGTCTACAAGAGTAGAAGCGTGTGTAGACATCAAGCTATTTCTGGCACCGTTGCCGGGGAGGTGAGTGATTGAAGGTATATCTTTAGATCTTGCAATTAAATCTTTTTGTTTCTTGTTTTTATTTTCACTAGTTTTGCTTAATGGAAAACAACAAAAATATGAGAGAGCTTTATAAGCTCTACCTTGAACTTGGACATGATGTGTTCGAAGAGAAAATTAAAAAACCTCTGGAACTTTATTATTTGCATAACATTCATGATGGTGGTGATGTTATTAGTATGTTTTTATTTAATATCAATATTGCTAATGACATGGAAAGCTCTAAGCTTGGGGATGACACGTTTGATGAACATGATATTTTTAGTCCCCCAACTTTTGAGGAGAAAATTTACTTTGATGATACTATGCCTCCTATATATGATGATTACAATGATGAATATGATATTTTCAGTCCACCTACTATTGAGGATAAAATTTATTATGATTATGATATGCCTCCTAAATACGATGATTACCATGATGGTTATGATAGTCTTACTCTCACTATTCCTAATAAGAAAGATTTTGCTTATATGAAGAGTAATGACACTTTTATGCTTGTGGATCATGGAAATAATGCCTTATGTGATAGTTATATTGTTGAGTTCATCCATGATGCCACTGAAATTTATAATGAGAGAGGGAGACATGGTTCTAAATATCTTAATAATAAGAAGTTTCCTCTTTTTATGGTGAATATTTTGAAGTTATGCTTGTTTTGCCTTCCTATGCTTATTGCTTTGTGCTTCAATGAATTATTCTATTGCAATGTTCCTATGCATAGGAAGCATGTTAGGCTTAAATGTGTTTGGTATTTGCTTCTTGATGCTCTCTTTTGTTCTTCAACTCTTATTCCTACGAGAGCATCATTAAAGTCTTATGACCAGCTTAAAGGCATAAATGAAAGCGCTTTTGGGAGGCAGCCCACAATGAATAAAATTTTATTTTGCTTTTTTTGTGTCTTGATGTTGTTACTACAGTAGCATCATCATTGTATCTTTACTTTTCAGCTTTGTGCCAAGTGTAGCCTCTGATTGCAAGGAAGTTCAAAAGTTGCGACGTGCTGTCCAGGAAACAGATTCTGTCCTTGGACAGAAAAATTCGTATAAAATCTCCAGATCGTCTTTTTGGTCTGAATTTTTTCTACAGCGTGCTCTATACAATTGGCTTTCGGGCGTCTGTTCTGAGTTTTTTGATTTGAGTTGCAGAAGTGCCCCGAAAAAATTATTTACTACCTGCTGGTCTGTTTTTCACAGATTCTGTCATGTTTTGCCTTTTCTTAGTTTTGCAAACCTTGAGCTTGCTTTTTCTTTGCAAAAACCTTTTGGCAATCTTGAGAAACAGTAGACCTTCAAGAATATCCTTATTTCCAGCAAGGAAAAATTATTTTATTATGGGTACTAACCTCGCTAATCAGATTATGATGAGTTATGTATGAAGGGAGTTTTCAAGTGTGCGAGGGAAGATGATAAAAAGATTCAGGAGTGTCAAACGCTCAAGCTTGGGGATGCCCCCGTGCACCCCCAAGAAATATTCAAGAAGACTCAAGCGTCTAAGCTTGGGGATGCCCCCGTGCATCCCCTTCTCCATCAACAATTATCAGTTCGTCTTTCGTTCCACTATATTTTTATCACTTCATGAGTGGAACAAAACACCAAGCAAAAGGCCAAGCCTTCCACCCATGCCCAGTATATATATGTGTTAATAATAATAATAGATATTGTGATATTCCAACAACAAGTTCCCACCTGGAACGATCTTCATCTTCACCTGCAACTAACAATGCTATAAGAGGGGCTGAGCAAGAGGGTAACATAGCCAAACAATGGTTTTGCTAGGAAGGTTTCAAAGGCTAGAGGTTACATGGCAACAAGGAGAGGGGCTGACAATAAAGATGGGTAGCGCGACATATAACGATAGCATCGAGACAACTAAGCAAAGGCAATGAAAGTAAAGGTATCCAAGGTGATGGTCATCTTGCCTGAGATCCCGCAATGAAGAAGAACAGATCCATGAAGAAGACAAAGAAGAAGCCTTGAAGAAGAACCACGGGTAGACGAACGAATCCTTACGAACGCAACGGAACAAGCACTAACGAGAAGAAGCAAGCAACACGGTAAACACACCACACGTGACATGACAATATGCTCAACCATGTTGATGCAAGACATTTCTATATAGGATGCACTACAAGTCTATACAGGAAGCAAAACATGGCAAGGTAGGAAGCACAGAAAAACAACACAAGTCTATATATGATGCAATACATGGCAAGGTATGATGCATGACAAGACTATACAGGAAGCAATACATGGCAAGGTAGGAAGCACAGGAAAACAACACAAGTCTATATATGATGCAATACATGGCAAGGTATGATGCAAGACAAGACTATACAGGAAGCAATACATGGAAGGTAGGAAGCACAGGAAAACAACACAAGTCTGTATATGATGCAATACATGGCAAGGTATGATGCAATACATGGCAAGGTAGGAAGCATAAGTAAACTAACTATTTAGGCAAGTTTAAATGAGGCCGGAAACACAAATAACAACTCCGGAAAATCCCCATATGCATATTACAAATTTGGTACTGTTCTGCCTAAAAACATATTTCATTATTGTTAAACAACAAAAGTAAGTGCACCAAGTTAATCTACACATTTTTCCGCCCTATTTACATATAAAGTTTATTAAATTTGGAGCTACGTTTATTTAGTTATGAATAAAACCATTTAATATGTTATTTATGCAAATTAAAGCAAACAACAATTTCTAACATTTTTAATATGGATGGAAGCTTGATATTGTGAAAGTACATGAAAAACTGAACAAGATGCATATATGACAAGTTTTATTTGGGTGCATGGATGTTTAGATATGAGCAATGCAAATTAATGGCATTTCTCAAAATATTCATGCACTGGCTATATGCCAAAAACGCAGAATAAGAAAAACATCTGCGGGCCGAATGCAACGCACTGTGGAAGCGGCCCAGGAAGATCTGGCCCAAGCGGCTGAGTGGGTGTGTGGGCAAAAGAAATAAACGAGACTGGCAAAAATAATTGGGGCATCTCGGACTCGAACCCAGGATCTCTTAGATGGAGGCATACACGCATGACCAGTGGGCTACGATGGAAGTTGTATAAATTGTGCCTTTATACGCTAGATGAATCATACCCCAGCGCAGATCTGACGGAACTGAAACAGAGACAACTTCTGTAGTCGTGGCTGCTCCATCGATGCGGGGTCAAAGCGATTCCAGAAGGCAGCGAGGCATTTGCTTTCAGGGTCGAAGGCGACAAGGTAGCGGCTCAAAGGGGACGCAGCCATGGCGTCACTCAAGCGGTTTCGGTTTGAGGCAACAGAGAGTGAGAGATGGTGAGAAAGAGAGATAAAGAAGCAGGGGGAGGAGCAGGTCTGTCGGGGCACTCATCTCCGGCGGTCGCCGTTGTCGGCAGGACGACGAGGCGGGGTCGAGGGCGACGAGGCGATGCGGGAGGAGCTCGGGGACGGATCCTATCCGCTCGGGCGCGAGCGTGAGAGGAGGCAGAAAGCAGCGCGGGAACTCGATGAGCTCGACGAGCTCCCTACTCGATCCGAGGGTGCGCGCTGAGGACTTGGAGACGGGGATGAGGAACTTGGCAGACCCGGACGGGGGCGGTCTTGGCGCGGGGCTCTGGCGATGGCGGCGACCCAGTCAGCGACGGCGAGAATCAGACGTGGGGCGAGGGACTTGCGCGACAGCTTCAGTCGATGCAGGGTGTGGTCAACGACGGCGGCGGTGAGGCGCGTGGGGGAGGCTTCCACCCAACTAACTGCCAGGATCGGTCGAGGAGGGTGACGGGGCGCAGGAAGACATGCCGGAGAGGACCCTTACGCAGGTCGGACGCGAGAACGACGACGGCGCCGGTGGTTCTTCTCTATTCTATCTATCTCTCTCTCTCTCTCTCTCTCTCTCTCTCTCTCTCTCTGCTTCCTCACTTGGGATCGAAGGAGGAGACGGACGAAGAAGAGAGATGTGGCGGCGGCTTCAGGGGAAGAGGGAAACCCTAGGGAGAGGCTCGGACGCCGAGGGGGCTTTATAGGCGGGCTCGGAGGGGCGCGGTCGGCGTGGCGTGCCGCGCTGGCCATGTGCGCTCTCCATCGAGAATTACCGTGAGGAGGGAAAAGAAATGGAGGTGGAAGAAGTGAAGCAGTAAGAGCCTTTGGGTGGATGACAGTGGGACCGAGGCGGTGAAACAGGCTGGCGCATGCGCAACCTACAGTGCTGGGTTGGCCTGCTGAATTGGGCTGCTATGGGCCTCTCTATCCCACCATATTCTTTCCCTTTTTCATCTTCCAGAACAGAAATCACTTGGAGGAAAAGAATAGAAGGTCAGGAAGGGAATTCGACAGATAATAATATATGTGTGGAGTCCTAAAAATATGGAAGTTTTGAATAAATTGCTCTCGACAATTTTAGAGATAAAAAATATTAATTCAAGTTTGAATTTAATTCAAACTTGAGCCATTTATGAACCCAACCAGGTCATATCCAAAAGAGCTGGAATTTTACAGAGAGGTTGAGGACATGGTATAATTTTTATGGGAAAAGAATGAACATTTTTCTGGACCGGAAAATGCCCCTTGAGATAAATGGCCAAAATTGAAATAAAAGAAGGAGATTGGTTTGCACTTGGAGAAGGATTAACTTGAAGGATGAAGATGCCAACAGCAATGGAGAAGAAGAGAAAGAGATCACACCATAACATACACAATTAAAATGCACATGCAACAACAAGCAAGGTGATCATGTTGCAATGCAATAAAATGACAAGAGGCACAACAAAATCATGAAGCATACAACAAAGCCAGATGATCATGACACAACAAGGATGGAAAAATGTAACCAATGAATAACATGATGCAAGAAGCAAAATATGGCAATGGCAATCATCATGAACATGGCAACAAACATATAGGAATGAAATATGCAAAATAATTATGATAATGCAACAAACAAAATAAGCACCCAACGTCGACAAAATAACTGGAAGGTAACTAGAGCATCGGTCTCGGGCATCACAACACTCCCCTACTAACAAGAGATCTCGTCCCGAGATCTTAGGAACGAGATGGGAGGAAAAAGGAATAACAAAGTTCTTCGAGGACAAAAGAGTGAAACCAAAGAACCTTGAGAGGATGAACAACTTCGAAAGAAAGAATATAATTGAGATGAACGAGAAAGGGGAGCTCCATTACAAAAGAGGAACAAGAAACACATGAGAACCAATTAGGTTGGAAGGCATGAAAGACGAGCTGAAGGAACAAGAATACATTGAAAGCCACTCTGGTTAAAAGAGATATTAAAGAATTTGAACGAAGGAATTCGGGCAGCACTCCGGCTGAAAATGGAAGAAATTAGCACACTGTGTCGGTGTACTAAGATAGGGGTACCTTAGTACCCCAACTTGTGCACGGGCAGTAGCAGCTTCCCGTGGCAGGGCTTACCACGTGCTTGCCAAGAACCTTTCTGGTCCCTATGAAGCCATTCAAGAACAAAGTATACAAGTCAGGAGATCAAGGTCCCGGCAAGAGGAGCTTGCCGGGAAGGCCGCACCAGGCTCAAGATTATCACGATAGCACAAGACCCTGGCAAGAGGAGCTTTCCAGGAAGGCCAAGGAACACATATCCCAAGAGATGCCTCGGCGCATCATGCGCCCCGGCGGGACCTGGAGAGCGACAAGCTTCCGGGCCCGGCAAGATCACGACCCCGGCAAGGTGCTTGCCGGGGAAACCTACGCTGTGTGCCCGCGCTCCAGCTCATCTGCCCACGCGTCGCCCTGGGGCCCTTCCCGGGACGCGTGGCGAACGGCTGTGCAGCCTGGGGCACACGGTGGCAAGCCACGGTGACAAGGCTACCGCCGTGGCAAACGAGGGAGCATGGACGGACGCTTTTGGGGGCGACGGCGACGGGCATTTAATGCCCTTGTCCCCCACTGTCAAAGTTAGGTGAAGACCACTGTTCATCCACTGTTCACGCACTGTTACAACTACCACCAAATTTACATTTTTACCCTCCTCTACGTTGACACCTGTCGGAGACCCCTTGAGCTATAAAAGGAGGCCCATGCACAACGTAGGGGGGGTTCGGCTCGAAACCTAGACAACTCTCTCGCTCGGTGCAGCTAAGTACTGTAGATCTTCAAGCTCCCGAGCCCAAAAACTCAATACAACCTAAGCAGGAGTAGGGTTTTACGCGTCCTCGCGGCCCGAACCTGGGTAAACTGCCCGCGTGTGCCCCTCGATCTGCTCTTTGTGCTCCCTCCGCCCCCTTACCGCAACGTAGAAGGGGCTCCGGTCCCATAGGTGCTCGTGGGAGGACAGTTTCCCCCGACATCTTTGGCGCGCCAGGTAGGGGAGGCGTCGAGGTTGTGCGAACCTGACCCGGCGCTCACGCGGGCGCAACCTTCAGCAACTTCACCAGCTTCATCAACCTCATCGACAGCATCAACATGCCTCCGAAGAAGAAGGCTTCGGAGGTCGGAGGCCCGTCTGCGTCGATCCCACCGCCACCAGAACTAACGGTTGGTGGAGGAGACACCGGCGGAAGGGTGGTCGCCGGCGAGGAAACTCACGGCGCCACCAAGTCCAAGGACAAGACGGACGACCGGGCAAACTCCAAAACCTCGGCGTCCGTGCACGCACCACATCCCTCTCAGGAGGTGCCGAGCCAGCAGCGCCGTGGTACAGGAGGTACCATACGCTTGCTGGGACAAGGGAAAACCGGAGGATCGCGGGATGCTCAAGGCCATCGTCCTGGTACGAGCAAGGCGCGGTCGCCGGGGCGAGAAACTGCTCCTTCTAACCTTGTTAGATGTCCGAGCATATCTCGCTCCTCGCACCGCTCGCCGCCGCTCCCCTCCTCTCCAGCAGAAGCTCTAGCAAGAGCACAACTGCTCCTCGACTTCCCTCCAGCGGCAGACAAGGCCGAAGACTGGAGGGCGACGATCCAGAGCCTCATCGCCTTCGCCAACAACGACACGCCGCAGCAGCCGGCAACGTCGCGGCCGCGGCAAGTCGACCAGACGAAGGCCGATGGCGACAAGACCGCCGGGGGTGCAAGTACCGTGCACTCCCCGCCGCGGAAACAGAAGACGCCACCCCGCCGGATCAACATCGACGACGACTCCACGGCGTCGTCGGATCCGCGGGCTCGTCGTGACCAGCGCAAGGTCCTCGACAATAGGCGGCAAGAGGACGCTCGGACTCGCATCGAGCGTCGACGAGAAGCCCGAAGACAATCAGATCAGCGCGCTGGGACCGCTGTCGACACGTACGCGCCCGGTGAGCCAGGCGACTTGCCGTACGCGGCAGGTTGCCCTGCGTTCACCCATGAGCTGCGGCGAGTCCAGTGGCCCAGCATGAAGAATTTCAAGCCCGACGTACCCGAGAAGTACGACGGCAAGACACACCCCTAGGAGTTCCTCAGCATCTACACCATCGCGGTGCAGGCTGCCGGGGGACGCGACGAGAAGATCCTGGCTAACTACTTCCCGCTAGTGCTTAAGCCAAACGTCCGGTCTTGGCTTATGCACTTGCCGGAAAACTCCATTTCTTCATGGGCAGATCTGTGCCACCAGTTTGTTGGCGCCTTCACGGGCGGCCACAAACCCCACGGCCAGGAGAGCGATCTCCACATCCTCGCCCAGAAGGAGGGAGAGTCCCTGCGCAAGTACATCCAGAGGTTCAGCCGCGTCCAGCACAACATTCCCGACGTCCACCCTGCCGCGGTTATCAGCGCGTTTCACCAGAACATGCGTAACCGCCGGATGAGGGAGGAGATGGCCATGACCAAGATCTGGGATGTCAGCGAGCTCTACGCTCTGGCTGACAAGTGCGCGCGTGCTGAAGAGGGGAGGAGACTCCCCGGAGAGGATACTGGCGCAGGAGGGAGCGACAGTGAGGATGCCGCCCCGGCAAAGAAAAGCCGGCGGCGGAACAACAGAAAGAAGAAGAGCAAGGAGGTGCTAGTCGTCGAGCAGTCCGGCAAGGAGGCTCCCACCAAGAAGGCACAGGCTGGCGGTTCCGGCAAGGAGCCTGCCCCTGTAGCGGCAGCCGACAAGCAGGACTGCTCCGACAAGCAGTACTGCAAGATCCACCGCACCAAGGGCCACGATCTTCAGAACTGTAAGAGAGTCGAGTACCTCGTAGAGCAGCAGAAGGCTGAATACGAGCGTCGCGACAAGGAGAAGGCCCAAGGAGGTGGAGGAGAGCCCAGCAAGAAGCGGCCGTTCAACGGCCGGGGAGGACGCCGCGGCAAGGCCAAGCAGCGGCAAGGTGACAGACCTCCCCGGGGCCGCGACAAGGATGAGGAAGAAGACGACGACGACGACATGGAAGAAGGAGAGAACAGCGAGCAGGAGTTCCAGAAGGCCACAGAAGTTCTGTGTGTCGACGGAGGTGCCTCCCTGCACACTTCCCACCGCCAACTCAAGCAGTGGGTACGGGAAGTGAATGCAGCTGAGCCGCCCGTCGAGTCACGCAGGCTGCTGAAGTGGTCTAGCACGCCCATCATTTTTGACCTTGAGGACCACCCTGACCGCACAACTGCGGTCGGGTGCTTGCCGATGTTGGTCTCACCAACTATCCGCAACCTCAAGGTCACCAAGATGTTGGTTGACGGCGGGGCCGGCCTGAACTTGATCTCCTCAGCTGTGATCAAGAAGCTACAGATCCCCGACAGCGAGCTCGAGGAAACCGGGTCGTTCCAAGGAATCAACCCGGGAAGGAGCAAGCCGAAGGGGAAGATTACGCTGCCAGTGACCTTTGGCGGGGAGCTCAACTTCAGGACGGAGCGGGTCACGTTTGATGTTGCTGACATCCCATTACCATACAATGGGATACTTCGCCGTCCTGCCCTCGCCAAGTTCATGGCAGCTTCCCACTTTGCGTACAACGTACTCAAGATGCCGGGGCCGATAAGCGTCATCTCTGTCCCCGGCGACAAGAAGGATGCGCTTATCTGCGCCGACAAGGTCTACCGGGATGCAGCAGCCGCAGCACAAAGCAACAAACTTGCCGCTGAAGCTCCCGGGGGGAAGACCAAGTCCAAGTCCGGCAAGAGCTCTGGGGCCCACTCCGGCAAACGCACCTCTTCGGAGTGCTGCACTGCCGTCGAGGACGCACCATCGAGCTCCACCGGCAAGTGCAAGAAAGGAATGGCAGCTCCACCGGCAACCAAGAAGGTGTCCGCCAAGGAGGACGGCACTGGTGGTACCTTCACCATCAGTGCTACACTCGACCACAAATAGGAAAGCGCGCTCGTTGCCTTCCTGCGGGCGAATGTCGACGTGTTTGCATGGCAACCATCTGACATCCCCGGCGTTCCCAGGGAGGTAATGGAGCACAAGCTTGCTGTTTGTCCTCACGCGCGGCCCGTCAAGCAGAAGGTCAGGAAGCAAGCCGTGGAGCGCCAATAATTCATAGCCGAAGAGATAAAGAAGCTAGAAGCAGCAGGCCTGGTTAGAGGCGTGATACATCCCACGTGGTTGGCCAATCCAGTTGTCGTGCGAAAGGCTAATGGAAAGTGGAGACTTTGTATAGACTTCACCGACGTGAACAAAGCTTGTCCCAAGGATCCCTTTCCTTTGCCACGCATCGACCAGATTGTTGACTCCACAGCTGGATGTGAGTTGCTCTCATTCCTTGATGCATACTCAGGTTACCACCAGATATTCATGGCCAAGGAAGATAAAGAGAAGACTGCATTCATTACTCCATGCGGCACGTATTGCTTCATACGCATGCCCTTTGGATTGAAGAATGCAGGCTCCACATTTGCGAGGGTGGTGCACACTGCTTTTGAGCCACAGATCCACAGGAATATAGAGGCCTACATGGATGATATAGTGGTCAAGAGCAAGAGCAAAGATACCCTGATACAGGACTTAGAGGAAACCTTTGAGAATCTGCGCAAGATACAGCTCAAGTTGAACCCCGAGAAGTGCGTCTTCGGAGTCCCCTCCGGCAAGCTTCTCGGGTTCTTTGTGTCCCAGAGGGGGATTGAAGCCAATCCCGACAAGATAAAAGCCATCGAGCAGATTGAAGCCCCGAAGCGCGTCAAGGACGTAAGGAGACTTGCTGGTTGTGTGGCTGCACTCAGCAGGTTCATTTCAAAGTCGGCAGAACGCGCCCTGCCTTTCTTCAAAATCTTGAAAAAGGCAGGTCCTATGAAATGGACTCCGGAAGCGGAGGCAGCACTGCAAGACTTGAAAGGATACCTGTCCTCCACTCCGATACTTGTCGCACCTAGACCACAAGAGAAGTTGCTGCTGTACCTAGCGGCAACCAATCAAGTGGTTAGTGCTGCGTTAGTAGCGGAGAGGGAGGCGGATGAGGAGCCCACGTCCCCGGCAAGCGAATCCAGCGACAAACAGGGGGCTTCCTCGACAAGCTCTGGCCCCGACAAGGACAAGTCTGCGCAGGAACAAGGAGAAGTAAGGAGGAAGATGGTGCAGCGCCCAGTGTATTTTGTAAGTTCCCTCTTGCAGGGGGCTAGGTCAAGATACTCTGGGGTGCAGAAGTTGTTGTTCGGCCTCCTCATGGCCTCAAGAAAGCTGCGCCATTACTTCCAAGCACATGAGATAACAGTGGTCACTCGCTTTCCGTTGAAAAGGATATTGCAGAATCCCGAAGCAACAGGCAGGATCGTCGAGTGGGCACTGGAGCTGTCAAGCTTTGGTCTCAAGTTTGAGAGTACTTCAACCATACAGAGCAGAGCTTTGGCAGAATTCATAGCTGAATGGACCCCAACGCCAGATGAAGAGGTCCCAGAGACAAGCATCCCCGTCCAAGAAGCGAGCAGCGAGTGGATAATGTACTTTGATGGTGCTTTTTCGCTGCAAGGCGCCGGTGCCGGCGTGCTACTCATAGCGCCCACCGGAGAGCACCTCAAGTATGTTGTCCAGATGCACTTTCCCAAAGAACAAGCGACAAACAATACTGCAGAGTATGAAGGTCTGCTTGCCAGCCTCAGAATTGCGGCCGAGCTTGGGATCAAGAAGTTGATTGTGCGGGGAGATTCACAGTTGGTGGTCCGACAAGTGAATAAGAGTTACCAGAGCCCTTTGATGGAAGCTTATGTTGATGAAGTGAGGAAGCTTGAAGAACACTTTGAAGGTCTGCAAATGGAGCACGTACCAAGAGCTCAGAATGATATTGCGGATGGCCTCTCAAAGTGTGCCACGATGAAGTTACCTGTGGAACCAGGGACCTTCGTGCTCAAGCTAACTCAGCCATCCGTTACACCTTCGGTTGGGCAAAACAAGAAGAGGAAGTTGGTCTCCGGCGACTACTTGCCGGTGGATCTTCCCGAAGCTGCCGCCAAGGTCCCCAAGATCAACAGCCAAGATGCTAAGGAACAGTTTGCTCCTGCAGATCCAAGGGTCTGTATAGTTGAAGCAAGCGTTCCCGACAAGCCTTGCCCCGGCAGGCTTGCCGGGGGACCATCAGCTCCGGCAGAGCCGCAGGTTCTTGCCGTAGAAGCTGAGGTTCCCGCAGCAGCCCTCATGCCTTTAGTCCTCGTTGTTGAGCCTCAGGCTCCAGCATGGGCACAGCAAATCGTCCACTTTCTGCAAACTGGAGAACTTCCCGACGACCCAGAAGAGATAGAGAAAATAACCAGGCAGTCAAGTATGTACCAGTTCATTGGCAACGAATTATACAGAAGAAGACTCAATGGTGTCAGGTTGAAGTGCATTTCCAGAGAAGATGGACAGAAGCTGTTGGCAGAGATACATGGAGGCATATGTGGCCACCACATTGGCACAAGGGCACTTGCTGGGAAGGCGTTCCGGCAAGGGTTCTTCTGGCCAGAAGCCCTCCAAGATGCAACTGCACAAGTAACCAAGTGTGAAGTGTGCTAGTTCCATGCCTAGCAAATTCACCAGCCAGCTCAAGCCCTCCAGACGATCCCTTTGTCCTGGACCTTCTCGGTCTGGGGGCTCGATATCCTCGGCCCCTTCCCCCCCGCAGTCGGGGGCTTTGAGTACTTGTACGTAGCAATCGACAAGTTCACAAAGTGGCCGGAAGTGGAACCAGTGAGAAAGGTGACAGCACAGTCAGCAGTCAGGTTCTTCAGGTCAATCGTTTGCCGTTTCGGAATCCCTAACAGGATCATCACCGACAATGGCACACAGTTCACAAGCCGCACCTTCATGCAGTACGTCCAAGACCTTGGCGCCAAGGTCTGCTTCGCTTCTGTTGCTCACCCGAGGAGCAATGGTCAAGCGGAGAGGGCCAATGCTGAAGTGCTGCGCGGGCTCAAGACGAGAACCTTCGACAGGCTGCACAAGTGCGGAAGAAACTAGATAGAGGAGTTGCCGGCGGCTCTTTGGTCAATCAGGACGACACCGAATCGAGCCACCGGACAGACACCCTTTGCTCTTGTCTACGGAGCAGAGGCAGTTCTCCCCACGGAACTCGTATATGGATCTCCTCGAGTGCTCGCTTACGATGAGCTCGAGCAAGAGCAACTGCGACAAGATGACGCATTGCTCCTTGAGGAGGAACGTCTCCAGGCTGCTGTACGAGCTGCTCGATACCAGCAAGCCTTGCGTCGCTATCATAGCCGCAAGGTCAAGGCCAAGAGTCTCGAGGAAGGCGACCTTGTTCTTCGGCGTGTTCAGTCCGCCAAGAATTCCAACAAGTTGACGCCGAAATGGGAAGGCCCTTATCGGGTGAGACAAGTCACAAGGCCCGGCGCTGTCCGCCTTGAGACCGAAGAAGGCTTACCGGTGAGCAACTCCTGGAACATAGAGCATCTTCGCAAGTTTCACCCATAAGGCGCGGTTGCCGTGATCCGCTCCGGCAACCACCTTTTGTACAAGTCTTGCCGCTGTTGCATGTAAACCTTTGTACAAAGCCGGGCGCAGATCCCGTGCATCAGTAAAGCTTTTGTGCTTCGCACCATTTGTCATTTCCATGCTTTTCTTTGTTATTTGCATGCATTATCTGACACCTTGTGCAACGCACATCCCCGGTAAGCACTAGCAGGCCGTAAGGCCCTATACTTGCTTTTTCCTCCTCTTCTGTCTTTCCCTCTTAAGCAGAAGGAGTATTCCTCGCGCACAAGTTTGCCGGGGGGGGGGGGGGGGGGGG
>LR738710.1:39160883-39242724 GCA_902687465.1 Secale cereale | reverse complement strand
GGGGGAAGGAGATGGAGGTATGAACCAAGTATTGTTCAAGAAAGAGAAGCCTTGTCGGGGAGCAAACAACTTATGAAAGCTAAGTCACCAAAGTTTGAGCAATTCAAATTTTTCAAATTTTCTTTAGTTGTCTTCCTTGAACAACCACGCTTTGTATGGAAAACCTGTGCGCGGAGGAACCTACCCGTGGCTAGCCGCACCCTTACTTTGTTTCGAGCACGCTCAACGACTTAAGTGAGCTGCGACAAGTGTCGCGCCCTTATTTCGTTTTCGAGTTCGCTCAACAAGCTAAGTGTGCTGCGACTAGCTACGGCAAGGTTTCTTGCCGGCGAGGCCTTTGCCAGCAGGCTGCTAAGAGTCCAGCACTCAGCGCTCGTGGCAAGGGTCTTCCTGCCGGCAAGTTCCCTGAAAGCGTAGGGTGGAATGCATACAAAGTAAAGGGACCAAAACAAGGAAGATAACACTGCATTGGTTGCTCAAAATAAGATTGTATATTACAAAGATAACTTGCCGCAATATTAATAGATTCTTGTCCGTAACATACTTTGCAGCAGCAAAGGAAGCAGAAAGAAAGGAATCTAATCTACGCGGTCGCCTTCACGCCTCGTGATCTTGTTCACCTTGGCGACGATGTGGGCAACCTGCGCCTTCAACGCCTCCTGACCGGCTTCGGGCGGCAAGCTGCGGAGGACGTTCACGAGGTTGATGCCGGGGTTGCGTAAGACGATCTTTGACAAGACCCGCTCCATGGTGCCCGTGCAGAGCCGACGCGCCTCGTCGGCCAGCTGCACGGGGATCCTCTCCCGCAGACGCGCAAGCGCCGACGCGATTCCCCTGAAGAACAGACTCAACTTGGCGCTGTGAGGGAGACTCTCGTCCGGGGAGTACACGAGATGCTCCGCTCTCGGCGCCACCATCTCCTTGTCAATATTGGCAGCGGAGGTGACCAGCTCATCAGTCCACTGCTCCACTGCCCGGTTGAAGTTGTTCGCCGAGACGGCGGCGCTCTCCACCAAGTTCCTCTCCTTGCGGAGTTCGTCCTTGAGTTTCGTCTCGCGGTCCCGGGAGGCGTCGAGCGAGCCAGTCAGGGTGGAGACCTTCAACTCTAAGTCAGCGATGGAGTTCTTGGCGTCAGAGAGCTCTGTGCCCTTCTCGGAGAGACGTACCTGCAGCTCAGAGTTGGTGTGGGCGTCTTTCTCCCGCTCCACATTGAGCGCAGTGACTCTGTCCTCGCTTGCCTTCAGGAACAACTCCAGCTGCTCCACCCTGGCCGCCAGATCCTTCTTAGCAGTCTCCGCGGCGGCGACAGCATATTTCGCCTCCTTCAAGGCCCCGGCAATGGCTTGCTCCCGGGCGGTGAGGTCGTCCTCGTGGCTGTCGAGGTCGACCTTCCGCTGGTTGAGCGCTCCCTCCCGCTGAGACAACTCCTCGGCGGCCAGCCGCTGCTGCTCTTCTACCTCAGCCTTCTCCAGGAGGAAGGCTTGCTGCGCCTCGGCAAGCTCTTCACGCTCCTCCGCCAAGTTGCGGAGGGCCGCCTGGTTGGCGGCACGGTGCTCCGCGGCGCGCTTCTCCAAGTCTGCTCCAGCCTTGGCGGCGAGAGCCTCCCGAGACTCCAGCTTCGCCTGCCTGGCCCGATACAAAGCCAGGAGCCGGCGAAGGAGCTTCTCCTCTTCGGGCTCGTCGCTGTCGCCGGGCGCTTCAACGATCTTCAAGCCGGCGGAGGCGAGGACCTCTCCGTCAAAGGTCTCTCCCTCCGCGGGTGCTCGAGACGAAGACGCCCACGGGACTTGAATAAAGACCCCGTTGGCGGCCTTCAAGTAGACACCCGACCGCTCCGCGGAGGCGGAAGGGTCGGCGGCCGGTGCAGCGTCCGGCGCTCCTGCGGCCTCCGGGCCAGCGGTTTGGTCGCCGGTCCCTTCCCCAGCCGCGGCGTCTGCGGTCGGGGCGGTCACTTCAGCGGCGGCCTCGTCGGCTCCAGCCATTCCCTCCGTGACAGTGGCGTTGCCGCCGTCGCCACGCACCTCCTCCTCAGCGGTGGCCTCAGTTTCCATCTGTTCTGGGGCAGGAGGATCTAGCAGAAGAAAAAGAAAAGAAAGAGTCAAGCAAATATCCAAAAAAAAACAAATCCAAGAAGAAGAAGTTGCAAGGCTTACCTTCGCGGATCTCTTCAATGACAGGGTCCCTCGCCGGGGAGTTTTCCCTTGGCGGCAGAGCAGTGGCCCCTGCTGGCGGAGGGCCACCTGCGCCCTCCCTTGGCGGGGTGCTCACCCTTGTCGGGCTGCTCACCCTTGGCGGGGTACTCGCCCTTGGCGGAGTGCCCGTCCTTGGCGGGGCATTCTCCCTTGCCGGGGAGTTCACCCTTGGCGGGGAGGGTGGAGCAAGTGGCTCGTCGGGGGCGACCTCCTGGTGCTCCTGCGGCTGCGGCTCCACTCCAGCACAAGACATCAAGATATCAGATGAAGATGATCACCTCAAGCGCACCCATCAAGCAGAAAAATAAATACCAGACTTACGCTGGGGGCTGCGCTGGGGGCTGCTCCTCGGAGCAGCAGGCTGATCCGGCAAGCTCGTCGCCGGCGCGTCACTTGTCGCCGCGACGGGCTCGTCGTCCTCAATAGTGACCACAGGGATCTTGGCCCTCTTTGCCATCCTCTGGGTCAAGGTCCTGTGAAGCAAAACAGAAGCAAGATCAGAACCAAGCAAGGAAAATCAAGACAAAATCAAAGAAACTAAGGAATTGCAAGTACTTACTCCTCTTCCTCTTCGTCGGAGCTAAGGGCGGAGAAGTCAAAATCCGCCTGAGGTGCTCCCGCGCGAGGAGCTGGAGGAGAAGGTTCCCTCGGGCGCTTGGCGGTCTCCGGGGCTGCGGGCTGTGAAGACCCAGCCCCCGTCGTCGCCGAGGACCGAGGGGCAGAAGGAGCACCCGTTCCGCTCCGGGAAGATCCTGCTCCGCTTGGCGCTTGAGCACGGGACGCCTCCTTGATGACTCCGCTCGTCTTGGTGGCACGCGTCGCACGGCGCGCCGGCTGCTGCCGAGGCGCCTGTGGCCTCGCCGTCTCAGCTGCCTTGCGGAGGCGCTTCTTCTGTTGCTGCGGAGGGCTTGGCGGAGGCGGAGAGTTCTCCGAGGACGAAGAGGCATCGACATCTAGATTCAGAGACCCACCGGAGTCTTCATCGGAGTCTTCGGCCTCGACGTCCTCCTCCTCCTCCTCGGCAGGCCCGCTGGACTCAGTGCCATGCCCGGCGGCTTCGCTCCCCCCGGCAACCTCACTCGTCCTGGCAAGCCGCGCGGAGGGCTCCCCGGCAAACTCCTCGGGCGCGATCTTCAGCAGCTTGAGGATTTCCGCCTCCTCTGCTTGACTCACTGCGTCCGCGGCCTCTGCCTCGTCCAAAGTGTATCCAAATTCGCCCGCTGCCGCAGCTGCGGCGGCCTCCTCCATCCTGGAGGCAATGTAAGCTATATCTCGGCCGGTAGTATCCCGGGTAAGACCCTTCTGCTCGTCGGCCTTGCAGGGCTTCTCGACCAAGTTGTCGAAGAAGTTCAGCACGGTATCTGGCGGAGGCTCTATCCAAGTGGGGACGACGCCATGGGAGTCGCATGCGGGCATCATTGCTCGTAGGGAATCGCGGGCAGTGCTGTTACACAGCGGCACCACTCCCCGGGAAGGTCTGAACCACTCCGGATGGGCGGGGTCGTGCTTGAAGAGCTCCTTGACCATCCCCTTCAACTCCAAGACGGTGAAGTTGTAGTTTAATCCAGGGCGCAGCCTCATGATGTCCGCCGCGTTGCCGAATTCCCAGGCACGCCTCTTCCTTTCCTGTAAAGGGGCGATGCGGCGGCGGAGGAAATCTGCCCCAACTTCTCCAACAGTCAAATTGGCGACCCGGAGACGAATGATCCTAATGAGGGCGATATTGAGCTTGCTGTCCTCCGGGGCCAACTCACTCCAATCCCTGCCGCGCACTATGGCAGTCGTGTGCGGCGAGGTGAAGGGCTCGGCCTTATCTTCTAGCACCCAGCACCAATCGGCTCTCCACTCCTCCCACTTCCCGCAGAGCTCTCCCTTCAGGTACGAATCCTTCTTGTTCAGCCTGAAGATCCAAGAGATGCCGCCGGAGAGGGGAGCGCCGGATTCTACTCTAGGCATAAAGAAGTGGCGGAAAAGAGCTACATTGGGATGAACCCCAACATAGTTTTCGCACAGATGTGCGAAAACGGCCATCGTAAGGATGGCGTTGGGGGTGAAATCTAGAAGGTGGAGGCCGTATGTGTTAATTACATCGCAGAAGAACTCCGAGTACGGAGGGCACAATCCACAGTGGAAGAATGCGGCAAAGAAAAAGTACCCGCCGGGGAACATGTCGACGGCGACGGCGGGGAGGACTCTGGTGCGGGGATGAGCCTTGGTCTCCCTCGCCCAGAACAAATAGTATTTGTCCCGGAGCTCCCTTGGACCAAGCCTTGGCGCGAAGACCACGCACTTCTTCCGCAGAGCAGCCAGTTTCGCCGCCTGCTCGGACTTCTCCTTCTTCGTCTTGTCACCCTTCGGGGCCATGGCGGGGATGGCGGGGAGGACGACGGCGCTGCGGACGCTGCGGACAGCGGAGGAGGGAGTGGAGCTGAGCTCTCTGTCGACCTTTGGGGGGCGGAGGGCGACGGGGGTTTCTGGAGAATCAAGGCGCAATGAAGACGATGGAGGGAACTGCCCCTGCTTCCTCTGCTTTTAAGGGGGAAGTGGGGGACGTTCCGCATTTCCCATTAAACAACAGGCCATGATCTCTCCCACGACGCCGCAATCGACGCGTGCCGTTAGGGAGGGATGCGGCGGATACGGAAGGGGATACGGCTTGTCGTGGGCCGCGAGTGCCCGTGCACTGTCTTGGGCCTGGCCCAACAGCGCTCGGCACCGTGTGTGGCCCAGGCCCGGGGGCTCCTGTCGGTGTACTAAGATAGGGGTACCTTAGTACCCCAACTTGTGCACGGGCAGTAGCAGCTTCCCGTGGCAGGGCTTACCACGTGCTTGCCAAGAACCTTTCTAGTCCCTATGAAGCCATTCAAGAACAAAGTATACAAGTCAGGAGATCAAGGCCCCGGCAAGAGGAGCTTGCCGGGAAGGCCGCACCAGGCTCAAGATTATCACGATAGCACAAGACCCTGGCAAGAGGAGCTTGCCAGGAAGGCCAAGGAACACATATCCCAAGAGATGCCTCGGCGCATCATGCGCCCCGGCGGGACCTGGAGAGCGACAAGCTTCCGGGCCCGGCAAGGTGCTTGCCGGGGAAACCTACGCTGTGTGCCCGCGCTCCAGCTCATCTGCCCACGCGTCGCCCTGGGGCCCTTCCTGGGACGCGTGGCGGACGGCTGTGCAGCCTGGGGCACACGGTGGCAAGCCACGGTGACGAGGCTACCGCCGTGGCGAACGGAGGAGCATGGACGGACGCTTTTGGGGGCGACGGCGATGGGCATTTAATGCCCTTGTCCCCCACTGTCAAAGTTAGGTGAAGACCACTGTTCATCCACTGTTCACGCACTGTTACAACTACCACCAAATTTACATTTCTACCCTCCTCTACGTTGACACCTGTCGGAGACCCCTTGAGCTATAAAAGGAGGCCCATGCACAATGTAGGGGGGGTTCGGCTCGAAACCTAGACAACTCTCTCGCTCGGTGCAGCTAAGTACTGTAGATCTTCAAGCTCCCGAGCCCAAAAACTCAATACAACCTAAACAGGAGTAGGGTTTTACGCGTCCTCGCGGCCCGAACCTGGGTAAACTGCCCGCGTGTGCCCCTCGATCTGCTCTTTGTGCTCCCTCCGCTCCCTTACTGCAACGTAGAAGGGGCTCCGGTCCCATAGGTGCTCGTGGGAGGACAGTTTCCCCCGACACACTGGTTGAACATGAATGGAGTAGGACAAGAACTTTTAGAAGATGGAACGATCCATGATGGGATGAACAAGAAAAACCTCCGGAAGAATTAAATAATGGAATGACAAGAACAGAGAAGAAGATGACAACTTGAGCACGAGTGACGTGAACGAGAATTTATAAGAGAAAGACTTGAACGGAGTTGTTGAGATGATCAACAACAAAAGAATAAGCTTGTCGTGGACTTATGAAAACATCTCAAAACTTGAGGTGAATTATGCCGCAACCAAAAGATGGATTAGCTGAGAATGAAGAAATGCAAAACTCCACTTCAAACGAATACAGAGAATTATTTGCACTCGGGAGGCAAAAGAATAAAGCTTAAGCTGCTCCATAAGAATTAGATGAATGTTTGAAGAATGAATTAAATGATGTAGAACCACCATGAAGAACTCCGGTAACGAAAGGATGATGAAGGATGAAAAAGACTAAGAATAAGCCTTGCGATGATTAGACGGGGGTTCCGACGAGAAAGCCAAGGAAACTATGAACTCCGGAAAGAAAAGATTAAAGCACTTGGAACTAGAATTTATTCATCAAGAATAAACTCCGACGGAAGGAATAAATCAACTTGATGAAAAGAATAAGAATTATGTTATGCTTATGCTCCACCAATTAAATTGACGAGAAGCAATGGATTTGCATATCACTTATTCTCGTTGAAATGATTAAAGAGGGACATATCGCGAACTTGCGACAATCTTTATGAACCACCGGTAAGATTGGAATAAAATGAATGGATTGATATGATAACACCAGAAAAGAACTCTTGAGCGAACCACTGTAATAATTGAAGCCGAGTGAAGAAAAGGGACGAATTACCGGGAAGAATTAAATCGAATGATGAAAATAACAAACCACCATAAAGAAATGAAATTGAGTGAATGTGATGAATCGCCGGAAGAATAAAGCACTTGAGGAAAATTTGAATGACGAGAACGAAGAGATTGTGAACTGATGAAAGAATACTTGAACAAGCACCGGAAGAATATGGGGACGAACGAAGAGGCATCGATGAAGAATATTTGGAGGACGAAGTTGAAAACTGAGAACGAAGAAATCTTCTGATATGATGACCTTCGGAGGAACACAAAGAAAAGAATTCATGAAGTACTCCGGACGAATGAAAAGAAGAAAGGTTGAGCCAATGATGAAAAGAATTTAAAGCGATCTTTAAGAAGGCATATGACTGATGGAATCCATACTTACGTCATAATTGAAAGAATTTCGGAACACTCCGGAAAATAAAAGAGTCAGGTAAGATCTTGGGAAAAGACCTGTGGGTTATGAGCCCACCGAAGAGAAAACACCGTTGAGAATTGATTGAAAATAAGATAATGCACCGGAATGATTAAAATACTCGAATGAGGTGACAATCTCGAATTGATTAGAACATGGTCAACTCTCCTGGAATGGCTTCGAAATTCCGGAATAATTAAATGTGAGAGGCGAACGAGCAAGAGGAAACATCTGAGCCGATGAAATAATAAGAACAACACCGGAAAACTTGAATTGAATCCACCGGAAAAGAAGAAGAGGTGAACAATATCAAACGAGAGGAGAATTCATGGGAGAAGAAAAGAGAAGAATGCTGACTGATACGTCCAAAACGTATCTATAATTTCTGCTTGCTCCATGCCTCTTTTGGGTGATATTGCTATGATATTTATACACTTCCATACACTTTTGATCATATTTGGACTAACCTATTAACTCAGTGCACCCCAGTGCCAGTTTCTGTTTTCGGCTGTTTTTGTATTTCAGGTTTTCACATTACGAGAACTGCCACGAAAAATCCAAAAAAATTATATAAAAAATCAGTGTTCCAGAAACTACCGTGCGCCCGAAGGACAGCCGGGGGGGGGGGGGCACCAGGGCTCCAGGCGCCCTGGCGGCGCGCCCCCCCTGGGCCGCGCCGGGGGGGCGCCTGGGCCCCCCGAGGCTCCGCTGATGCCCCCCTTTGGCATATATTTAAAGCGTCTCCCGAAACCCTCGAGACGGGAACTTTTTTTCGCGATCTCATATCTATTCCGCCGCCGCCGCCGCTTCCAAGATCGGGAGCACCAGGAGAACTCTTCCCGGCACCCTGCCGGAGGGGAAGATCACCACCGGGAGCTTCTCCACCACCATGGACGCCTCCCGGATGAGTTGTGAGTAGTTCCTCCTCGGGGCTGAGGTTTCTACCAGTAGCTATGTGGGCAATTCTCTCTCCCATGATGTGATCTTCGTTGTGATCATAGGCTATGTTAATCTAGGGTGATCCCATGATATTTCCCCTTCCTCTATGTATTGGATTGATGTACTCACTTGTCTTTATCTAGTATAATCCCCGAGACCAAGGTGACAGCGGTCTATTGGACATGGATTAGAAAAATATTTTCATGAGTGATTTCCTCTCTTGTGTGTTGATTGAAGATTGAGAGTCTCTTGGTGCTTGTCTTTGACTATCCTTTAGATATGTTGTGGTGATTGTGGGACTCTCTTTGGATGGCCGCGGTGACATTGGGAAATCCTTAGATTGAGAACTACGAACTTTGAGGTGTGCTTTTGTAGCCCTACATAATTCTCGTCCTCTCTTGACCACGAAGGAATGACCTCCGGGTGCATCTCCATTGCATGTTTTATGGGAAATATCATGTGATTCGATTATGTTAATGTTGTTGGGAGTTGCCACTAGTGAAAGTATGAAGCCTAGGCCTTGTTTCCACCATTGCAATACCATTTGTGCTCATGTTTACCACTTGTTTGCTTGATGCACTTTTTATTACAGATTTATATTACTTTGTTTTGCCATCCATATCACTTGCCATTTAACATCTCTTCTCCGAACTAGTGCACCTATACATCTGACAAGGGTATTAGGTGTGTTGGGGACACAAGAGACTTCTTGTATTTTAGTTGCAGGGTTGCTTGAGAGAGACCATCTTCAACCTCTACTTCCCTGAGTTCGATAAACCTTAGGTCATCCACTTGAGGGAAATTGCCGCTGTCCTACAAACCTCTGCGCTTGGAGGCCCAACATAGTCTACAAGAGTAGAAGCGTGTGTGGACATCAAGCTATTTCTGGCGCCGTTGCCGGGGAGGTGAGCGCTTGAAGGTATATCTTTAGATCTTGCAATTAAATCTTTTTGTTTCTTGTTTTTATTTCACTAGTTATGCTTATGGGCAACCTTGCTATTGGATCGTTGCTTGCGGGAAGACGCCCCACACCTGTGGTGGTTGCTCCTCCCCCTACTGAAATTGTGCCCTATAAAATACCAGCTGGTATTATCGATTATGTTTTGGCTAATCGTTATGCAGGAGACAAACATCCCGGTGAACACTTGCTATATCTGTCACAACTATGTTCCTTATTTAAGCTTGCAGGTGTATCAAGGGAGTTTGTCATGAGGAAATTATTTGCCTTGTCACTGAAAGGAAAAGCATTGGAATGGTATAGGCTACTAGATGACTCTCACCTGCTGGAGTGGGAAGAGATCCAGTCTCTCTTTTACTCCAAGTTTTATCCTCTTCATGAAGTCCATGAGAATAGGAATTATGTTTATAATTTTTATCCTCATGACGGAGAGAGCATAGCTCAAG
Organism: Secale cereale; assembly: GCA_902687465.1. NCBI lineage: Eukaryota > Viridiplantae > Streptophyta > Magnoliopsida > Poales > Poaceae > Secale > Secale cereale. The sequence continues at coordinate 39,233,216 of LR738710.1, read as the reverse complement.
CTTGGGGGAGACTGAAAACGTTAATGCTAAAATGTCCTAACCATGGGCTCTTCAAAGATATGATTATTACTAATTTCTATGCGAGGCTTTCTCGACAGGATAAAGATTTGCTCGACGCTTCCTCTAGGGTTCTTTCACAAACAAAAAGATTGATGCTAAATGGGAACTCCTTGAAAGAATTCAACGCAACACTGAAGATTGGGAGATCGACAAAGGTAAAGAGTCAGGTATAATTTATGAGTATGATTGCATTAAGTCCTTTGTTGAAATTACATTTTTTAATAAGTTCAGTGCTAAGTTTGGGCTTGATTCTCAACTCCTTGTTGATTTCCACAAATCTTTTGCTTCACATCTTAATATGCCTAAGGAGGATTGGATCAAGTATCATAAACCTTTTAAAGAGACTTGCAAAGAAAATGAAATTGTTCATGATGATTGCAACATGCATGATCCAATTCCTAAAAATGAAGTTTTATATAAGCATGTTAATTTTTGTGGAGTGGATAGACCTTGTGAAAGGCCTATGATTGAAGAAGAGAAGTATTGTAAGCAACATAAGCATGAAAGAACAATCACTTGGGTCAGAGATTTAAATGAAATTGCTAGAGAATTGTGTGACCTTTATCCCTTTACTTGTGAACTTTGCCGTATAGAGGGTCACTTTAATTTTCAATGCATGAACTTTCAAAACATAACTGTTAACCGGTTGTGTGATAACATGATCACCTCTGATCTTTATGATGAGCTTATGTTATTTTTGATGTGTGAAGAGTTATCAGCAAAGACTTCATGGCTAGATGTTAATGCCATAGGAATAAAAAACACTTTGCAAAATTGCCATCTCTATTGTGTTGTTAATTGCCATGAAAATGATTACATAGGTAAGATTATAAAGGAGGGAACTTTACCAAAGTATAAAAATGTCTCTTATATTTCTGCTAATAAAAAGGAGAGTTTCTCCCAAGTTTCCCCTATTGTTTCTAATGATAAACCGGGATATGTGGAGAAGCTTCATCTCCAACCACTCCCTCCTAAGGTTAAGAAGAAGAAAAATAAGAGGAGGAGGAAGAGGAGCAAGAAAGAAGAAGAATGGGTATCAACCTGGCCTGAGCATATTCCTCCCATCAACTTTTATCCTAACGATTGTAAGTTTAAAGAAGAAGGTGAAGTTTATTGCCTTAATTATCATCTTGATGATACGTCCGTAGGTACTATTGAAGATGATTTTGATTATGATATGCATGTTACTTATTGTGATTGGGAAAATGATGATAATGCTACTTATGATCTTGAAAATCTTTTTGGTACCAACTCTGAAAGTGATGATATGGGAAGCTCTAAGCTTGGGGATGATAGAATTGCAAACCCTTTACCCACTAGTGATGTGATAATTGATAATTCTTTTGCTAGTAAGAATAAAGACAACATGATTACAAATATAGTTGCTAGCAATGATAATGCTCTTCTCTACTATGATGATGTCATAACTCCAACCTATAGTGATTATAAAGGTACCTATGACATAAGGAGAAATTATCCTTATGAAACTTGTCATAATCATGGAGGGAATTACTCCCTTGTTGAACACCACCCTCCTAATACACAAGTAATCTATAGTGTTCAAGTTGTTTATGATAGTCCTACTCCCACTATTACCAATGAGAAAGATTATGCTTATGTGGAGAGTAAGAGTACCTTTTTGCATGTGGATCATGGTAACAATGCTTTACGTGATGCTTATATTGTTGAGTTCATCCATGATGCCACTAAAATTTATAATGAGAGAGGGAGACTTGGTTCTAAATATCTTAATAATAAGAAGTTTCCTCTCTTTATGGTGAATATTTTGAAGTTATGCTTGTTTTGCCTTCCTATGCTAGTTGCTTTGTGCTTCAATGAATTATTCTATTGCAATATTCCTATGCATAGGAAGCATGTTAGGCTTAAATGTGTTTGGTATTTGCTTCTTGATGCTCTCTTTTGTTCTTCATCTCTTATTCCTACGAGAGCATCATTAAAGTCTTAAGCCTATCTTTATGGCTATAAAGAAAGAGCTCTAGGGAGACAACCCTTGTTATGTTTACTTTCAGTTTTAGTGGTCTTGATGTTTGTTACTACTGTAGCAACATCATTGTATCTTTATTTTTCAGCTTTGTGCCAAGTTTAGCCTCTGATTGCAAGAAAGTTCAAAAGTTGTGACGTGCTGTCCAGGAAACAGATTCTGTCCTTGGATAGAAAAATTCGTATAAAATCACCGGATTATCTTTTTGGTCTGAATTTTTTTGAGAGCGTGCTCTATATAATTGTCTTTCGTGCATCTGTTCTGAGTTTTTTGATTAGAGTAGCAGAAGTGCCCCGAAAAAATCAATTACTACCTGCTGTTCTGTTTTTCATAGATTCTGTCCTGTTTTGCTTTTCCTTCATTTTGCAAACCAAGAGCTTGCTTTTTCTTTGCAAAAAACCTTTTGGCAATCTTGAGAAACAGTAGACCTTCAAGAATATATTTATTTCCAGCAAGGTACAATTATTTTATTATGGGTACTAACCTCGCTAATCAGATTATGATGAGTTATGTATGAAGGGAGTTTTCAAGTGTGCGAGGGAAGATGATAAAAAGATTCAGGAGTGTCAAGAGCTCAAGCTTGGGGATGCCCCCATGCACCCCCAAGAAATATTCAAGAAGACTCAAGCTTCTAAGCTTGGGGATGCCCCCGTTCATCCCCTTCTCCATCAACATTATCAGTTCGTCTTTCGTTCCACTATATTTTAATCACTTCATGTGTTATGTGCTATGCTTGGAGCGTCTTGCTTTTAGTTTTCTTTAGTTTTTCATAATGAGTCGGAACTCAGCTTTCTTTATGTGGGAGAGAAACACGCTCCACTTCTACCTGGAACATAACATAGAATTTTCATGACTATCCTTGCTGTGTGTGTTCTTTGTCTTTTAATAGCTACTATCATGTTCAGCTCTTAGCTTTCATGCTTATCTTTTCAAGAGCTTTTGTTTAGTTGGTTGCTTGAACTCTCTTTAATTACCATGCTCACCTTATTAAGAGAATTTTCTTCCGTTGCATTGGTTGATATGTCTATGATAAAGATGCTACGTGCATGATGGCGCTTAGTAGTTCATGTTTTCTTATGGTTAGTCTCAAATAGCTGGAGGGTTCCCAATGTGTTATTGGAGTACCAACATGATTTGTTTGCCTATGATGTGGTATGGTTTAGTAATATCTTCCTTCGAGAATTTATTTTGATTGACTTGGCGTATGCTCACGCATATTTAAGACTGTAAAGAAAGTCTGTCAAGCCTTGATGATCTTTTGTTTCTGAGTAGCGCTATAACTACCATGCCTGATTCAATGTTGCTTTGTCGCTCTGCATGATTATGACCTTCATTGCTCTCTTAGCTGGTCGCTCCCAGTCTTTTGCTAACCTTCGCCTGTACTAAGCGGACTGACTGCTTGTGCATCCACATCCTTTAATCCAGTTATGCCATATGAGTCCACCATACCTTCCTACATGGTATTTACCTGCCATTCCTAACGGAGACTTGCATGTGCCATCTCGAAATTATTCAAAGAAAAAGCATTCTTATTTTGTGCCTCTGTTGTAAGTTCACGAGGAAGTAGTGGTTAATTCATGACCTTTTTAAGTTGGACAAGCTTCACCCCGGGATTGCATGTATAATGTGCAAACCCATAATACGAGAAGGAACTGGCATTGAGTGCGCCTGGCTCAAAAAGATAATATAACAAACAAACCCTCCTTCACGCTTTGTTCATGAGAAATCAGGAAACTTTGGCAGTGATAAACAAAGGAGATTAAGAGGATGTGATCGTCCTCATTCGGGAGCCGTTCCTCGAAACTTGTCCATCTCGAAAAGTGATTGAGTTGTCTGCTAGCATTCGTTGACGAAACATGCATGATCTAACATAAATTATTACCTCTGTTTTAAAGCCAAGAGCTCTGGTACATGTTTTGTCTTTGTTTCCGACTACGGGTTTTCAACCTTGCCACCAAAAGCCACGGTTCGAGAGTCTCCACCTTCTTTTAAAAGCACCAACTACTGAGAGCATGATTGTCATTCTGAGTGTAATGTGCATTGTCCCAAAGTAGCATTGTCTTTTGCATGATTGTGATATCGTTTATTCTGAAATCATTGTATCTAGTCATCACTTAAACCTTGGAGGTGCCTGTCGGTGTACTAAGGTAGGGGTACCCTAGTACCCCAACTTGTGCACGGGCAGCGGCAGCTCCCCGCGGCAGGGTTCACCACGCGCTTGCCGGAGACCCTCCTGACCCTTATCTAGCCATTCAAAAACAAAGTATACAAGACAGAAGACCAAGACCCCGGCAAGAGGAGCTTGCCGGGAAGGCCGTCCCAGGCTCGAGATTGCTTAACTAGCACGAGGCCCTGGCAAGAGGAGCTTGTCAGGACGAATAGAAGATTTCATCTTAGAAGACCCGGCAAGGGCTCGGGGAGCGGCAAGCTTCCGGGCCCAGCAAGGTCGAGATCCCCGGCAAGGTGCTTGCCGGGGGAGGTGCGCTGTGTGCCCGCGCTCCAGCTCATCGGCCCACGCGTCGCCCTGGGGCCACTCCAGGGACGCGTGGCGGATGGCTGTGCAGCCTGGGGGACACGGTGGCACTCCACGGCAGAGGATCCATCGCCGTGGCAGACGGAGACGCAACGGCGGGAGCTTTTGGGGTCGACGGCGACGGGCATTAAATGCCCTTGTCCCCCACTGTTAAAGTAGGTATAGACCACTGTTCTGTACTGTAGCTCCACTGTTCCCGCACTGTTACAACTACCACCTATTTTACATTTTTACCCCTTTCTCCTACGTTGACACCTGTCGGTGACCCCTTGCACTATAAAAGGAGGCCCATGCACAACGTGGAGGGGGTTCGGTTCGGTTCGGTTGGAAACCTAGATCATTCTCACGCTCGGGTAGCTGCTTCTTCAAGCTCCGAGCGCCCAAACTCAATACACAACCAAGCAGGAGTAGGGTTTTACGCATCCGTGCGGCCCGAACCTGGGTAAAAACTGCCCGCGCGTCTGCCTCGATCTGCTCTTCGTGCTCCCTCCGCCCTCGTACCGCACAGACAAAGGGGCTCCGGTCCCATAGGTGTTCGTGGTGGACAGTTTCCCCCGACATCTTTGGCTGCCCGTGCACTGTTTTGGGCCTGGCCCAACAGCGCTCGGCACCGTGTGTGGCCCAGGCCCGGGGGCTCCTGTCGGTGTACTAAGGTAGGGGTACCCTAGTACCCCAACTTGTGCACGGGCAGCGGCAGCTCCCCGCGGCAGGGTTCACCACGCGCTTGCCGGAGACCTTCCTGACCCTTATCTAGCCATTCAAAAACAAAGTATACAAGACAGAAGACCAAGACCCCGGCAAGAGGAGCTTGCCGGGAAGGCCGTCCCAGGCTCGAGATTGATTAACTAGCACGAGGCCCTGGCAAGAGGAGCTTGTCAGGACGAATAGAAGATTTCATCTTAGAAGACCCGGCAAGGGCTCGGGGAGCGGCAAGCTTCCGGGCCCGGCAAGGTCGAGATCCCCGGCAAGGTGCTTGCCGGGGGAGGTGCGCTGTGTGCCCGCGCTCCAGCTCATCGGCCCACGCGTCGCCCTGGGGCCACTCCAGGGACGCGTGGCGGGTGGCTGTGCAGCCTGGGGGACACGGTGGCACTCCACGGCAGAGGATCCATCGCCGTGGCAGACGGAGACGCAACGGCGGGAGCTTTTGGGGTCGACGGCGACGGGCATTAAATGCCCTTGTCCCCCACTGTTAAAGTAGGTATAGACCACTGTTCTGTACTGTAGCTCCACTGTTCCCGCACTGTTACAACTACCACCTATTTTACATTTTTACCCCTTTCTCCTACGTTGACACCTGTCGGTGACCCCTTGCCCTATAAAAGGAGGCCCATGCACAACGTGGAGGGGGTTCGGTTCGTTTGGAAACCTAGATCATTCTCACGCTCGTGTAGCTGCTTCTTCAAGCTCCGAGCGCCCAAACTCAATACACAACCAAGCAGGAGTAGGGTTTTACGCATCCGTGCGGCCCGAACCTGGGTAAAAACTGCCCGCGCGTCTGCCTCGATCTGCTCTTCGTGCTCCCTCCGCCCTCGTACCGCACAGACAAGGGGCTCCGGTCCCATAGGTGTTCGTGGTGGACAGTTTCCCCCGACATCCTTGGCGCGCCAGGTAGGGGGCGTCGAGGTTGTGCGAACCTGATCCGGCGTTCGCGCGGGCGCAATCTTCATCAACCTCTCCAGCTTCATCAGCAACTTCATCAGCGACAACTCCATGGCCCCGAAGAAGAAGCCTTCGGAGGTCGGAGGCCCGTCCGCGTCTCACCCGCCGCCACCAGAGCCAACGGTGGGCGGGGGAGACGTCGTCGGAAGGGTGGTTGCCGGCGAGGACACTCACGGTGCCACCAGATCCAAGAACAGGACGGACGACCGGACCTCGGTCTCCGTGGACGCGCCACGTCCATCGCAACATACGACGACCCCGCAGCGCCATGCCACGGGAGGTGGTATCCGCTTGCTGGGACAAGGCCATACTGGAGGTTCGCGGGACGCCCCGGACCCCCGTCCGGGCACAAGCAAAGCGAAGGCGCCGGCACGGGACCCCGCTCCTTCTAACGTCGTTAGAAGTCCGAGCGTATCCCGTTCCTCGCACCGCTCGCCCGCGTTCCCCACTACCCCGGCAGAAGCGCTCGCAAGGGCGCAGCTGCTCCTCGATTTTCCTCCAGCGGCCGACAAGGCCGAGGAATGGAGGGCCACTATCCGGAGCCTGATAGACTTCGCCAACAACGACTCTCCGCAGCAGCCGTCGGCCTCGCGGCCGCGGCAGGCCGAGAAGACGAAGCCTATCGGCGACAAGACTGCCGGGGGTGCGACAAGCGTGCACTCCCCGCCGCAGAAGCAGAAGACGCCGCCCCGCCGGAACAACCCCGACGACGGCTCCACAGCCTCGTCGGACCCGCGGGCCCGTCGGGACCAGCGCCAGGTCCTCGACGACCGGCGAGATGAAGACGCTCGGACCACGATCGAGCGCCGCCGAGAAGCTCGGCGACAATCCGACAAGAGAGCTGGGAACGCTGTCGACGCACCCGCGCCCGGTGAACCAGGCGACTTGCCGTACGCGGCAGGCTGCCCTGCGTTCACCCGCGAGCTGCGGCGCGTCCAGTGGCCCAGCATGAAGAACTTTAAGCCCGACGTACCGGAGAAGTACGACGGCAAGACGCACCCCGAAGAAGACGAAGACCAAGTCCGGCAAGTGCTCTGGGACACACTCCGGCAACCGCACCTCTTCGGAATGCTGCGCTGCCGTCGAGGACGTTCCATCGAGCTCCACCGGCAAGAGCAAGAAAGGAATGGCTGCTCCTCCGGCAACCAAGAAGGTGTCCGCAAGGGAGGATGGCACTGGTGGTACCTTCACCATCAGCGCCACCCTTGACAGCAAATAGGAAAGCGCGCTCGTCGCCTTCCTGCGGGCGAATGTCGATGTGTTTGCTTGGCAACCATCTGACATCCCCGGTGTTCCCAGGAAGGTGATTGAGCACAAGCTTGCTGTCTGCCCTCATGCGCGGCCCATCAAGCAAAAAGTAAGGAAGCAAGCCGTGGAGCGCCAAGAGTTCATCAACGAGGAGATCAAGAAACTAGAGGCAGCAGGCCTAGTTAGAGGTGTGATCCATCCGACGTGGTTGGCAAACCCAGTCGTCGTGCGCAAAGCCAACGGGAAGTGGAGACTGTGTATAGACTTCACTGATGTCAATAAAGCATGTCCCAAGGATCCCTTCCCTTTGCCGCGCATTGACCAGATCGTTGACTCCACTGCCGGATGTGAGCTACTCTGTTTTCTTGATGCATACTCAGGCTATCACCAGATTTTCATGGCCAAGGAAGATGAGGAGAAGACTGCATTTATCACTCCATGTGGCACTTACTGCTTTATCCGCATGCCGTTTGGACTGAAGAATGCAGGCTCAACTTTTGCAAGGGTAGTGTACACTGCTTTTGAGCCACAGATCCACAGGAATGTAGAAGCCTACATGGATGACATCGTGGTGAAGAGCAAGAGCAAAGAAACACTGATTCAAGACTTAGAAGAAACGTTTCAGAACCTGCGCAGGATACAGCTCAAGCTGAACCCCGAGAAGTGCGTCTTTGGAGTCCCCTCCGGCAAGCTTCTCGGGTTCTTTGTTTCGCAGAGAGGGATTGAAGCCAACCCCGACAAGATCAAAGCCATCGAGCAGATGGAAGCCCCGAGGCGAGTCAAGGATGTCAGGAGGCTTGCAGGTTGTGTGGCTGCCCTCAGTAGGTTCGTTTCTAAATCTGCAGAACGCGCCCTGCCTTTCTTCAAAATCTTGAAAAAGGCAGGTCCCATGAAGTGGACTCCGGAAGCGGAGGCAGCGCTGCAAGATTTGAAACGGTACCTTTCCTCTCCTCCAATACTTGTCGCACCTAGACCACAGGAAAAGTTGCTGCTGTATTTAGCGGCGACCAACCAGGTGGTTAGTGCTGCGTTAGTAGCGGAGAGAGAGTCCGACGAGGAGGTCACACCACCGGCAAGCGAATCCAGCGACAAGCAGGGGGCTGCCCCGACAAGCTCTGGCCCCGACAAAGATGAATCTGCGCAGGAAAAGGAAGAGGTGCGGAAGAAGATGGTGCAGCGCCCAGTGTATTTTGTAAGTTCCCTTCTCCAGGGGGCTAGATCAAGGTACTCTGGTGTGCAAAAGTTGCTTTTCGGCCTTCTCATGGCCTCGAGAAAGCTGCGCCACTACTTCCAAGCCCATGAGATAACAGTGGTCACTCGCTTTCCATTGAAGAGGATATTGCACAATCCAGAGGCAACAGGCAGGATCGTCGAGTGGGCACTGGAACTGTCAAGCTTCGGACTCAAATTTGAAAGTACTTCAACCATTCAGAGCCGAGCTTTGGCAGAGTTCATCGCTGAGTGGACCCCAACGCCAGAAGAAGAAGTTCAAGAAACGAGTGTACCCGTGCAAGAAGCGACAAGTGAATGGGTAATGTATTTTGACGGTGCCTTCTCGCTGCAAGGCGCCGGTGCCGGCGTGGTACTCATCGCGCCCACCGGAGAGCACCTCAAATATGTTATCCAGATGCACTTTCCCAGGGAGCAGGCGACAAACAACACCGCAGAATATGAAGGCTTGCTTGCCGGCCTCAGGATTGCGGCCGAACTTGAGATTAGGAAGCTGATTGTGCGGGGCGATTCTCAGTTGGTGGTCCGACAAGTCAACAAGAGCTACCAGAGCCCTTTGATGGAAGCATATGTAGATGAAGTGAGGAAGCTTGAAGAACACTTTGAAGGTCTGCAAATGGAGCACATCCCGAGAGCTCAAAATGAAATTGCAGATGGCCTTTCAAAGTGCGCCGCAATGAAGTTACCTATGGAACCAGGGACCTTTTTGCTCAAGCTGACTCGACCATCAGTTACACCATCAATTGGGCAGTCCAAGAAGAGAAAGTTGGTCTCCGGCGACTACTTGCCGGCGGATCTTCCAGAAACCGCCGCCAAGGTCCCCAGGATCAACGACAACGCTGAGGAACAGTTTGCTCCTGCAAGCCCTCGGGCTTGTGCAGTTGAAGCAAGTGTTCCCGACAAGCCTCGCCCCGGCGAGCTTGCCGGGGGACCGTCAGCTCCGACAGGACCAGAGGTCTTTGCCGTAGAAGCTGGGGTTCCCGCAGCGGCCCTCGAGCCTTTAGTCCTTGCCGTCGAGCCCCGAGCTCCGGCATGGGCACCACACGGAGCCTTGCCGCTGTTGCATGTAACCCTTTGTACAAAGCCGGGCGCAGACCCCGTGCATCAGTAAAGACTTCGTGTTTTCGCATCGATTGCCTTTCGCATGCTTCTCTTTGCTATTCGCATGTTTTATTTGGCATTTGATGCAACACTAAGATACTCGGTAAGCACTATTACGCCGAAAGGCAATATGCTTGTTTCCCTCTCCTTTTCCTTTTTCTCTTAAGCAGAAGGAACGTTCCTCGCGCACAAGTTTGCCGGGGGGGGAAGGAGGTGGAGGAGGAACTAAGTGCCATTCAAGTAAGAAGAGCCTTACCGGAAAGCAAACAACATGAGCAAGCAGCATATGAAAGATAAGTTGTTAGAATTTGACCAGTTCAAATTTTAAATTCTGGTTGTCTTCCTTGAACGATCACACTTTGTATGGAAAACCTGTGCGCAGAGGAACCTATCCGTAGCTTGCCGCACCCTTATCTTGTCTTCGAGTCCACTCAACGATTTAAGTGAGCTGCGACAAGTGTCGCGCCCTTGCTTCGTTTCCGAGTACACTCAGCAAGCTAAGTGCGTTGCGACCTGCTGCGGCAAGGTTGCTTGCCGGCAAGGACCTTGGCCAGCAGGCCGCTCAGAGTCCAGCACTCAGCGCTCGCGGCAAGGGCCCCTTTCCGGCAAGCTCCCCGGGAGCGTAGGGTGAAAAACATACAAAGTCAAAGATTGGAACAAGGAAGATAACATTGCACTGATTGATTGAAGTAAAGCAAATATCTTACAAGGACAACTTGTCGCAATGGACTAATGAGTTCGTAACATAATGTGCAGCAACGAAAAGATAAAGATAGATGGGGCCCTAGTCTACACGGTCGCCCTCCTTCCTGCCGAGCTTTGCCACCTTGGCGATGATATGGCCGACCTGCTCCTTCAGGGCCTCCGTGTCTGCATCCGCCGGCAAGCTGCGAAGAACGTTCGTGAGGTTGATCCCCGGGTTGCGGAACACAATCTTCGTCAAGACACGCTCCAGAGTTCCTGCGCAGAGACGGCGCGACTCCTCGGCCAGCTGCGCGGGGATGCGGTTCCGGAGACCTGCAAGGGCCGGAGCGACGCCTCTGAAGAAGAGGCTGAGCTTGGCGCTGTGCGGGAGGTCTGGATCCGGCGAGTAGATAAGGTGTTCGACCTTCAAGGCAAGCAGCTCCTGGTCAATGATGGATGCCGAAGAAACCAGCTCTTCGGTCCACAGCTCAATGTTCTTGCGGAAGAGCTCGGATGCCTTGTTGGTGCTGTCCACCAAGGCCCGCTCCTTGCGGAGCTCCTCCTTCAGCTTATCTTCTCGAAGCTTGGCGGCGTCAATTGAATCCCTCAGAGTTGAGACTTTCAGCTCCAAGTCCTCGATGGAGTCCTTGGCGGCCTTAAGCTCATCGCCCCTCTTGGACAGATTCACTTGGAGCTCCGCGTTGGTGTGGGCGTCCTTCTCGCGCTCAGTAATGAGCGCGGCAACCTTCTCGGTGCTCACCTTCCTCGCCGCTTCTAGTTGAACAACCTTGGCGGCAAGCTCCTTCTTGGCGTCTTCCGCGGCAGCAGCAGCGGCCTTCGCCTCCTTCAGCTCCCCGCCAAGGGCAGCCTCGCGAGCGGCAAGGTCCTCCTCATGGGAGTCGAGATCCACCTTCCGCTGCGCGAGCTCTCCTTCTCGCCGGGACATCTCTACCCCGGCGAGCCGTTGCTGTTCGTCGGCTTCGGCTTTCTCAAGTACCCACTCTTGATACTCGCCGGCGAGACGCTCACGCTCCTCCGCCACCTCGCGGAGGCCCGCCTTGTGGGCAGCGCTGAGCTCCGCCGCACGCTTCTCCATTTCGGCGGCGGCCTGGGCAGCAAGGGCTTCCCGGGAGGCAAGCTTCGCCTGCCTGGCCCGGTAAAGGGCCAGGAGTCGGTGGAGAAGCTTCTCCTCCTCGGGCCCATCTCCTTCGCCGGGCGCCTCGACGACTGTCAGACCCGCGGAGGCGAGGACTTCTCCGTCAAACGCCTCGCCCTCCGCGGGAGCTCTTGATGAAGACCCCCAAGGCACTTGGATAAAGACGCCATTGGGGGCACGAAGGTAGTACGCCTGCTTCTCGCTGGTGGAGGGGCCGGCGGCCGGTGTAGCATCCGGTGCTCCCGCCACCTCCGGGTCGGCGGTGCGGTCGCCGTCCCCCTCCCCGGTCGCGGCGTCAGCGGCCGGAGCGTCCTCTTGCGCGGCCGGAGCGTCCTCTTGCGCGGCCGGAGCGTCCTCTTGCGCGGCCGGCTCGGTGGCCTTGGTCGCCTCCTCGGTGGCCTCGACCATCTCCACGACGACGGGAACGTCATCGCCACCGCCCTGCGCGCCCTCCTCATCCTCGATATTGATGACCTCGGTCTCCATCGGCGCAGGAGGAGGAGGAGGAAGATCTAGAAGAAGAAAAAGAAGTTCAAAATCAAGCAAAGATCCAAAAAGAAGCAAAGTCAAGAAAACCAAGTACAGAACATACCTTGGCGGACGCCCTCTGCGGCGGGCTCCCTTGCCGGGGGGCTCGGCCTTGGCGGAGTGGCCGTCCTCGCCGGGCTGCTCGCCCTTGGCGGGGTACTCTGCCTTGGCGGAGTACCCGCCCTTGGCGGAGCGCTCTCCCTTGCCGGAGAGTTCTCCCTTGCCGGGGACGGCGGGGCCTGCGGCTCCTCGGTGACGGTCTCCGGGCGCTCTTCCCGCTGCGGCTCCACCTCTGCACAAGAGAAGATAGAAGAACTAAGACATTCAGAGATCAAAGCCCTAAGCGCGCCCCGACGAGCAAAAACAGTAAACCTCTAACTTACGCTGGGGGCTGCGCTGGGGGCTGCTCCCCGGAGCGGCGCTCGGGTCCGGTAAGCTCGGCTCCGGCGCGATCCCTGCTTCCGCGACGGATGGGTCTCCCACGACCTCAACTGTGGGCACCTTAACCCTCTTCGCGCGCTGCTCCAAGGTCCTGCAATCACAAGCAACAAGCAAAGTCAAGCGTCAGCAACAATCGAGATATAAAAATCAAGAAGGAGTAAGGTCTCGGGTCCTTACTCTTGGTCCTCCTCGTCGTCCTCGCTCAGCGCGGAGAAGTCAAACTCCACGGTGGGCGCGTCGGCGCGAGGAGCGGAGGATGAAGATTCCCTCGCGCGTTTCGGAGCCACCGGGGCTGGGGGCTGCGTAGGCCCAGCCCCTGTGGTGGCCGGCGCCCGAGAAGTGGGCGGAGCAGCTGCTCCGCTCCGAGAAGATCCTTGCCGGCTCGGTGCCGGCCTGCGGGACGCCTCTGTCGTGGTCCGCGCGCGCGGGGCCTCTGCCGTGGCCGGCACGCCGGTCGCCCTTGGCACGGCTTGGCTCGGCCGGGGAGCTGCCCGGCGAGCTGGCTGTTGCCGGGGCGCTCGCGCCTGCTCCCCCGTCGCCGCCTTGCGGAGACGCTTCAATGGAGACTGCTTCGGGCTTGCCGGGGGCGGGGAGCTCTCCGACGAGGAGAGGTCGTCGGCGTACAACTCTGTCGATCCGCCAGAGTCTTCGGCCTCCTCCTCCTCCTCCTCCTCTGCCTCGGCCGGCTCGCTGGGCCCAGCATCCGACGATGCGGCCCTCTTCCCCTTGGCGCCTCCGCCCCTCGCGGCGCCTCTGCTTCCTCCGGCTGTGCCCTCCATTGCCGCGGCCTCCGTCGCGATCCCACTGATCCCGGAGTGCCTCAGCGAGGGGACCCCGGCGAGCGCGTCGGGAGGGAGCTCTAGCAGCTTGCGAATCTCCTCCTTATCCGCCTGGCTGGAGGCATCCGCGGCTTCCGCCTCCGCGGGTGTGTATCCAAAGTTTCCTGCCGCCGCGGCTGCGGCGACTTCTTCAGCACGAGAAGCCATGTAAGCAATCTCTTGGTCGGTGGTGGCCCGCGTGTGCAGCTTGAGATCGTCCTTCTTCTCCAACACCTCCACAAGGCGGTCGTAGAACTCGAGGACGTCGATAGGCTTGGGCGCAATCCACGTGCGCTCCAATCCATGAGAGTCGCACGCGGGCATCATAGCGACAAGGCGATCCCGGGCGCTGCTGGCGCAGAGCGGCACCACTCCCCGGGGAGCGCGGAAGTACTCGGGGTGTGCCGGGTCGAACTTGAAAAGTTCCCTGACCATACCCCGCAGCTCGAGTGTTGTGAAGTTAAAATTGAGGCCGGGGCGCAGCCTCATGATGTCTGCCGGGCCGCCATATTGCCACGCCGGCCTTTTCCGGTCTTGGAGGGGGGCGATCCGGCGACGAAGAAAGTCCGCGCCCACTTCAGCGACAGACAGCGGCGCCATCCGAAGACGAAGGATTCTGACGAGGGCGATATCCAGCTTGGCATCGTCGGAATCAAAATTACTCCAATCCCTGCCGCGCACGATGGGCGATGTGCGCGGCGCGGTGAAGTGTTGCGGCCGCTCCTCGACGACCCAGCACCACTCCGCGCGCCACTCTTCCCACTTGCCGCGGAGCTCCCCCGGCAAGTAGGATAATTTCTTATTCAGCCTAAACACCCAAGAGATTCCTCCGGAGAGGGGGGCGTCGGCCTCTACTCTGGGGATGAAAAAGTGCCTAAAGAGAGCTACGTTGGGCTGGATTCCTACGAAGTTTTCGCACATGTGTGCGAAAACGGACATGGTGAGGATGGCGTTGGGAGTGAAATCGAGGAGGTGGAGGCCATAAGTATTCATGATATCGCAGAAAAAGTTTGAGAAGGGAGGGCACAGACCGCAGTGGAAGAAGGCTGCGAAAAAGTAATACCCGCCGGGGTAGTGATCCTTGGCAACGGCCGGGTAGACGCGCGTGCGGGGGTGCGCTGGGGTCTCCTTGGCCCAGAACAAATAATATTTGTTCCAAAGCTCCCGCACGCCGAGCTTCGGCGCAAAGACGATGTGCTCCTTCCGGAACGCGACGAGCTTCGCCGCCTGATCTGACTTCTCCCGCTTGGACTTCTCCGACTTCGCCTTGTCGGTCTTTGGGGCCATGGCGGACGCGGTGGAAGGAAGGGGACGAAGAGCTCGGTGATGGCGGAGGAGTAGAGGCAAAGAGCAGAGGAATCTGAGGAAGAAGACGATGGCAATGAGTGCGCAGGGAGGGGAACCGCGCCGCTCTCTCTGCTTTTATGGGAGAGTGGGGGGCGTTTCGCCCTTCCCATTAAAGAAATCGTGGGCACGTCCCATCCCACGGCGCCGCAATCGACGCGTGCCGTTGCCGTGGGGTGCGGCGGATATGGAAGTGGATTCGGCGCGCCGCGGGCCGCGGGTGCCCGTGCACTGTTTTGGGCCTGGCCCAACAGCGCTCGGCACCGTGTGTGGCCCAGGCCCGGGGGCTCCTGTCGGTGTACTAAGGTAGGGGTACCCTAGTACCCCAACTTGTGCACGGGCAGCGGCAGCTCCCCGCGGCAGGGTTCACCACGCGCTTGCCGGAGACCCTCCTGACCCTTATCTAGCCATTCAAAAACAAAGTATACAAGACAGAAGACCAAGACCCCGGCAAGAGGAGCTTGCCGGGAAGGCCGTCCCAGGCTCGAGATTGCTTAACTAGCACGAGGCCCTGGCAAGAGGAGCTTGTCAGGACGAATAGAAGATTTCATCTTAGAAGACCCGGCAAGGGCTCGGGGAGCGGCAAGCTTCCGGGCCCAGCAAGGTCGAGATCCCCGGCAAGGTGCTTGCCGGGGGAGGTGCGCTGTGTGCCCGCGCTCCAGCTCATCGGCCCACGCGTCGCCCTGGGGCCACTCCAGGGACGCGTGGCGGATGGCTGTGCAGCCTGGGGGACACGGTGGCACTCCACGGCAGAGGATCCATCGCCGTGGCAGACGGAGACGCAACGGCGGGAGCTTTTGGGGTCGACGGCGACGGGCATTAAATGCCCTTGTCCCCCACTGTTAAAGTAGGTATAGACCACTGTTCTGTACTGTAGCTCCACTGTTCCCGCACTGTTACAACTACCACCTATTTTACATTTTTACCCCTTTCTCCTACGTTGACACCTGTCGGTGACCCCTTGCACTATAAAAGGAGGCCCATGCACAACGTGGAGGGGGTTCGGTTCGGTTCGGTTGGAAACCTAGATCATTCTCACGCTCGGGTAGCTGCTTCTTCAAGCTCCGAGCGCCCAAACTCAATACACAACCAAGCAGGAGTAGGGTTTTACGCATCCGTGCGGCCCGAACCTGGGTAAAAACTGCCCGCGCGTCTGCCTCGATCTGCTCTTCGTGCTCCCTCCGCCCTCGTACCGCACAGACAAAGGGGCTCCGGTCCCATAGGTGTTCGTGGTGGACAGTTTCCCCCGACATGTGTGCACGTATGTAAAATCCTCTAGATTGTAAAAACTAGAAGTCCTATCACCTCAATTCCCCAATAGCTTTCCAACACCTATGAAAATGACGAAATCGGAGCTTGTTCTCACTTGCTTTGAGAGTCTCGATCAATTCGGACTCTAGGTTGATTTTTGTATTTTCTTTGATCACCGTTTCTTCGCGAGAGTTGGCCTAACACCCTATTGTATCCATACATGGGTGGGGCGCCCAGGACCTGAACACCAAAGTGATATGCCGGCTCATCAAAATTTGAGCTGTAATTGCGATAACTTTCATTTTTTCCAATCCTGCAGGCCATTTTTGAGGGCCAAGACGACCCTTTTTGGGCTCAGAATTTTCCACGCACGTGATCCTGTGTGTGCACGTATGTAAAATCCTCCAGATCGTAAAAACTTGAAGTCCTATCACCTCAATTCCCCAATAGCTTTCCAACGCCTATGAAAACGACGAAATCGGTGCTTGTTCTCACTTGCTTTGAGAGTCTCGATCAATTCGGACTCTAGGTTGATTTTTGTATTTTCTTTGATCACCGTTTCTTCGCGAGAGTTGGCCTAACACCCTATTGTATCCATACATGGGTGGGGCGCCAAGGACCTTGTCGGGGGAAACTGTCCACCACGAACACCTATGGGACCGGAGCCCCTTGTCTGTGCGGTACGAGGGCGGAGGGAGCACGAAGAGCAGATCGAGGCAGACGCGCGGGCAGTTTTTACCCAGGTTCGGGCCGCACGGATGCGTAAAACCCTACTCCTGCTTGGTTGTGTATTGAGTTTGGGCGCTCGGAGCTTGAAGAAGCAGCTACACGAGCGTGAGAATGATCTAGGTTTCCAAACGAACCGAACCCCCTCCACGTTGTGCATGGGCCTCCTTTTATAGGGCAAGGGGTCACCGACAGGTGTCAACGTAGGAGAAAGGGGTAAAAATGTAAAATAGGTGGTAGTTGTAACAGTGCGGGAACAGTGGAGCTACAGTACAGAACAGTGGTCTATACCTACTTTAACAGTGGGGGACAAGGGCATTTAATGCCCGTCTCCGTCGACCCCAAAAGCTCCCGCCGTTGCGTCTCCGTCTGCCACGGCGATGGATCCTCTGCCGTGGAGTGCCACCGTGTCCCCCAGGCTGCACAGCCATCCGCCACGCGTCCCTGGAGTGGCCCCAGGGCGACGCGTGGGCCGATGAGCTGGAGCGCGGGCACACAGCGCACCTCCCCCGGCAAGCACCTTGCCGGGGATCTCGACCTTGCTGGGCCCGGAAGCTTGCCGCTCCCCGAGCCCTTGCCGGGTCTTCTAAGATGAAATCTTCTATTCGTCCTGACAAGCTCCTCTTGCCAGGGCCTCGTGCTAGTTAAGCAATCTCGAGCCTGGGACGGCCTTCCCGGCAAGCTCCTCTTGCCGGGGTCTTGGTCTTCTGTCTTGTATACTTTGTTTTTGAATGGCTAGATAAGGGTCAGGAGGGTCTCCGGCAAGCGCGTGGTGAACCCTGCCGCGGGGAGCTGCCGCTGCCCGTGCACAAGTTGGGGTACTAGGGTACCCCTACCTTAGTACACCGACAGTGCCCCTGCATTTATGTTTTGCTTCACTAAAGGGGGCAAGCTAGATATCACTTTATCATATCTGCACATCATGTTCATTGCAAATCTATTTGATGTTTCAGTATCATATTGTAAAACTTTCAGTCCTTTGTGATTTTCTCATGAGGCAACTTAATTACTATAGATTCATTGTCTCAGTAAGCTTTTGTCATATGACTATGAAAAAGTCCTATATGGTTAATAGCATGTCACCACAGAAATTATTCTTGTTATCATTTACCTACTCGAGGACGAGCAGGAATTAAGCTTGGGGATGTTGATACGTCCAAAACGTATCTATAATTTTTGCTTGCTCCATGCCTCTTTTGGGTGATATTGCTATGATATTTATACACTTCCATACACTTTTGATCATATTTGGACTAACCTATTAACTCAGTGCACCCCAGTGCCAGTTTCTGTTTTCGGCTGTTTTTGTATTTCAGGTTTTCACATTACGAGAACTGCCAGGAAAATCTAGAGAAATTATATAAAAAATCAGCGTTCCAGAAACTACCGTGCGCCCGAAGGACAGTCAGGGGGGGGGGGCACCAGGGCTCCAGGAGCCCTGGCGGCGCGCCCCCCCTGGGCCGCGCCGGGGGGGCGCCTGGGCCCCCCGAGGCTCCGCTGATGCCCCCCTTTGGCATATATTTAAAGCGTCTCCCGAAACCCTCGAGACGGGAACTTTTTTTCGCGATCTCATATCTGTTCCGCCGCCGCCGCCGCTTCCAAGATCGGGAGCACCAGGAGAACTCTTCCCGGCACCCTGCCGGAGGGGAGGATCACCACCGGGAGCTTCTCCACCACCATGGACGCCTCCCGGATGAGTTGTGAGTAGTTCCTCCTCGGGGCTGAGGTTTCTACCAGTAGCTATGTGGGCAATTCTCTCTCCCATGATGTGATCTTCGTTGTGATCATAGGCTATGTTAATCTAGGGTGATCCCATGATATTTCCCCTTCCTCTATGTATTGGATTGATGTACTCACTTGTCTTTATCTAGTATAATCCCCGAGACCAAGGTGACAGCGGTCTATTGGACATGGATTAGAAAAATATTTCCATGAGTGATTTCCTCTCTTGTGTGTTGATTGAAGATTGAGAGTCTCTTGGTGCTTGTCTTTGACTATCCTTTAGATATGTTGTGGTGATTGTGGGACTCTCTTTGGATGGCCGCGGTGACATTGGGAATCCTTAGATTGAGAACTACGAACTTTGAGGTGTGCTTTTGTAGCCCTACATAATTCTCGTCCTCTCTTGACCACGAAGGAATGACCTCCGGGTGCGTCTCCATTGCATATTTTATGGGAAATATCATGTGATTCGATTATGTTAATGTTGTTGGGAGTTGCCACTAGTGAAAGTATGAAGCCTAGGCCTTGTTTCCACCATTGCAATACCATTTGTGCTCACGTTTACCACTTGTTTGCTTGCTGCACTTTTTATTACAGATTTATATTACTTTGTTTTGCCATCCATATCACTTGCCATTTAACATCTCTTCGCCGAACTAGTGCACCTATACATCTGACAAGTGTATTAGGTGTGTTGGGGACACAAGAGACTTCTTGTATTTTAGTTGCAGGGTTGCTTGAGAGAGACCATCTTCAACCTCTACTTCCCTGAGTTCGATAAACCTTAGGTCATCCACTTGAGGGAAATTGCCGCTGTCCTACAAACCTCTGCGCTTGGAGGCCCAACATAGTCTATAAGAGTAGAAGCGTGTGTAGACATCACTGACGAGCTAGACGAGAATTCACCGGTTGAAATAACTGAGGAAAGAATGCAAAGGATTCACACGAGTAGGATGGCTACCCGATTAAGGAATCCGGCTCCGAGAAGCAAAAGGGTGGGCGGGTGGGAAAAAGAAAGACAACTTCGGATGGAAAAAACAACGTCGGTTGGAAGGAACTGAGGTTGAACTTGCAAAGAAGAAGAGGGTTGAATCCACTTGACGAGAGATGCACCCGATGAAAGAACTAACAACGCAACGAACGAAAACTAGCCACGTGATCCTAAAAAAAATTGAAGGGGAAGAGGAGTAATTCGAAACACCTACGTCAAGAATCCTCACCAGAGCGACGAAGGGACCGAGGAGTAAAAAGAATTCCTACTCTCCGATATAACTAGACTCCGAAAAAAAGTTTTCTTCTAGACTCAACAACGGCCAAGCTACGATCAATCAAGGGGGCTCCTATGGTCGGTCGAGGCTCTGATACCAACTTTTCAAGCCCAAGATGCAATTCTATCCCGATCACGTGACACTTACGTGATTGGGGCACAACCGCATTTCGGGCGCTTAGCAAGATGGATATCATTACATCGTACCATACATACATACATGGGGGATACAACAATACATACAAGTCACATGAATACAACTTCATCAATACAAAGTATCCGACTACGGATACAAACATGAAAAAAACAACCCGACATCCATCTGCTATCCCAGGCTGCCGACCCGGAACTTAACCCAAGATGGAACAAGCTAAAGAAGAAAGAAAGAACTCCAACACAACGATCATCGCTCTCACGTCAATACATCAGAACCTGCACCTGCAACTGTTGTTATAGTATCTGTGAGCCACGAGGACTCAGCAATCCCATAACCATGGGTAACAAGACTATCACAGCTTAATGGGAAGGAAGAGGTAAAGTGGTGAGGTTGCAACAGCGGCTAAGCAAAATATATGGTGGCTAACTTACGAGTACAAGAATAAGATGAGCATCTACGCAAACGGTCGCAACTAGTAGTGATCGCTAAAGATCCTGAACTACCTACGAGTCAAACATAACCCCATCGTGTTCTCTTCTCAAAGTGAAAAGAGACAGTCACGGTTACTCACACAGTTGTGTGTTTTACTTCGGATCCTCTGTCAAGTTTTCTACAACGGGACATTAACAAATTCCAATCTGCCACATAACCGCGGGCACGGCTTTCGAAAGATCATAACCCTGCAGGGGTGTCCCAACTTAGCCCATCACAAGCTCTCACGATCAGCTGAAGTGATAAATATAATATTATCACCCTTTATCTTAGGGTAATCCGATCAGGCTCGGCATCCCGGTGCACAAGACATTTCGACGATGGTAAAACAAGTCCAGCAAGACCTCCCGACGTGCCGACACACTGATAGTAACCGCGCATATCTCGTCTCATGCCACGACCGGATGGGTGATCCTACAGGTAAAACCAAACCTCGAGTTTCCCCGTGGTGGCCCCGCATAACCCCCGTTTGGGACCAACACCATCAACACTGGCCCCCCTGCTATGTAGAAAAAATACACGGGGATGCGACCCCCTATGCAATTTTAATTAATTAATTAAGTTGTTATTATGAGGCAAATTAAAACCAATGTTGGGCCTTGCTGGAGGAGTTTTATTCAAAGACGAAGTGTCAAGGGGTCCCCATATACCCAACCGTGTAAGGAACGCAAAATCAAGGAACATAATGCCGGTTTATCGGCTCCTAAGGTGGCATGAGTGGAACAAAACACCGAGCAAAAGGCCAAGCCTTCCACCCATGCCCAGTATATAGGTGTGTTAATAATAATAATAGATATTGTGATATTCCAACAACAAGTTCCCACCTGGAACGATCTTCATCTTCACCTGCAACTAACAACGCTATAAGAGGGGCTGAGCAAGCGGGTAACATAGCCAAACAATGGTTTTGCTAGGAAGGTTTCAAAGGTTAGAGGTTACATGGCAACAAGGAGAGGGGCTGACAATAAAGATGGGTAGCGCGACATATAATGATAGCATCGAGACAACTAAGCAAAGGCAATGATAGTAAAGGTATCCAAGGTGATGGTCATCTTGCCTGAGATCCCGCAAGGAAGAAGAACGGATCCATGAAGAAGACGAAGAAGAAGCCTTGAAGAAGAACCACGGGTAGACGAACGAATCCTCACGAAGGCAACGGAACAAGCACTAACAAGAAGAAGCAAGCAACACGGTAAACACACCGCACGAGACATGACAATATGCTCAACCATGTATGATGCAAGACAGTTCTATATAGGATGCACTACAAGTCTATATAGGAAGCAAAACATGCAAGGTAGGAAGCACAGAAAAAACAACACAAGTCTATATATGATGCAATACATGGCAAGGTATGATGCAAGACAAGACTATACAGGAAGCAATACATGGCAAGGTAGGAAGCATAGGAAAACAACACAAGTCTATATATGATGCAATACATGGCAAGGTATGATGCAAGACAGGACTATACAGGAAGCAATACATGGCAAGATAGGAAGCACAGGAAAACAACACAAGTCTATATATGATGCAATACATGGCAAGGTATGATGCAATACATGGCAAGGTAGGAAGCATAAGTAAACTAACTATTTAGGCAAGTTTAAATGAGGCCGGAAACACAAATAACAACTCCGGAAAATCCCCATATGCATATTACGAATTTGGTACTGTTCTGCCTAAAAACATATTGTATTATTGTTAAACAGCAAAAGTAAGTGCACCAAGTTAATCTACACATTTTTCCGCCCCATTTACATATAAAGTTTATTAAATTTGGAGCTACGCTTATTTAGTTATGAATAAAACCATTTAACATGTTATTTATGCAAATTAAAGCAAACAACAATATCTAACATTTTTAACATGGATGGAAGCTTGATATTGTGAAAGTACATGAAAAACTGAACAAGATGCATATATGACAAGTTTTATTTGGGTGCATGGATATTTAGATATGAGCAATGCAAATTAATGGCATTTCTGAAAATATTCATGCACTGGCTATATGCCAAAAACGCAGAATAAGAAAAACATCTGCGGGCCGAATGCAACGCACTGTGCAAGCGGCCCAGGAAGATCTGGCCCAAGCGGCTGAGTGGGTGTGTGGGCAAAAGAAATAAACGAGACTGGCAAAAATAATTGGGGCATCTCGGACTCGAACCCAGGATCTCTTAGATGGAGGCATACACGCATGACCAGTGGGCTACGATAGAAGTTGTATAAATTGTGCCTTTATACGCTAGATGAATCATACCCCAGCGCAGATCTGACGAAACTGAAACAGAGACAGCTTCTGTAGCCGTGGCTGCTCCATCGATGCGGGTTCAAAGCGATTCCAGAAGGCAGCGAGGCATTCGCTTGCAGGGTCGAAGACGACAAGTTAGCAGCTCAACGGGGACGCAGCCATGGCGGCACTCAAGCGGCTTCGGTCTGAGGCAACAGAGAGTGAGAGATGGTGAGAAAGAGAGATAAAGAAGCAGGGGGAGGAGCAGGTCTGTCGGGGCACTCATCTCCGGCAAGGTTGCGGTCGTTGTTGTCGGCAGGACGACGAGGCGGGGTCGAGGGCGACGAGGCGATGCGGGAGGAGCTCGGGGACGGATCCTATCCGATCGGGCACGAGCGTGAGAGGAGGCAGAGAGCAGCGCAGGAACTCGATGAGCTCGACGAGCTCCCTGCTCGATCCGAGGGTGCGCGCTGAGGACTTGGAGACGGGGATGAGGAACTTGGTAGACCCGGATGGGGGCGGTCTTGGCGCGGGGCTCTGGCGACGGCGGCGACCCAGTCAGCGACGGTGAGAATCAGACGTGGGGCGAGGGACTTGCATGACGGCTTCAGTCGATGCAGGGTGTGGTCAACGACGACGGCGGTGAGGCGGGTGGGGGAGGCTTCCACCCATCTAACTGCCAGGATCAGTCGAGAAGGGTGACGAGGCGAGGAAGACATGCCGGAGAGGACCCTTACGCAGGTTGGACGCGAGAACGACGACGGCGCCGGCGGTTCTTCTCTAATCTCTCTCTCTCTCTCTCTGCTTCCTCACTTGTGATCGAAGGAGGAGACGGACGAAGAAGAGAGATGTGGCGGCGGCTTCAGGGGAAGAGGGAAACCCTAGGGAGAGGCTCGGATGCCGAGGGGGCTTTATAGGCGCGCTCGGAGGGGCGCGGTCGGCGTGGCGTGCCGCGCTGGCCATGTGCCCTTTCCAACGAGAATTACCGTGAGGAGGGAAAAGAAACGGAGGTGGAAGAAGTGAAGCGGTAAGAGCCTTTGGGTGGATGACAGTGGGACCGCGGCGGTGAAACGGGCTGGCGCATGCGCAACCTGCAGTGCTGGGTTGGCCTGCTGAATTGGGCTGCTATGGGCCTCTCTATCCCACCATATTCTTTCCCTTTTTCATCTTCTAGAACAGAAATCACTTGGAGGAAAAGAATAGAAGGTCGGGAAGGGAATTCGACGGATAATAATATATGTGTGGAGTCCTAAAAATATGGAAGTTTTGAATAAATTGCTCTCGATAATTTTAGAGATAAAAAATAATAATTCAAGTTTGAATTTAATTCAAACTTGAGCCATTTATGAACCCAACCAGGTCATATCCAAAAGAGCTGGAATTTTACAGAGAGGTTGAGGACATGGTCTAATTTTTATGGGAAAAGAATGAACATTTTTCTGGACCAGAAAATGCCCCTTGAGATAAATGGCCAAAATTGAAAGAAAAGAAGGAGATTGGTTTGCACTTGGAGAAGGATTAACTTGAAGGATGAAGATGCCAACAACAATGGAGAAGAAGAGAAAGAGATCACACCATAACATACACAATTAAAATGCACATGCAACAACAAGCAAGGTTATCATGTTGCAATGCAATAAAATGACAAGAGGCACAACAAAATCATGAAGCATACAACAAAGCCAGATGACCATGACACAACAAGGATGGCAAAATGTAACCAATGAAGAACATGATGCAAGAAGCAAAATATGGCAATGGAAATCATCATGAACATGGCAACAAACATATAGGAATGAAATATGCAAAATAATTATGATAATGCAACAAACAAAATAAACACCCAACGTCGACAAAATAACTGGAAGGTAACTAGAGCATCGGTCTCGGGCATCACACTGAGATATAATATACCCCTCTTCTTTGGAGTGGGTTTAGCCGGTGGTTCAGGAATAGTCCAATCATCATAATTTTTCAATATGTTATTCAATAATTCTTCAGCTTGAGCAATAGTTCGTTCCCTGAAACACAACCTGCACAACTATCTAGGAACTCCCTAGAAGCATCGGTTAGTCCATTATAGAAGATATCAAGTATTTCATTTTTCTTAAGAGGATGATCTGGCAAAGCATTGAGTAACTGGCAAAGCCTCCCCCAAGCTTGTGGGAGACTCTCTTCTTTAGTTTGCACAAAGTTAAATATTTCCTGTAAGGCAGCTTATTTCATATGAGCAAGAAAATATTTTTCAGAGAAGTAATAAATCATATCCCGGGGACTACGCACAGAACCAGGAGTAAGAGTATGGTACCAAGATTTAGCATCACCCTTTAATGAGAGCGGAAATAACTTGAGAATAAAGTAGTAACGGGTTTTCTCATCATGAGTAAAGAGGGTGGCTATGTCATTTAACTTAGTAAGATGTGCCACAACAGTTTCAGTTTCATAACTATGGAAAGGATCAGATTCAACCAAAGTGATTAACTCTGGGTCGACAGAGAATTCATAATCCTTATCATCAATAAAGATATGTGAAGTAGAAAACTTAGAATCACATTTCATTCTAGCATTTAGAGATTTTTCTTTATACTTGTGTAGTAATTTGTCTAGATCATCTCTATCATTACAAGCAAGAATATCTCTAGTTGCTTCTTCACTCATAACATAACCTTCCGGTACCTTAGGCAATTCATATCTAGGAAGGCTAGTTCTAGCAGGCATTTCAGGAGTTTCAGTTGCAAGCTCATCTTCAGATTCAACAACGTCACGTTGTATTACTCTAGCAATTTGATGATCAAGAAATTCACCAAGTGGCACATCATCATTATCAAGCAAGGTACTAGCATCATCATAAGCATCATTCATAGTAGAAGTAGCATCATCAATACACTACAAAAAAAGGACACATCCGTGACATTTTGGGCCGAACGAAACTTTTTTTTGTCATACTTATGACACTTCCATGATGATAATTGTGACAAAATCCGGTATCATCATAGATGTGGTGGGGTCCTACTTCTATGACAAAACATCATGACAGAAAATGGGCTTTTC
Organism: Secale cereale; assembly: GCA_902687465.1. Taxonomy (NCBI): domain Eukaryota; kingdom Viridiplantae; phylum Streptophyta; class Magnoliopsida; order Poales; family Poaceae; genus Secale; species Secale cereale. The sequence continues at coordinate 39,207,516 of LR738710.1, read as the reverse complement.
ATCCAGGGCGGACCGGAGACGCAGCTGCATGACATTCTTTGGGCCGTCCATGACGGAAAAAACCGTGGTAGAAGCGAGGGCGAGGAAAATATCGGGGTGTTCCTGGTTACGGTGGGTGGTCGGGGCCGAGCGATGCGCGTTTCTCTCGTACACGCACGCGCGTGGGTGCGAGGCGTTGGGCTCTAACTGAACCCGAGCGATTGCACTGCTGGCTACGCGTTACTGAACCCGAGCGATCGATCGATGGCTGTTAACTGAACCTGATCGAGCAATTCCTTCGCTACTGCTGATAACTGAAGCCGATCGATGCTGCCTCTGGATGAACAGTGAGCGTTGCTGGGCGGTTTGGACGAACAGTTCCTGGTGGGGGTGGATGAACAGGACCCCGTGGTGTTGCCTCTGGATGAACAGGAGCCGATCGATCGAGCCGGTTGGGGCTGCATGAATAGGATCCCGTGGAGGGCCGGATGAACAGGATCCCGTGGAGGGCTGGATGAACAGGACCACCCCATGGAGGGCTGGATGAACAGTAGACGGTGGAGGGATGGATGAACAGTGGCCCGTGGAGGGTGGTTGAACAGGAGTCCATGGAGAGGGTTGATTGAACAGTAGCCGGTGGAGTAGCGCGCTGTGGAGGCTGGATGAACAGCAGCCGTGGATGAACAGTCGTAGGTGGAGGCTGGAGGAGTTCGGCGGTGGATGAACAGTAGCCCGTGGAGGCTGGAGGGGGTCGACGGTGGAGATGAACAGTATCCCGTGGAGTCCCGTTTTGCGGTACGCCACACCCCTCCCAATGAACATGACCCCCGTTTCGACCGTAGCCCTCCAACACAAGTCCGTTTCCTCCGTTTTGCGGTACGCCACACCCCTCCCGATCAACATGACCCCCGTTTCGACTGTAGGAGGTCCGTTTCCTCCGTTTTGCGGTACGCCAGACCCCTCCCGATTAACAGGATCCCGTTTGAATGTGGCCGGTCGAACACAAGGCCATTTCCTCCGTTCTGCGGTACGCCACACCTCCTTTCCATCGGTTGTTCCATCCAAGCCCTCCTGATGAACACGACGACGCATTCCGTTCCGACCCAGCCGGTTGGCTCCCCATGAACACGACGACAACGCTATTTCTCCGTTCTGACCCAGCCATGTACACGAGCCCTGGCCGTACGTACGCTCGAGTAGGCGTTCGAGACCCCGCCCGTATGTACGTATTTGGCCATATTTACTTTCTTGCACCCTGGCCGCTGTACGTACGTGTACATGCTACATGCGCGCCTCTACATCGATCAGTATGTACGTACACGTTCACGACCAGAATGACAACGCTACATACGCTTCGACCAGGTGGGTCCCGACTGTCAGGCACTTCCTTGCGTGCGAAGATGTAGCTGGTGGATCCCAGCAGTCAGGGGGACGAATCGTTTTTTTGCCCGGACGCACTTCCTTGCGTGCAAAGATGTAGCTGGTGGGTCCCAGCAGTCAGGGGAAACGTTTTTTTGCGAAATACGGTGGCCCGTCCGGTGGGTCCCCGCTGTCAGGTGGAGGAATAATTATTTTGCGCGTAATAAGGAGGCACTTCCTTGCTGCGGCCCTGGACCCAGCTGTGAGCCTCTCCACATACAGTCCACGTCCGATGGAAGCCGTTCCTTGACCACATTGACCACGCCGTGCCGAGAGCACCAGGGCGGTGGACGACGACGAGGCCTAGGAAGGGGACGACGTGGAGTCGGGGAAGACGCGACAGTGGATGCCCACGCGTAGAGGAGTACGAGGGTTCACTGGTTCGCTGTGGTGCGAGGCTGCCGTCGCCGCAGAATAACAGCGGGTGTGGGTGAGTAGAGGGATGGCCTGGCCAGCGGTGGGAATAGTAGGGGGCGGTGAGGCCTCCGCGGCAGCACAGCCAGCCACGGGAGGAAGGAGCATGCGGTACGACCGGCGCTGCTTTGGGTGTCTGGAGCAACAAGACCAGAGGTTGAAGAAGCACTACGGCCGTTGGATGGACATCGTACGGTCACTTGAGCTAGAATCATTCATATTGACTAAGTTGACAAAGCACTCCGTCCCTGTCAAATTAGTAGGCCCACAAGTCATCCTCCCACCAAGGTGGGTCCCAACCAGCAGGGGGAGTATTCATTTTTTTATGCGTAATAAGGAGGCACTTCTGGTGGGTCCGAGCTGACGGCGGGGGGAACATTTTTTTGCGCAATACGGTGGCCCGTCCGGTGGGTCCCAGCAGTCAGGGGGGATGTTATTTTCACGAAATACGGTCGCCCGTCCGGTGGGTCCCTGCTACTGCTCGAGCTTGCGTTGTATTCCCTCGAAGAGGAAAGGGTGATGCATCACAGTAGCGTAAGTATTTCCCTCAGTTTTTGAGAACCAAGGTATCAATCCAGTAGAAGACCACACGCGAGTCCCTCGCACCTGCACAAACAAATAAGAACTTCGCAGCCAACACAATAAGGGGTTGTCAATCCCTTTACGGTCACTTACAAAAGTGAGATCTGATAGATATGATAGTTTGATATTTTTGGTATTTTTGGATATAAGAACAGAAAGTAAAAGCGGAAAAGTAAAGTAGATTGTAGATTGATATGTTGAGAATAGACCCGGGGGCCATAGTGTTCTCTAGTGGCTTCTCTCATGATAGCGATATTCTACGGCGGGTAAACAAATTACTGTCGAGCAATTGATAGAAAAGCGAATAATTATGAGACTATCTAGGCATGATCATTATATATAGGCATCACGTCCGAGACAAGTAGACCGAAACGATTCTGCATCTACTACTATTACTCCACACATCGACCGCTATCCAGCATGTATCTAGAGTATTAAGTTCATAAGAACGGAGTAACGCCTTAAACAAGATGACATGATGTAGAGGGATGAACTCAAACATAGTGATATAAACCCCATCTTTTTATCCTCGATGGCAACAATACAATACATGCCTTGTTGCCCCTACTGTCACTGGGAAAGGACACTGCAAGATTGAACCCAAAGCCAAGCACTTCTCCCGTTGAAAGAACTATAGATCTAGTAGGCCAAACCAAACCAATAATTCAAAGAGACTTGCAAGGATATTATAATCATACATAAAGAGTTCAGAAAAGGACCAAATATTTCTCATAGATAATCTTGATCATAAACCCACAATTCATCGGATCTCGACAAACACACCACAAAAAGAGATTACATCAAATAGATCTCCTCGAAGACCGAGGAGAACTTGGTATTGAGATCCAAAGAGAGAGAAGAAGACATCTAGATACTAGCTATGGACTCGAAGGTCTGTGGTAAATGATGGCTTCTCGCCCCTCGTTGGTTACCCCAAGTGGAAGGTTTGAGATGCAGTGTAGTGGAAGTTTTCCCTTGGCAAAGATACCAAGGATCGATTTCCCCCGAGACTCCCAGTTTCAACAAGAAGGTGTCAACTGCTAACGGCGCCAGATATTAGCAATCAGCGTGGACCTGCACACAGATACAAATAACTTTGCTCCCAACGAGTACAGAGAGGTTGTCAATCCCTCCGGCCTTGTAGTTTACAAAGGATCAAACGCAAGTGATAATAGTGATAGGTATTGCTGCAATAGTAAGTAAAAACAGAAAGTAAATAGCGGATGTGATCAGTGATGGTAATATGGACCGGGGTCCCATGATGTTCACTAGTGATGTCTCTCTCCCAAAAGACGATAAAACAGCTATCTGAGGTAAACGAATTACAGCTGGGCAATTGACAGAATTATGTGCGCAAACCAATGCTAACTATGTTACAAGAAAGGTAGAGGTTCAAAGCATGGGCGGTTCACCAAGGTAAGTAGACCGAAATCCATCTGCATCTACTACTAATCATCCACCTTGAGATATCTATCCAGAACATCTCGCTGGTATTAAGTTGCGAGGCCCACCCATATTGTAAACTCAAAGCAACAGACAACTGCATTAAAAGAACTTTGCGTAAAGTAAAAAATCCTTGCACCCGCGGGCACAAGCACCGTTGTTTTCCCCCTTGTGGCAACAACACATCCCCTAGACTCATGTTTCTGTCACTCAAGGTAGTCATCGAGGGGCATGAACCCACAATCAAGCATATCGTTCCCTCTTGGAGTCACTACCTACTACTTGGCCAAAGCAATAAATAACAACGGAGAACATGCAAGAATTACTTACGAACATAAATATAAAAGAGGTAGATCAAATATATTACTCAAACACAATATGAACATAATCTCACAATCCATCGGATCCCAGCAAACCCAACATAGCAACAACATAAGGATTACATATGTGCCTCGATCATGTAGGGCAGCTCACGAGGTCTAATTAGTGAAGCACAAGAAGGGGGGAGAACATCACATAGCTACTGGTCATGGACCCATGGTCCAAGGGAGACTACTCACAACTCATCCGGGAGGCGTCCATGGTGGTGGAGAGGCTCCCGGTAATGATCCTCCCCTCCGGCAGGGTGCCGGGAAGAGTTCTCCTGGTGCTCCCGATCTTGGAAGCGCGGCGGCGGCGGAACAGAGATGAGATCGCGAAAAAGGGTTCCGTCTCGAGGGTTTTGGGACGCGTCTTAAATATATGCCAAAGGGGGGCATTAGCGGAGGCCTGGGGGGCCCAGGCGCCCCCCGGCGCGGCCAGGGGGGCGCCACCAGGGCGCCTGGAGCCCTGGTGGCCCCCCGGCTCTACTTTGGCTACCGGGAAGCTTCTGGAACGCTGATTTTTTATATAATTTTTCCGGGATTTTTCGGGCAGTTCTCGTAATGGGAAAACCTGAAATACAAAAACAGCAGAAAACAGAAACTGGCACTGGGGTGCACTGAGTTAATAGGTTAGTCCAAATATGATCAAAAGTGTATGGAAGTGTATAAATATCATAGCAATATCACCCAAAAGAGGCATGGAGCAAGCAGAAATTATAGATACGTTTTGGACGTATCAACATCCCCAAGCTTAATTCCTGCTCGTCCTCGAGTAGGTAAATGATAACAAGAATAATTTCTGTGGTGACATGCTATTAACCATACATGACTTTTCCATAGTCATATGACAAAAGCTTACTGAGACAATGAATCTGTAGTAATTAAGTTGCCTCATGAGAAAATCACAAAGAACTGAAAGTTTTACAATATGACACTGAAACATCAAATAGATTTGTAATGAGCATGGTGTGCAAATATGATAAAGTGATATCTCGCTTGCCCCCTTTAGTGAAGCAAAACATAAATGCAGGGGCACCTCCAAGGTTTAAGTGATGACTAGATACAATGATTTCAAAATAAACGATATCATAATCATGCAAAAGACAATGCTACTTTGGGACAATGCACATTACACTCAGAATGACAATCATGCTCTCAGTAGTTGGTGCTTTAAAAGAAGGTGGAGACTCTCGAATCGTGGCTTTTGTTGGCAAGGTTGAAAACCCGTGGTCGGAAACAAAGACAAAACATGTACCAGAGCTCTTGGTTTTAAAACCAGAGGTAATAATTATTATTTTTGGATATGCATGTTTCGTCAACGAATGCTAGCAAATAACTCAATTACTTTTTGAGATGGACAAGTTTCGAGGAACGGCTCCCGAATGAGGACGATCACATCCTCTTAATCTCCTTTGTTTATCACTGCCAAAGTTTTCTGATTTCTCATGAACAAAGCGTGAAGGAGGGTTTGTTTGTTATATTAACTTTGAGCCGGGCGCACTCTTTGCCAGTTCCTTCTCGTATTATGGGTTTGCACATTATACAAGCAATCCCGGGGTGAAGCTTGTCCAACTTAAAAAGATCATGAATTAACTACTGCTTCCTCATGAGCCAAAACAGAGGCACAAAACAGAAATGCATTTTTTGAATAATTTCGAGATGGTACATGAAAGTCTTCGTTAGGAATGGCAGGTAAATACCATGTATAGGAAGGTATGGTGGACTCATATTGCATAACTGGTTTAAAAGATTTTGGATGCACAAGCAGTCAGTCCGCTTAGTACATGCGAAAGTTAGCAAAAGACTGGGAGCGACCAACTAAGAGAGCAATGACGGTCATAATCATGCAGAGCGACAAAGCAACATTGAATCAGGCATGGAAGTTATATCGCTACTCAGAAATAAAAGATCATCAAGGCTTGACAGACTTTCTTTACAGTCTTAAATATGCGCGAGCATACGCCAAGTCAATCAAAATAAATTCTTGAAGGAAGATATTACTAAACCATACCACATCATAGGCAAACAAATCATGTTGGTACTCCAATAACACATTGGGAACCCCCCAGCTATTTGAGACTAACCATAAGAAAACATGAACTACTAAGCACCATTATGCACGTAGCATTTTTATCATAGACATATCGACCAATGCAACAGAAGCAAACTCTCTTAATAAGATAAGCATGATAACTAAAGAGAGTTCAAGCAACCAACTAAACAAAAGCTCTTTAAAAAGATAAGCATGAAAACTAAGAGCTAAGCATGATAGTAGCTATTGAAAGACAAAGAACACACACAGCAAAGATAGACATGAAAATTCTATGTTATGTTCTAGGTAGAAGTGGAGCGTGTTTCTCTCCCACACAAAGAAATGCTGAGTTCTGACTCATTATGAAAAGCTAAAGAAAACTAAAAAGGAAACTAAAAGCAAGACGCTCCAAGCATAGCACATAACACATGAAGTGATAAAAATATAGTGGAACGAAAGACGAACTGATAATGTTGATGGAGAAGGGGATGCACGGGGGCATCCCCAAGCTTAGACGCTTGAGTCTCCTTGAATATTTCTTGGGGGTGCATGGGGGCATCCCCAAGCTTGAGCGTTTGACACTCCTGAATCTTTTTATCATCTTCCCTCGCACACTTGAAAACTACCTTCATACATAACTCATCATAAACTGATTAGCGAGGTTAGTACCCTTAATAAAATAATTGTTCCTTGCTGGAAATAAGGATATTCTTGAAGGTCTACTGTTTCTCAAGATTGCCAAAAGGTTTTTGCAAAGAAAAAGCAAGCTCAAGGTTTGCAAAATGAAGGAAAGGCAAAACATGACAGAATCTGTGAAAAACAGAACAACATGTAGTAAATGATTTTTTTCGGGGCACTTCTGCAACTCTAATAAAAAAACTCAGAACAGACGCCCGAAAGACAATTGTATAGAGCATGCTGTCGAAACAATTCAGACCAAAAAGATGATCTGGTGATTTTATACGAATTTTTCTATCCAAGGACAGAATCTGTTTCCTGGACAGCACGTCACAACTTTTGAAGTTTCTTGCAATCAGAGGCTACACTTGGCACAAAATTGAAAAGTAAAGATACAATGATGATGCTACTGTAGTAACAACATCAAGACACAACAAAGCAAAATAAATTTTTTATTCATGTGGGCTGCCTCCCAAAAGCGCTTTCTTTTATGCCTTTAAGCTAGGCATAATGCATAGAGATCAAGTTTTATCAAAAGTAAAAGAATAGCTAGCCCGTATAACGGACTCAAAGGGTAACTTAATCTTCTTTCGAGGGAAGTGTTCCATCCCTTTCTTGAGAGGAAATTGGAATTTTATATTCCCCTCTTTCATGTCAATGATGGCACCAACGGTGCGTAGAAAAGGACGTCCCAAAATAATTGGACAAGAAGGTTCACATTCAATGTCCATAATAGTAAAATCAACAGGAACGTAATTGTCATTGACAATGATAAGAACATCGTCGATCCTCCCCAAAGGTTTCTTTTTGGAAGAATTAACGAGACGAACACCAAAAGAACAAGAATCAAAAGGTTTCAGTTTAAGCATATCATATATTCTTTTGGGCATAACAGAGGTACTAGCTCCAACATCACATAAAGCATAGCAAGAGAAGTTATTCAACTTAATTTTAATCATAGGATCCCAACCATCTTCTAGCTTTCTAGGTATGGAGGCTTCTACTCTAAGTTTCTCCTCCCTAGCTTTGATGAGAGCATTAGTGATATGCTCCGTGAAGGCAAGGTTAAGCGTGCTAGTGCGGGGATCTCTAGACATCTTGTGAAGGAAATCAATAACTTTGGTAAGAGTGCAATTATCAAAATCAAGGTCACTACTATCAAGTAAGGTGGTAGTGGTGTCCTTTAGGTTCACTTGTTTGGTAGTTTCTATGGTCCTAGCATCACCATTAATAGGTCCAATGGGACCAGGAGTGCATTGGGTGCTAAGAGTTTGGATATCCTCAACAACTTGGATAGTAGCAACAGTGTGGTCGGTAGGAAGGTTCTTAATTCTATCTTCTTCCTCCCTTTCTCTAGCCCATCTCTCTTTAAGTTTAGCCAACATCCTAATGTTTTCATTAATTTGCACTTGAATAGCATTCATAGGAGTGACCTTCCTCTCCTCAAGAGGAGAAGTTCTAATTTTAAGCAATTCTACCTCATGGGCTAAATTGTCTCCCTTCGAAGAGAGATCATCTAGTTTGTTTAGTTTTTCTTCTACACTCTTATTAAAGGCTTTTTGGGTAGTGATGAAATCTTTAAGCAAAATCTCTAGTTCAGTAGTGGAGTTCTTGGTGCTAGGATAAGCATTGTTGTTCCCATAAGAATTAGAGGGGAACGGTCTAGGATTGCTACCAAAATTACTCCTATAAGCATTGTTGTTAAAATTGTTTCTAGAGATAAAGTTCACATCTACTTGTTCTTGAGCAATCAAAGAATTTAAAGGAACATCACGAGGATCAACAGAAGATTGCTTCGAAAGTAGAGACATGATCAAGTCAACTTTTTCATTTAGGGAGGAAATCTCCTTGACAGAGTTTACCTTCCTACCTGTTGGAGCGTGTTCGGTGTGCCATTGGGAATAGTTGGTCATCATCTCATCGAGAAGCTTCGTGGCAGCATCAAGTGTAGTTGACATAAAGGTTCTTCCCGCGGCCGAATCTAACAAGTTCCGCGAGGTAAAGTTCAAGCCTGCATAAAAAGTTCGGATAACCATCCAAGTAGTCAAACCATGAGTAGGGCAGTTCTTGACAAGAGATTTCATGCGTTCCCAAGCTTGGGCAACGTGTTCATTATCCAATTGTTTAAAATTCATTATGTTACTTCTTAGTTGGATAATTTTAGCAGGTGGATAGTATTTTCCAATAAAAGCATCTTTGCACTTGTCCCATGAATCTATGCTATTTCTAGGCAAAGATTGAAACCAAATTTTAGTTCCTCCTCTCAAGGAGAAAGGAAAAAGCTTAAGCTTAACAATATTACCATCTATTTCTTGGTACTTTTGCATATCACAAAGTTCAACAAAAGTGTTCAAGTGTAAAGCAGCATCATCTCCAGCACCGGAGGATTGTTCTTTCATAACTAGGTTCAGTAAAGTAGGTTTAATTTCATTCGAAGGTGCTGAAGTGGCAGGTGTAGTGATAGGCGTGCAGATAAAGTCATTGTTGTTATGACTAGTGAAGTCACACAACTTGGTGTTCTCGGTGGAACCCATAGTAGCAAGCAAGTAAGATAACTATTTTTGTGATTTTCAATAAAAGATACTAAAGCAAAAACTGAAAGGTAAACTAACAAGACTAAAAAGCAAAGGTAAAAGATAGCGTGCAACTCCACTATCTTGAAGAGTGGAGTCCCCGGAAACGGCGCCAGAAAACTTTGCTTGATGGCTTCTCGCCCTCGTTGGTTACCCCAAGTGGAAGGTTTGAGATGCAGTGTAGCGGAAGTTTTCCCTTGGCAAAGATACCAAGGATCGATTTCCCCTGAGACTCCCAGTTTCAACAAGAAGGTGTCAACTGCTAACGGCGCCAGATATTAGCAATCAACGTGGACCTGCACACAGATACAAATAACTTTGCTCCCAACGAGTACAGAGAGGTTGTCAATCCCTCCGGCCTTGTAGTTTACAAAGGATCAAACGCAAGTGATAATAGTGATAGGTATTGCTGCAATAGTAAGTAAAAATAGAAAGTAAATAGCGGATGTGATCAGTGATGGTAATATGGACCGGGGTCCCATGATGTTCACTAGTGATGTCTCTCTCCCAAAAGACGATAAAACAGCTATGTGAGGTAAACGAATTACAGCTGGGCAATTGACAGAATTATGTGCGCAAACCAATGCTAACTATGTTACAAGAAAGGTAGAGGTTCAAAGCATGGGCGGTACACCAAGGTAAGTAGACCGAAATCCATTTGCATCTACTACTAATCATCCACCTTGAGATATATATCCAGAACATCTCGCTGGTATTAAGTTGCGAGTCCCACCCATAGTGTAAACTCAAAGCAACAGACAACTGCATTAAAGAACTTTGCGTAAAGTAAACAATCCTTGCACCCGCGGGCACAAGCACCGTTGTTTTCCCCCTTGTGGCAACAGCACATCCCCTAGACTCATGTTTCTGTCACTCAAGCTAGTCATCGAGGGGCATGAACCCACAATCAAGCATAATGTTCCCTCTTGGAGTCACTACCTACTACTTGGCCAAAGCAATAAATAACAACGGAGAACATGCAAGAATTACTTACGAACATAAATATAAAAGAGGTAGATCAAATATATTACTCAAACACAATCTGAACATAATCTCACAATCCATCGGATCCCAGCAAACTCAACATAGCAACAGCATAAGGATTACATATGTGCCTCGATCATGTAGGGCTACTCACGAGGTCTAATTAGTGAAGCACAAGAAGGGGAGGAGAACATCACATAGCTACTGGTCGTGGACCCATGGTCCAAGGGAGACTACTCACAACTCATCCGGGAGGCGTCCATGGTGGTCGAGAGGCTCTCGGTGGTGATCCTCCCCTCCGGCAGGGTGCCGGGAAGAGTTCTCCTGGGCTCCCGATCTTGGAAGCGCGGCGGCGGCGAAACAGAGATGAGATCGCGAAAAAGGGTTCCCGTCTCGAGGGTTTCGGGACGCGTCTTAAATATATGCCAAAGGGGGGATCAGCGGAGGCCCGGGGGGCCCAGGCCCCCCCCCCCGGCGCGGCCAGGGGGGCCGCGCCACCAGGGCGCCTGGAGCCCTGGTGCCCCCCCCCGGTTCTACTTTGGCTACCGGGAAGCTTCTGGAACGCTGATTTTTTATATAATTTTTCCGAGATTTTTCGGTCAGTTCTCGTAATGGGAAAACCTAAAATACAAAAACAGCAGAAAACAGAAACTGGCACTGGGGTGCACTGAGTTAATAGGTTAGTCCAAATATGATCAAAAGTGTATGGAAGTGTATAAATATCATTGCAATATCACCGAAAAGAGGCATGGAGCAAGCAGAAATTATAGATACGTTTTGGACGTATTAATAAACTACTCACAACACATGGTGAGGCGATGATGATGATGTAGAAGCACTCCGTGGAAGATCCCCCCTCCGGCGGAGCTCCGGAACAGGCCCCAAGATGGGATCACACAGGAACAGAAGGTTGCGGCGGTGGAACTAGGGTTTTCTCTGTTGTTCTGATAGTTTCGGGGTACGTAGGTATATATAGGAAGAAGGAGGGCACCGGAGGCCAGACGGAGTGCCCACGAGGCAGGGGGCGCGCAGGGTGCGCCCCCACCCTCGTGGACGCCACGTCAGCCCTATTCTGTGGTTCTCAAGTCTCCCGTGCGTATTTTGCTCCAAAAATATCTCTCCAGAAGTTTCATTCCGTTTGGACTCCGTTTGATATTCCTTTTCTGTAAAACCCTAAAATAGGCAAAAAAACAGCAATTTGGACTGGCCTTTGGGTTAGTAGGTTAGTCCCAAAAATAATATAAAAGTGTATAACAAAGCACATTAAACATCCAAAACATCATAAATAATAGCATGGAACAATAAAAAATTATAGATATGTTGGAGACGTATCAATCCGTGATGTTAGGTGGAGGAATCATTATTTTCCGCGTAATAAGGAGGCACTTCCTTGCCGCCATCGTGGACCCAGCTGTCAGCCTCTCCACGTACAGCCCACATCCGATGGAAGCCGTTCCTTGACCACGCTGCACCATGAGCACCAGGGCGGTGGACGACGGCGAGGTCTAGGAAGGGGACGACGCGGAGCCGGGGAAGACGCGGCAGTGGAAGCCCGCGCGGAGAGGAGTACGAGGATTCACTGGTTCGGCTGCGGTGTGAGGCTACCGTCACCGTAGGGCCTGGCCAACGTTGGGAATAGTAGGGGGCGATGAGGCCTCCGCGGCAGCACGGCCGGCCGCGGGACACTACTAGGAAAAGGGCCATAGATGGAATTGACACTAATGGTGCACCAGACATGCGGTGCGCCATTAGTATATACTAATGGCGCACCATGTGTTGGTGCGCCATTAGTATCCAAATACTAATGGCGCACCGTTGACGTGGTGTGCCATTAGTAACAATTTTTTTTTTCATATTTTTCTCAAAACTACTAATGGCGCACCAGTGGATAGTGCGCCATTAGTAGTTCAACTACTAATGGCGCACCACATCCACAGTGCGCCATTAGTAATTTTTTTTCAAATTTTGTTTTTATTTTTTTTTAATTTTATTTTCAAAAAATACTAATGGCGCACCGTGGGAGTGGTGCGCCATTAGTAGTTCAACTTACTAATGGCGCACCACTCGCACGGTGCGCCATTAGTATTTTTTTCATATTTTGTTTTTATTTTTTTATTTTTTTTTCAAAAAATACTAATGGCGCACCGTGGTTGTGGTGCGCCATTAGTAGTTGAACTACTAATGGCGCACCACTACCATGGTGCGCCATTAGTAACTTGGCTATTACTGCACCCCCCCTGGACCGCTTTTTTCAGTTAAAAAATAAATAAAAGAAAATGATGTGAATGTCAAAAAAATAAAAGAAAATAAGTTTCCCATGTGATATGTGGTCTACTTGTTGGGAAAATTTACAAATATGAATTTTGACTTTATTTGCAAAATATCTCTGGAATTTAGTAAAACGGGTGTAACTTTTGCATACGAACTCGGATTAAAAAGTTTTTTATATGAAAAATCATCTACTCGAAAAGTTACATCCGAATTTAACGGGGGAAACCCCGTTAAACATTTTCAAAATCCCCAAAAACCTAACATAAAAAAAGTTACGGGGCTTTTAAGATCTAGAGGCAAAAAAATTCAAAAAATTTCAAACTTACTAGTGGCGCACCGTTTGCTAGGTGCGCCACTAGTAAGAGAAAAAAAATATAAAATTTTCGAATAAAAAAATTTATAAATTTTTTTCCAAAATATGATACGTAATATGACCGGGAAGTTTGAAATAAATTTTCAAAATTTCATCATACTCATGAACATTAACAAACTCCTAGACATCAAGAAGGGTTAATAGGATTGATATGATAGATATATCAACAAGTGCGTGTGAAGTGAGCTGGTGCACTACGAAGTTAAGCATGCTCGGGCTGGAGTACTGTGAGGATGGGTGACCTTATGGGAAGTTTGACCACATAGTGCAATTTGACTTGAGATTAAGCAAATTGACCCCAGATTAAGCCATAATGATCTGAGATTAAGAAAAAAAAATAAATAAAAAGGAAAAAATTGAATTTTTTTTTTGAAAAAAATACTAATGGCGCACTTTTACGTAGTGCGCCATTAGTATGCCAGATACTAATGGTGCACCAGAGGTGCGCCACTAGTATCCAACTACTAATGGCGTGCTAGTAATGGCGCACCGGTAGTGCGCCATTAATGGGCAAAACCGGTGCGCCATTAGCAGCCCTTTTTGTAGTAGTGGGAGGCAGGAGCATGCAGCATGACCGGCGCTGCTTTGGGCGGCTGGAGCAAGAAGGCCAAAGGTTGAAGAAGCACTACGACCGTTGGATGGACATCATACGATCACTGGAGCTAGAATCGTTCATATTGACTAAGTTGACAAAGCACTCCGTCCCCGTCAACTTAGTAGGCCCACAAGTCAGCCTCCCACCAAGGTGGGTCCCAACTAGCAGGGGGAGTATTCATTTTTTGTGCGTAATAAGGAGGCACTTCTTTGCGTGCGAAGATATAGCTGGTGGGTCCGACCTGTCAGCGGTGGGAACATTTTTTTCGCGAAATACAGAGGCCCTTCCAGTGGGTCCCAGCTGTCAGGTGGAGGAATCATTATTTTGCGTGTAATAAGGAGGCATTTCCTTGCGTGCGGCCGTGGACCCAGCTGTCAGCCTCTCCACTCACAGTCTACTTCCGATGGTGTCGTTCGTTGACCATGTTGACCACTCCGCGCCAAGCGCATTCAAGGTGGTGGACGACGGCGAGGCCCCGGACAACAACGAGCCGGAGATGGGAAGACGCAGTTGTAGAATCGCAGACGGAGAGGTGTACGAGGGTTAACTGGTTCTGGTGCGGTGTGGTTCGGCAGTCGGTGGAGAAGAACAAGAGGTGTGGAGGGGTGAAGGGATGGCCTGGCCAACGGTGGAGTAGTGCTTCACAGCGAAGCGTGCTAAGCAGAGCTGCTAGCCGCAGAAGGCGTGAGCAGGTGGTTCCGGCGGCGCTGGAAGAAGAAGATGAGAGATTGAAGATGGATGCCGGTCGTTGGATGTAAATCCAACGGCTAACGATGTCTGAATCATTTGTTGACTAAGTTGACAATGACTTGCATTGGCTTCGGCCTATTGGCCCACATTTCAGCCTCCAAAAATGTGGCACGGATTCAACCCATTTTTTCAGAATTTACAGTCTTTTTTGCGGGGTAGAATTTACAGTCCATTTGATTTTTTTTGAATTACAATCCATTAGCTGGGCTGGGTGAACAAATAATGTAGCGTCCATGCAGTCTATTTATGTTTTTCCTAAAACATTACAGGTTATTTGTACTTTCTCGAAATACACGATTTTGCTGGGTTGATTCTAATTATAATGTTGGGGTGGGCGCAACAATGTTATCAAAAAATAAACAGGGGCTGAGCATTTTGTTACATTGGTCCTTAAATCTTACCAAGCTTTCGTACACAATCACCGGGATTTTCCTTGCCAAAACAAATCCAGGATTTTATTGTTAAGAAATTATTTGTATAAGTTAACAAGATGTGGGATATTGTTTTCTTACATATGTAAGTATCTGTTAAATATATGATGACAATAACAATAATATATAATAACATACAAAATAATTTAAATATATATAATATAATTAGAAGGGAAACATAAGTTGGACCAGGCGTTCCTATTCTTATATAGAAAAATAGAACAGACCTCTGCGTTTTCTTCAAAAAAAATATAAATTGGGCTGCCGATGTTTCAGGAAAAATAAACCTCGGATGGGAGGTCCA
This sequence comes from Secale cereale, assembly GCA_902687465.1. Classification (NCBI taxonomy): domain Eukaryota; kingdom Viridiplantae; phylum Streptophyta; class Magnoliopsida; order Poales; family Poaceae; genus Secale; species Secale cereale. The sequence continues at coordinate 39,192,326 of LR738710.1, read as the reverse complement.
TAGGCCGGTCGATGCATGAGGGCCCTCGCGCAAATACAAACAGGCCTATGGACCTCCCATCCGAGGTCATGGGCTGCGCATATTAAAAAAGAAAGCCTAGACGGGGCAGCACAAAACCCAACTGATACTTCCTACCCCAGTGATAATAAATGATACCTGCCAGCTCCTCGGCTTCGTTGTGAATCTATCTCCTACAGTAACTAAGTTGAAGCACCTAAAAATGTAACTATGTTGACAAACCCGTGGGCCCCAACGTCAGTATAGCATTAGGAGGAAGTATTTTTTCGATGAGGCACTTGCTTGCGTAAGGCCATAGACTTGGTGGGTCCCGACTGTTCGCCTCTCCACGTACAGTCCTCTCCAGATTCATCTCGTTTGTTCAGCATGTTCACAACGACAGACAGCGGCGTCGCGGCGAGTGCACAAAGGCACGGGAGGAGATCCGACCACCTGAGGAAGTGCCTTATTAGTAACGAAACAACTCAACTAGCCCAGTGGCCTAGTGACACTACCCGACAGCTGTTCCGCCCGGGTTCGATTCAACCTGTGGAGAGAAAATATCTCCAATTTTTTTGCCTCTGCCATTATTGATATATGGGTCTCGATTGTCATCTACGCACACCACGTCCTACACTTGCCAAACCTTCGTCCCTCGTTTTCTCTGTTTTTCGCACACTCGACATTGTGTGGGCATTTTGAAAATAGCATATCTTTTTTATTGTGCATCATATGAAGATGTGCTATGCATGAATGTTGATCAGCATGATGTTAACTGGCTGGTAGTTGCAGTTTCGACCATGAATAAAACTTCCAGCATGATGTTAACACTGTTTGAAAATGCCGTGTTAATATAAATGCTCTGCCTCTGAAAGTTGCAGTTTCTTATCTTAAACTGAACTTGGAGTTTCTTATCTGAAACTTAAACTTGCAGTTTCTTCTCTGAGAATCACATTGTCTGCACTTTTATACTCCTATGAAACTACATTTTTTTAAGTGCTAAAAATAGATCTCTAGAATTCATAAAATACTTCATATGCTCAGTACTGCAAATCTGAAATTCAAAAGACATTGATATCTGAAAGTACTCTCAAAATATACAACACAAAACACAATTCACAACCTGCAAATACTAACAACCCTAAGCTCCTCCTGACAATTCACAACATGCCCGACTATTGGTCTGGGGGGGGGGATCTCTCCTATTCCTCGGCGGCAGACAGCCGCCCCGTGAGACGATGTGAACGGCGAGGGAGAGGATGGCGGGGAAGCGTCGTTGGGCCAACTGTTTTTCTCCTCTTGCAGTTGGGTTCGGTCGACGAAGACTCCACCGGCTCGCTCTGGCACGACACCCTCACAAACGGCACCCTGTAGATGCTCGATCCTTCAATCTCTGGTGGATGCTCCATCTAGGATCGATACTCCACAGTGAGCGCCACACATCCCACTGATGGTGGTGGATGCCAATGCTCAGATGGAGCAGGGCTGGTGTTGGTAATTTTTACTTGGCACCTCTCACTCTGCATATATGCCGGTTCCATCCGTACATTTGTGTAGTTCCACCAAAATGCAGCTGAATAACCCTATTTGCATAGATAATGAAAAGGCATGATTAGATTATAGTGGCACTAGTTGATGAAACATACACTAATAAACAAAAGAAAATATTACATCATACTGGAAATCAACCCAAGTCTCCCCGATACACCTTCTGTCAGTGATGAACATCAGTGTACAGCGGTAGTACAAGAAGGGGCCTTGAGACATTCAAATATCTATTTTTGTGCAGATCAACTAAAATTAAGCACCCCAGTTTGAAGAAACGCTTAAACATTAGCAATGGGACTAGTTGATGAAACATACATTAACAAAGAGAAGCACTTTCTTTATCTACATTGAAAATGAAATGATAGAGAAGACACTCGCTCTATTTTAACTGTATTATTACTTCATTTTATCAGTGACACTAGGGTCGAGCAGGTGGCAAACGAGGTGTATCGTGCGTCGCAAGGATGAAGGCCGGGGGTGCTTAGACTGGGATGTTGAAGCTGGCTTTTTCAGTCCCTATCTTCCCCCCGATGTCTCTGTGGTAGCATTTGGGTTGTAATCCAAACTTGGTCGAGCTGGTGCTGCGTCCCCCTACCTGCCTAGCTTATGTGGCGAACTTGTCTCCTGCTAGTACTCGGTCCGTTCTAGTAGTAGTTGCATAACTTCCCATTTACACTGAGATGTTGTCGGATAATGGTTCTCTATGGTTGTGTTTCTTTAATGAAATCGGAGGGAACCCCCTCTTTCGATATATAAAAAAAACTGTGGCACTAGCGGTGCCAAAACATTGCCTCAAATTAATAGTGCCACTAGATTAAGGTGCAAAATAATAACACCACTGCTTTATCATGGCAGTGCCAAAACAGTAGCACAAGAGCAGGATCAACATGCAGGATCTTTGGCAAACGGTCAGACCAAAAAGAAACATACCTCGTGATGGGAACCATATCTGCAGTCAATGCCATCGTAGAAGGGATGACACCAGTCACCAACATGGATGATTCAATTCATGGGACCTTTAGGTGCAGTTCTCCTAAAATGAAGCAATGTCCCATGAGCTAGCAGCTTCCTCTTCTCCTTTTTTTTAAAGAAAAGGGCTCCAGCCCCGGTTCCATTTCCATCAGAAAATGAAAAGAAGCAACTTATCTTAGTGGGAAATTTAGCAGGACATGAAAAAAGTGCCATTGATTCATAGTACCGGAGGCATTACATTGAAAACAACATTGGTTTAACGTGTCCTTACTTTTAACAGTGCGACTGCTACATTTTACCAGTGACATTACATAAGAGCGGCTCGGGTCAACAAGCATCAGAAGAGGATATCTGGGTTGGTCCCATTTTTGTTCGGTATATAGCCACCTTATATTGTGTGGAGCTAGCAAATCTAGTGTTGGACTTACTCTGTTGACTTGTGCCCCAGTCCCCACTTTCTTTCCTTTTTCAACCAATAGATCGGGTTTATATTGAGTTTGTACTGCGTTCCCTTTATTTCCCTATTAGACCTAGAGACCAGTTGGATAGCCAGTCTCTGCTACTTTTCGCCCCCATTATTTTCTCTTTCGACCAAGTCCAACAAATCTTCCCCCACCCCCACCCCCTTTTTTCCTTGTTTGAACCAAGTACTACTAGATTCGAGTGCATGAACTAGTTTTACCTCTTAACAGTAAAAAATTAGGTGGTTTTCGAACAGACGATCGATCCTGTCTACACGAGGGGCCCTGGGAAATAGTAAAAGATAAAATGCAGCGACGTCAGGAGCTCGGGAAGTAGAGAAAGGCCGGTTTCTAAGGCAGTTATACCCGAGGGTCGCCGGGATGTCGCTAGGTGGGCGGCGGGAGGCCGAATCTGCCCACACTACGGCAGCGAGGAAGAAGGGGTGGGAGGCCCTCCCTCGCCAGCGATGCTTGGGAGAGAACGACAAGGCACGCTGATCGGGACGCGTCGGCAGTGGGTAAGAGCCATCGCCGAGGACGACCTCGTGAACGTTGCACCTTCTCACCTTCCCCCGCGGAGAGGATCCGGCTGGATCTATGACCAGCGGTGAGTAGAGAGAGAGAGTGTGTGGCCATCGCTGTCGTGTTTACATCTGGAGAGGATGAGACAGTGTGAAGATAGCAACACTAGCAAGCAAGCGCGGAGGCTCCTGCCTATATAGTGGAGTACTAGTTTTCTTTTGTCTACCGGCCGGAGCCGGCTTGACCTCGACAATGACTGTCGAGAAGTCTTCATGCACGTGCCCCGAAGGCGCAATTGTCGTCATTTTGATCTGAAGCACCAGATTATAAAATATAACACGAAAAAAGCCACATGACAAGAAATCATAACCTCGCTGCCCAAGGGAGACAAGATGAATCCCGACGGACAAACTAGACGAGGATCAAAGCTCAAATTAAAGATAAACTCGTAGAAAAGGGGGTTCGTCGATAGATATCCTAATTAACATAGCTGGCTTGACCTAGATGGCAGCCGAGTAGTCTTCGTGCATGTGCCCCCAATGACTAGCCCAACTCAGTTGTCGCTGTTTAACCCTCGCAGTGATCCGAAGCACATGACACCTAATTTTGCGAGATGACAAGAAACCTTTTTTTAGATTTCTCACCAGAACTACAGTCTTGTGCAACACAGCCTGCACGATATGTGGACGATAGCCAATCCAGACGTGTCTGCTAGAGTCTGGTCACATGCATGGATGAACTGATCTTCCGTGTCTTGCAGGGATCGTCCAGGTACCAATATATGTACTTCTATTAACTCACCGACTTGCGGGGCCGGGGAGTGTGCCTATGGTCGGTTCTCAATTGCGGTCCCATATGTGTGTGCAAACGCAATATGACGCGCGTTCCATTCGGAGAGCGGCGTGCCAGATCGACCGACCATCTGGGGTGCGACACGAACGCGACGGGCGTGTTGTATACTCCGTACATGTGTACCGCCGTTTTCTTGAGGCTTTGCTCCATGGCGCAATCTATGGATACAAAATTAGTATACTATACTATTTAAAAGTCGAGGGCGGGGCTTTTCCCACGCGGTAGGCGGGGCAGTTCCGCCTAGTCGGTTCGACAAAGACGCGAGAAGATGAGGGAGTAGGCTGCTGCAAACGTAGGGCTGTGTGATTTGACAGTGAGTTACTGCTGGACGGGTGGGGCCCGGTGATTTGACTTGCCATTATCATTTTAACTACCAAACCGGATTCCTGACCACCTCCATACAGGTGCCTCTCCCGATGCTCCACCATGTAGAGGCTGGCTCTTGCTTGAGAGCCCACTCCTCCACTTTTTCCGTGCCCCTTTCCCCCACATATGCAAAAATGCCATGTAAAGCGGACTTATAGCCCACTATTGTACTTGATCCTACATGTGCTAAGCCTGCCACATAGGCATAAAGTCTGATGTAACAAGTTAATTAAGAAGAGAGAGACTAGTTTGATGACCCCAGGAAGAAACAGTGATAAGCGCGTGTACCTAGATGAATCAAACTTAGCAACAAAAAACTAAGCACCTATGCATTGGGGACTTGAGTTGCTAAGCCATTTAATGCCCATAGCACCTCACCTAAGCACCATTTCATTGGAAGAGGTCACTCCTTGGCAAATGCAATAAATACTACGAAGAAAGAGATAGAGAGAAGTAAACAAAAAATACTCTTATAGCCAACCTTATAGCTAACCTTGTTGTATGAGTGACTAAGTGATGACTATGTATGACATGCCAACATCAGATAGCCTAACGCACCGTGTTAAATCTCTATGGGCGTGACCGCGCGAGCGAGGCGACGGTCGTGGTAGGCGCGACCATGATACGGGCTGCTGGCAGCCCTTGGATCTGAGATCGAATGGTCGCATGCTAACTCAAGCACAACAAAACTTACTGTTATATCATCAACTAGTTAATTAAAGTAAACAAGCTAGGCTCCCAAAAGTCACCTGTTATTAATACAAAATACAACGGGGAAGAAACTTTCACCACAAACAGTGAATACTCAAAAGTTTCATATATCACACAAATCGAGTCACTCACTCAAGGAAACCAAGATTCCTATCGTCACCTCCCAAAATTCAAAAAAGCGCTAGGCGTTAATATGCGTTTTGCCACCGCCTGGCGCTTTACTGACCAAAGCGCATGCTTATGTGCAATTATGCACAGATTAAGCGCGCCTTTTTTTAACTATGCCTCCCATATAATTATCTTCATGAGTAGAATTTTAAAATCATCAGCTAGTAAGCCTACTCACTGACCACAACTAGGTTTGCACTCAACTTTACTGCACTGGCTAATTTGCAGTTGCAAGGTTGTATTCTCCAATTCAAGATAAAATTTTCCCTTTTGGGAGAAAGGCTGACATAAACTTTGATAAGTTCTGCTTATAAGTTGAATGAAACTTTGCGAGTCCTAAAAGATGTTTCTTAGCTCACGCAACAGTTTCACTTACTTATTTGGCACATTAATGCCCAGTTCTTTTGGCAGCTTCTGAAATAAGTTGGCCCCTCACCAGCTTATTTTAGAAGCCGCTCCCAATATTCATTGAAGCTGCTAATCTGATTAATCCTTAACTCAAAATGAATATGGGGAACGGTTTCTAAATAAGCTAGGAAGGGGGCGCCTTATGCCATAAGCCGCTAAAAGAACTGGGCCTCAGTACAGGATGCAGTTCACTACAAATAGTATCCCTATTGATAATGTTGCAAGTTGTCAACAGGAGAGCAACTTGTGGTCTCTGAATTACAAATAATGATTAATTAATTATCCAATACAGTTCCGTTAAATATAAAACCTCACAAAGAGATGCAAGAACATAAATTCAACGGACATTTGCTTCCTAACTACAGCTGTCATATACTGCAAGAAAGGCAACATGGTGACCCAAGTCGCACATTATTCTGGAATCATGATATCAAATGTTAATGTTCAAAATTTCTAACATTTTAGAGTTAAATATCGCGAGTCAAGAAGAACTAGGATAAAAGAACAGCACCATATTATAAGCATGGGATCCATATAAGAATTGATAATGTCTTTATCTAATCGAGTTGAAGTTGAAGACGAGGTGTGTGCTGCCCAGTTTGTGTCAGACCGGGTAGCTGCTGATAGTCGTCGTGGTATTCGCCAAAACCATATTCATTAGAAGTCCTAATGGGAACGCCCCCATTCCACTTGTATTGCTGGGGTTGCTGTACAAGGGTTCACCTAAATCTTATTTAACAGATGGCAAAATGGACACGTTTATAGTTGTAGCAAGATGATTACAACGTGCCTACCACATTGTTTGGAGTATCCCCCAATGAAAGTTGATCATTAGGCACACCATTCTGCGCAGACTCTGCTGCAACTTCCTCATTCGGAGCAGACTCTGCTGCAACTTCCTCATCACATGGCCTTAAGCAAATTAAGAGGCAAAATGTCAAGTGTCATGTGGCAAAATAAGTGAAGAACTGGGGAAACATACAATTAGTTTGCCAAATATTTTTCAGTTTGTATGAATGTTAAAGAAATAGAGAACAATGCTAAACAAAAAACATGCCTTTGAATTGGAGCGGTATTCAGATATTCGGAGAATTCACAGGAAATGAAGGTTGGATTGTAATAAGCGACTCTTGAGGCATAATATGGTTTGATGACTTCTAGCGACTTCTTCCCAAGATCTACACCAAACATCCACGTGACTTGGTTGGCACCCACCTTAGACATGAGGTAGACAATAGCACGACCATAAATGGTGAAGGTCGGGAAGCCTGGTGTAGTCTTCAGGTTTCCAAGTCTGCATTTCTCAGCTGTACTATCCCACAGGTGAAGTAGCTGCAGGGCAAGTTGTGGGTCGGCTGATATGTCATCAACATGGAAATTGTACCCTTTTTTCCAATGGCTCCAAGAAATGTCCCTACAGCAGGTTCGGATCTTCCAGCCATCAGACACACACTTAATTTCATCCTCCATAATGTCCTCCTCATGATACCTAAGGAGGTCATTATCACTGATGGTACCTAGGAAATCAAGATAGGCCGTGGTCTTGAAACTCCTCATGTTGATAAACTTAGACCATTTGGAACAATGGTCGATCTCGATGAAGTTGATGCAACCATTGTGGAAGCCGGTGACGTCCCGCACTGACCGTGCGTCATAATCGGCCAATGCTTGGCTTTCCGGGGGCTCGTCATAATCAGCCTTGGGCAGCGGCCTGGGCAGCGGGATGAAGCGGAGAACAGGATCCTTCTGAAGCACATCACAGACAACAATGCCGCGCCAGAGGTCGACCCATCCTACTGTGCCTTCTCCAAGAGAGATCACCTTGTGAGTTAGCCTTGGCAGGATACCGGGAGGCTCCTTCAGCTGCACATGTTTGGTGCTCCACTCGTCTGTCTCCGACGAGAAGATGTGCAGGTTGTAGTGCCCGAGGTCCCGACCTAGGGAAAGATCAGCGACCAAAAAACAGCCATCCTCGCGGGATACGATGGCTGCGTGCCATGAGTGCCTGTAGGTTGGAGGAGGACACGGGACCGATCTGATGGTAGGCTTGCCGCCGGAGGCAGCCCTGTAGAGGAAGTAGTCGTAGGTGCTCGATGTGCCAGTTCTCAAGGGGAAGCATAGGAGGGCGAGGTCATTGGCGGAGGAAATGACGCGGGGCTCCGTGGTGCAACACTCTAGTACGCTGATTCCGGGAAAGTGGACGCAGAAGTAGGAGACGGCAGGCGGGGCGGCGAGACAAAAGGTGACCTCGAAGTCGTGCCCCGTGCTCGTCGTGGCCTTCACGGTAGTGGCGTTGACGCGGTCGGCGAAGTAGGCTCTGCTGTCGAGGAGGACCCAGGAGGGGTAGCGGGATGGGTTGGCGCCGGCGGGATCGACTGCTGGGGGTTGGAAGGAGGCGGGATCGACGGCAGGGGGCGTGAAGGATTCCTCCATGGCTGCGGATCCAAGAAGGATTTGGGAACTAGGGTTACCTCTCAGCAGCGGCGGCGGCGACGAGTGTTTGGGAACCATGGTTAGACCGAAATATCGCCTTCTGAGCGCTAGCCGGCACTATTTTTGCCTTGGGGCGGTCAGGTTCCCAACTGTCGCCCCAAGTTGGCCCCAGGCGCCGTTTTCTGAAATACAAATTCGGCTGAAGTTTGAAGAAATGATACGAATTTGGACCAAATTCAGGTGATTTTTATTTATATTTGTATAAATTTAAAGACATAACTAAAAAACTACGCTGCCGCCGCCCCGAGCCTACATGCCGAGGAGCATGTAGAAGGCGGTGTAGTCGCTGCCGCCGTCGTCGTCCTGCACGCCGCCGCCGTCCTTGCTCCATCCCTGTCCTGGGTCCCGCTGCAGACGGGGTTGGTCGGCGCCGACGCCTCCTCGTCGCTGTCTTCGAGGACAATGACGCAGCCCTCCTCGCGGCTACTGCGTCACGCGACGATCTCCTCCAGGGCGCGGCGCTGGCGCTCCATCTCCTCCCGCACGTAGTCGTCCTGCGCTCATTTCAGTCTGGTTTCGAGGTCGGCGGCCATGTCGACGTGCTCCTTCTTAACGATGACGGGTGGCGTCGTCGACTTCTTCTTCGGCCTGACCAGGCGAAGATAGTCGCGGGAAGGAGGGGAAGGTTGGCGGCGCCCCTCGTTTATGATGAGGCTGCCGCCGCGGCTGCGCCGACGCTTCGGCGTCTCCAGGGGCTCGTCCTTGACGGTGGTGAGCGGCGCCGTGCCGGAGGAGCGAGAGGAGGAGAGGCCCCCGCCATGCGCCTCGACAGCCACGAGTTGCCGCTACGGCGCGAGAACGTGGCCGTCGGGTACTCGAACGGCGGCTAGTTGCCATCGTCAAGGTGCTCGAGGACGGCATGGAGCGTGCGCCCGGGTACGCCCCACCACAAGCGGCGGCGGTTGGCGTTGTGGCGCCCCCTTGGCGTCGGTGCGTCGTTGGTAGAGGCGAGCTGGTCGGCGTGGCGACACTTGAAGTATGCCGTCCACATAACGCAGTTGTCGGGGGCGTACTTCGGTAGACGCACCTCCTTCGGCAGGGACTAACGGATGTGCGTGATCTCGCCGCAACGTTCGGCGTCGGTCGGCGGCGTACTTCGGTAGACGCGCCTCCTCCGGCAGGGACCAACGGATGTGCGTGATCTCGCTGCGGCGTTCGGCGTCGGTCGGCGGCGGGGGGACGGGGACGTCTCCGGCGCTGAGCCTCCACGAGCCCGGCACGCGCATGTCCTACGGCGCCGGGGTTGGCCTCGTGGAGAAGATGGCGGCGGCCGAAGCCGTTGGCCACCGCTCCGTCGCCAGGGAACCCCTCGGTCATCTGTTGAGGAAGGGGGGAGGGCGAGAACAAGGGCGGCAAGGAGAAAGAAGGTGGTCGGCGGAGAAAGAGAGAGGGAGAGAGAGATGTCTGTGGAGGCGAGTGTGCCGCCAGCGGGGACGAAGGACGGCTTTTATAGCGGCGAGGGGGCGGCAGCAGTGGGGACGCGTGGCAGGAGCAGGACACGTGGCGGCACGCCGCCCGTGAATAATGGAAGGCTGGCCGACATCAGCCTTCGCATTGATTCGCGCGGGAGCCGAGGCGGGGCGCTGAGGACGACGATGCCTAGTGACTGACTCGACGGGCCCATGGGATGGGAATCTAGCACGGGAAGTTTTGGCGTCCTCCGGCGCCCCCGGTCGGCCCTCAGCGCGCCGGATTCGGCTTGGATTCATTGACGCTAATTTCGGCCCTACCCGACGAAATTTGGGTTTCTGGGGACGCGATTGCGCTTTTTTTTGGAGCCGGTGATAAAAAGGTGACCTAAAGAGCCTGTTGGGAAGGGTGGTGGGGGAGAGGGCGAGTGAAGATGCTCTTACAGATCCCTTATAATCGCGTGAACCGTAAAAATCCGGTGAAACAGTCGGCCCAACGTCCGTAACGGCGCGAGAAGGAGATCACCGCAACCTGGAGCACACGCGCTGCTCTGCTCGTCAATACGAGGCAAATCTCTGTAGCCTACCTTTCTGACCTGTCCTAGGTACATGCAATCAGGAAGGGTCAAACTTTAAACTGGTCTCGATCAGTGCACAATTTCGACCGAGGGCCAAAATCAAAGTCGTAGTACACAGTCAGACCTTTCCAATGGTACCTCATTGCACGATTTGGATCAGCGGAGTAACATTTCAGCCTATGGAAGACTCTGTTCAATTTGGTTTGGAGCAACAGCTAACATTCAGTTCAATCCAGATTTTTTGCATATGCACTCCTGTTCAATTTGCACATGCACAATGTTTATCTGAACAATCGTTGAACACTCATCTATTGATAACATTCAAGCATACGCGAGTGATAAGGGATTTTTTGTTCTGAGCTAGGCGCTCACCGTTTTCCTCTCCCGTTCGTTGATATGGGCTTTGGGTCGACTGTTTCGCTGCGTTCCTAGTGCGTTCCATCAGCCATCCGATGCGCATCCAGCGAACGACAAGCAACGACGTCCCTCTGCAGTTTTCTCCTCTATTTCGGAGCATCTCGTTCCATACGGGTTTGCCCTTTTTTGGCAAGACATTTTACGGTGGCCCGCAACCCCCCCCCCCCACACGCGGTATATGTACGGGTTTGCCGTGAGTATACAGGCCGAAACCATATCCCGCGCCGCCCCTGCCGGTGATTCCCCAATCCCCTCTCCGATTTCTCACCGCCGGTGAGAAATCCGCCGCCCCGATCTGCGACAATGTGGACCTTTGGCCGGCGCGGTGGCGGTGAAGACCCGGAGGGCAAGCGTCGTGTCATTGCCGACGTGATGCGCAAGTGCTCGGCCAAACGCTACACCAACTACGGGCTCCCGGTGCCGCCATCCCTCCTCCCCCGCGAGACGGAGGAGTACGCCCTCCGCCATGCGCGGCGCTCCGGCGCGGGGAGCTGTTCCGGCGCGGCGCTGCTTCCGATGAAGAGGGAGAGGGTGACGGAGCCCGGCGAGCTCCGCGTCGTCAAGATCGAGCCGGGGGAGGAGCGCCCGTGCGGCGGCGTCATCGGCCTCGAGGACTACCTCGTCAGGCCTGACGCGGACGCCTTTGAGGTAGCGCTCGCCGAGTGCACTGCGCGCGAGCAGGAAAAGGAGGACATGCGTCACCGACGGGACGAGAAGCTCAGCGACCTCCTCTTCGAGCAGGTGCTCGCCGCCCAGCGCGAGTATGACGCGAAGCAGGCTGCATGGGGCGCGAGCAGGACGAGCAAGACAAGAAGTACGTCGACCTTGTCTTCACAGATGATGACGAGTGAACACCTCCGTCTCCACTGCAGCACCCGGAGAGTTTCGGTGAGCTTTGATTTTGCCTAGCTTAGGATACAACAGCATCGCAATGTAATATAGCTTTCGAAATGTAGCGGTGATCAAACTATGAGTGCAGTATGTGTTATTTATTTTCGCATGAGAATGATTTCTTTTAAAATTTACAGTTTCAAATACGGGCTCTGTTCGGCCGCGCGGGCAATATATTTCAACACCCCTCACGTCTAGGCTATTTTGGTCCTTAGACGTGGGATCGATGTAGGCCGCAGAATCGTTTTATTTAATACTGCTGCCAGTGTCTTGAAGTCAAGACCTCTTGGCTCTGATACCATATTAAATTGATGCTCCAGCCAACTCATCCAAAAGTCCGAACTGATGGAGGGAGGCGGACAATATATTTCAACACCCCCCTCATGTCTAGGCTATTTTAGTCCTTAGATGTGGGATCGATGTAGGCCGCAGAATCGTTTTATTTAATACTGCGCTGGCAGGGTCTTGAACTCAAGATCTCTTTGCTCTGATACCATATGGAATTCATGCTCCAGCCAACTCATCCAAAAGTCCGAACTGATGGAGGGAGGCGGGCAATATATTTCAACACCCCCCTCACGTCTAGGCTATTTTAGTCCTTAGACGTGGGATAGATGTAGGCCGCAGAATCGTTTTATTTAATACTACGCTGGCAGGGTCTTAAACTCAAGACCTCTTGGCTCTAATATCATATTGAATTCATGCTCCAATCAACTCATACAAAAGTTCGAACTAACGGAGGGAGGCAGGCAATATATTTCAACAAATTGATTAGGCTGGACTTCCGATCGTGTATGTGTGCGTCGGCGGGCGGGGTCGCGAGAGCGCGAGTTCAGCATGGTCGGTCGCCGGCCGCCGGTGGCGGAAACTTCCAGTCGACATAAATTTCCTGGGGGCTGAACGTGCTGTGGCTGTGCCCTGAGGTGCATGCTACCCTGATCGATCGAAGTATCCTTCATGACTCGGTGCGTAGTTTTGAACAGTAGTTACTCTAATATAAAAAGCCCCCTCCTCGTGATGATCAGGTGTGATAGGCTCTAACGTTCGCATACAACAGGTGTAAGCCAGATTTACACACGCAATACACTTAGGGTTCACTTGACGAGCCTAGCATGTACAGACATGGCCTCGGAACACGGAAGACCGAAAGGTCGAACATGAGTCGTATAGAAGATACGATCAACATGAAGATGTTCACCGTTGATGACTAGTCCGTCTCACGTGATGATCGGACACGGGCTAGTCGATTCGGATCATGTATCACGTAGAAGACTGGAGAGATGTCAATCTGAGTGGGAGTTCATTAAAATTTGATTAGATGAACTTAATTATCATGAACTTAGTCTAAATTCTTTACAATATGTCTTGTAGATCAAATGGCCCACGCTCATGTCACCCTCAACTTCAACGCGTTCCTAGAGAAATCCAAGCTGAAAGACGATGGTAGCAACTATACGGACTGGGTCCGTAATCTGAGGATCATTCTCATAGCTGCCAAGAAAACTTATGTCCTAGAAGCACCGCTAGGTGACGCTCCCGCCCCGGCAAACCAAGATATTATGAACGCTTGGCAGTCGCGTTGTGATGATTACTCCCTGGTTCAGTGCGGCATGCTCTACAGCTTAGAATCGGGGCTCCAAAAGCGTTTCGAGCACCACGGGGCATATGAGATGTTCCAAGAGCTGAAAATGGTTTTCCAGGCTCATGCCCGAGTTGAGAGATATGATGTCTCCAACGCATTCTACAGCTCTAAGATGGAGGAAAATAGTTCTGTCAGTGAGCACATACTCAAGTTGTCTGGGTTGCACAATCGCTTGTCTCAGTTGGGAATGAATCTTCCAGACGAAGCGGTCGTTGACAGAATCCTTCAGTCGCTCCCACCTAGCTACAAGAGCTTTGTGTTGAACTTCAATATGCAAGGGATGGAGAAGTCCATTCCTGAGGTGTATTCAATGCTGAAATCAACGGAGGTGGAGATCAAGAAAGAGCATCAAGTGTTGATGGTCAATAAAACCACTAAGTTCAAGAAGGAAAAGGGTAAGAAGAACTTCAAGAAGGACGGCAAAGGAGTTACCGCGCCCGGTAAACCAGTTGCCGGGAAGAAGCCAAAGAATGGACCCAAGCGTGAGACTGAGTGCTTTTATTGCAAGGGGCCGGCAACTGCCCCAAATACTTAGCAGACAAGAAGGCCGGCAACGTCAAAGGTATATGTGATATACATGTTATTGATGTGTACCTTACCAGCGCTCGTAGTAGCTCCTGGGTATTTGATACCGGTGCAGTTGCTCACATTTGTAACTCAAAGCAGGAGCTGCAGAATAAGAGGAGACTGGCAAAGGACGAGGTGATGATGCGCGTCGGGAATGGTTCCAAGGTCGATGTGATCGCCGTCGGCACGCTGCCTCTACATCTACCCTTGGGATTGGTTTTAAACCTTAATAATTGTTATTTAGTACCAGCTTTGAGCATGAACATTGTATCTGGATCTCGTTTGATGCGAGATGGCTACTCATATAAATCCGAGAATAATGGTTGTTCTATTTATTTGAGAGATATGTTTTATGGTCATGCCTCGCTGGTCAATGGTTTACTTTTGATGAATCTCGATCGTGATGATACACATATTCATAGTGTGAATGCCGAAAGATGTAAAGTTGACAATGATAGTCCCACATACTTGTGGCATTGCCGCCTTGGTCATATTGGTGTCAAACGTATGAAGAAGCTTCATGCAGATGGACTTCTGGAGTCTCTTGATTATGAATCATTTGACACATGCGAACCATGCCTCTTGGGCAATATGACCAAGAATCCGTTCTCCGGAACAATGGAGTGAGCAACCAACTTATTGGAAATCATACATACCGATGTGTGCGGTCCAATGAGTGTTGAGGCTCGCGGAGGCTATCGTTATGTTCTCACCCTCACAGATGACTTGAGTAGATATGGGTATGTCTACTTGATGAAGCACAAGTCCGAGACCTTTGAAAAGTTCAAGGAATTTCAGAATGAGGTTGAGAATCAACGTGACAGAAAAATAAAGTTCTTGCGATCGGATCGTGGGGGTGAATATTTTAGTCATGAATTTGGCACGCACCTTAGGAACTGTGGAATCGTTTCACAATTGACACCGCCCGGAACACCTCAGCGTAATGGTGTGTCCGAACGTCGAAATTGTACCCTGTTGGACATGGTGCGATCTATGATGTCTCTCACCGACTTACCGCTATCTTTTTGGGTTTGTGCTTTAGAGACTGCCGCATTCACTTTAAATAGGGCTCCGTCGAAATCCGTTGAGACGACACCGTATGAACTTTGGTTTGGCAAGAAACCTAAGCTGTCATTTCTAAAAGTTTGTGGTTGCGATGCTTATGTCAAGAAACTTCAACCTGAGAAGCTCGAACCCAAATCGGAAAAATGCGTCTTCATAGGATACCCAAAGGAAACGATTGGGTACAGCTTCTACCTCAGATCCGAAGGCAAGGTCTTTGTTGCCAAGAATGGATCCTTTCTGGAGAAAGAGTTTCTCTCAAAAGAAGTGAGTGGGAGGAAAGTAGAACTTGATGAGGTGACACTCACCCCTCCCGACCCGGAAAGTAGCGCAGCGCAGGAAATTGTTCCTGAGGTACCTGCACCGACAAGGGAGGAAGATAATGATGATGATCATGAAAATACAGATCAAGTTACTACTGAACTTCGAAGGTCCACAAGGACACGTTCCGCACCAGAGTGGTACGGCAACCCTGTCATGGAAATCATGTTGTTAGACAACAGTGAACCTTCGAACTATGAAGAAGCAATGGCGGGCCCAGATTCCAATAAATGGCTTGGAGCCATGAAATCCGAGATAGAATCCATGTATGAAAACAAAGTATGGACTTTGGTGGACTTGCCCGATGATAGGCACGCCATAGAAAACAAATGGATATTTAAGAAGAAGACCGACGCGGATGATAATGTGACCATCTATAAGGCTCGGCTTGTCGCTAAGGGTTATCGACAAGTTCAAGGGATTGACTGTGACGAGACTTTCTCTCCCGTAGCAATGCTGAAGTCAGTCCGAATCATGTTAGCAATTGCCGCATTCTATGATTATGAGATATGGAAAATGGACGTCAAAACGGCATTCCTTAATGGTTTCCTCAAGGAAGAGTTGTATATGATACAACCGGAAGGTTTTGTCGATCCAGAGAATGCTAACAAAGTATGCAAGCTCCAGCGCTCGATCTACGGGCTGGTGCAAGCATCTCGGAGTTGGAATATTTGCTTTAATGATGTGATCAAAGCGTTTGGCTTTATACAGACTTGGGGAGAAGCCTGTATCTACAAGAACAGTAGCTTGGTGGCAGTGATTGAAGAACTCTATCAATAACACTATTCTCGTCAACTTGGCAACCAAGTTGAGTCATATGATTGTAGTGCCCATACATTGTGAGCAAGTGTTCACTGATAGAATTATTCTCCTCCATCTTGTAGCTGTAGAACTTATTGGAAATCTTATATTTCTCAATCCGGGCATTTGCTTGAAATATTAACTTCAACTCCTGGAACATCTCATATGGTCCATGACGTTCAAAACGTCGTTGAAGTCCCAGTTCTAAGCCGTAAAGCATGGCACACTGAACTATCGTGTAGTCATCAGACCGGGATTGCCAGACGTTCAAAGCGTCTACATTAGCAGGAGGGGGCTTGTCACCTAGCGGTGCTTCAAGAACATAATTCTTCTGTGCAACAATGAGGATAATCCTCAAGTTACGGACCCAGTCCGTGTAATTGCTACCATCATCTTTCAACTTAGCTTTCTCTAGGAATGCATTAAAATTCAAAGGAACGGTAGCACGGGCCATTGATCTACAACAACATAGATATGCAAAAACTATCAGGACTAAGTTCATGATAAGTTAAAGTTCAATTTAATTAAAGAACTCCCACTTAGATAGACATCCCTCCGGTCATCCAAATGATCACGTGATCCAAATCAACTAAACCATGTCCGATCATCACGTGAGATGGAGTAGTTTCAATGGTGAACATCTTATGTTGATCATATCTACTATATGATTCACGCTCGACCTTTCGGTCTCCAGTGTTCCGAGGCCATATCTGCATAAGCTAGGCTCGTCAAGTTTAACCCGAGTATTCTGCGTGTGCAAAACTGGCTTACACCCGTTGTATGTGAATGCAGAGCTTATCACACCCGATCATCACGTGGTGTCTTGGCACGACGAACTTTCGCAACGGTGCATACTCAGGGAGAACACTTATACCTTGAAATTTAGTAAGGGATCATCTTATAATGCTACCGTCGTTCTAAGCAAAATAAGAAGCATAATAAGATAAACATCACATGCAATCAAAATATGTGACATGATATGGCCATCATCATCTTGTGCTTTTGATCTCCATCCCCAAAGTACCGTCATGATCACCTTCGTCACCGGCGCGACACCTTGATCTCCATCGTAGCATCGTTGTCGTCTCGCCAACTATTGCTTCTACGACTATCGCTACCGCTTAGTGATAAAGTAAAGCAATTACATGGCGATTGCATTTCATACAATAAAGCGACAACCATATGGCTCCTGCCAGTTGCCGATAACATTACAAAACATGATCATCTCATACAAAGCCGTATAACTCATCATGTCTTGACCATATCACAT
The DNA here is from genome assembly GCA_902687465.1 of Secale cereale. Lineage (NCBI taxonomy): Eukaryota > Viridiplantae > Streptophyta > Magnoliopsida > Poales > Poaceae > Secale > Secale cereale. Next base: position 39,174,870 of record LR738710.1, on the reverse strand, counting down.
CACAACATGCCCTGCAAAAACAAGTTAGACGTCCTCTACTTTGTTGTTGCAAGTTTTACGTGGCTGCTACGGGCTTAGCAAGAACCGTTCTTACCTACGCATACAAAACCACAACGATGTTTCGTCAAGTATGTGCTGTTTTAACCTTCACAAGGACCGAGCGTAGCCACACTTGATTCAGCTAAAGTGAGAGAGACAGACACCCGCCAGTCACCTTTAAGCAACGAGTGCTCATAACGGTGAAACCAGTCTCGCGTAAGCGTACGCGTAATGTCGGTCCGGGCCGCTTCATCTCACAATACCGCCGAAGCAAAGTATGACATGCTGGTAAGCAGTATGACTAGTATCGCCCACAACTCATTGTGTTCTACTCGTGCATATCATCTACGCATAGACCTGGCTCATGATGCCACTGTTGGGGAACGTAGTATTTTAAAATTTTCCTACGATCACGCAAGATCCATCTACCAGATGCATAGCAACGAGAGGGAAGAGTGTGTCTACGTACCCTCGTAGACCGGAAGCGGAAGCGTCAAGTGACGCGGTTGATGTAGTCGAACTTCTTCGCGATTCAACCGATCAAGCACCGAACGTACGGCACCTCCGCGTTCAGCACACATTCAGCTTGATGACATCCCACGAGCTCTTGATCCAGTTGAGCTTCACGGGAGAGTTTCGTCAGCACGACGGCGTGGTGACGGATATGATGTATTCACTAGCATAGGGCTTCGCCTAAGCACTGCGACGGTATGACCGAGGTGTGTTTCTGTGGAGGGGGGCACCGCACACGGCTGGAACAATTCAACTTGTGTGTCTTTGGGTGCCCCCCTGCCCCCGTATATAAAGGAGCAAGGGGGGAGGGCCAGCCGGCCTCCTATGGTGCGGCTAGGGCTGCAATCCTACTAGGAATAGGATTGCAATCCTATTCCTAGTAGGAACTACCAAAGAAGGAAGAAGGGGAAAGGAAAGAAGGGGAGAGGGAGAGGGAAAGAGGGGCCGCGCCCCCCTCCCCTTGTCCTATTCGGACTCCTCCTAGGGAGGGGGCGCGCCACCTCCTGGCCGCTGCCCTCTCTCTCCCCTATGGCCCACCAGGGCCCACCATTCCCCCGGGGGGTTCCGGTAACCCCCCCAACACTCCGGTAAATTCCGAAACTTTCCAGAACACTTCTGGTGTCCGAATATAGTCGTCCAATATATCAATATTTATGTCTCGGACATTCCGAGACTCCTCGTCATGTCAGTGATCTCATCCGGGACTCCGAACTACCTTCGGTACATCAAAACTCATAAACTCATAATACCGATCGTCATCAAACGTTAAGCGTGCGGACCCTACGGGTTCGAGAACTATGTAGACATGACCGAGACTCATCTCCGGTCAATAACCAATAGCGGAACCTGGATGTTCATATTGGCTCCTACATATTCTACAAAGATATTTATCGGTCAAACCGCATAACAACATACGTTGTTCCTTTTGTCATCGGTATGTTACTTGCCTGAGATTCGATCGTCGGTATCTCTATACCTAGTTCAATCTCATTACCGGCAAGTCTCTTTACTCGTTCCGTAACACATCATCTCGTGACTAACTCATTAGTCTTTTTCTTGCAAGGCTTATTATGATGTGTGTTACCGAGAGGGCCCAGAGATACCTCTCTGACACTCGGAGTGACAAATCCTAATCTTGATCTATGCCAACACCACGAATACTTTCGGAGACACCTGTAGAGCATCTTTATGATCACCCAGTTATGTTGTGACGTTTGATAGCACACAAGGTGTTCCTACGGTATTCGGGAGTCGCATAATCCCATAGTCATAGGAACATGTATAAGTCATGAAGAAAGCAATAGCAGTAAAACTAAACGATCATAGTGCTATGCTAACGGATGGGTCTAGTCCATCACATCATTCTCCTAATGATGTGATCCCTTTGATCAAATGACAACTCATGTCTATGGCTAGGAAACATAACCATCTTTGATCAATGAGCTAGTCTAGTAGAGGCATACTAGGGACATACTGTTTTGTCTATGTATCCACACATGTACTAAGTTTCCGGTTAATACAATTCTAGCATGAATAAAAGACATTTATCATGATATAAGGAAATACAAATAACATCTTTATTATTGCCTCTAGGGCGTATTTCCTTCACCCTAGCGTCACCAAACCTTAAGTGTGTAGACCCTACGGGTTCGGGAGACACGTAGACATGACCGAGACGACTCTCCGGTCAATAACCAACAGCAGGATCTGGATACCCATGTTGGTTCCCACGTGTTCCTCGATGATCTCATCAGATGAACCACTGTGTCAAGGATTCACTCAATCCCGTATGTTATTCCCTTTGTTTATCGGTACGGTACTTGCCGGAGATTCGATCGTCGGTATGCCCGATACCTTGTTCAATCTCGTCACGGCAAGTCTCTTTACTCGTTCCATAATCCATCATCTCGTGACTAACCCCTTAGTCACATTGAGCTCATTATGATGATGTCTTACCGAGTGGGCCCAGAGATACCTCTCCGTCATACGGAGTGACAATATCCTAGTCTCGGTTCGTACCAACCCAACAGACACGTTCGGAGATACCCGTTGCGTACCTTTATAGTCACCCAGTTACGTTGTGACGTTTGGTACACCCAAAGTATTCCTACGGTATCCGGGAGTTGCACAACCTCATGGTCTAAGGAACAAATACTTGACACTGGAAAAGCTTAAGCATTACGAACTATATGATCTTGTGCTAGGCTTAGGATTGGGTCTCGTCCATCACATCATTCTCCTAATGATGTGATCCCGTTATCAATGACATCCTATGTCCATGGTCAGGAAACCGCGACCATCTGTTGATCAACGAGCTAGTAACTAGAGGCTTACTAGGGACACGTTGTGGTCTTTGTATTCACACATGTATCGCTGTTTCCGTACAAAACAATTTAAGCATGAATAAGAGACAATTATCATGAATAAGGAAATATAATAATAATCCTTTTATTATTGCCTCTAGGGCATATTTCCAACAGCAAGAAGGAGGGGTCGTCGTCGACATAGTCGAACACAGTGGCATCGGCATCGTCTCAGGGTCTACCGGAAAGGAAGTAACGGAGGGGGAACGCAATAAATAATATAGCAATCAAAAGCATAACAAATCATAACACAACAATACGCGGTGCTAGGGGTGGCCTAACGCGATGGGAGGTGATACCGGCGAAGGAGGGACACAATCGAGAAAGTATCCCAGTGTTAGGCATTTTCGGGCAGATGAAACGGAGGGGGAATGTTGCATGTTCGGTATGATAGAGATGTGTGGCGGATGAACGGATCGCGGATTCGGATTGGCCTCAAAATTCTGAGCAACTTTCATATGTAAAATATTTTCATCCGAGCTACGGTTTATTTTATATGAATTTTCAAAGATTTAAACAATTTCTGCACTTTCTGGTTTTATATTAATTCGAATTATTTAAACAGAATATACTTTTGTCACCTAGTGCTACCTTAGAATCTGAGTATAACAGCGGGGCCAGTGGGGCTAGGTTGACCCGGTCAAAGGTTGACTGGTCAACACATGAATAGTGTAAGTGGGTCCCGCATGTCTTGTTTAATTAGTTTAGTTAATTGATTAGGTTAATTAAACATGATTAATTAAGTTAATTAATTTAATTAATTAATTAATTAATATTTTTATTTTACTTTTAATCTTTTTTTAACGTTTTGGGGATGGGGCCCCCTGGTTAGTGGCCCGTGGTGGGTTACCGGGCGGTGGGTTAACAGGGTCGGGCGTTGGCCCGGCCTTTGTGGGCGCGGTGGCCGCTGCGGCCGTCGCCGGGTAAGGGGCTGGCCAGGTGCGGCCCCCGACGGAGGCGGGCGAAAGGCAGCGGGGCGCACGGCCCCGGCGAAGGCGCTCGCCGGGCGGGGCGGTCGGCGGCGAGGCGCAGCACGATGCAGGAGGAGAAGGACGGGGCAGCCGGCGCAGGCGGGCGCGGCGTACGCGACACGCAGGCGGGGCGTGGTGGCTGGCGCAGGGGTCGGCGGCGGTGTACGGAGGCCCGAGGCGGACGGCTGCGGCGGGCCGACGAAGTCAGATGGCTGCGGACGGCAGGCGAGGAAGACGCAGAGCGGCAGCAACAGTAGCATCTGCAGCTGCGGGGATGTTGGGCATGTGCGAGGGGCTGCGGGCGTGCGTCAGCCGCAGCGGCGCAAGCCCAGCGTCGAGCGCGCGCGGACAAGGGCGAGGGAAACACGGACGCGTGGCTCCGGGCATGGCGACAGTGAGCCCAAGGGGGCGTCGGCTCGACGACGACTTCTACAACTGGAGAAAAGGGGCAAAGGAATCGATGCTTGCTCACATCGTTGAAGGGGAGATGCTCGGGGAGGTGCTTGAAGCAGACGGAGTGACGGCGAGGCAGTGCGGTGACCGATGGCGAGGAAGAAGAAGGCATCGATCTGGGATAGCAGGGGCTTCCCGGGTCGATCTGTTCCGAGTGGTCGAAGTAGAGGTGGCCGGAGGAGTCCCCGGCGTTGACTCAGCCTGCAGGGACGACGGTGGCCGCGAGAACGATCTTGGCCATGGCGATGCTGGCGGCTGGAGCTTCTATGGAGGAGGTGAGCGAGAGGGAGAGGGGAAAATTGAGCGCTAGGGTTTGACCGCGAGGAAGAGGCCGCCGGGCTTAAGTAGGCGAGGGGAGGCCAGCCGATGGCCGCGATCCCCTCCCCCTGTAGCAGAGGAAGAGGACAAGGGGAGGGTGGTAGCTGGGCCACGTGGGCCGGCCTGGGGTGTTTGCCTGCGTGGACTAGGCCTCGGGGATATTTTCTTATTTATTTGTTTTGTTTGATTTCTACTTGCTCTTTTTCTTACTTTTCTCATTACTTCAACTTATGTTTTCTATTTAGTTTCTAAATCATTTTAGTCTTAATAAAAATAAAAGTTGCTCCACAATTAGTATAGTACTATAGGCTACTAACACAAAAAGGTTTGGGGGCAAATAAAATAGTTTGGAGATTTCTACCATTTTGAAAATGCCTTTTAATAAATAATTGGCCCTTGTTTTAATTATTTTAGGCCACTTAAATACTTTACAAAAGTTGATTTCCCCACCATAATTGCATATGGATTATTTACCACCTTTTGAACATTTTAGTTTGACATCTGAAAACTTTTATAGTTTGACTTTATTTTAAATTTGAATCTGAATTCTGTTTGGATCAAAATGAAGTTTTAGGAAATTAATTGCAATGACATGGCACATTAGAGTCAGGTTACTGTATCTTGATTATCCGTGCGTCACAATTCTTCTCCACTACAAGAAATCTCGCCCCGAGATTTAAGCGGTGGAGTAAGGGGAAAAAGTGATGGTAGCGAAAACCTAACCAGTCTTCTCGGGCTTGGCTGCCCTTTCGAAGAGGTTGATCCCTTTCGTTAAAGGCTTCATTTCTCTGCTTCAAGTCATCGTGATCAAGTCATCATCCTTTCTTCGGGATCTCCATCGCCCTACGAACGCGACCAGGGGCAAAACTCTGGAAGAACGCATCTCCACAAAGCTGGGCATCTGACGGTGAACTCAATGGGAAATACACGAGGTACCCCACGAGTTGTATTTCAGTGAACTCGTTGAGTGCAATATACGATGGTACCAAAGTTTCAAGTGGGTAGGCAATCATTCGATGCCTAGACAAAAGCTGGAATGGAGGCTTGAATAACGGGAATAACATGGCGTTTGATTACAGGATGAATAATGGTATAGAATTTAGCTCGTGAATCACATACGAAGCCAGGTGCAAAGGATACATTAGAATCTGGGTTGTAAAGAAGAGTTAAGTTTCGATCGAGTGGACCTGTGGGTTATGGGCCCACCATGTGGGTTGAAAATAGGAAGGGTGGTGACATCTTTCACAGCCGCGACAGGGAGGCATGTCAATCGATAGCTTGTTAGCTATGTCGGCTACAATGTCGGTACCAAGGACGGGGAACGAAGAGAACCATTTTCTTGCTCGTTGAAACGAGGCGAACTTGTAGTCAAAGTTCTCGTCCATCGGTGGTTACCGGAATGTTATCAACAATAGTAGCAGGGTCTTACCGACAGAGTTGTACAACAAGGTGTTTACATAAGCGGAGAATTATTACTGCTTAGATTATATGTAGATCAAGGAAAGGTTAAACAAACAAATGGAAAGGAAAATTGTGATTACACACAATTTTTAGGAGTATATCCTTCCCATGGACAAGAAGAACATGACATACAGGGTAGGGGAGCAAGTACCCAACCATTCAGATAAAGTGGCGAGGATTAATCAAGAAGTTACCCATACAACGGTGTCTGGATAACTGACCAAGAAACATTTAGCATCATGCCTCCAATGTTATTGTTGATGAGCGGGGTATCATAGTCATGCATCGAGGTAGCAGTGATATGGTGTTTTAATCAAGGGCCAGACTTTGGATACACAAATGATCCCTTAGGAGCAACTTATAAAATAAGTCTTACAATTTCCTCCTGGAAGAATGGTTATCCTTGCAAAAAAATCATAATGATGGGTCCTCCAGCCAAGGGTGCTAGGCATGACATCATATTACCGGTCATCAAAGGAGCAACATTATAACTCCTGGAAAGTTGTCCCAGCCATCATATTTGACCGAGATTCAGATCCGATTGGTGTCATGATACCTCAGACTCGGGATGTTCGAGAAGAAACAGTGTATCATTAATCGACAAAATGACATTGCAAGATTCTCGGGAAATGAACTATGGGAGAGGGTTCCCGAAATAATAGTTCATCATTAATCCAAGTAGAGGATGAGGAGGTGGCTGATGGGCTTAGCGACAATTCATCGAGAGTTACAAACGGGGGGATTTCCACAATAATGTGAACAAGAGGATGACACTTATCAATTCAGATGATATAATGTTGTATGCTCGAGGTAAAACATACACCATTAATCATTAGGTGAAAGGTGTGCCCAAAATATGACCTTAGGCAGCAAGATCAATGTTAGAGTGACGATTCAATAACCAACAGTCTAATAACAAAATGTCGATTGTTAACTTCAAAGCAATAGGGTTGCTAGAAGTGCAGAACTCAAGCAGCATCTTTAGCATATTGGTATCCCGATTGAAAACAACACAGGGACCAAGGAAGAATGGCGATGATGAGAAGTATCTTCATACCGAGAATCTCTAAGAGGTGGGGCAATCCTCACAACAATCTCTACATAAAAGACAGTAATACTTCAATGCAGAACACAACACTAGCTGGAGAGCAAGTTGTAATCATAATGTGGACAAGTTCGCGATGAAAGGAAGTCAAGGGTGTTGTCGATGATAATAAAAAATCATCGAGGGCAAGGATGGTATTTCTCATCATGAACGCAGTTGACATCTTGGAAGAAGTCAAAGTGTTGGAGGTAATCCGACACATTTGCCGGGAGGTTTCAAGAGGATGCAATCAAACAACAACGGCAACAAGCAAGGGAATGATGAAGTGGCAAGTTATAGGGTCAATATATAAGATGCAAGCTTGGAACCAACGTGGCCTTTCGAGACAAGCAACATGATGTTGAAAGCCCGACGTAAGTCGTGCTCACACACTGAAGAATTTGTGCACCAGAGAAGGACAAGGTAGCATAGTCAAAGATAGCAAGACCAGGATGCAGCCGATAGTATAGGAATGACCAGATTGAGTTCAGAATTTCCCAGTAAAATACAAGGTGTATTTGATTTGTAGTGCGGAATAATTTCACTAGTCGGTGTCCTCGGTTGACAACAAGCTAGAACCCGTAGAGTGATTATGACAAGGAAGAACATTACTTCAACAAAGTTAGTAAGATGTGGTGCAATGGCAAGACATCCTCGAGATACCAGAGGGTAATACTCGAAGGTAAAACATGATAGAAATAGAACCGGGTCGTTGACCTATGACAGTAGATACTTCAACCTTGCCAAAATTAGACGAGGCATTGGAATGAATTCCCATCAGATATATTAGATCGGGACAGCATGGTCGAAACCATAACTGTAAGGAATCAATTCAAGAATTTTGAAAGAATCATTTAGCTGGATAATCATTTTGCAAGAAGCATCCGAGACGGTCTACATCATTTTCATGGGCATGAACACAAATTTCAAGGTCGACTCCCACTTATTTAATGCATATCATTTCATTCACCTCTCGCTTTGATAAAATTGCAGTGTTGGAATTTTATCTGGTAGAACACCGAAAGAGTATGACTTGTGAAACCTTTTGGGTTCTCAGTGACTACGGGAAGGAATAGGTTCAACCCATCGGGCATCTTAGTAACATATACCACAAGTTTCAAAAGTAAATACTCAAGTTCGAAAGCAGAGCATGGTTGGCCAAGTATAGGATACAATTTACCAAAGGCATTATGTATCAGGGGAAGAATTCACAAGGTGATTGAATATGAAGGACACTTCGGATAACAATCCAACAATGGATCGGGCAATCCACAACGGAGCTGATGTGAGTATCGGTACTCACTCGGAGGAAGAAAGAATGCAGAGGCATCAGATTCAAGAATCACCTGATTAGTCTGATGCTTAAATAGAAAGAAATTATGGTTTCCAAAACAAAGGATCAGAAGCAGACGCTCTGATCAAGGATGGATAAGTTGAAAACACTTAGTTGGACAATCAATAAAGGTTTGAAATGCCGAGAACCAACTCATGTCCGGAATGACATCTGATACGGAAGGATAACCTGATGATTGCGTTCATACGCACACATTGAATCAATAGGCTCAAAAATGGCTAAGACAAGGGATATTAACGAAGACTACTAGTCATATGGAATTAACCATAATGCAAGCAGGCAAGAACTTCAAGAGTAACCGGCTGCAGAGGATTTTTGAAAGATTGAAAAGTATTTAGAAAATTTTTGTGAGACACATGAACGATTGAGAAGAACGGATCCTTGATAAATGTGAGGAAATAACCATAAGGGTTTTCATGCAAAATAAAACTGCAAGACAATAAACTCAAAGGACTCTCGGGACAATGGAGAATATTTCGAGGCATCTTGTAACAACAAGAGCGACGAGGAATGATCATGAGAATGATAAGTGCATGCAGATATCCATAGGGATATATCTGTGGTAGTGAATTGCAAAGGCGATGAGCACAAGGGTCTTGGGAAAATATCGAGGGATATCCTCAGAATCTTCTGACGAAGCAGGTGATCTTCCGGAATAAGGGCTCTCCGGGAGAAATAGTTACGAGAACCTAGATTCAGAGTTAGTAAAATGTTTTAACCCGAATAGAAGAGAGATCAGAGTCCCATAGCATAGAAGAGGAATAAAAGATCCTAAAACCACCCATTGGTGTTGTGGGCCCGTAAGCCACACAACAAGTTAGTAAATTTGTTTCTCAAAGACTAGACTCAACTTCGGCCAAGATGTTTGGAAGGGGGATTCCTACATGCAGACGGCTCTGATACCAACTTGTGACGCCCCCGATTTGATCGTACACTAATCATGCACGCAAATGTGTACGACCAAGATCAGGGACTCACTGGAAGATATCACAACACAACTCTAGACACAAATTAAAATAATACAAGCTTTATATTACAAGCCAGGGGCCTCGAGGGCTCGAATACAAAAGCTCGAAAACACAAGAGTCAGCGGAAGCAATAATATCTGAGTACAGACATAAGTTAAACAAGTTTGCCTTAAGAAGGCTAGCACAAATGTAGCAACGATCGAAAAGGCAAGGCCTCCTGCCTGGGACCTCCTAACTACTCCTCGAAGCCGAACTCCATGTAGAAACATCATCGGGATCCTCTGGCTCCTGGACTCCACCATCTGGTTGCGTCATCCGAGAAGAAGGAACAGAAGGGGCAAAAAGGGGGAGCAAAGCAACCATGAATACTCATCCAAAGTACTCGCAAGCAAGGATCTACACTACATATGCAATGATATATGTGTAAAGGGGTAATATCTGTGGGCTAAACTGCAGAATGCTAGAATAAGAGGGGGATAGCTAATCCAATCGAAGACTACTCTCCTGGCCACCTCCATCTTGCAGCAGTAGAAGAGAATAGATGGAAGTAACAAGTATCCTCGCACCTCGCAGCCTCCGTCTTGACGCAATAGAAGGGAGTAGATGGCAAGTTCACCAAGTGACATCGTATAGCATAATCCTACCCGGTAATCCTCCCCTCGTCGCCCTGCGAGAAAGCGATCACGGGGTTGTATCTGGAACTTGTATGGGCGTGTTTTATTAAGTATTCAGTTCTAGTTGTCATGAGGTCAGAGTATAACTCCGGGTCGTCCTTTTCCTGAGGGACACGGCTATTCGAATAGATTAACTTCCCGGCAGGGGTGCACCACATAACCCAGCACGCTTGATCCCATTTGGCCGGACACACTTTCCAGGGTCATGCCCGGCCTCGGAAAATTAACACGTCGTAGCCCTACCTAAGCACAACAGAGAGGTCAGCACGCCGGTCTAAACCCTAAGCGCACGGGGGTCTGGGCCCATCGCCCAATGCACACCTGCATGTTGCGAGGGCGGCCGGTAACCAGACCTAGCCTCTCCTAATACCAGAGTAGGCTTTCTTGTCCAATCCGGCGCGCACCGCTAAGTCGCTGACGTCAAGAAGGCTTCGGCTGATACCACGACGTCGAGTGCCCATAACTGTTCCCACATAGCTGGTTAGTGCGTATAGGCCAATGGCCAGACTCAGTTCAAATACCAAGATCTCGATAAGCGTGTTATTATGCAATAACCGCGGACAATGACCAGGGCCAGGCCCACCTGTCTCCTAGGTGGTCGCAACCCGCCCTGTCGCTCCGCCACAAAGTAACCATCAGGGGGCTGCCGGGAACCCAGGCCCACCACTACCTGTGTGCAACCACCTGCCCCTTCAGCCCCCATCTCCGAATCATCATCATGAGTATGTAATAGTATAATATATACCCGTGATCACCACCCGAGTGACCACGACCCAATAGTATAGCATGGTAGACGGACAAGAATGTAGGGCCACTGATGGAGTACTAGCATCCTATACTAAGCATTAGGATAGCAGGTAAAGGTATCAACAGTTGTAGCAACAAGGACAGGCTATGCAACAGAATAGGAGCTATCGAATCATCAACAATAGCAGTTATAATGCAAGAATAAGAGAGAGAGGATGGGCGATATCTGGTGATCAAGGGGGGGGGGCTTGCCTGGTTGCTCTGGCAAGAAGGAGGGGTCGTCGTCGACGTAGTCGAACACAGTGGCATCGGCATCGTCTCAGGCCCTATCGGAAAGGAAGTAAATGAGGGGGAACACAATAAATAACATAGCAATCAAAAGCATAACAAATCACAACACAACAATACGCGGTGCTAGGGGTGGCCTAACGCGGTGGGAGGTGATACCGGCGAAGGAGGGACACAATCGAGAAAGTATCCCGGTGTTAGGCATTTTCGGGCAGATGTAACAGAGGGGGAATGTTGCATGTTCGGTATGATAGAGATGTGTGGCGGACGAGCGGACCGCGTCTTCGGATTGGTCTCGAAATTCTGAGCAACTTTCATATGTAAAATATTTTAATCCGAGCTACGGTTTATTTTATATGAATTTTCAAAGATTTAAACAATTTTTGGACTTTCTGGTTTTATATTAATTCGAGTTATTTAAACAGAATATACTTTTGTCACCTACTGCTACCCTAGCATCTGAGTATGACAGCGGGGCTAGGTTGACCCGGTCAAAGGTTGACTGGTCAACACATGAATAGTGTAAGTGGGTCCCGTGTGTCATTGTCTAGGACTAATTAAACAAGTTTAATTAGTTTAGTTAATTGATTAGGTTAATTAAACATGATTAATTAAGTTTATTAATTAATTAATATTTTTATTTTATTTTTAATCTTTTTTAACTCTTTTTTAACGTTTTGGGGATGGGGCCCCCTGGTCAGTGGCCCGGGGTAGGTTACCGGGCGGTGAGTTAACGGGGTCGGGCGTCGGCCCGGCCTATGTGGGCGCGGTGGCCGCTGCGGCCGTCGCCGGGTAAGGGGCGGGCGGGGCTGGCCAGGTGCGGCCCCCGGCGGAAGCGGGCGAAAGGCAGCGGGGCGCACGGCCCCGGCGGAGGCGCTCGCCGGGCGGGGCGGTCGGCGGCGAGGCGTAGGACGACGCAGGAGGAGAAGGACGGGGCAGCCGGCGTAGGCGGGCGCGGCGTACGCGACGCGCAGGCGGGGCTGGGGGGGCATGAGGCGCAGTGGCTGGCGCAGGGGCCGGCGGCGGTGTACGGAGGCCCGAGGTGGACGGCTGCGGCGGGCCGACGAAGTCAGATGGCTGCGGACGGCGGGCGAGGAAGACACAGAGCGGCAGCAGCAGTAGCAGCTGCAGCTGAGGGGATGTTGGGAGCGTGCGAGGGGCTGCGGGCGTGCGTCGGCCGCAGCGGCGCAAGCCAAGCGTCGAGCGCGCGCGGACAAGGGCGAGGGAAACACGGACGCGCGGCTCCAGGCGCGGCGATAGTGAGCCCAAGAGGCCGTGGGCGCGACGGCGGCTTCTACAACTGGAGAAAAGGGGCAAGGGAATCCATGCTTGCTCACATCGTTGAAGGGGAGATGCTCGGGGAGGTGCTTGAAGCGGACGGAGTGACGGCGAGGCAGTGCAGTGATCGATCTTGAGGAAGAAGAAGGCTTCGATCCGGGATAGCAGGGGCTTCTCGGGTCGATCTGTTCCGTGTGGTCGAAGTAGAGGTGGCCGGAGGAGTCCCCAGCGTTGACTCAGCCTGCAGGGACGACAGTGGCCGCGAGAACGATCTTGGCCATGGCGATGCTGGCGGCTAGAGCTTCTGTGGAGGAGGTGAGCGAGAGGGAGAGGGGAAAATTGAGCGCTAGGGTTTGACCGCGAGGGAGAGGCCGCCGGGCTTAAGTAGGCGAGGGGAGGCCAGCCGATGGCCGCCACGGCGACGGCCGCGGCCGTGGCGAGCATCAAGCCTACCCACGATCCCCTCCCCCTGTAGCAGAGTAAGAGGACAAGGGGAGGGTGGTAGCTGGGCCACGTGGGCCGGCCTGGGGTGTTACCCTGCGTGGTCTAGGCCTCGGGGATCTTTTCTTATTTATTTGTTTTGTTTTATTTCTACTTGCTCTTTTTCTTACTTTTCTCATTACTTCAACTTTTGTTTTCTATTTAGTTTCTATATCATTTTAGTCTTAATAAAAATAAAAGTTGCTCCACAATTAGTATAGTAGTATAGGCTACTAACACAAAAAGGTTTGGGGGCAAATAAAATAGTTTGGAGATTTCTACCATTTTGAAAATGCCTTTTAATAAATAATTGGCCCCTGTTTTAATTATTTTAGGCCACTTAAATACTTTACAAAAAGTTGATTTCCCCACCATAGTTTCATATGGATTATTTACCACCTTTTGAACATTTTAGTTTGACATCTGAAAACTTTTATAGTTTGACTTTATTTTAAATTTGAATTTGAATTTGGTTTGGATCAAAATGAAGTTTTAGGAAATTAATTGCAATGACATGGCACATTAGAGTTAGGTTACTGTAGCTTGATTATCTGGGCGTCACATGCAGCCAATATCTCCTCCTCGTCGTCCGACGACGAATCATCGGAGTCGCAAATGAAATTGTGGAAAAATAACTCGTCGGCGGAGTCCATTTTCGTACCGTGCAAATTGTCGAACAGCTTGCGGGCGTCGAAGAAGGAGACAGCCGGCGAGGGGAGACGCGGCGCCCATAGACCAGCTAGGTGCCCTACCGGCGTCCGACGAGTGTGACGACGTTCGACGAGCGTGCTGGTCGTATGTGGCGGGGACGGCGAGGCGTCTTCTTGGTCGTAGGCGGCTGGGCAGTGGGGGAAGCAGCGGCGGGAACCAGTTTGCTACCCGGCGGCAAAACGGCGGCGGCGGGCGACTGGGGGCAGGGGGCGGATGTGGAGGCGGCGGCAGCTGGAAGAGTCGCCGGCACAAATGGGCGGCGGCGTCAGTGACGAAGGAGGCGGG